>OX411550.1:54378252-55578252 GCA_948146395.1 Fragum whitleyi | reverse complement strand
AAATGTACCTATTTAGAGGAAGAAAAGATGATTTTAGGACCCAATTTAGAAAGAATTATTGGTAGCTAGTCTTATTTTACCTGAATTTTTCGTATTTTTCCAGTATTAAAAGCACACAGACTAAAATAATTTTCTGCTTATTCGTACCCAAGAATGTTCGACCCATCAAATTATGTCTTGTTATTTTTAATGAAAACCACAAATGACTGTAGCCTTTTGACTTGAAAAAAGTTAAAAAAACATTTCTTTTAATAACTCTGTTAATCTCCGAATCTCAGCTTTTAAATCAAAGCACTGAAAACACTGGGAGGACTTTTGACAACCTAGTTAGGCCTATAATGTTACTGCTAGTTAATCTTTATGAGGAAAGAAAACAGTTATGATACAATTTGACCCCTAAAATGTTCGGTCTGACAGGTCTTTCTTCAGTCTGACAGTTTATTAAGGTTTGTTAGGCCGACTGACAGTTTTTCTGGACCCTTGCCATGTCTGTTACCCAGGTGGTTGGAAGTCAAAAGTTTGCCGATGTTTTTTTGGCTTCTACAAAAAACATTGTTATCCATAATCACTTTTGCATTTTGATAAAAATAGAAACGAAAACTGGGGAAACATTTGGTGAAAGCAAGAAATAGAGTAATTATTGACAAGTAATGATCCTGATCTATGACCATAATCAAGAAGATACTGGTTTACAGCTTTCTATCTAAGTGTCCAACCAACTATCCATCTGACCAATCTCTGACAATCTGTCTATGGTGCTGATTTCAAATTGTTTGGATAACATTGTGGAAAAAGAATCTAGCATTTCTTCTTTTCTCAAGATATATATTGCCCTATTTGGCACTGATGTTTCACATTTTATACAAATACACACGTAACTACAACTTCTTGTTCAGAGAGGGGATGAGGGATGTAAAAATTGGTAAGACTAAAAATATGCAAAAACAATGAACATTTTCCAATTTTCTTATAGACATAAACAGTTTCAATAACAAATTCTCAAGCCTTAAATCATATCAATTAAGTAATGATGCATAGATATTGCAATTTAAGATAAATTCAAATGTAGTCTTGTAATTCCAAAGGATACAAACAGATGATGCGGTACTTTTTTGATATCAATGAAACCGATTATATAATCGATCATTAGTTGATTAATTCTTCTGACTAAAAACCGATAATCGATTATGATTTCAAACCGATTGCCCAACACTAATGGTAATCTCTTCTGATTGTTCGCAACTGTACGATGATGCACTAGGTCTGGATAAAGGGGGCAACAAGCATATATCAACTGAGCTAACTGGGCACCTGGTTATAAGTCTATGCACTATCAATCACTACACTCCTCCCCCTTTTAACCAATTGGAGCTGGTTCAATACTGCTCCCAAATGGCCAAACCCAGCGTTCTCCATTTACTTCTAACACCATTAAAGTAAATAAGGGCGGGACTCGAACCCAAATTCCACGGAACACTAGCATGGCGCTCTACCAACTGAGCTTACCAGGCACCTGGTCTTAAGTCTACCCACTGTTGACCACTTCTAGTGTTGAATGTGGCCTCTTTGAAAACACCAAGATGAACATGAATGTAAATTAGCTATTTCCCTGTAATGTTGTCTATCGAAAATTATTTATGAAAGAAATGCGTTTTCCAATGGGCATTGATGAAAGCAGTAAATTGACCCTTTTTTACCGATAATGGAAATTAGTTAATACTATAATATTGCAAGAGTAATGGGGAACAGCATACTTTATACAGCAATCTAAGCCAATTATTGTGACGAAAGATATTGGTAAGTCGTTGTAGCTCTGTTATATTAAACTGCAGAGATATCTTTAAACAGATATATATTGAATTAAAAGAATTATGAACAATGGGCCTTTCCGAAAATATAGAAATGGAGTTATCGATCTTGAATACTGTCCGGTGCATTGAAACAACGAAACGGTCTCAACTCCATTTCCGGGTAGCAAATTTGAGATCGATAATATGGCTGATATAGGGCCGTCTTTGAAATCAACGCGAAAAAACGAGTTTATGGGCCTTTCCGAAAATACAGAAAAAGAGTAATCAGGCCTAACTACTCTCCAGTTTATTTGAACATGGAGGCGGTCGTCAGTCTATTTCTGGGTAGCAAATTTCTGATTCAAAATGGCTGAGAAAAAAATCCTGTCGGGTCAAGATTAAATAGGGACACTCAATACAAATACTGCATAATTAGGGTCCGTGTTTAAACCCATTACCAGTAACAAAATTTTAAAGTTGGTCTAAATCCAGATAAAACTTTGAATGTCTTCTCAGTCTTCGTCATAAGTAGCCATTAAAAACAATTACTCTTCTTTTTTTCGTTTAAGTATATCTTGATAATTCAGTTGATTTTGACATTTAATGGATTAGATTATCGGACTTAAATATTTAAACCAATAATTTGTTGTCCCTAGAAATTGAATTTGACTTTTTGAATTTTTATTTGATAAAGAAAAAAAACGAAGAAACGAGACTTTTGATTTATTAGGTGAAATATAATATGATGTTTTTTTTCTAATTGATGAAGTGTCGATGTCCGTCCATGAAAATTTTTTGACACGTCTTTTAAAAACAACTTTGATTTGATTGTTTGTGTGTATTTCTTTCATGATTACTATTAATTCTCATTATTTCAATAAATGCCCTGGCATAATCGTTTGTAACAAAACGAACGCACTGATTAGCAATAAACCAGACGACATAAATGAAAGGCATCCAAATTTAGTTCTTTACAGATATAAACTTAAAGTGTGGAAATAAAAGACGAAGATAGTTAGGTGTTGTTTAAAAAATGTAGATATAATTCCACGCAGTTGTTATTTCATGTCTTTATGATCTTTAATACATATTCTTATATCACAGTTGGTTTTTAGGTACATGTTAAATGTACTCACTATTTCCGTAAAGACTTTTCTATTAAAAAAAAAAAAAAAATAGCCAATAAAATGCATGTCATATTATATGCATGTATTTCGATGGTTAACCATAAATGTTCAAGTTGAATGGTTAAATAAAGATTCTGTTCTTATCTGTTCAGATTTTGGTTAACACTTACCTCATACGAATCCATTATTTTATCCAAATTCTAGTATCATCGAAACGCACTAATATCCATTTAATAAAATTTTGCTTTATCTATCTCCGTGTTAAAATTTGATAAAAATCAATTACGATTACGTAATGTCACATGCTACGTGCGGCGCTTCATTGTCAACAGTGCGATGTTTATTTAACACATGTGTTGTAACTTATGTCTGCTACTGGCGTGGTTTACCGCTCTTTGATCCCGGCGGGGTCCCAGGTCAATCGAAAACCCTTTCTACAAAGTTAGACACGCACACATACAAAAAAGATTTGATCACATTTTTACATAAATTATTATTTATTTTCGGTCACTTCAGCCATATTACATAAGTGCCTAATCATTAAAATTTAGCAGGACATTTTATTTGCATTTAGTGCCAAATATATGCTCTGAGCTCAACCCTGTCGTTTTCACATTTTAATATAGTAAAAATGCAACAAAAGCAAAATGAAATTTTGAATAGCGCTGCAAGGGGCTCGTGCCGAATAAAACTGTTTTTTTTTTTTTATTTTAGATGAATATTTCATTCATGACCCCTGTAACGAAAAGAACGTGAAACCAACTTTAACCTAGTCTGACGTATCAATGCAATTTACAGGCTACGCTGACATTTTCTTTTGTTCCATACGCAGTGTGGACTTTTATTGTTCTAAAATAAATCAGTGTTGTGAACTTTCCACGCCAAGAAATGAAAAATGTACGGTCAAAATATCACAAACGCTAACATATCCATGAGCATGCTTCATTAACTGAAAGATCGCCAAAGCGCTGGTTTCAGTTCTTTCTTTTGCCACGAAGTTTCAATGTCATTATACCACCATTTCTTCAACGTATTTGTAAATTGCAATAAGATTGAGTGCCAAGTGATAAATCTTTCATCTTTTTTAATTCTATCTCAAGCATATATCGCTTTGTGTTTTCTAATAAGAATAAGAAATATCATATTTTAATTTCGCGAAAGGACAAATTTAATACAAACAAATGGGATAGAATAAAGCGCGATTACGACGTTAGTAGCATCTCGAACTATGTTTCATATAGAGAAACAATAATTTACTATTATGCAGGCTACATATTGTATAATATAAAGTTACTTGATTACAATTGGTTCATCTAAAAATGCTTAACTTAATAAATAAAGGATCTAAGTAAAGAAATGTACAAACAATGAACTATCTGTAAAATAACTTCAATGAAAACAAAAATTACAAAAATAAAACGCTTTTCAACAATTTTAAGCGGCATAATCGTCTGCAAACGGACTGCCATCCGTAATCTTTCAATGCTTTCTGTAAAGATTTGCTACCCCAACAAGGGAAGTCACTCTAGTGAATTATAGGGGAAAAGGGAGGTAAACCACTTTTTCGGAAAGGCCCATAGGGCCAGGGCCACATTATGGAATTCTCAAATGAAAGAAATAAATGTTCACAAATCAATATTCAAGTTGATATAAAACATTTCTGCTGTCGATAGAAACAATACAATAAAAAATTAATGGTGAATGGGGTTTTACAGTTTTCAATCATGTAGTCGTGGAAACTGAGAAAAGAAGCAAATTACTGAGAGTAATAAGTCCAAGGTACTACAGTCTTTGGTTGTAAAATTTAAATTTAAGAGCTTCAAAAAAAGAAAAATACAAGGACAAAATAGTTTAAAGAGCCAAAAATTTATAGAGCTAGTCTAAATGAAGGGCATTGCCCGTGCGAAAAATAAACGCAGCTCTGCGTAAAAGCTGGATAAAAGCCGGCTTTTATCCAGCTTTTCTGCGTAAATACAGAAAAACAGCACAAGAGCTGCGTATTTTTAAAAAGTTTTCAGTAAAGCTGCGTATTTTTCAGAAAGCTGCGCTTAAGCTGCGTTTTATTATTTAAAGCTGTACAGAAGCTGCGTCTTTTATGAAAGAGCTGCGTCTTTTATGAAAGAGCTGCGTAAAAGCTGAATCTTTTTCTTTACAAGCTGCGTATTCTTCTTTCAGGTTTCAATTTATAAATTTCCCAGTTTGTGGAAGCTGTGCAGAAGCTGCGTATTTAATGAAGGTAAAATTTGACATGATGAAAAGTAAATACGCAGCTTTTACGCAGCTTTCAAAGGTGCGTATTTGTTTTTAGTGAAGACAAATAAATTCAAACTTTGATTGACATAGAAAAAAATGGCACTTTTTATTTTACCCTTTTAATTGCTTGTGAATATATAAATAGTAGCAGTTTTGTGTAAATTATCATATTACAATTATTATATAGATTAAAAATTAAGCAGATATTAGAATGAATTGAAACTTTTATATCACCTAAAGTTTAAATACTGAATATTGATTTAAACCCTTAAAATCCTGTTGTTGTTTATAGTGTTGAAACAAATTGCCTTTTTTTAACTTCCAAGTAGTGTAGGTTTTGTTTTTCCAACGATGATTTAGAAGATATCAGGTAATGTAGGCCAAGATCAGACTGTATATCTTGTGAATTTATCTAGTTTGTCAATCATATGTGAAAAGACTATGCTCAAACATAGTGCATTATAGGTGTTAACCAATCATAATGCCCATTGTCATGCATTGGTTATCACCAATTATATCACCCCAGGGTGCTAGAGTTAAGACAAAAAGCCTTTGATATACAACCTTCTTATAGCTAAGTCATAGATGAAGCAAAACCAATAGACAATCTTCCCTTTATCTCACCCTTTCTCCTAGCCATTCATTGATCCTATCTACCAACTACAACCAAACCAAACTATCTTTCTCCTAACCCACCATCTGTCTGTATGTTTGTCTCTCTCAATCTCCATCCATCCATCCATCCACCCACCCATCCATCCATCCGAATGTAGGTAAAAATGCCAGAGGTAAAAATGCCATAGGTAAAAATGTCAGAGGTAAAAATGCCATAGGTAATAATGCCAGAGCTAAAACGGTAAAAATGTCATAGGCAACAATGCCATAGGTAAAAATGCCAGAATATATGAAAACTATATGATGATTTGATAATATTAGGAGTATTTTTTAATTCTATGAAAATCTAGTTAATTTCTCAAGTTGTCATAAAGTCTTTTTTTAGAAAAATAAAATGACTATCTTTATTCAGTAATAGTATATTTGAAAAGAAAAATATATGATAATATTTGTCAAATATAAGTGGAATAAGTTATATTACACGATCTTAATCAGTTCCATATTTCATTTGAATTTCTACTTTGAAAAATACAACTAATTAAATTGAGTATACATTTGGTATAAGAGCAAGATTTTGGGGATTGTTTTAAAATGTGCCAGATTTACCAAAATGTAGCTAAGAAAAGTGTGAAATATCACACTAATGTGTTAAGTTTACCTTTAACAATATCCTACTTTAATCACATATTATACTAAAGTAAATTAAAAATTAATCTATATCATATATGTCAATAAAAAAATATATAGGCATAGTTCATTTCTGCTATTTCTTATAATTTATTTATCTATTTTCAGGTTAATGTTCATATATACCGTAAACAAGCTTTGTCATTTATTTACAAGCCACTAATTTGTATACCCTTTTGCTTAATTCAATATCAAAGCCTTGAAAAAATAAATAATGAAATTGAACAATTCATTAAAAGGTTTTGGTAACAATTCCTTTTGTGCATGAAAATAAAATTATTTTTCTATTTACTCAAGTCTAAAAATAAAAGATATAATATACCTCTGGCATTTTTACCTATGGCATTATTACCTATGACATTTTTACCATTTTAGCTCTGGCATTATTACCTATGGCATTTTTACCTCTGACATTTTTACCTATGGCATTTTTACCTCTGGCATTTTTACCGCACACCATCCATCCATCCACCCACCCACCCATCCATCCATCCATCCATCCATCCATCCATCCATCCATCCATCCATCCATCCATCCATCCATCCATCCATCCATCCATCCATCCATCCATCCATCCATCCATCCATCCATCCATCCACCCACCCATTCATCCATTCACCCACCCACCCACCCATCCATCCATCCATCCATCCATCCATCCATCCATCCATCCACCCACCCACCCACCCATTCATTCATTCATTCATTCATTCATTCGTTCATTCATTCATTCATTCATTCATTCATTCATTCATTCATTCATTCATTCATCCCATCCCATCCCATCCCATCCAATCCCAACCCATTCCATCCCATCCCATCCATACCTCTCTATCCATCCATCCCTCTCTCTATCAATTCATCCATCCATCCATCCATCCATCCACTATTACCTATGGCATTTTTACCTCTGACATTTTTACCGCACACCATCCATCCATCCACCCACCCACCCATCCATCCATCCATCCATCCATCCATCCATCCATCCATCCATCCATCCATCCATCCATCCATCCATCCATCCATCCATCCATCCATCCATCCATCCATCCATCCATCCACCCACCCATTCATCCATTCACCCACCCACCCATCCATCCATCCATCCATCCATCCATCCACCCACCCACCCACCCACCCACCCACCCACCCATTCATTCATTCATTCATTCATTCATTCATTCATTCATTCATTCATCCCATCCCATCCCATCCCATCCCATCCAATCCCAACCCATTCCATCCCATCCCATCCATACCTCTCTATCCATCCATCCCTCTCTCTATCAATTCATCCATCCATCCATCCATCCACTAAACAACCAATCAATATTACAAAATGTTTCAATTCCTATGTCTCATTTCAAAATAATACCTTTGGTATTCTTTGGTTTTTTTCCTGGTTCCAAGATAGTAAATTTAGTTTTGAAATGCAGATCAAAGGTACATTTTTCAAAATATCTAAAATAAAAAAAGTGGTTTTTTTCCATATATTTTCCAAGTGTGTTCTTCTTAGTATATAGGGATGTCTGGAATAAAAGGATAGATTTATCTCCCTTGAAGTACCTGATTTAAAAGATCATGTGACTTTATTAGCCAATCAGAAACTGTTATTTCCAAGCGGTAACCGGACAAAATCCCCTTCGGACAAAATCCCCTCAACGGTTTTTTGACATGGCGGACAGAATCCCCTCGGTCATTTTAACAACGCGGACATAATCCCCTCAATCCGTTTTATGAGGCGGACAGAATCCCCTTCATTAATTTGCTTGGGCGGACATAAGCCCCTCGTTTGGAATTACAAGGCGGACAATATCCCCTCAATCAAAATTAAAGGGCGGACAATATCCCCTCGTCGTAACATAAAAATCGGACAGAATCCCCTTCGTAGTTCGAGTAGATAAATCTATATTTATTGTTTAAGTTTAGAAATAAATTATTTCAATCAAGTCAATTATTCTATATTCTTTAAATATTAATATATAATATTTTTAATACTTTTAATATATTCTTTAAACGCCTATATTTCCTGAAAGAATAATGTTTCCCACTTATTAACATGATACCACTTAAGAAAATCCAAACGTAAATCGGCATTTTCTATTCTCGTATACGGTCTACATTTCCATAAAGAAAATTGTTACCTAACAATTAACACGCGAAACTAATTAAGAATATCCAAACTGTTAATTGGTATGGTAACAGGTTTTTTTGCAATGATTTAATTTATAACGAAAGTTTGGCTGTATTATCTTGTTTTGTACTATGTATTGTAATATGTAGCTAGAAACACGGTAAGTGTTTAAAGCTTTTTTGGAATTAAATGGTAAATGGTATTTGAAGGGGATTGTGTCCGTCTATTGAGGGGATTATGTCTGCCTTGTAGATTTGATTAAGGGGATATTGTCCGCCTCGGTAATCAGACCAAGGGGCTTATGTCCGCCCAAACAAATAAATGGAGGGGATTCTGTCCGCCTCAAAAAACGGATTGAGGGGATTAAGTCCGCGTTGTTAGAATGACCGAGGGGATTCTGTCCGCCATGTCAAAAAACCGTTGAGGGGATTTTGTCCGGAGGGGATTTTGTCCTAGAATCTTTCCAAGCAAACTGGCACCATTCTGAAAAATGGCTCCATAAAGGAATCATGGCATAAAAAATGTATTAGCACTTTACAGGTAATCTTTCTTATATTTAATTATCAAACAGTAAAAGAAACTTGCCAATTTTATAAATGTTTGTCAGTAGAGGTTCTATGAAAGTTAGAATTTGGATAGATTCACCTTCAATACTTTTATGTAAGTGGCTGACTCAAAACACAATCCCATAAAATGGAGGACACATTTTGAAAGTGAATTTCACACATGAAAATTATTATCATCAATGCATTTCCTTTTTCAAAGGCAATCTCAAGTAATATTTAACTGTGTAGTACTTTCTTCATATTTTCTTTCACAGAAATAATTGAAAAGATGTTAATACATGATTTTTTGTAACCCTTGTTTGTAATTTTGAATGAAAAAAAAAAGAGATTAATATAATCAAAGAAAAAAACATATCTGAATATTTGCTCCTTTATATTTCAGGCAGGTGCTAAATACTTATTAGATGATTGTTGTATACAGGAAATGAACAATGGAATGTTGATTCAATCGACCCCTAACCCACTGGTCAAAGGAAAAGCAATGTAACATTGCAGTATGGGTAATTAAAATATTGAATTATTAGAAGAGTAAAAGACTACCTTAATCATACTTTTATTTTACTAACCTATTCCTAGACAAAAACCTACTAGTTTGGAAGCCAAAAGACAACTAAATTAGCTTGTATGAAAAAAATATCAGAACCATCAAATTTAATGATCTGTTGGAAAATATTGCGTGAAAAGAAGAATCCCTTGTATCTCTCTCCATTTACACCAATATATCAACAAGGTTCAAGTTCAGTGTTTGGTTAGTAGGACTTCTTAATTAGTTAAATGAATACCTAATTAATTGCCTTTGGAAATCAAGTATCTATTAAAGTGTGAAGGTAATCTGTTGACAGGTTTGGTGTGAATAAGTGACATTGGAACACACAAGGCTTGTGATTGACCCTTAAACCAGGGTTATGACCCTGAAAATATCCTTTTTTGACCCGAAGAAATTTCTTTCATGTGGTCATTTTGATACAGTGGAAAGAAAATATTAAGGGTCAAAATTGGGTTTAGCACTGAAACTTTCAACGATGTATGATTCTAATTATTGAATTTTCCCTTCATTTGATTACTAGAAAAGGTCAATTCAAACTTAAACCTGAAAACTACTCCTCATAATTAAGCACTTTGCCTTTTCGGTTGTTTTGGCCTATTAAGAATGAATGACTCCTTAATTTCAAACACTAGCTCAAGCCATAAACACAATCACTAAAATCAATTTGTTTGTATAAGATAGATATCTATATCAACAATATTTAGCACATTTTTTTTTTATTTAATGCAGTTAAACAAATTAATGTTTATCCCCCTTTTCCTTGATATTTTGTTAGGAAAAAAACAAGTTTTTTTTTTAAAATTTAAAAATACATTTGAATATTTGCTCCTTCAATTTCAGTCAGGTGCTAAATACTTAGAAGATTGTTGTATACAGGAAAACTACAATGGAATGCTCAATCTACCCTGAACCCACTGGTCATAGGATGAGCAATGGACTGATGCAGTATGGGTAATATATTTAATTCTTAAAAGAGTAAAAGATTTAAATATACCAGTAACATTTCATTTAACTCAATCTATTCATAGACTAAAAACATACATTGCTGAAAGGCACATGACAACAAAAATAGTTTGTATGTAGAAAGTTCAGAACCATTTCATTTACTATTGGAAAACATTTTGTGAAAAGAAGAATAAATATGTATCTTTCTCCATTTCAATCAATATCTATAAATAGTTGAAAACAAGGGAATTATAAGTGTTGGGTTAGTAAGACCCCTCTCTCTCTCTCTCTCTCTCTCTCTCTCTCTCTCTCTCTCTCTCTCTCTCTCTCTCTCTCTCTCTCTCTCTCTCTCACTCTCTCTCTTTATTTATTCATAGTTTAATTTATTCTCTTTTGAAATCAATTAAAGTTACAAGGCAAACTTATGTAAGGTTTGATGGAAATACAGTTATTAAAACACAATCACTAGAATAAATTTGTTTATTAGAAAAGTATATTCTAAATCCATTTAATAATCTAACTCCATTGCCTTGATTCAAGGTAGATAAATAATTCAAAGATTATCTCCCTTTGCCATAAAATCTCAAGTGTACAAGTTTCAATAATTTTTGTTTTCGTCTTACTATGAATACAGAATCGAGATGAAGAAATAAGGCCTCTATCTTTCAATTTATTTGTAAAGAAAAGGTCATTAATAAATATTGTTACCCAGCAAAATTATTTTGATTAGCATGCATATATAATATCTTAGGCATATTAATTTAATGGGTCTGTGATATTTCATGGAAAATAAATTTGCAAAATTCTATTTTCGCCATTTTAATCTCTGTAAAATGCAACAAAATATACAATTGACATTGTCGAAAATAAAATTTCGTCAGATATTGTCAACAAAAAGAACTTGAATAAACTATAAAGAACAAATGTTTAGGCTCATCATTCCAAGTATGTCATATTAGGCTTTCCTTTTACGAAAATGTTGTATGACTAAATGTCATTCGAATAAATTTCATGCACTGGATTTAATGATTTCAATAAGACTCAAGTCACAAACTTAATTTTACCATGTACACTGAGGCTGTGTACACATATCCATGCAGAGGAGACTGACTGCAGGTTCTATGTCTGTATCATCAGAAATGTCTTGAAAAAAGGAAAAAAAAAATGTTAAGTTTGTGCTCTCATTCATATATAAAATACGAAATTTTTGTGATTGCAGGTTGGAATTTCAGGATTTGTGAAGAGCCCTAGTGCGTTTAGATTAGAACTAAATTGATCTATTTCTGTAGTTACAAGCAAGCTTTGGCTATTAAGTAATTATTGAAAAGAACCAATTATCGTAATTATGTGTAGATATGTCAATCGGTTGAAATTACATTAAAAATTTTGACCAATACAATGAAATGTCACCTTACAAAATTTTTGTATTTGACAACATGTCATAGTTGACAAAATGACGTGGGCCCATCTGCAGATACCAAGGTCATCAATTGAGGTCAAACTCAGCGGCAGTAAATAAATAAACAAAAGATAAAGAATTTCAATTAATCTTACTCCACTGTTTCTGGATTACGCTTAACAAGGGCATTTCTTGGGTATTGGTGTTTCTCTTACAAACCTTGTTTCTGTTTTAGGAAAGTTATTACTGTTATATTCAACATCTGGATGGAGGATAGTCAAAGAAAGATGATGACTGCCTTGGAAGATAAATGACCTGATGGAACTTGTTTCAAACAATTGTTTCCCATAATTAGATTTGCTCTTGGAAGAAACTTTTTCAGTATCTCTGACTTTAAGGTGAAGGCAACACGCAAGGTGAATTTAACTGAAACTTTTTAAAAATACATTAGGACTGTATGTAAGTTAAAGGTCATGGCCACAACTCTAGGTAACACATTTTTAGGGTAAACATGTGTGGTGTCTGGACAGGAAATTATATCAAGTGCCTTCAGCTTAAAGCCATTTTGGCTGTTATCATGGTTTTGTGTCTGTGCATCAACAAAATTTACCAATAAAAATCTCCTCAGAAATGATTAAAAAGAACTGGAATTGAAATTGCAACAAAATTGAGTTTATTTCCAATTACAATGCAAAGCTATCAGAAATCATACTGCTTTACATTTTCTTAGAACATAAAGGATGGCTTTCAACCAAGTTTCACAAATTGTGTTGGATTTCCTTAAAACTATAACAGGATGAAACTATAACAGGATGATTGAATAGTTACAGTGAAGGTTCCAATTGAAAAAAGGGCTAATCCATTTTAAAACACAGGAAAAGGGGCCTTATGGAATTTTGCTCAGAATGTTCTTGTTAACAAAAAAAAAATTCCACAAATATTTAAGAGTTTCATCGACATCTTCACAGGGTGATTGTAAGATCATAAGGAAGTTTCCTTTCAAACTTGGGGCTGATCTGTCTGAAAACATGGAAAAAGGGGCCTTGTGGATTTTTGCTCAGAATGTTCTCATTTATGGGATAAAGTGCTCCATTACTATCAAATTTTCTGTATTCTTTCAGAGGAGGCCACAAGATATTTCCTTTTGAAAATGGGGCTGATCCGTTAGAATACGGAGGGAAAGGGATCTAATGGATTTTTCTCGATTATGCTTGTTTACAACAAATTGTTTATTTGAATGGGGTTTTATCTTTAAAATCTGTCAGTTATATCACAGCAGCTGGAGCACATAACAATGGATTCCTGGTATTTCCCACACCAGTACTTCCATTACGTTCTTTCCTAGCCTCCAGCTGCTATCCCACCTAGGTCTAGGATAATCTGCCCACTGTTGGGAAGAGAACCCTAGTCCTTTTGAATGAAAGTCCGACATGCTACCATCACCATTGCCCTATCATAGCAAATTTTTACACAGGAAAGTCTACAGATATTATCGCAGCTGTCATAGCACAGTTGGTAGCCCATCAGACTGTCAATCTAGACGTCCTGGGTTTGATCCCCGATGGCGGCACTCATGCTTTCAGACTATTTATCTCTCACCAATGGGTTGATATTAATAGACCCATGTGAGATAGCAGCTGAAGGCTAGGAAAGGATGTAATGGTAGTACTGGTCAAAAATACCATTGTTAGGTGTTCCAGCCGCCACAAAATAATGGAAAGATTTTCAAAAGCAGCGTAAAACCACATTCAATCAATCCATAAACTACAAATATAATCGGAATTTCCATTAAACTTTCACAGGATGATAGATGAAAAACAAGGAAGGTTCCTTTAAAATGTGAGGTTGATCTGTTCGAAAACAAAGGAAAAGGGTTCTTATGGAATTTTGCTCAGAATATTCTAATTTGCCCAATAAAATCCACAAATATTATAGGATTTCCTTAAAAATTTAGCAGGATGATTGTAGGGCCATAATGAAGGTTCCTTGAGTAAGTGAGGCTTATCTGTTGGAAAAGACACAGGAAAGTGGGGCCTAATGGCTTTTGTTCAAATCATTCTAAGTTAATTTGATTTATATTGGGGTTTTACGTTGCTTTCAACAATCTCTCAGTTATATTGCGACGTCTGGAGACATAACAATGGATTCCTGTTATTTCTCGCACTAGTATTACCACCACATCCCTTTCCTAGCCTCCAGTTGCTATTCCACATAGGTTTACCCATTGGTGGAAGACAAATGTCAGAAAGGATAAGTGCTGCGGCAGGGGATCGAACCCATGGACCCCTGGATTAGAAGTCCGGCGCGATACCAACTGCGCTATGGCCGCGGCTCATTTTAAGTTAAGCAATTTAGTCAACAAATATTTCCAAATTATCTGGAAACTTTCACAGGATGTTATTAGCATTTGAAGGAAGGTTCAGGTTCTATGTGACTTATAATGAAAACAATATAAAAAGAGCCTTAAGGATTGTTGTTTAAAACAAATTGAAGGAGAAAAAATTGGCTAAGTTGATTTATCATTTATTCATTCTTTTTAAACAATAAGTTCCTGAAATGTAAGATTAAATTGAGAGATAAGATGATAGCCAGATGAGCTTCTAAGGCTGTCATTGGCCTCTTGTTATATTTGGCAATCAAGTAAAATTGTTGAATAACTTGATGTATGCAAGTTTTATTTCAAATTATTCTCTTTCAATAATTTCGATTAGATTCAGGCCTTTGGGGGAAATCAGTAACTTGAGCACCTCTAGTTGTGTTTTTTGCCTGTCGCTTAGCCACTTTCAGCATCATTGCAGTCATAACAAAGGGACTGGTGTACCTTCATATGATTTCCTGCATTTTTCACACCAGCACAACTACATCATTTCAGTCTGACCACCAGTGCTCATCCTATGTAGGTGAACTACTTATCAATCCCTGATTGTAAGGAAAGAAATGACTGTTGTAGCATTGACTTTTATCAAATAAAAGATGGCTGTGATAGAGGACACACTCACACCAATAGATTTGACAGCCAAAAAGGTAAGGGACTGACTAGATTTTGGTTGTGGAAACAGGACAGGGATTCTTAATCATCATATTTAATAAAAACTGTAAAATACTAAAAATATATGTTGTTTGAGCTCAGATGTTTTGGAACAAAACATCAAGTCATTTTCATTACTTTTTTGTTGTCTATGGCTTAGGCATTAGAAGGGAGACTTTTTTAACCTTTAGCACTAAAAATTAAGAGCTGCGTATTTTAAAATCGAGCTGAGTAAAAAATAGGCAGGGCTGCGCTTAAAAAACGCAGCTTTCTTATAAAAAACGCAAAGCTGCGTTAAAGCTGGATAATAGCTGCGTAAAAGCCGGCTAAAAGCCGGCGGTATTGGCACCTGCGTAAAAGCTGCGTTTACGCAGAAAAAACGCAGCTTTCACGCGGCTTTCTCTGAAAAACACAGAAAATACGCAGCTTTCTAAGAAATTGTCTAGAAAGATGTATTAGAAAAAACGCAGAGCTGCGTAAAAAAACCGCAGTTTCTTAATAAAAACGCAGCTAGCTGCGTAAAAGCTGTACAATTTCTGCGTTTTTCTAGATAATTCTTTTTAAATTCTTATTAAGCTGCGTTTACGCAGCTATGCGTAAAAGCCGGCTTTTACGCAGGTGCCAATACCGCCGGCTTTTAGCCGGCTAAAAGCCGGCTTTTACGCAGCTAAATAGCCGGCTTTAAGCTGGCTATTTTTCGCAAGGGCGATTTAACCCTTTCCTGTTTTACACAATTTTGACCTGTCCAAATTCAAAGGTTTTGCAGACAAAAATTTAAAGTGCATTTAATTTGAAAAATAACCATTCAGTAGGGTAGGAAATAGTGTGGAAAAAGAAGAAATTGCTTGTCGGAAGCAATTTCTTCTTTTTTTCACAATGTTTTCCTAATCATAAAATCACAGGCACGTATACATAGATCTTTCAACTTGAGGTAGCGTTGAAATGTGGCCTTTTTGAGAAACACCAAGATAAACATGCAGACAGCTGATTGAGTTTACTTAGCCAATTTTTGACTCCCTACAAACAAGTCTTGACCCCCCCCCCCCCCCCAAAAAAAAAAAAAAAAAAATTGCTTTGACCTACAAAAAATTGGCCTGGGGTCATTGACCCCTGCATTTAAGATCCTAAGAGGAACCCTGTAATTAATCAAACAATTAAAAAAAATGGTCAAACTAATAATTTTGGCCAAAAATTAACCAATTAATGTCTATGTTTTAAGTTTATTACATATATCACAGTCCATTTTGTAGTGAGAAGGTCCATTTTGCTCTCTTTCATGCCGACTAGTCTTATTTTAGGCCAACCGCATTAGACATTATACATGGTTTGACACTTCTACTTGGGGTCCTTTTTATCTGTAAGTAAAGAGCCCAGTTTTAGCAATGTCACAGCTCAGAGGTAACACTTAATTTGTTTGTCAACACAAATGTAAAGCTTTGAGAATGAAAACATATAGACTGACTCTTTAAGGCTAACACAGAGATTCTCATAAACCCATGGACAGCTCTTTCACTTTCTGCTGTGTTCGTAATATGCTGTCTGTTATTTCATCTATTATCATCATACTGCTATCAAAACCATTTATTATAGCATAGTTCAGTAGCAGTTGGTGCCAGTTACAGTTTATTGATCTGTCTGTCCGTCCGTCCACCCATGCATCCACCCGTCTACTAGTATTTAAAAAATCCATCAATCTAGTCAAACTGCACAGAATGTGGTAAATCATGAAGAACTCTGGTTGCCATGGTAACAGTTTAAAAAAAATCTCAAATTATTGGGCCAATAATTTCATATTTGGCATAAATGCATTATTACCATTTGAAACCACTTGAAAGTCTCTGAAATGAAAATGAGCCTTGCATTTTGGGTTTCCAGATTTCACATTTATTTAAAGAAAAAGTATAACAATCTCCTCTTAAATTGTAAGGCTTACAGCTTTTATATTTAGAAGATATTACCTATATAGAAATACAAAGATAAATTATAACATTTATTTCTCTGAAATTATAAGACACCAAATTCTGTAGTATTGTAATACTATCCTCTGTTGAAATTATCTAAATGATTACTTTTTTTAAAAAAAATAAAAGAACCTTTTATCAAAGGTATCATAATTAATTTTTGGTTCAGATGTGCATTGCCAAAAAAATCCCTTTTAGCTACAATGCATGTTACACAAAATCTTCCTATTTGACACCAAATCTCCCTACACAAATATTTTAATCTCCCTCTAAGTGCCCATTGGAGATACCACATGTATGAACTTCATCGTTTAAGAATTGATATTTGCAGCGTCTTTGAAATTGTACCATTCTGAAAAATTTTGTCATCTGGTTATTGGTTTTTTTTCAGGATGAGAAGACGGATGTTATTGCTAATGATGCGGGGGACAGAACAACACCCAGTGTCGTAGCTTTTACTGAACGTGATCAGGTGAAATATTCTCTTTTTTCTCGACGCAGTGGTTGACACATTATTTTCAATGGGGGTCCACAGGAATCTGCATTTTAATGATGGGATTCCCTATAGATAATAAGGGATCGTTTTATTCACTAAACACTTATAATTCTAATGATAAATGTATATTCTATCATTTTTCCAAGCCAAGGTTCTATAACTCCACTTTGTTCCTTACATTTGTAAGGAATAAAGTGAAGTTATAGGACTTTGTCTTGGAAATGGGCTATGGTTGATTCCGATAGAAAGAATTTCTTACTTTTTAAAAAATATGGCAGAATCTTGAAAAAAACTCTTGCTTGAGCTATAACTCTTTTCATCATATTTTGTGAGTTATTGCCTTTTGTTGATTGACAAAGAATAGGCTTTTGACCTGCTTTTATGGGGGGCATGAATGTTTTACAAACATCTCTTGGTTCCTATTGAACTCCTATGATGTGGGTACTCATTTGAATTACAGTCAAAACTGTCAATAGCGGCCACCCACGGGACATGACAAAATCGACCGCATACGGGAGTTGGCCGCTTAACGGAAAATACGCCCCCCCCCCCTCCGCCGGCGGCCGCCGGACGAACAAGATTTGGTTAATATCATAACTCCATCGGATGGCACACCGAAAATTTAGTATTCGTGTCAAAAAGATTCCATTCAAAATCGGCGATAGGAGACCAAAATAATTAAAATATTTCTTGAATAGCGGTATTTACGATGTTTTGGTCATTCACGATCAATATGTTCTCACCTGGGGAATGTAAACAGCGTATGTATTGTCACAGGAACCAGAAAAGAAATGAATAAACTTCGTGTGAGAAAGATGATGTTTAAGATTTTGACACCGATAATATTCCTGATTACTTAAGATACATTATTATTCATTAGAAAAAGTGACAATTTCGAGTTCATTCATTGAAAGTATAAATGCGCTGGAGATACGACGTTTTTGGTGTCCATAGTTTTCATAGAAGCGAGAACGGGTTCCTGTGGATTTGGCGGCAATTTGTTTCACGTGCGCGGGGTGTAAACAAAGTCGGGTTTTCCGGTATGCTTGACGACGTTAGTTGACGTCATTTGGAAAATTCCCAGACATTTTCGACAAGCGGCGATTATTCCACGGAATCAACCGATACTAAACAAAAATACGGCAATTTTATTAATCTGTTATTCATTTTTTTCATCTGTGTATCATTAAATTTTCCAAGAGAACACGATTTTTGATGCAAAGAGGAAAAACAAAACGGTTTTTCTGACAAAAAAAAAAATAAATACTTCCGGAGCCGACGAAGGGAAATCCCCTCCGAGATCAATCCGTCAAAAAAGCCTTTCGATAGTTCGGACAAACAGCATTGTTTGATAGGCTTACTAATCGGAATATTAATAATCTGCTACCATTATAAATCAAGTAATATGCTGGTCGCTCAGACAACACAAATTAGTAGACTTGTTGATTAGGTAAGCGTCACGGTAAATGCATACGATAATCCAAACGCGTTATCGATTTTTCGTTAATCAGCGAGTCACCTGTCATAATTAGATGACTCGCGTGACCGCTTAAGGGGATATACAATGAGTGCAATCCAGACAATTAAAGGTGACCGCCGGCCACAAACGACAGATTGCCGCTATTCACAGTAACTTTAAAGAGTAAATTTGCGCGGGCGGACCTGAGCTGGCTGCATACGGCAGTTTGACCGCTATTCTCAGGTGACCGCTCGCACAGTTTTGACTGTATCTCAACGAGACAATTTTAATGAGTACCTACAATATAAGATTTGTGCAAGTATAATTGAAATAATTAAATTTAAATTCAAAATACTACCTCTATCTGTAGCTCTGATTAGCTATGTATGGCCCTCAAAAATATCTATCAGCTATTGTAGCTTTGCCAGTGTGAATTAATGATAGGGTCATTATTTCTTTATGTTCTTTCTTTTAATGTAGGTTGTAGGTTTAGCCGCAAAGCAGGGTTTGATCAGAAATGCACAAAACACAGTTTGTCATGTCAAACAGATAATTGGACTGAGAAGTGATCATAAAGTGGTTACTGAATATAAACGGAATTCAAGTGTTCAGGTAGGATATATTCCTTTCAAGTATTTCGATTACTGATGGGCTTGTGGTTATTACAATATCATTTGTAGTACCAGTGAACTATTTTCAAAATTTATTCAATGGATTATCCTAGACTTCTTGGAAAATTGTTTTATCATCTACATCCAAGCAAACTGAAAAAGATGATAAACTCACTTTTTAGCTTGCCCGGGACGAAAGTCTCGGAAGAGCTATTGTCATACCCTCGGATGTCAGCGTCGGTGTCGGCGTCCGCATTAGGTTAAAGTTTTTTATTTCTATAAATATTTATCCTAGAGGCTTTATTTTTTACAGAAACACTCATTAGGGCATAGGCTTTCATTTGAGACCAACATCCATGTCGAAATGACCTTTAGACTGTGACCTTGGCCCTTTCAAAAAAGTTTTAACCAAAAACTCTAACCAAAAAAACTTTAACCTTGCTTATATTTTCTGAAAGCTTTTAACTAGAGACATCATTACTTCATATGCACACTCATTAGGTGATAGGCTTTCACCAGAGACAAAGGTCCTTGACAATTTGACCTTGACCTTGACCATTTGTGGACTTAGAAAAACTTTAACCGAAAACTTTTACCAAAAACTTTAACCTTGCATATATTTTTTTAATGCTCTAACCTAGGGACATCATTGCTCTATATATATACTCACCAGGCAATAGGCTTTCACCAAAGACCAAGGTCCTTCACAATTTGACCTTGACCTTTACCATTTGTGGACTTAGAAAACCTTTAACCTAAAACTTTAACCAAAAACTTCAACCTTGCTTACATTTTCTGAATGCTTTAACCTAGGGACATCGTTTCTTCATTTACATACTCATTAGGTGATAGCCTTCTGCGAGAGACCAAGGTCCTTGATAATTTGACCTTAACCTTGACCTTTTATGGACTTGGGAAAAACTTAAACTGAAAAACTTTAACCAAAACTTTAACCTTGCTTATATTTTCTTGAAGCTTTAACCAAGGGACATCATTACTTCATTTACATACTCACCAGGTGATAGGCTTTCACCAGAGACCAAGGTCCTTTACATTTTGACCATGACTTTTTTAAGGACTTGGAAAAACCTTAACCAAAATACTTTAACCCAAAACTTTTACCTTGCTTATATTTTCTGAATGCTTTACTCTAGGGACATTATTACTTCATACACATGTGTATACCGTATTTATTCTAATAATCACCCGGGCGATTATTAGAATAGTCATGATTGACGCAGTTGGGGGTGGGCGATTATTAGAGGTATTCTGTTGGGGAATAATTCAAACTTCCTATGTACGGACCTATAATGTCCCTAAAAAGTGACAATACGATACGTATCTGGTAAATAAAAAATGACTTTCCATAACGGGGAACAAAGACGCCAAATAATGACACTACTCAGACCTTGCCAGTTGTTCATTCTCGGGATTTTCTCCCAATATACGGAGTAATTCGCTGCTTTACATAACCCCGCTATGACTCCAAGGGGCTCTCGCAAATGCATTTATATTCTACTATAAAACAATTTCTAAAATGTTTTTATTATCAATTTGTCATTAGGTAGCAAAACAATTCCCCTTCTGATACGGTCACCGAAAAAAATGTCGACTTCGGCAAGATATAGCGCCGACGACCTTGCTATTTTGTATTTGGAGTTCTGTTCAATATAGCAAGAAACTTATGCCAGACGATCCTATTTGAATGTCAATTATTTTACCCATCTATATTCTTTTTCAGACTGCCTAACACAGATTTCGGGCGAAGTTTACTGAAATTACTTAATAATGAATGTTTGTAGTGTTCAATAAATGATTCTCGAGTTTCGGAAAATTGTTCATTTTTGTAGATATAAAAATAAATACCGCGTATCGTGTCCCGACTCCAAATGATCATAACTACAAACGATCATAGCTATTGCACGCACTTAATATACATTTCGCATTTCAATCCTATTCGACTGTTTGCTTCTCTTACATTTTTTGCGAAACGACAAGAATTATATTAAGCCACAACAGGAAATTTTGCGTGGTTGGATCGCCTACCTGTGCGAAATTAAAATTAAGAACCATGTTTTCCTCAGTATTAAAATTCGTAACAAAGCCAAAAAGAGACGGCTAAATATTAATTTGAAAAGGGTTTGACATCTCCCCGGACAAAAGTTCGGCGCGTGCAAGCTCTGGTAACACTTCCAAAAATAGCCGTTGGCGTCTTTGATCACCTGTTCACCCTCCGCGAAAATAAACTGTTCCGCGTCTTTAACCTCGTCTCGACACAAAACTAGTATTTCTTTACCAGATTGCTACTCTGATTTAATTTCGGATTTGAATCAAATATCATTGAATATCGGTAAATTCTTTCTTTTCCATTGTTTCTTTAGAATATCGTAATTTTGGATTGAAAGATAGTAAACATGTTTCGGACAAAAAATTTTAGTTTTCCGTCAGTGGGGCTGAAAACGTCGTGGCGACAACTGACCTGAAATCATACACGCGTTCTTTCTTTGGCATCCGATTCAGAAAATACTTTTGATAATCAGTGTTTAAGATAAAAACATCGAAACAAAGTTATTAAAATCTGATTTTTTTATGCTGTCACAACAATCGCTAACATAAAAAGGATCACAAGCGTTTCCCGATCTTTAGGAAATATAAATGAATCCCAGTTCATCTAAATCATCGTAATTTTTGGTATTTGTCGAAGGCGTTTGTATGATTTTTGAACTATTTGTTGAAAAAAAATGGGAAGGTTGCATGAGCATTTTTTCTCGGATCGGGGGATGGGCGATTAATAGAGTTAACAACTTTTTCCGAAAATTGGTCTTTAAATGTCCGATTTTGGGTGGTGTTTTAGGGGATGGGCGATTATTAGAATATGGGTGATTATTAGAATAAATATGGTATGTGACAAGCATCCAATAGGGCGAGCTATGTTGTCCTCTGACAACTCTTGTTCAATATATTTCACCCACCCTTCTTTTGTTAATTTAGTACACTACTGTACTCATCATCTCCATATGACAATCGTCTAAATTTTAATATTTCAGTAAAGTTGCCTTCATTAAGAAAAATAACATTGTTATGTTTTAGTGATAGGGTTTTAATCATGATAAAAGCTATTTTTGACGAAATCTGAAAAAAAACAAACCCCGCAACAAAATCAAAGCTCTGATTCAGACTTCATCAGAAGTCAGGGCACAACTATTCTTAGTTCCTTACATATTTTCTGAGGTGTATTAGAGCTGTACTTGTAAGATTCTTAATAAGATTTTAGCTTGGGCTGTTTTAAAGAAATCCCGAGGTATTGTGATCTCGTTGGCGTTGTTGTTGGCATGAAAAACTCTTACCTTAGTCATATCTCGGTTATTAATTGAAGATATCTTTATGAAACTTTACATGTGTGTTCACTATCACAAGAATTATTCAGACTACGAAGGGGATAACTCTGGAAGCATTTCGTAAGAGTTATGCCCCTTTTTTAGACTTATAATTTTTGCATTATCCAGCACATGAAGCCGAGCTTTGCACATGTAGGCCAAGCTCTTGTTAAAATGATGCATTTGTTAGAACAATATTTAATAGCGCTTAATACTGACTTAATAGGAATATAAAGAATTATAAATGAGAAAATAAGGCTTGTTTGTAATTTGCTTAGATGAAAAGTCTTGATGACAATGAGTGTTTTCAACCACAAAATTGAAATTCTTTCCTTATGACGCCTTTAAAATCTAAATTTGTGGGCTTTTTTGTCTTGCTCTATATTAAACGCACCTCTGCTTATCTTAACCCTTTCCTGTTTTACAAAATTTTGGACCTGTGCAAATTCAAAGGTTTTGCAAAAGAAATTTAAAGTGGATTTAATTTGAAAAATAACCATTCTGTAGGGTAGAAAATAGTGTCGCAAAAGAAGAAATTGCTTATCAGAAGCAATTTCTTCTTTTTTCACAATGTTCACAGGCACGTAAAAAGCAGGGATTAAACAGCAAAGGGTTAATCTATGCTGCTTGTCAGGAACAGCAGTAATACATTAATATTTTGCAGGTCAATGATGAGAAAGGAGACCCTATGTTTGAAGTTGATTATAAAGAATCAAGAAAACTCTTCACCCCCTCACAAATAGCTACTGCCATCTTCAAAAATATATCAGGTAGGTCATTACACTGTTTACAGTATTCATAGCTTTCAATATTGCACTCTAGGAATTAGTTTACAGCAAGTGCCAGGGATCATTTTTCAGTGAGATATTGAGAGATTCTCTCATTTTTCTGCCAGGAATCTCGTTGAAATTGGCTTTATGAGAGAAAAATCTCGGAGCTAAATGTAATTTAGTGAAGGATTTTGTTGGCTCAGCGTAAAACAGTTGAAACTGCCTTTTATTTCATAGGTAGTTACAACTGTTTTCGAGCTGTGCCATTGATTTGACAAAATGTTTTCACCAAAAATGCTCATTAATTTCAGCTAAATGAGATATTTTTGCACATACTTTTCTGAGCCAGAATTATCCCTGATGTGATGTTTCTAATAAAAATCCTTTTTATCCCCAGTCATTTTGACAAAGGAGATATATAACATTAAATGCTCTCCGTCCACCCTTCTGCCCTTCCATCACTACAGATATCTTTTCTGGAGCATATCTCTTAGAGTATAATAGCTATCAACTTGAAACTTCATCAATTAGTAGATCTATCTCATTTAGGTGAAAAGCAGTGCATAAGAACCACTATTCTTGCTTGTATAATTTTGTAGTTATTGCCCTTGATTATTTTAAAGACTTAGATTTTTCCCAGAGTATATCTCTGCAAGTAATAAGCTATCAATTTGAAACTTCATAGGTGGAAAGATCTCATTGAGCAGAAATGCATTGGCAAGAACCCTAATAGTAGTTAGCGTCAGTTTACACTTAGTATTAAATGGAGAGAGAAGGCCATATCTGACATGTCTCTTGTTACTATTATAAGCTCGGCTGTTTTGGGAGAAAACACGAGGTATTGCTATAGCCTGTGTGTCGTCGTCGTGCGAAAACTGACATTTTGTTATATCTCTGGTTCTACTGAAGGCATTCACTTGAAACTTGGCACACATGTTCACCATTAAAAGAGCAACCTATACTATCAACGACGATGACTCTAGATGCATTTTGTGCAAATTATGTCCCATTTTTGACTTGGATCTTTTCCCACCATCCAGCACTCGACAGCCGAGCGTAGGCACCCGTAGGTGGTGCTCTTATTTTATTTCAAGACCATATGCATTGGTTATTCACTGTATATCTAATGTCATTTAACTTCATACAGAGTTCATGGAGACCTCACAGAAAAAATGGGTCCATCTCAGTGATTAAAATTTGTTGACCTGGGTTTAATTACATGGAATGCACTGGCTTTGATTAACCTCACTTTGAAATAATTTTCTGGAATTTTTGGCAAATTGCATGATAGGTCACAATTTGAGCATAGATGAATCTTTAAGGGTTATTGTGCCCAATAAAATAAAATGTTTTTCATGATCAACCAAAAAATTTCTCAAATTAAGAAATAGATTTATGAATTCATAAGATACTATTATTATTGTTATTTTTAACAACTTAATAATATTATCTCTTATGTTCATACATTAACAATATAGTAATACAACAGAAGTGAAGCTCTCTTCTCAGCTTGAAATGTTAGAAAATTCTCATTTGAGCATGAGTAAGGTTTTGTAATCTCAGGCCCTACTAACCATAGTATAAGACCAAAAGATCATAAATTCAGCTTCTTCAAGCTGTATTTACGATGTTTTGTTTGTCTATTGCAATATTTTTATATTACAGAGACAGGCCAGAGCCATGGTGGAGGGGGAACTCAGGACTCTGTAATGGCTGTACCAATATACTTCTCTCAGGAACAAAAAAATGCCATCATGTAAGTTGTATTTGTAGTATGTATGCAAAAAGCTTCATATAAATATGGTATAGGGTTGATATGCAGATATTTATACAACGGTGGAAAGACAGGATGTACTTAAAAGTGATAACCTGTGATGTTTGGCGGGCATGCGGCTTACACTTCTTTGTCCGGAGCAGAACTCGGTCACCTAATGTCAAATTGACATGACACTAGACTAGTTATTTTTAAGAACTTTTACTCTACCTAACTTAATTTTTAGCTCCACTGGCCAAAGGCCAGTGAGCTATTGTCATGGCGGAGTGTCCGTCGTGCGTCCGTCCGTGCGTAAACTTTTTCTTTAAACATCTTCTCCTCCCAAACCAATGGGCTGATTTTAACGAAACTTGGTAGAAATGATCCTTGGGTGGCCCTCTTCGTAAATTGTTCAAAGAATTTTGATTGGCCCATAAATATGGGCGTGGCAGGGCGGGGCTTATTTTGAGCCCGAAATCTTTAAACGACATCTCCTCCTGAACCACTGGGCCGATTTCAATGAAACTTTACCAAAATGTTCCTTGGGTGACCCTTTACTTCAATTGTTCAAGAAATTTTGATTGGCCCATAAATATGGGCGTGGCAGGGTGGGGCTTATTTTGAGCCCGAAATCTTTAAACGACATCTCCTCCTGAACCACTGGGCCGATTTCAATGAAACTTTACCAAAATGTTCCTTGGGTGACCCTTTACTTCAATTGTTCAAAAATTTTGATTGGCTCATAAATATGGGCGTGGCAGGGCGGGGCTTCATTTGAGCCCAAAATCTTTAAACGACATCTCCTGAACCACTGGGCCGATTTCAATGAAACTTTAACAGAATGTTCCTTGGGTGACCCTTTACTGAAATTGTTCAAGAAATTCTGATTGGTCCATTAATATAGGCGTGGTAGATTAGGGCCTATTTTGAGCCCTAAATTTTCAAATGACATCTCCTTCTGAACCTTATGTTTTAATTAGATGGGTGAAGGGATGCAGGTTCATTGTGATTGAGTATTTTGGTGAAATATGGACCAGAACTAGTTAATCATTATTAAATAGGTCTTGGGAGATTTCGGAGTGTTAATGTATTCATTTAAAGTAAGCTTTATTTAATGAAAGTCTAAAGATTTAAAGCCAGTGGAGCGATACAGGCCCTCTTGGGCCTCTTGTTTATCTATTTCTCTTCGATATTTTTTCATGCTTGGACACCCAATAGTGAGACAGGTGTATCTTGTGACATTATGCCAACTTTTTTCTAGAGTGTTAACCCTCTTTTTATCTCCCGCCGTTTTCGGCAAGGGGATATAGTAATGCTCTCCGTTCGTCATTCCATCCTTCCGAGGTTCCGTCACTAAACTTGTCCGGAGCATATCTCCTAAAGTATAATAGCTATCAACTTGAAACTTTATGGGTGGATAGATTTCATGGAGGAGAAGTGCAGTGCATAAAAACTACAACTTTTGCTTGTATAATTTTGGAGTTATTGCCCTTTGTTATTTTAATGACTTAGATTTTGTCCGGAGCATATCTCTTAAAGTATAATAGCTATCAACTTGAAACTTTATGGGTGGATAGATTTCATGGAGGAGAAGTGCAATGCATAAGAACTACAACTCTTGCTTGCATAATTTTGGAGTTATTGCCCTTTGTTATTTTCAAGACTTGGATTTTGTCCGGAGCATATCTCCTAAAGTATAATAGCTATCAACTTGAAACTTTATGGGTGGATAGATCTCATGGAGGAGAAGTGCAGTGCGCAAGAACTACAACTCTTGCTTGCATAATTTTGGAGTTATTGCCCTTTGTTATTTTTAAGACCTAGATTTTGTCCGGAGCATATCTCCTAAAGTATAATAGCTATCAACTTGAAACTTTATGGGTGGATAGATCTCATGGAGGAGAAGTGCAGTGCGCAAGAGCTACAACGCTTGCTTGCATAGTTTTGGAATTATAGCCCTTTGTTTTTTTGAAGACTTAGATTTTGTCCGGAGCATATCTCCTAAAGTATTATAGCTATCAACTTGAAACTTTATGGTTGATTAGATCTCATGGAAGAGAAGTGCAGTGCGCAAGAACTACAACTCTTGCTTGTATAATTTTGGAGTTATTGCCCTTTGTTATTTTTAAGACTTAGATTTTGTTCGGAGCATATCTCCTAAAGTATAATAGCTATCAACTTGAAACTTTATGGGTGGATAGATCTCATGGAAGAGAAGTGCAGTGCACAAGAACTACAACTCTGGCTTGCATAATTTTGGAGTTATTGCCCTTTGTTATTTTAAAGACCTAGATTTTGTACGGGCTTAATTTCTTAAAGTAGAACCCTTAATCTATTGGGCTTCAGTTTACTATCAAGCTTTCTCGGTGGGGGATGGCCATGTCCGACATGGCTCTTGTTATCTTTGGGTTATAAGAGAAAAAAAGTCATGCACACACGATGTCAAATTTGTTTGAGTTGTATGTAAAATAGATGTGTGTGTATTGTTAGCATAAGAGCTTGTGTTTATATTCCAATGAGTCAACAAGCTGTATGTTTATGATTGGCTGAGCTAGGAGTGAAATTATAGCTTTTGTTGTTCACAAAATGAAATATCGATCAATCTTAATTGAAAAAACAAAAGGCTAGGCAGTCAGTTTATGAAATGATAATCTACCTTTAGTTTTTGATAATCTACCAAAAAGCATTTAACAAAGCTGGATATTTACCAGATTTTATAAATTGACATGTACTTTGTTCAAATTCACTTTTCTCTGTAATTATTTCCAATATTGTTAAGATTTTGAAGACTTTTTAACATGATATCTAGTGTAATTTTGGCATAAACTCTACAAAGGAGAGCAAGCTATCATTAGAAACAGTATGGTTCTGGAAAGTCTGAATTCAAAGTTTACATCTTATATGATTTTTTGTAACAAACTTTTCAATGCTATGATGTTTGAAGTCAAGTTTTGACAATCTTATACCCCTTGTCATGCTGAACCCTAAAGATTCCTGCTTTGGTAGGAGATAGAGACCATGATCAGCCTGTACTTATCAGGACACATGTGCAGCCCAATTTTAGTCTTTACCTCTTGATTTTGCTTTGTAAATAATAAAATAAATGAAAACTTTATCTTAAAACTGACTCACAATCCATGCATTCAGTGCTTTCAGCACTGTATTTTTAACATAATTGTGAGACAGTTTTATTCACCATGACAAGGGTTAACTAAATAAGTTATTGTATTTCAGTTCAGCTGCCACCAAAGCTGGTTTTAACATCCTCCGAACAGTACATGAGCCAGCTGCTGCTGCAATGGCTTATGATATAGGACAGAAAAATAATACTGATAGTTGGTATGTGTGTACTTCATTAGCTCCACTGGCTGAAAGCCACTGGGGCTATTGTCATGGCGTTGTGTCCGTTGTGAGTCCGTGCGTCCATTCGTAAACTTTTTCTTTAAAAATCTTCTCCTCAGAAACTACTGGATGGATTTCAACCAAACTTCACAGGAATGATCCTTTGGTGACCCTCTTTCAAGAAATTTTGATCCAATGAAAAACATGGATTTAATGGCCATGGCTAATTTCAAAATATGGTAAAAAGTGTTTTTTCTCAGGTTTTAATGGATGGATATCAAGCAAATTTCACTGGAATGATCCTTGGATGACCCTTTATCAGTCTACCAAAAATTATTGTGATCAGATGAAAAATGTGTATTTTATGGGCGGAGGTCATTTCTCAATATGTTATATAGGGGAAACTTTGAAAATCATTTTCTCAGAATCTAACTGATAGATATCAACCAAATTTTACATGAATGATCCCTGGGTGACCCTTTATCAGTCTACCAAAAATTATTGTGATTGGATGAAAAATATGTATTTTATGGGCAGAGGTCATTTCTCTATATGTTATATAGTGGAAACTTTGAAAATCATTTTCTCAGAATGTAACTGATGGATATAAATCAAACTTCATTAGTATGATCCTTGGGTGATCTGTTATCATGCAGCCAAAAATAATTGTGATTTTTTTAAAAATATGTTTTTTATGGGCGGAGGTCATTTCTCTATATGTTATAATAGTGGAAACTTTGAAAATCATTTCAACATCAGTAGAACCCAAAATATCTAAAAATCTAGTCAAATTTAGATTTGCTATACAAGAAATTCAAGCCTGTGGAGCGACACAAGCCATTCATGGCTTTCTAGTTTTCTTTTGTTATACAGTATCTTATGTCATTTGTCTCCCATCAAATAGTAGTGTATGATTAGTAGTATCCTTTAGTGGGATGAACATCTAGTGGCTTTGATGAAATGTCAATTTTCTGCTAAAACCTCGTTACTACAGCTTTATACAAGCTGTAGTTAAGAGTTTTTAGCAGAACACTGGCGAATTGTTGATGTGCTAGTTTAAGAAAGAACAGGAAACCATGGGTAGGTGCACCAGCTACTGCGATATACCTGCAATCAAGATGAAAATTATTTTATACCCATACAAACAAACAAACATACAAACATACAAACAAACAAATATAATATGGTGACAATGGTCGAGGAGTAGAGAGTCAGCTTTGAGACCAAAAGGTCCTGAGTTGCATCATTGCATTGAACTTCCCAGGAGTGGCTATCAATTTTTATTCTTCATTCCGGTAACTTTAAATTACAAATAAAAAACCAAAACAACTTACTGGCTTAAAACTTATTTATTCTGAATTTTTCCTAAGATTTATATAGATTTTTATAGTATGCAAATGGATATTTGTATGCAGCATCAAATTAGCTTTTTCAATTCGTTAACCCTAAATCTAACACCAAAACTTGTGACCTGTTGACTTACAGAAGCTCAACTGCATAAGGAACTTTAAGATGGTATTGTAAAGAAAATTTTATTTGTATAAAATTTGGTTGGTACATTATTAAGGATGTAGCGAAGTTTATTTTATGGTCCAAATTAACAATTTTCTTAAGATATATCAGTTGTTACAATGTACTTTCTGTGGTCCCAAGAACATAGTTATATCTAGAGATTAATATGCCCCCCCTTGGAAGAAGAGGGGTTATATTTTTTTGCACTTGTCGGTCAGTCCGTAGACCGTTTTTTTTTATACCTAGAGCATATCTCAAAAAGTATGCAAGCTAGAATAATGAAACTTCACAGGTGTATAGATCTCATGGAGGAGAAGTGCAGTAAGGAACCATAACTCTATTCATCAAATCTTATTAGTTATTGCCCTTTGTTGATTGACAAAGAATATGCGATTGACCTGCTTTTATTGGGGGGGGGGAGGTAATTTTTTTACAAACATCTCTTGTTTCAGTTGTAATTAAAGACAAGTTATAAATTGAAGATAATTTTCATTTCAGTAAGGTTTTAGTATTTCGTCTTGGAGGTATATCTTCTGATTCTACTGTGATTAACGTTGAAAATGGAATGTACCAGGTGGTGACCTGTCTACCAGATGGCACACTGGGAGGGGATAAATTTACTGTAGAAATTGCTAAAGTATTGACTACTAAGTTCAAGAGGTATGTTAGCCCTTGTCATGCTGAATAAAAATCTTTGCAAAATAAATGCAAAGTCAAAGTGCTTAAAGCACTGGAAGTTACCAAATGTGAGTGAGTATTGATTTAAGAAATGCATTGTTTTACACCTTTCTGGTTTAAAAAATAAATTTCAGGTGGTATGAACCAAGATCAGACTGCACCTATGTGCAGGCTGGTCTTTGTCTATACCTTCTGTCAAAGCAGGAATATTTCGGGTTTAGCATGACAAGGGTTAAAAATAAAGTAGTTATACAACATGTTCTCTGATTAATTGAAGCATTCAAACAGTGTCTTGCTGAATAATAACTTAAGCAAAATGGCTACTGAGCAAGAAACTCAGAGCTTAAGCTCTTACTGCAGTCACAACTTTTACAAGAAGTTTAGCTTATAAAGGAAAAATATATGTATTTCCAAAGATGAAACAGCAAATTTTAAGGTAGTCAATCCCTGATGTAAAATTTTTGAAATCAACATGACTCGCCTTTTCTTGAATGATGTCTTTTTCCTTTGAATTGCTTCAAAGAATAAGGTCACATTTTAAGGTCAGATATTTACTAACAAGGGAAAAAGAATGACTTTTTATACCCCCGCAAAACGAATGTTTTCGGGGGTATACTGGAATCAGCCTGTCTGTCCGTCTGTCCATCCATCCGTCTGTCTGTCAGTCTGTCTGTCCGTCCGTGGACATTTTAACTAGTAATTTTGTGTCGCGAACTCCTCCTTCAGTTTTCATTCAATAGTAATGAAACTTCATACAAACAATGGACACAAGTTGAAGTTTTGCAAGACGCAATTTTCAAGTCTCAACTCCCCCTGGTTCATAAATTATCTCCCCTTGAACTTAGACATTTTTTTCTATTTGTTACTATGTACTGATAATTTTGTGTAGCAAACTCCTCCTTTAGTTTTCCTTCAATAGTGATGAAACTTCATACAAACATTGATCATAAGTCCCCCTGGTTCATGAATTATCTCCCCTTGAACTTAGACTTTTTATGCCCCCGATAGGGAGGCATCATAAATTTGACTTGTCCGTCCGTCTGTCCGTCCGTCTGTCCGTCCGTCCGTCTGTCCGTCCGTCCGTCATTCCGTCCAAAAACTTTAACATTGGCCATAACTTCTAAATCAAAGCGGTGTCGGGGGCATTGTCATCTTACAGTGACAGCTCTTGTTTTCCTATATACTACCATGTTCTTATAAGTTTGTGTCTCAAACTCCTCTTTCAGTTTGCATTCATTTGTAACTATGTACTGATAATTTTGTGTCGCAAATTCCTCCTTCAGTTTTCATTCAATAGTAATGAAACTTCATACAAACATTGATCATAAGTTGAAGTTTTGCAAGACGCAATTTTCAAGTCTCAACTCCCCTTGGTTCATGAATTATCTCCCCTTGAACTTAGACATTTTTTTCTATTTGTTACTATGTACTGATAATTTTGTGTCGCAAACTCCTCCTTTAGTTTTCCTTCAATAGTGATGAAACTTCATACAAACATTGATCAAAAGTTGAAGTTTTGCAAAACACAATTTTCAAGTCTCAACTCCCCCTGGTTCATGAATTATCTCCCCTTGAACTTAGACTTTTTTTCCTATATACTACTATGTACTTATAAGTTTGTGTCTCAAACTCCTCTTTCAGTTTGCATTTATTAGAAATGAATCTATATACAAAAATTGAGCACAAGTTGAAGTTTTGCAAGATGCAAATTTCAAGACTCAACTCCCCCTTGTTCATAAATTATCTCCCCTTGAACTTAGACATTTTTTCCTATTTGTTATCATGTACTCATAATTTTGTGTCGCAAACTCCTCCTTAGGCTTTCATTCAATAGTTATGATTTTTTATACAAATATTGATCATAAGTTGAAGTTTTGCAAGAAGCAATTTTCAAGTTTCAACTCCCCCTGGTTCATGAATTATCTCCCCTTGAACTTAGACATTTAATATATTTGTTGCTATGTACTGATAATTTTGTGTCGCAAACTCCTCCTTTAGTTTTCATTCAATAGTTATGATTTTTTATACAAATATTGATGATAAGTTGAGGTTTTGCAAGACACAATTTTCAAGTCTCAACTCCCCCTGATGCATGAATTATGTCCCCTTGAACTTACACCTTTTTTGCAGATTGTTACCGTGTACTCATAATTTTGTGTTGCAAACTCCTCCATGAGTTTTCAATCAATAGTAATGAAACTTAATACAAACATGAACAAAAGTTGAAGTTTTGCAATACGCAATTTTCAAGTCTCAACTGCCCTGCTTCAAGAATTAGAACTCTAGCTTTTTTGTACACAAGTAAAAATCTTGTGTTGCAAACTCCTCCTTGTTTTCTTTTTTGTTCACATATACTAGTAATTTTGTGTTACAAACACCTCCTTCAGTTTTCCTTCAATAGCTTGAAAACATTTATCACATGTTTAAGTTTTGCAAGACGCAATTTAGAGGCCTCAAATCCAAGAGTTATCTTAATATTTGAAGCATGTTTTGCCTCTTCTGTCAAAGTATCTCATTCTCTGAAAGCACTTGCGGGGGTATTAAGTCACATTCAGTGACAAGCTCTAGTTCAACTTAGGGTCCCCGACTATCAAAATCAAATGATTATTATCCTCCATTAGAAGAAGAGGGGGTAAATAGCTTTGCATGTGTTGGTTGGTAGGTCGGTCCATCTTAGACTTTTTGTGTATGTAGCATATCTCAAAAGTATCCAAGCTAGAACCATGGAACTTCATAGGTGGATAGATTTCATTTAGGAGAAGTGCAGTGCCCATGAACCATAACTCATCATATTTTTTGAGTTACTGCCCTTTTTTTTAATTGACAAAGAATATGCCATCTACCTGCTCTTATGGGGGGGGGGCATAAATATTTTACAAACATCTCTTGTTAACATTAGGGATATAGGCATTGGGGGGGGGGGGACCCAACAAAGTTTAGGGACCATTGACCCCTGCTTTTCTTTTATCCTGTTGACATGTATAATCCATGGACAACATTCTGTTGTATTACGGGGGGTTGTCCATAGATTTAACATGTCATTCAAGATAATGTCTGACCTTGATATGTGACCTTGATATATAAATTATTTCAGTGAGACAAAACAAGACATCAGTGATAATAAGAGATCTCGAGCTAAGATAATTAGGGCAGCTGAAAACCTCAAACATACCTTGTCAAAGTTAGATACTGCCAGATGTGCCATAGAATCTCTGTATGAGGGGATAGACTTTAATACAAACCTGTCAAGGTAGGTTGGGAAATGTTTTAACCAACTAATAACAAAGTTACAATTCATCAGTTAGATACGACGGTATGTGCAATAAAATCTCTGTACGAGGGGATAGACTTGAATATAAACTTGTCTGGGTAGGTTGGGAAAAGTTTTACTTATAACAAAGTACAATACCACCATATGTGCTATAGAATCTCTGTATGAGGGGATAGACTTTAATACAAATCTGTCAAGGTAGGTTGGGGAATATATAATACATACTTAGTGTTTTGTATGAAAACAAACATCTAACGAGGTTGGGAAAATTGATAATTGTCAAGGCGTTGCCTGGACAATTATCAATTCTCACAACCGAGTTAGATATTTTTTCATACAGCACACTAAGTATGTTTTATATTTATCTTATAACCTCTATTTGTCTTGTTTTCGTCCATGTTTCAAACTGGAATGCAAGTTTCTAAAAATAATTGCATTATATCATTGTTCTAAAAATAACTATGTGATATCATAAGAAAATATCAAATGGTATGTTATCACACGGATATTTGTAAAGTTATAAGATAAATGTTTTAACCAACTAATTACAAAGTTACAAACCATCATTTTGTGCTATGGAATCTCTGTATGAGGGGATAGACTTTAACACAAATCTGTCAAGGTATGTTTGGAATTGTTTTCTCAAACTAAAAACTTTCTTAAAAAATGAAAAAGATAGATATCACAGTAACTTTGGAAAAAAAGATATCACCGTAATACTATGTTCTGTAGAGTCTTTGTATGAGGGGGATCACTATTGCAATTAATTAACCTTGATAAACAAATCAAATGATACATTTAAACTTCATTGCATTGTTGCCGTCATTGTCCACCATTTTGTTTGAAAAAGAAATATGGATGGGCTTATAAAATGTGGTATATAACCCATGTCATGCCGATCCCCGAATACTCCTGCATTAATAGGAGGTAAAGACAAAGATCAGCCTGCACAAATGTGCAGTCTGAATTTAGTATATATCACCTGCGGTAGTTTTTTTCAGACAAGTTTAAAAACTTGTATATTGAAAAAAAATACTGACCAACAGTTAGTGATTTTAATATGAGCCTGTGTGTGACATTTCCAACAAATTCACATGTGTGCAAAGCAAAGCCTCTGGCCAGCCTGTGCAGCCACACATTCTGACCAGAGTCTTCACTATGTGCTATATAGATAGATAAGGTTTTGATGCCTCTTCTAGTGGTCAGATCATATTCTTTTTGCATTTTGTCATTGCCGATGCTGCTCAACATTTTTTCCTTGGGCAAATGTTAAATTGATGGAAACGTCTCTCACAGGCTCATTTTATTTTCCCAAGATTTTATACAGCAAGACCAGGATTAAAGTTCGAACTAGTTTGTTGTGCTCTTGTTTTGATTGTCTGAAATCAAAGTTAATAAATGTTTCAAATTTTGAAAAAGAAAGAATGTTATATCACTAGGAACAATCTTAGAAAAACCGTGTAGACACACTGTAGACTCTGTAATGTCCTCTTCAGAGCCCGGTTTGAAAGTTGTGTGTCTGAGTTAGTCCAGAAATGTACCCAGTTGATAGACCAATCATTGAAAGAAGCTGACTTAACCAGAGATTCAATAAATAAGGTATATTTATAATTTTGTCTTTCCCTCAAACACAAAATGGTATCAGTTTTGTGGTTAAAATAAATAATGCTGATCTAGAAAAACATGGAAAGTAAGAAATATTTATTAATGTAAGATTTTAAAATATGGTCTAATTAGATTCAGTAGATCCAAATTGAAATATTAATTAAGGACTCTCTTTCTTTGGGTCTGTGCATTTATAAATATCTGGCATTACTAAGATCTTTTGTGAGAGCTGTAGTAAAGTTTTTTATATATTACTCATTAGCAACCCATAATGAGCTATTTGACCAAATCTGTAAAACAATTCTCTTTTCAAACCAGAGGTCCCATTATATTAAAATTTGGGATGCAATGGCACTCATCTTCTTTGACTGTTTGTTCTCAACCAATGGATTAGTAATTGTAGACCTATGTGGGATAGCCACTAGAGACCAGGAAATGATGTGATGGTAGCACTGGTGTGAGTAATACCAGGAATCCATTTTAGGTGCTCTAGCCACCTTGGTATTACAGAGAGATTGTTAAAAGCAGATTAAAACCCCATTCAAACATATTTTAGACAAGAGTTTTATGAGCATTATCTCATAAATGTCCAATGACATGTGGCATTCATCTTTTCCAGTTGTGTTGAAAAATTATGTTGTATTTTATGTGACCAAATGTTAAATTCATATTTTAGGTGATATTATGTGGTGGAGGGACCAACATGCCAATAGTTCAAAAAGCTATAAGTGATATATTTTCTAAGGCTGAGTTGCTCAACACTTTAAGTCCTGAGGAAGTTATAGCCACAGGTGCTGCAAAACAGGTACAGTATCCTAATAAGAGTACAATCCCAAACAGTAGCACCCCCTTCACTATTAATTTGAAAAACTATTTAATTTGATTTAAATTACCCTAAAAAGGATGTGGTTTTTTTCCAATCTGGGGTTAATTAACATACTGTGAAACTTGTTTTAAGTGACAATAAAATGGGACCACCAAAAATGGTTGTAAAAGAAAATGGCCACTTGATAAACATTAGGTTAACAAATAAGAAACATACTTCTTGATTTTAAATGCATATTTTGGTGAAACTCCAATTAGTCCTATTAAAAAAGAAAAGAATTGTCATTCTGGTGAGTTTTAACAACATAGGATTCCTATTCGATAATTTTAGAACCAACAATACCTTCTTTTAAAGATATACTGATTTAAAAAAAGAGGATTTTTTAAAACGGTCACTTAATAAAAAAAGGTCGCTTAATAGATGTGGTTTTGGGCAAGATTGATTTTACTTCTATTTTTTTTCACTATGATTACTGTGATATTCCTTTCCTCAGGATTTTAAAATGCAGGCTTTGATGGTTTGAAATTTACTTCATGAAATGAGTAATTAATTAAAATTATAATTATTGTCAAATGCTGTTGTTTGTTCTCAATTTCAGGCTGGTATTTTATTAGGTCTAGAAGATGCTGATATTAAATTGAACAACAGAGAAAACAGTATTGACTGTATATCAAAACCTATCTCTATAAAGGTACAATGTATATACACATTTTAAATACTCTTTCAATTCTCTCTCGCATAAGAGTGATGAGGTGTGTGTAAATTAATTACTGTCAAACTTGTATTAAGCAACCATACATGGGACCAACAAAAAGAGGCGGCTAATAGGAATTGCCACTTGATAGAATTATTTAATTATAAATTGGACATTTTTTTGATAATGCATATTTTAGCTTGGCTGTTTTCAGAGAAAAACCTGAGGTATTGCTATAGCCTTGGTGTCATTTTCATTGTCCTTGTCATTGTTGTTGTTGTCGTGCAAACTTTTGACATTTGGTGATATCTCTGGTTTTACAGAAGGCATTCACTAGAAACTTGGCACACATGTTCACCATCAAAAGAGCAACCTATACTTTAAAGGGAGATAACTCTTGATGCATTTTGTGCAAATTATGCCCCTTTTTTGACTTTTTTTTCCACCATCCAGCACCCAACAGCCGAGTCTAGACATCCTTAGGCCGGGCTCACTGAGAGGATTCTAATTGGTGCTTCCAGCATATGGTTCAAGAGCCATACCCAGTTAATTAATACAAAAAATTTCTTAAGAGATTTCAAAGTGTTGTTTTCATTCAAAGAAAGATTCATTTAATTCAAGTCTAATGATGTTAAAGCCAGTGGAGCGATACAGGCCCTTTTGGGCCTCTTGTTTTTCAAAGAGTTTGCTTACAGTGATAGGACTTTTTATGATAGTAACTTAAAAAAAGGGTTGCTTAAAAGAGATGATCGCTCTCTCAAGATTGACTGTACTAGTATGTATGGAATTGCCTTCAACCCTGGGACCCGTTTTACTGAACATCTAACGAAAAAATTAATTGCAAGTCAAAATCAATAATCGTATCGAGTGTTTCCATTCATTGATGGATTCTGCCTTGCTATTTCTAATTGAAATCAACTCAAGAAGATGATTCCAATGAGATATTGCATGCCAGAATTCCATATCTACTTACTTCTATAGAAGCAACTTTAATTTTTGACTTCCTCAAAAAAAGGATCATAAGATGTTTAGTAAATTGGCCCCTGGTGTGGTTCTGTTCCAGCATTGATTAGTCTGAATATTCACCTGTCTTACATTTGAGCCTGTGCATGACATTTCCAACAAATTGAATTGATTGTTAGGTGCAATCATTGGGTAGCATAGACAGCCACAAACTGTAAATACAAAGTTACCTGATGGTCTACTGATATTTCAAGACTTTGTATATCTACTAAACGCATAGTAAAGACTCTGGTGAGACTGTGCGGATGCACAGGCTGGTCAGAGTCTTTGCCTTGCGCATATTTGAAATTGTTCAAAATCTCACTCACAGACTCATTTCTAATTGGTTTTATCTGATATGCTTTTGTTTATGTAGGTGCCTTCTGAATCAGGATTTGACTACCACACTGTGTTCTCAAAATGTGCTCCACTACACTCAAGAAAACATATAGACTTTCAACTAGATGAAGAACAAACCAGCTTTCTATTAGTAGTGTGTGAAATGGACACTGATAATTCTCCAACCACTGTGGCTAAGGTAGTGATTGTATGGGTGAATCTACACGACAAAAATGTTACTACTTATTTCTATAATGCTTTTCGGTGGTTTATCGAGAAATAAAGGTAGATTATCACTGGATAATCTCACCGCAAAAGCAGTGAAGTTATCAAAAACTTATTCCCTGCTTTTTATGCATTTCATCCTATCTGACGACATCTAAGCAGGGCGAAATAAGTGACGTCACAATAAACGGTGTATAGCAATCATGTGCAAAATGACGTGCTTTACGAAAATATGTCCTAGAAATTTTACATTTGTCTCTCTTTTGCAATAAAGAAATAGAATAATTGTTTGTTTTTCGAGTAAGATCAATTAATATTTCATTTCGTGAACAACAAAAGCAATATTTTCACTCCTGAAAATATAGCTTTCGTTGTTCACTCGAATGAAATATAGATCTATCTTACACTGAAACAAACTACTATCCTCTTTTTATTTCAAACATCAGCCAAATTATTGAAGTTTTCAAGAATCAACCTATTTAAAATACTGCATTCACCTGTATGGTCATTGGATTATATGTCCCATGATTTATAACAAGCAATTTCTTTTTTCCTCATTATACTTTCAGCTTGGATGTTTTTTTTTCAGAGAAAACACAAGGTATAGCTACAGCCTTGGTGTCCTCGTGCAAAAAATTTGACATTTTGTGATATCACTCGTTCTACTACAGACATTCACAAAGGCATTCACTTGAAACTTGGCACACATGTTCGCTAACAAAAGAGCAACCTATGATATTAAGTTAAGCGCAAGACTGTACTAAGTGTATATAGAATGTATATACACTTAGTACAGTCTTGCACTGATCCCTCGTAATACTTTATCCACTTTCCAGCACATAACAGCAGAGAGTAGGCCCCCAAAGGCGATACTCTTGTTGTTTTTTACAGACTTAATCAAGGGTTCTGTGCAAGACTGTACTAAGTGTATATACACTGTATATACACTGTATATACACTTAGTACAGTCTTGCACTCTACCTTTGATTTATTATACCAGACTCTTCAAGCTGAGATTACCCTCTTTTATCACATGTTAAACATGCGAAAAGGGTTTTAAAAAAATAGTTGTAATATCTGCATGTCAAAAGTTTGATAAATTTCCATGGTTCCAAGAGGATAACATTAAAACTGTTGATTGTAAAGTAACGGGAATAAAAATTAAGACATCATAATTGGGATACTCTTCATTCCTTCCTGTAAAATACCCTGATTTAAATACTATTTGTTTATACAAGAGAAAACATTGTCATTTTCAACCTCTTTTAATTTGAACCAGTTTTAATTTTGGAAAAGTGAGACAGGCTATATGTGTTTCTCTATTTTTCCTTTCAGATTGTGATGAGAGATTTACCTGGTGCTAGTAAGATAAGCTCAACATTTCATCTACGCAGGTTTGTTGATTTGATGTCCAGAGCACATTATACCCCCACCTACAAAGAAGAGGGGGGTATATTGGTTTCATCATGTCTGTCCATCCATCCATCCGTCTGTAGACCTTTTCGTTTCCGGACTCTAACCCAAAAACCCAGTGACCTACAATCATGAAACTTTATACAAATGATGCTTATGACCAAAGGAAGTGCCCTATTGTTTTTTGGTCACATAGGTCAAAGGTCAAGGTCACAGTCAGCCATTGTTCAATTTTTATTTCTGGACTCCAACTCGAGAACCAAGCAATCTAGAATCAAGAAACTTTATCCAATTGTTGCTAATGACCCAAGGAAGTGCCCTATTGGTTTTTGGGTCACATAGGTCAAAGGTCAAAGTAAATTTTTGTTCAATTTCCAATTTTGGACTCTACTCAAAAACCAAGCAACCTAGAATCATGAAACTTTATGCAAATATTGCTTATGACCCAAAGAAGTGCCCTTTTCTTTTTAGGTTACATAGGTCAAAGGTAAAAGTCACAGTCAAGTTTGGTTCAATTATTGTTTCCGTACTCAAACCAAAAAACCAAGCGGCCTAGAATCATGCGACTTTATGCAATATTTCATTATGACTTTAGGAAGTGCCCTATTGTTTTGGGGTCACAAAGGTCAAAGGTCAAGGTCACAGTCAATTTTTGTTTAATTTTCGTTTCTGGACTCTAACTCAAAAACCAAGTCACCTAGAATCATGAAACTTCATGCAAATGCTGCATATGATGTTTTACAAACACATCCTACACTAATAGCACTTGCATTCTGATAAAGTGCTTGTTGGGGGGTATAAGCCCACTCTGCCACAGTTCTAGTTTTTATCTGAAAAATTCTATCTGCAGATAAAGTTTATGCTTTAGATAAGATTGACAACTAGGCTGTTTTGATTATCTTTAGATTTCATGTAGACTAGAACAATATATAAATGGTCAATTACATCAAGCAGAGATAGTACAGCCCTGTGATAAGGGTGACAAAATGATGCAAACTGTTTTCAATTTATACTCTGATTTGCATATATATGCAGACTGATCTCTGTCTATACCCCCCTGTCAAAGCAGGAATATTCCGGGTTCAGCATGACAAGGGTTAAGATATGTAATTTGATTTAAACAATGGGACTTTGGAAACGGTGGCTTGATAATATAGTTTCTTAATAGACGTGATGGCTCAAGCAAGATGGACTGTTACTGTATATCATGTTATGTTGATATGGAACAGATATCATACAACCATAAAATCTCACCTATTTAAAATGTGACACTTTGTCTTTCAGAGATGGTCACTTACATGTGACATGTTCAGAAGCCACCTCAAATAGAACAGAATCTGTAACCGTGGAACCAAGATGATGTCACATGATTATTTAGTTATAGAGAACAATTTAAATGATATTTTGTTTAAACCATCATGATGGAAACCAGGCAAGGCTTTGACAAAACATGTTTTTCGTTTGCTGCAAAATTTATTTCATGGTCTAACAGAATCATGACAAAAATTTGACCTCTGCTGTTCTTGGAAAAAAACTGTGGCCCGTTTTACTAAACCTCTTCTGAAAAAATTAATTGTAGGTCAAAATCTAAAAAACATACCTTGTGTTTTCATTCATTGTTAGATTCTGCCTTGCCATATCTCATTGGAATTGTCTTTACAAGACATTTTCAATGAGATAATGCATGGCATAATTCCATGTTTAGTTACTACTGTAGAGGCAACTTTAATTTTTGAGTAACACAAAAAATGATTGTAAGATGTTTGATAAAACAAGCCTATGAGGTATGTTGTATTCCTATAGCCTTGGTGTCTTTGTTGTGCTGAAATTTTATCATTTTGTGATGGTTCATGTATATTGGAGGCATTCACTTTAAACTTTGCATGTATGTTCACTATTAAAAGAAAACTATACATCTTGTGTGATGACTATGTATTTTGTGTGAATTATCACACCTTTTCAAGCTAGGTTTTTTATCCACTATCCATCACCTTTCAGCCAAGTGTAGGCAATGCTCTTGTTGGAAATTTGAGACTTGTCAATATAGAAAGTGATTACATTTGACATTAAAAAGTGTGCATTATTTGAGAAGAAACCATCGGTGTCGTAGAGAATATTGTAGAAAAGATTTTGATATTGAATATTTTCAAGCACTTCATGTGTGATAATGAATACTTTTCTTTGCTTTCTCAACCCAAAAACTGTGTTACAGAAATGAATAATTAAAGTATTTCTTACAACCTTTTGTATGAGTTGTCATTGCTTACAAAAAAGTTTTATAACGGCGCATGTGTAACATTTCCATCAATTTCAAATGTGAGCCAAGCAAAGACTCTTGCCAGTCTGTACATCCACACAGTGTGATCTAAGTCTTTGCTATGTGCTTTGCAGATGGATATGGTCTAGAATGAATAATTAAAGTATTTCTTACAACCTTTTGTATGAGTCGTCATTGCTTACGAAAATGTTTTATAACGGCGCATGTGTAACATTTCCATCAATTTCAAATGTGAGCCAAGCAAAGACTCTTGCCAGTCTGTACATCCACACAGTGTGATCTAAGTCTTTGCTATGCGCTTTGCAGATGGATATGGTCTAGATTGTATTTAGACTGCCATGCAAGCTTCTAAATATAATTGGGAATATCCCTTTTTCTAAAAGTTTGGGCCTAGCACCCAATTATATTTGTTGGAATTGTCAAGCACAGGCTCATATTTTCTGTTATCCCCCTTGACCCTACCATGCTGGTTTTAGCACATTCTTGATGTACCCAAAACTTTGTTAGACAGTATAGACCAAGATTAGCCTCCAAAAATAGATGGCTCAGTGTGAAACAGTTGTAACTGCCTATATGTTTATAGGCAGTTACAACTGTTTTGAGCTGAGCCATGGAAATGTGCAGTCTACACCACCTGCTTTTTACTCACTTTTTATGCCCCCGCATCGAGAGATCGGGGGCATATTGTTTTATTCATGTCCGTCTGTCTGTCTGTCTGTCCATCTGTCTGTCCGTCCATCCGAAAACTTTACCAGAAAACTTAACCTTGCCAATATCTTCAAGCCTATTCAAGATACAAAGCTAATATTTGGCATGATGATAGATCTCAATGATGCGCATCCGCTGGTACCAAAGTCAAGGTCATGTGACAAGGTCATCTGTCAAGGTCAAACTTTGAAAAAAAAAATGCCGTTACGGGGGCATTTGTGTTTCACAAACACATCTTGTTGTTTTGTGAAAAACTTGATCTAGACTGGTTGAAATGTGGGGGTATCAAAGAGTTCTAAGACAATTGCAATATCTTTTTCATCATTCATCACATTTTTATTAAAATGTTCAGTAATTATTCGTATGGATGTGTGTGTGATTCAAGTATGCAACCAAATATGACAAGGGGTCTGTTAAGGAACAGTCGCTATGGAAACCAAATGATGTGCTTTCTGGGCACTTTAAGTTTTCAGGTCATAGTTGAGAAAGAAATTTCGACAAAACACGCAATACAAAATTGATTTGAAAAAGTCAAATTATTGGTTTACATAGGCATTGAATGTGCAACAACATGTACTTACAACTATGAAGCTAACTTAAACGGCTTGATGCTGGAAGAGGTCTTGTCTAAGAAGACAACATTATTTTTTCCCTGAAACATAATGTTGGCACTTGAAAGGGTAATACAACTAATTATGGGTTTTGTTTTAATAGAATACGGTTTATTGCTCTCACCTTGTGACTCAAACAATTAAGATCAGAATTTAATTCCTCAAAATCAATTCTGAGGTTAATTTATTCATAAATCATATTAGATTGATGACTGTTTTCTCCTGCTTGAAATATTAAATGCATTTAGAGTGGAAAAAGATTTGTCTATCGTAAATGTTAACGTTTATAAACAAAATTCAGACATCCAACATTTCCGACAAAATCAATCAATAGTGGGTCTGAGGTTCATGACATCACTAGTTTGCCCTGCTGCACCCATCTCAATTCAATTTGACATGGAATTAAGTGTTTTCATGCTTTTCTACTGAAACTTGGTAAATTTGTAGTCAGAAGACATACAATTCAGCTGATGCAATTTTCTAACTCGTCAGACATCTAGGAGAGAAATTAAGGTAGTAGACCTGTAATATTTCCATAACATTTCAGAACTCATGAACTTTCACAATGTTCACCGAGGTATCCTAATGAAAATCATTAGGATACCTCAGTTAACACTGTTAAAATTCATTACTTCCTAAACATTGTGAAACTATGACAGGTCCAGTTCCTTAAAGTTGAAGTCTCAAACATTTTTGATAGCCCCTCTTGTTGCCAATTTGTTTTGATGAGGGTCAAAATGGGCTAGGAAAGCCATGTGAGGGGCTGTCAAACCTTGAAGGCCTGACCATAATGTGGTTGGTAGAATCAGACTCACTATCCTCAATCAGGACATGCAGATTTGATTCACCGACATACCTGTGCAGTGACACATTCCTAATTTGATTTAAACTTGCTTTAACCCTTTCCTTTTTTTTCAAAATTTTGGACCTGTCCAAATTCAAAGGTTTTGCAGACGAAAATTTAAAGTGGATTTAATTTGAAAAATAACCATTCAGTAGGGTAGAAAATAGTGTGGAAAAAGAAGAAATTGCTTGTCAGAAGCAATTTCTTCTTTTTTCTCAATGTTTTCGCAATCATAAAATCACAGGCACGTAGCAACAGGGATTAAACAGCAAAGGGTTAACACTGCTTTTGACTATCTTACAGTCATATCAGGGCAACTGGAACACCTAACAATGGATTCCTGATATTTCTTGCACCAGTACTACCATTAATCCTGTCCTAGCCTCCAGCTGCCATCTTACTTGGGTCTAAAATTATGCACCCAATGGTGGAAGACAAATATTAGAAGGAAGGAAGGATATGAGCCTCTGCTGGAGATATAACCTATGACAGCCCATTATTGAAGATTGTCTGATATCATCTCAATGGCTCAGTGCGAAACAGTTGTAACTGCCTATAAACATATTGGCAGTTATAAATGTTTTGCACTGAGCCATAAACCTTCTCTATGGAGTTTCAGCATCTGATTCTGGCTGCCAAGTCTGAGGTTAAGGAGCTCAAACAGCAGTAAGTTAATCCTTCAAAGGCATCTAAACTAGAAATATGTCCAGACACTGATGCCCTAGCTATTGCTTGACATTCTCCCATGACCTAATTGACTTTGAGACTTGACCTTGGGTGTATCCAGACAACCTCTTTGCATGACACAAGTGTTGCATCCAGGCTGCGCGATGGCATAAATCCCCGTTTTTAATTTCAGTCCCACAATTTTGAAATTTTGTGGGTGGCAACTCCTGCAGAATCAGAAATGATCTCCCGCTCTGCAAAAGTCAGTGCCCAGCAAAATTGCATTTCAGAAGAAAAACAAAACACATTGAAAAAAAAAACCGCCAAAAAAACAATTCCAAAAATAAATCTTCGTAAGTATTAAGGGCCAAGTTATTTCTACCCCCGGGCAGGTATTGTTGCCCACTTTATCAGAGTACCTCTCAGACAGCAGGTACCAGCTGTAGACTGATCCCATTATAGACTATCAACAAGAGCTTCGCAGAAGGGGCTTGTCAGTAACCTTGGCTTGTCAGTAACGTGAGCTTGAATGATAGCTGAAAATATTGCAAACAGACAGACAGACAACTGGTGCCATAATATTTAAATATGAAAATATATTTAGTCCTAAGCACAAAAAAGACAACCTACAGAGTCATTATGGCAAGTTTCCTTACATTTCCATCCATGATGTAGGAGAAAATGAGCCGACAAGAAATTTTGTTTTTTTTCATCAACTCAAGGGCAGATAATCCAAGATAACTCTAGAATACCTGGAGCATTTTGATTGAAAAGTCTTATGCAAAACTAGACAGCAAAAAGAGTAATTGTGTCTAGTTTTAGCTCATTTCAATTGATAGTTAAGGAGGAGTTGCACATAAAATACAGTGATTTTCGTTTAATTCAAGGGCAGATAATTCAAGATTTCTCAGGATTGACTAAAGCGATTTGAATTTCAAAGGGTTATGCACAACTAGACATCATAGGGAGAAAATGTGTCTAGTTTCAGCTCATTCCCATTGATAGTTTGGGAGGAGTTGCCTCACAAAAAATAGAGATTTTGGTTAAATTCAAGGGCAGATAATTAAAGATTTCTCAGAAATGACAGGAGTGATTTGAATTTCAAAGGTCTTATGCATAACTAGACATCATAGGGAGAAAATGTGTCTAGTTTCAGCTCATTCCCACTGATAGTTTGGGAGGAGTTGCCTCACAAAAAATAGTGATTTTCGTTAAATTCAAGGGCAGATAATTATAGATTTCTCAGAAATGACGGGAGTGCTTTAAATTTCAAAGGTCTTATGCACAACTAGACATCATAGGGAGTAATTGTGTGTAATTTCAGCTTATTCCCATTGATAGTTTAGGAGGAGTTGCGCACACAAAAAACAGTGATTTTCGTTATATTCAAGGGCAGATAATTCAAGAATTCTCAGGAATGATTGGAGCGATTTGAATTTCAAAGGTCTTATGCACAACTAGACATCATAGGGTGTAATTGTGTGTAGTTTCAGCTTATTCCCATTGATAGTTTAGGAGGAGTCGCGCACACAAACTAGAAAGCCATGAATGGCTTGTGTCGCTCCACAGGCTTGAATTTCTTGTAATAGCAAATCTAAGTTTTGACTAGATATTTAGATATTTTGTGGTTCTACTGATGTTGAAATGATTTTCAAAGTTTCCACTATTATAACATATAGAGAAATGACCTCCGCCCATAAAAGACATATTCTTCATCAAATCACAATAATTTTTGGCTGCATGATTAAAGATCACCCAAGGTTCATACTAATGAAGTTTGATTGATATCCATCAGTTACGTTCTGTGAAAATGATTTTCAAAGTTTCCACTATATAACATATAGAGAAATAACCTCCGCCCATAAAAGACATATTTTTCATCTGATCACAATAATTTTTGGTAGACTGATAAAGGGTCACCCAAGTATCATTCATGTAAAATTTGGTTGATATCTATAAGTTAGATTCTGAGAAAATGATTTTCAAAGTTTCCACTATATTACATATAGAGAAATGACCTCCGCCCATAAAATACATATTTTTCATCTGATCACAATAATTTTTGGTAGACTGATAAATGGTCATCCAAGGATCATTTATGTAAAATTTAATTGGTATCCATCAATTAGAACCTGAGAAAAGTCACTTTTTACCATATTTGGAAATTAGCCACGCCCAATAAATCCATGTTTTTCATTGGATCAAAATTTCTTGAACAACTTTGAAAGAGGGTCAATCAAGGATCATTCCTCTGAAGTTTGGTTGAAATTCATCGAGCAGTTTCTGAGGAGAAGATTTTTAAAGAAAAAGGTTACAAACGGACGCACGACGGACACAACGCCATGACAATAGCCCCAGTGGCTTTCAGCCAGTGGAGCTAAAAATTGTTAACGGACAGACAGACAGACAGACGGACGGATGACCAAGGCCATAACATAATACGACCCTTCGGGCATATAAAAAGCCTAAAATAAGCTATTCCGATAGATGACAGAGAGACCAGTCTACACCCCATCCAAAAGCAGGCCAGAAATAAGTTGGCCTTTACAAAAAATCTATTGGGGAAATGCCCCAATGATGTATTTGATCTAAGGGAAATTACCAAGTAATATGACCTTCCAGAACTCTGCTATTGCTCATCAATAGGCCAAGATTGTAAAATGACATGCTCTCGGCTCTTTTCTATGGAGAAGGAAAAAAGCCAATTGTTCTTCCGAATGTAAAATGACATCCTTCACTTGGATAGGGGTATGTTTTATTGAGGAAAATATTGGCAATCAAGCGTGTAAACATATTGTGTCTAGAATTACGAACGTGGTGTTAGTTTAAAATAGTTGCATAAACAGATAAGAGACTTTTTAGAATCGGCACAGACCTGCTGCCAAGGATTAATTCAGACAGAGATGAGCCAATTCTGAATGAGCTGAACAGGATTCTGGCTCGCTCCAGGAATCTAGCAGAAGAAAATCTGTTCACCTAGATATTAACCCTTTGCTTTTTAATCCCTGCTTTTTACGTACCTGTGATTTTAAGATTGAGAAAACATTGTGAAACAAGAGTGCCATCGTCACAAAATACGCCGCCACTTTGCTGCTGTTTCACGAAAATAATTGTAGACACTACTTATTTTGACAGAACCAAATTGAAAATGACCAAGTTTCATTTAAATCAAGACAAAAAGTTTGGAGGAGATGCCTTCACAAGGCTGCAATTTCAATAAGCCCCAGGCACTAAGTTTTAAGGGGGCATAATTCAGGGAAATAAATGAGCCATAAAATCCTTGATCAATGTACATCTACAAATTATGGTGATGACATTGACCAAGTTTCATTTAAATAATGACAAAAAAGTAAGGAGGAGTTGTGCTCAAAAGGCTGCAATTTCAATAAGCCCTAGCTACTACGTTTTAAGGGAGCATAATTTAGGGTAAAATTAATGAACCATAAAATCCTTACTTCATGCTCATCTACCAATTTCAGTTATAACATCCACCAAGTTTCATTTAGATCCAGCCAGAAACTTAAGAAGAGTTGCATTCACAAGGCTGCAATTTCAATAAGCCCAAGAGACTAAATTTTAAGGGGGCATAACTGAGGAAATAAGCCCCAGAGACTAAGGTTTTAAGGGGCATAACTCAGGCAAAAATCAATGAACCATAAAATCCTTCCTTCATGCACATCTACCAATTGAGATGATAACATTGACCAAGTTTCAAGAAGATCCAGCCAGAAACTTAGGAGGAGTTGCGTTGACAAGAAAAATGGACCCAGAGACTAAGTTTTAAGGGGCATAACTCAGGCAAAAATCAACAAACCGTAAAATCCTTCCTTCATGCACATCTACCAATTGAGATGATAAGATTGACCAAGTTTCAAGAAGATCCAGCCAGAAACTTAGGAGGAGTTGCGTTGACAAGAAAAATGGACCCAGAGACTAAGTTTTAAGGGGCATAACTCAGGCAAAAATCAACGAAGCGTAAAATCCTTCCTTCATGCACATCTACCAATTGAGGTGATTACATTGACCAAGTTTCAAGAAGATCCAGCCAGAAACTTAGGAGGAGTTGCGTTGACAAGAAAAGTGGACCCAGAGACTAAGTTATCAAGGGGCATAACTCAGGCAAAAATCAACGAACCGTAAAATCCTTCCTTCATGCACATCTACCAATTGAGGTGATTACATTGACCAAGTTTCAAGAAGATCCAGCCAGAAACTTAGGAGGAGTTGCGTTGACAAGAAAAGTGGACCCAGAAACTAAGTTATCAAGGGGCATAACTCAGGCAAAAGTCAACGAACCGTAAAATCCTTCCTTCATGCACATCTACCAATTGAGATGATAACATTGACCAAGTTTCAAGAAGATCCAGCCAGAAGTTTAGGAGGAGTTGCGTTAACAAGAAAAGTGGACGGACGGACGGACGGACGGACAGACGGAGAAGATGACGCCAATATACGTCCGCCTCCGGCGGCGTATAAAAAGAAGAAATTATTTCTGACAAAAAAATAGTGTGAAAGAAGAAATTGCTTCTAACAAGCAATTTCTTCTTTTTCCACACTATTTTCTACCCTACTGAATGGTTATTTTTCAAAGTAAATGCACTTTTAATTTTCCTCTGTAAAACCTTGCAATTTGGACAGGTCAAAATTTTGTAAAACAGGAAAGGGTTAAAGGTAAGGAATGATAAGAAAGTAAAAGTTTATTTGCTGTTTCACTCCCCCTTTTTTGAAAATATGACAGGGGATCTCCCCATCTCTGAGCTCATCCTGGATGCAACACTGAAGAATGGGACACAAAGCCACTTAACACACACCTATACATTCACACACTTACAAAGTTAAATCTATATGACCTGAGGACTATAGGTAAACACAATTCGAATGTTAATAAACAGACTTTTGACGAGTTAATATTGATGAGTTTGGACCAAGGAAATGTTTGCTGTCACGGTCTCTGACTATACTGAAAGATCATAGAAACGCAAAATTACTGATTTTTTTCAATCCTTTGAATTGCATCAGTAAAAGTCATGTGTCATAACGTCAAAGTAACATGCATTGGAAACCGACCTCATCATGAAGAATAAAAAATTGAAACGACAAAAAGCATTGAATATCGAAAGGGAGCAAAAAGTGTTTTTCGTGATGAGATTCTTTACTCTATCAGTTTATAGGTGACTATATTTGTAATCAAGAACCGTTATCTCACGCTTGTTAAATTTCAGTTTATTCCACCCCTACTCTTGGCTATACTACATTTTCCTGCGTTTTCGAATACCGCGGCTGGACTATAGATAGTTCATTTTACAGTCTTAAAATAGCAACAATAAACAAGTAAAACAGCTTAAATAATTTCACACTTTATCAAATTTTCTTTAGAGTCAAAATGCATAAAGATGTGAAGCAGAGCAAGTAAGTCAAAATTGATTTCAATATGAAAGTCAATTTAGAATTGTGTAAGTTAACTTTTAACCAAATATATCACCATGGCAACAATAATCTTAATTATTCATGTACTAAACCCATACCCATGTATCCCTCTTTGATGCCTCTGAGGAAAAAAAGTTTGGGTAAACATAGTAAAATTTCTACATTTTCTCAATATCTTCTTCCAAGACAGAAACTTCAAGCATGACTCCAGGGTTTAGCGCAAGACTGTACTAAGTGTACATATATTATATATACACTTAGTATAGTCTTGCACTGAACCCTAAATTTCACCAACTGGCAAGATATTTTCTAAAACACTGATGACCCCAAACATCACATCAAAGGAGTGTAATCATGAAAATGGATCATGACCTTGATTTCGACTGATATGTGGCTGTCAAACAAATAGCTTAACTTAATGGCTCATCATTAAACAGTTGTAATTGCCTAATAATATAAAGACAGTTACAACTGTTTTACGCTCAACAATCAAATTTTGTGGAAATTGGATAGAGTAGTAAATGAACTAATATTTTGTGTACAATTTGAAACATGACAAAAGATCAATTTCAAAGACAAATTATCAATAACATAGCACTTTCTACAGTTTTGCACTACAACATTGATTTTATCCTTGATTTTTACCTGTTCATTGCCAAATCAAAAGATATTTGGGTCCTATATATACAAATACAAGTTTAAGTAAGGGATAAAAGCTATTTTCTCTATATCTGTAAAGAGTAAAGAGGTAAATTAATCTTTGATCAATCACTAAGACTTGTATATAAGTGAGTGATAAAAGGTCTTTTTTTTCCTGTATATAGAAAAATTGAGCTTTGATCACTCACTTAATATGTATAACACTATAATCAGAGAGTGATCAATGCTCAATTTTCTCTATGCATGGATAGAGAAAATTAACCTTTGATCACTCACTTAAACTTGTGTATCTATACACCATGGGCCAACTTATTTCTTGCCCTATCGGGACCCGTTGTTGTTGTTGTTTTTACAGCTTGAATCCAGCCCTGCGTTCAGGATGACAAACTGGTTCAAGTCATATCCCGCTTTGCCCGTATACTTGTGTGTAAAGTGGGGTATAATTTGAAAACAGCTTGCAAACTTTTTCAGTCTGAATGCAGGGCGGGTTTCAAGCTGGAAAAACAACAACGGGCCACGATAGGGCGAGAAATAAGTTGGCCCTATGAATGAACACAATAATAATAACAACAACAACATTTTTTGAACACATTCAAGAAGTATATTTGTCACATGTCATGTAAGAAGGTCTATTTTTTCTTTTTTCTCCCTCTTTTTTTCTGCTGTGTTTTGGTAGGTTTACATTTCATACAATACCAGGCTTCCTCTGTTGGCTCTTCTTTTATACCAACACATGCCCTACAATTGAAGAAATATTTTTGATACATGAAAAACCACATGCTTAATGACATGCTTCGATTTCTATTAAATTCTCCCAATGCAATATCATTAGTTGTTTATTAATTTAACATCCAGAAAAATGTGATTTTACCGTTTGACATCCAGAAAAGGGCAATAAGACTAATTTTAGAGTTGCAATCCTGTTACAACTAGAACTGTCGCAGAGCCGACTTATACCCCCCACAAGCTTTGTCAGAATGCAAGTGCTATTAGTGCAGGATGTGTTTGTAACTAAAATTGAGGTCATATGAAGCACTTGCATGAAGTTACATGATTCTAGGTCGCTTGGTTTTTGAGTTAAGAGTCCAGAAATGAAAATTGAACAAAAATTGACTGTGACCTTGACCTTTGCCCTATATGACCCAAAAAACAATAGGGCACTTCCTTGGATCATAAGCAACATTTGCATAAAGTTTCATGCTTGTAGGTCACTTGGTTCTCGAGTTAATGTCCCGAAACGTAAATTGAACAAAAATTTACTGTGACTTTGACCTATGTAACCCCAAAACAATAGGGCACTTCCTTGGGTCATAAGGAACATTTGTAAAAAGTTTCATGATTGCAGGCCACTTGCTTGAGTTAGAGTCCAGAAACGAAAATTGAACACAGGCTAACTGTGACCTTGACCTTTGACCTATATGACCCAAAAACAATAGGGTACTTCCTTGGGTCATAAGGAACATTTGTGATTGTAGGTCATTTGTTTCTTGAGTTAGAGTCCGGAAACAAAAAGGTTTACGTACAGACGGATGAACAGACGGACGGATGGACAGACAGACAGACATGGTGAAACTAATATACCCCCCTCTACTTTGTAGGTGGGGGGTATAATGATAACTTCATTTTGACGCAGATGTGTCCATGAAAAAAGTCTGATGGGGGAGGAGTTATATACATGTACAAAGCAAAAACCAGGATTTTACTTTATGCATATACTCCTCCTCCATCAGACTTTATTCATGGACACAATACAAAAATGAAGTTATTTCATAAACATCATAAGCAAAAATAGCACCAGCCTGTGCATGACATTTCAACATTTTTTATGTGCATTAAGTAGAGACTTGGATAAGTCTGTGCATCTGCACAATCTAATCAGACTCTTCACATTGTGCTTTGTATTTAACTACTGACTCCCAGTTACTTTACAAGATCAGTGAAAATGTTTATTAAACTATATGACAGTCCAAGCTTCATCCATACACTCCTCAAAACTCCTAAGCGGCCACTTGCCTTTTTGGTCATTTGTTATAAATGCGACATGGTATCATCCCGTTTTCGATTGAATAATTTAGCCAAATCATTTATGAAGTCAACAAGAGAAAAATCAGATAATTAATGCAACAAGAACTGTTTTGAAATAAAACGAAAGTAGGAGTACCCTCAATTTCAAAGTTAACATTGGTGGGTGGGGTATTTTTGACAGTTCTTGTTAGTATAAGGATTGTGTAGAAAGTTTTGGCATTTCTTATTTATTTTAGAAGTCCACAGGCGTTGTGCCACAAATATTAGTACAAAAGATTGTTAGGCTTTGCGTTTTTCAAGTATCGAAAAATTCAAATTTCTCTTTAAAGTGTCAATTTTGTGACTTTTGAATTTGAGGGTACATGCATTTAATTCCGTCTTTAGGACTTACTGATGCATGATTTTACAAAACAATTGGATAGGATAATGACTGAATGGCCACTCGTTCAAAAGACAAAGTTCACATTTCAAAATAAATGCGGAAAATGTGTGAAAAATGGAGAAAGGTAAGGTGGCCGCTTAGAACTTTTGAGTTGTGTATATTAACGCACTAAAGAAATTGTTGAAAATATCAAACATAGGTCAATATTAGCTTTTCAGATAAGAGTGACAGAGTCCATATATACGCTTTCACATGATTTCATAGGAGAATGTCATAAAACCCTGACAATTTGTTTAGGAACATTCTTGAAAGCATCATCCAAATCTGTCCATGATTTTGAGGAGGAGGACTTTGGTTATAAGATTTAGACAGATGGACAGACTGAAATTCAGATGGATGGACAGAGAGAGATGATACCAATTTCTTTAATGGTTTTTCGGTGGTTTATAAAGAAATAATGGTAGATAATCATTTGATAAACTCATTGCCTAACCAGCGAAATTATCAAAAACTTGCTTTCGTTCATTTAAGTCTATCAGATGTTATCTAAGCAGGGCCAAATAAATGACCTCATCAAAAAATTACATACCAATTGCAATCAACATGACACAAATTACAGCAATTTGGCCTAAAATTTCTCATTTTTGCATAATGGATATATATTAATTGTTTGTTTCCAGCAAGATCGATTGATATTTCAGTTTGTGAAGAACCAAAGCTATATTTTCACTCATTGAAAATATAGCTTTTGTTCTTCACCCAATGAAATATATATTACACTGACAATCCTAAATAATATGGTAGATATTATACCAAAACCTCTTAGCTGCAGCTTTAAACAAGCTGTAGTTATGAGATTTTAGCAGAACACCGACGATATGTTTGCCTTTAGCAGCCTGTAAATAAGCTAAAGTTTGCCTACCAATGATACCAGTCATCACAAATATCACAGCCGACCATGGGACTTCCATCATCCTGCATCGTACATGTAGGACAGATCCATATCTTTTCTCCTGATTCATTCTGAAATACAATTCAACCTAATTTAACCCATAGCAAATATCACATCAAATTACTTGACTGCTCTGTCCTGCTGTCAACCTGCATTGTACTAAGGACAGATGCACACTTTTTAGCCTGATTCATGTAGACGCACAAAATAAGACAAATGTTTGAATAAATCTACCTGTGAAAAAGTATCCATGTGTTACCCTGGAATCAAACTAATTTCTGTTTTAAATCATCTGATCACATATTATAAGAAGAGTGAGAATACAAGTGTTTTTTGTTTTGTTTTGAATAATTCTAAATGTCAGAGAAGAAATCTTTTACTCTCATATTTTGAACACAAGAAGAATCCTTCATGAGATATTTTCAAGAAAAAGTGATTTTAACTGATTCTAGAATAGATATTCAACTAAACCATGACACAAATATGATTTGTCTATTACAGAATTTAATCAAGATTTAAACCCAAAACCAGAAGACATTTTTTTACAGTGGTCTTAATTGAAATGTTACAGTTGATGGCTTCAAAAAAAACCAAATATTGTTTAAATCTTTTGCCTCATGGGTATAAAACATTGTGTAAAATAAAGAAATTGCTTTCCACAATGTTTTTAACAACAATTTAAGGTTATTACAATTAAGGTAGTGGAACCGTAATAGTTCTGCAACATTTTGACACTCACAAACTTAAACAATGTTAACCGAGGTTTCCTAATGAAAATCATTAGGAAACCTCGGTTTATACTGTTAAAGTTCAATACTACCAAAACTTTGCAGAACTATTATGGGTCTACTACCTTAACCAAATGAAGTAGGAATTGGTTACGCTCACCACAAAGCTGCCGATTGTTTCAACAACTACAGATCTCTGCTGTCTCCTCATGGCTGAAGTTGGAGGCATGGGCGGGAGAGTAGGAGGTGGCATTCTGGGTTTTTCCACAGGGGGCGTGTCTTCCTTCTCATCATCTGTCGATATCTGTCTTGAGGGTGGAGACAAAGGTGGGGAGGTGGTTCTAGGGCGGAATGCTGGAGTTGGGGGAATTTGAAAGGATAGGGAATCCCTAGATGGGGAAGAGGCTGGGGAATACATTGGAGATGATGGGGCCGAGTGGGATGGGGTTGAATGAGGGGTTGGTGATGGGGTTCTAGGGGCTGTGAAGTCAAATGGGGTAGATTTTGTAGGGGAGGGAGGTTTAGGCGAGGGAGATTTTGAAGAGGGTGTTGACAAAACTGAACCTTTCTTTCTAATTGGTGGGGAAATTTTAGGAGACTTTCTCGGTGATGACCTTCGGGGTGATTTCGATATTTTTGCTGCTTTTGTTATATTGACTGGTGGAGGTTTTGATTTAGTTGTAGTTTCTTTGACTAATGGTGAGGGAGGTTTGACATCTTTATCCTTCAATAGAGGTTTAGGTTTGGGAGGTGATTTCTTTGAGGCAGGGGGTGAAGGAGGGGGAGGGGCTGCTTTAAGGGCAGGGATTGTGATGGGGGAGGGGACATTGTCCATGGAGAATAAATGAGAGGGTGACTCAGAGGAAGCCTTGTCTAGAGTTTTCTTCAAAGGCAGGACTTTAGATTCAGGAGTAGCACTAACAGCAGGAGTTGATGAAAGTTTAGGGATCTTTGGTTTCCCTTTCTTTGCCGACCCTTTCCTTTTCCCCCTTTTTCCAGGTTTCTTGGCACCACCAATTCCAGTAATCTTTCCTCCAATAACAGATATAGTCACTTCAGTTTCACCATCAGCAGAGATATTTGTATCTTTATCCAAATCTGTACGAGTCTTGCCATCGTCATGATCCGAATCAACAGCTGGTTCTGATTTGATCTTTGGAGGACTTCTTTTAGGACTTGGGTCCCGTTTTGGTGTAGGAACTCTGACAGGATCATGTTTTGGTGTTGGTACTCTCTCAACTTCTTGTTTTACAGAAGATGTCCAGGACTGACTCTGAGGATCTGATAGTTTGTCTTTGTCCATGCCACCTGAATCTGGCTTAGGAGGGAGAACTTTGAATTTCCTGAAATATACAAAATATAGTTTTTCAGAAAGATACACAGCCAAAGATAGGGAGGCAAGATAGGATAATTGATTTATCTCTCACATGCTTTTTCAGCTACTGGTGCCAAAACTCCTGAAAATGCTTTGGCTGAGGATCAATTACAGGGATTAATTTTCTTTGTTTAGATAGAATTTTTGAAATTGAAATTGTAGCTCAGAAATGATGTCATTATTTCTAGACTATTTCCAAAAATTGGGTAAATACTGGCATATTGACAGGAACATTGTTTACATCTCTTGACAATTGAAGTGTTTGCTTTGTGTTTGCCTCTGAACAAATAGCCTGTAGTCTCCCATATTCGAGCACCTTAAGCTATGGAATTTGCACTGGCACACTGGACAATGCAAAATTTCCCCGTAAAATACATCAAAAGTTGCATAAACTAAATAAGGTTTTATCCATGTGAAGAAAAATTAAATTGCTTACACAATTAAGTGACAGGGTGTGATAGTTGCATGTACACACACTGAATTGAAAGGTCTAAAAACAGTCTCCCATATTCAAGCACCTTAGCAATTTTCATCCTGAGATCAAAATTAAAAACCACACAATATTGAAACAGACTTAAAAAATTAAAGAGACCTCTTTCTATTGACCTAGAATCATTTCAAAAGTCATTCACATGACGTCAATCGAACAAGAACAATTTCAATTGAAGGGCCTGAATTTTTTTTAAAAATGGCCGATAAAAAAGTAGTAGGGCAGAAAAAATCCATAAATTTGGAAAGTTTAGCACTTTATTATCATCCGCTATGCATTAAAATTCTTTGACAATGATTTCTAACAATTTGCAAATTATTAAGCAAATTAAGACATCAAAATATCCCCAAAAATCAATATGATCGAATACAGGAGCCTGCTCGAATAGGGGAAACTCAAGGCTAGTTCATGCAAAAAATTACTTGTAGGAGTTGATTAATCTGTAGTGAATATATTGGCTTAGTGTAAAAAGAACAATTTCGTCAAGAGAAGGTGGGGATAATCGTACTGGTCTGAGACAAAATATGTTTTCTGCAAGATATAGAGGATAATCGTTTGTTTCAGTGTAAGATCGGTTTATATTTCATTGAGTGAACAACAAAAGCTATATTTTCATGAGTGGTGGAACCACGATGGAAAATATAGCTTTTGTTGTTCACGAAATGAAATATTAATTGATCTTACTCGAAAAACAAATGATTATTCTATTTCTTTATTGCCAAAATGAGACAAAATGTGAAATTTCGAGGACATATTTTCGTAAAGGGCGTCATTTTGCGCATGATTGCTATGCAACGTTCATTGTGACGTCACTTATTTCGCCCCACATAGATGACGTCAGATAGGATGAAATGCACAAAAACAGGGTATAAGTTTTTGATAATTTCACTGCTTTTATCAAGTGATAATCTACTGTTATTTCTCGATAAACTCCTGAAAAGCATTAAAGAAAACAGATTTCTTGTAGCATACATTTATTCCATGAAGGTGGGACTCAATAAATTTCAGTTTGTTTTTCTAAGGTTTAGAATTGTCAGTGTTCTTTTTGTTTACACATTCGGAACATCACTCGGCCATTTCCGTAAACTGCAACAGACCTCGGATGTATGTAAGGCTGATGGGTATGTAACAAAATCGTGCATTTTGTTAGGTGGAAATAGTGTAAGAAAAATTAGCACTGTAGATTTATATCTTTTACAGTAAATAATGGCTTGAAAATCTTCATTTTTGAAAATGATGAATCATTCTCAAAAATTAAGATTTTTTCAGCTGTTATTTAAGAATCTAAAGATATTTATATTAGGATTCTATGGTTTCACGTCAGTGACTTAATCGAGTAGCGTTGGCGACGTTGAATGTTTTCACTCACAGTTCTAAGGGCTAATGCCAGTTTAACTGACGTCATCGAGTTTATCCAAGAGTTTCCCCAATATTTTTAAAAATAGTCCTTCTATATACATCCAAGGTTGATCCTGAGATTGGCCGAGTGGTGTTCCGAATGTTTGTTTATAGTGTGTAATTTTAAATACATGAGCCCAATAAGCAACTTCTGGTTGAAAAAAAAAACTTGTGAGCCTTGAGTTCGTTCTTGCATAACGTCTTTGCGCATCGAACTCTTCAAAAAGGAGTTTGCACTCCAAATTTGCACTTATCTCTGATGTAACAAAAACACTACAAAAAAAAAAACCATCTAAATTTCTATATTTTGCGGAAAATGCTTTCATGAAGGCAATTAATTAATCCTATCACTAAAACATGATTATATAAATTATCGAAGCCATTTTATTTTATAGAAATAAAGGATATGACGTCAGCGTCGTTTTTGTAGGTATTTGTGACGTTAACGTTTCCGCGCAAAATCAGACATCAAGCAACGTTATCAGTCGTATATCCGATAGCTACATGGATCCATCACATTTCTTTTTGACGGCGTTAATTTTTGAAAGGATGAAATTGATAAACGATGCTGTCGGTTCATATGATTTGACCGTGGGATTCGTTGACGCAAAACAAAGTGATACCCCAATTGTTGAGAAATTCAACTCCATAATCGAGTAATTTAAGAAGGCTTGAATATCATTGACTTTGTACATTAAATTGGTACGAGAAAAAGAATCTGGGGTGATTTTTTCCTTAACGTCAAAACTGGGTGACCTAGAATTTTGCATTTTTTCTAAAAAATTAGCACATTGACCATACCTTTTTTATATCAATATCACACGAACATATGATTATCTACAAAATATAGAAAAAATAAAATTTTCTATCTCAGATTATTTGAGAAATTTGATCAAAAGCTATAAATTTTGAAAATATTCTCGTTCATTTTCGATATACCAGTTTTTACACATTGGGAAAAAATACGTAAAAAATCATTATTTTTCCTTTAATCGATTATTGTGAATTAGATTCAGTGCAAATAACTTACTATCTATGAAATTAAAATAAAATTGATATTAGTTGTTTGATTAGATTTGATTGTGTGATGGTTTTATGTAAATACCAAGAAATGAAAATCAGCTAAAATCGGACAAAAATTTACTCGATACCAATGACATTCTATGACGTTTTACGAAAAATCTGATTCGGTGACCCCCTTTTTTCTTTCCATTTTTGCAATTGGCATACTTTAATTTACAAAATATGAAAAAATAAAAAAATTCTATCTCAGAAAATCAATTCTAGCAATCATCCTTAAGTGAATGTTTACAAGTAGGCCTACAATTGGCCTATACTAGTTTTAAGTGAGGCTTTATCTAGAGACTTATAATTGCTATTACAAACATATTCATGTTAATGTTCAGGATTTCAAACTTTTTAAAGGCAATACATGAACTAGATGTTCAGTGTTGACTATAAAATTCCAGAAATCTTTTTAAAAAGATTAGACTATTTTCAAAGATGGTTTAATTTTTGGTTCTTAGAAACAGTCGTTGATATCATTGTGTGTACATAAACTTTTAATCTTTCCAATGAATTTCTTTAATTTCAAAGTTTTCATATATATTTTTAAGCCCTGAAAGATAATTGCAATATAAATAGAATGGTATGTTATTGTCTTAGAATGTCAATGTTATCTGGTCTCGGCTGTGAGAAATTATCATGATTCGGCAAAGACACATCCTTTAATATACTCCAAACCTCAACCAGATTACAATTATTATTCAAATGAAGATCTTAACTCTTGTCATGCTGAACCTGGAATATTCCTGCTTTGGCAGGAACTATAGACAAAAATCAGCCTGCACATATGTGAGGTCCGATGTTAGTCTACACTACCTTTTTCTCACTTTCAAACCAGAATTGTTGATAGATTTGGTTTTTCATATAAAAATTTACCTACAGTTGGTACTTACAGTGCTTTTTGCCCTTTGATTTTGATTTATAGCCAAAATTTAGTCAGCATGACAAGGGTCAATCTTCAGATCTACACATGTATTGAACAATAAAGGTTTGCCATGAGTGATAAACTGTATTCCTTAGACATTTGAATATATAATCAAGTTTCAATAATAATTTTAATTATTCTTAAAATTTATCTTTGACAAATTCCCACTAATTGCAATCATATCTTTATTTAAGCTTCAATTCATCAACAATTAGCTTCGTATCATGTAGTATACAACGGAAAATGTAGAAAATATTTAAACTTTACTCACAACTTGGGTATTTCTGGTCTATGTACAGGTGACAAACTCTCTCTGGCAGGTGAGGAGGGTGTGGTCGAAGCACTGATACTGAATGATCCTGGCGATGACGCAGACGCACCGCCAAACTTGATCTTTAACTTCTGAACGAGGGGTTGAACTGAAGGGGACTCCTCTCTACCCTCTTTCTCCCTTGACTGGAAAAACAAGAGATGATAACAAGATGTTTTTGTGAAACAAGAATGCCTCCAGAACAAAAATTTATTAAAACTTTGAAGTTGACAGATAACCTTGACCTTGTCATATGACCTTGGTATTTGTAAAAGCGCACTGTGAAGATCTATCATCATACTTAATATGAGCATTGTATCTTGAATATCCTTGAAGAAGTTGGCAATGTTACTTTTTTGGTGAATTTTTGCAGATGGACAACAGTAAAACTTTCTATGCATGGGCATAAAGATACACATACCATATTACTGTTTAACCCTTCACCTACTGTTCAGGCATATTCTTTGTCAAACAACAAAGGGCAATATGATGAGTAGAGTTAAGGTTCTTGTCCACTGCATTTCCCGGATGGACCGACCAACAAATGCACCCTTTTCTTTGAAGGGGGGGCATTATTATTAAGGGAAAATTTGAGTCTGACTGGTTGAATTGTCTAGAAATTGGCTATTTGCTTGATGTTTGAAAGGAAAAAAATTCAGCAGGATATGGTTTAAGTTCTACCAATCATATTAATTTTTTGCTTCTTTCTCCAACTTTTTGGTATAGTACATCAATTCAAAATTCATGTACAATTATATTAAGCAAATCTCCAACAATAGGCCTAGACATTAAAACATTTTAATAAGCTTTATACTTTGAAGCATAAGCCTTAAATGAGAAAGACTGATGCTTTAGAGTCCAAAGTTGATGCCTAAATGTTTCCCATCACCATTAGATTATTGGGAATAAACCTATTTATTCTACATTGATCTGGATACAAGTTCTTTAACTTAGATTCATCCCTGTCAATTCTACTTCAAGGAACTGAAACAGTACTTACGCCAAATGCGTGGGCAAAGGAAAGAACCAAGATTCAATAGCCGCCCCAGGAATAGTTGTGGTGTCCTAGTCTAGAGGTAGAGCTGGCCTCTTGACCCAAAGGTCCTGAGTTTGATTCCCGGGAGCGGCTAGCGATCTTGGTTCTTTCATTGGCCCATACATTTGGTGCAGTGCTGGTGAATTTTCCAGAAAGCAGAATGGAAAGGGATTAATCTATGTTGTAAGAACTTGTTTCCCAATCAATGTAAATTAAATAGGTTTAAACCAATAGTCTTATTCAAGAAGTGGGTGCTCTACCTCTTGACCACAAAAAGCACTCATAAAGTTATTTGAATAAAGCTGCTATTGAAGTAGTTTTAAGCACTCATGATGAACTCTTTTAAAGTGTAACTTATAAAATGAAATAGAAACAGCTTAATGGCTTACCTTGTGTTTCTCTTTCTTTTCTCTCTTTTCATCTTTGTCCCTCTCTCTTTCCTTATCTTTGTCTTTCTTTTTCTTCTTCTTTTTATCTTTTTTGTGTTCCTGAAAAAAAAGACAAAGATCTTATTTTTTGAAGCAAAACTTATACAAGAACTAGTTATAAACACATAGATATTATAAAGGTTTATAAGATTTTAATTTCATCAATTAAGGTAGTGGAACCGTAATAGTACCGCAACATTTTCGACCATATGTTCTTTGACAGATTTTTCAGGCCTTTAATCAGTTTTACTCTTATTAGTAATATATAGAGCATCTCTTATAAGATTTATATGGCATACCCTTAACTCTACATGTAAAGGGCTTGTTGTACCCTTAGATTTTTCTTTGTACCCTCAATTTTAAACTTAGAGGGTACATGTACCCCCAAAATGAAAACCCAGAGGGCATGCTGAGATTAAGATAGTAGACCTGTAATAGTTTGGCATCGTTTCAGGTGTAATGAACTTTAACAGTGTTAACCAAGGTTTCCTAATGGTTTTCATTAAGAAACCCCAGTTAAACATCTTGCTCAAGCGACCACGTCTATTAAGCAACCATTTTTATTAAGCGACTGTTTACTAAATACCCTTCTTTAAATCAAAATATCTTGAAAAGTAGGTATACTTGGTCCAATAAGTATTGAAAATGAGTCCTAGGTTGTTAAAACTCACCAGAATCGTCTCAATGAGACGATTCTTTTGAGTTTTAACAACATAGGATTATTAATAATTTCGCAATAATATGCATATTTGACAAAAAAAGTATGTTTCTTTTGTGAAACAAAACGTGTGTTAAGCGACCATTTTCTTAAATGCTTTTTGGTGGTCCTGTTAGTGGTGGCTTAAAACAAGTTTTACTGTATGTCTAAAGGATCTAAGCAAATTTAAAATCATGTTGAGATCCTGTCTATGGAAACATGTGAGATGCACCCATATTGATTATACTGACTTTATAATTTGTGATTCGAGAAAAACAGACTTCATCAATACAAAACCTGTCACTTCAAATAGCCTTTGTAAACCTGCCAGTCTCTCTTTTACCTCATGTTTGACCTGGTCACATGACATTGACCTGGTCACATGACCTTAAGCCTCATATCAGCAGATGTGTGTTTGTGAGTTATATGATGGTGTTGATTATATGTAATAGTATCTTAAATATGCTTGGAAAATAGGCATAATAAAATTTTTGGGTATGTTTAACAGGCATACAAAATGAATGAGATGGACAATTGCAAAGCAATTCGTCTCAATTCTTTTTAATTTGGGTTTATATATTTTTTTAATTCAATATGAAGAAGAGCGGACAAATATAAACTTACTTTGTCTTTCCTATGCTCCTTATGATCCCTTTCTTTACTCCTCTCCTTACTATGCTCTTTGTGCTCTCTCTCTTTACTCCTCTCCTTAAATTCTCTTTCCTTGCTATGCTCCTTGAATTCTCTCTCCTTACTCCTCTCCTTGAATTCCCTCTCCTTGCTATACTCCTTAAACTCTCTTTCTTTACTCCTCTCTTTAGATTCCCTCTCCTTACTATATTCCCTGTAATCTCTCTCTATACTTGAATCCTTCAGTGACCTCTCCACGCTGTTCTCCTTGTTTTCCATCAGTTTAGCCCTGTCTGTATCATCCCTTTCCATACTCAACTCTCTGTCTTCAGGGTCAGGTAATTCTTCCTTGATCTCTGTCTCCTTACTAATACTTCTAGCCAGCTCCTTGCTAGAGCTTCTCTCTCTATCATGGCTATAACTTCTCTCAATCTCCTTGCTGTGGCTTCTCTCCTTATCTCTACTATAACTTCTCTCTTTGCTATAGTGTCGATTATCTAGAATCTCCCTCTCTTCACTCTCCTTTCTCAGTTCTTTGTCACACACAGAATCTGTGAAAAGTTATCATAACTATTCAGAGCAACATATAGAGGTTGTATTTTTTTTTCATATTTTAATATTTCTTTATTCCTAACCTAATACCTATATTGTTGGTACTCATTTGAAACCTCTCATCGAGACGCTTCAAATGAGTACCCACAACATATGGTTTCATTTAGGAATTAAGATTTTATACTGACTTTACCCCCTCTTATCTGGACCCCTGCTATTTTATCAGTGTTACCACTCTAAAACTGTTACCTCAAGACTTTTTTTGTTCTTGTCTTAACTGAAAAATTGTATCAAAATCCATCCTACAAGCTTTTAAAATTAGATGGTCTTGTTGCAAAACATTGATTTTGGGATTTCTAGTAATGGTTTTTTGTTTTCTTTTTTTTTATTGAAATTAATCAGTTATCAGACATTGAAATTCAAGATATTCTCAGTTTAAAAAATCAATATTGTAAGATCCACATCATATAAACACTCATGACTGTTTTACTTTGACCAACAATTAAAATGGATATTCACATTTTCTGGCTAGATACAGAATTCATGATTTTTTTTGTGAATAGAATCATTCTATACTCATGATAAGCTATTTCTTTATATTTCTTTCCTTATCCATTGTGGACAAAGAGAAAATGATTTTTTTGCATGTGTTGCAAAATCACATTAATATGATATAACCTATCCCCAACAACCACTTTTTTTATGTCCTAAAAAAATTCATATATCCGATATTATCGGAAATGAAATCACTTATAACACACTGTTTCTTTATTTTCCATTACCTTTTCTACCCTACTTGTAATATTTTCATCAATTTTCATCTGTCATCTGCAACATGTATCAATTTGGTCCAATTGTCTAATAATATAAATTGACTATTAACCTGTTCCCATATTCTATGGCTCAGCGCAAAACGGTTGTAACTCCCTTTAATTATATCAGGAGTTACAACTGTTTCGCACTCAGCCATCAATATAATCCCACTTTTGACGCCCAAAAAGAAAAAAGATTAAGAAAAATTTTTGGAAAATGAAGAAGTTGCTTGTCAAAATTTTTTTGAAATTCCATCAGCCTTAAATAGTTGTCTGTGATATTATTGAAAATGAACCTGTCTTTAAATTTTGCATACTGTTATGAGTTAAAGGGTTACACTTATAACATTACAAACCTTTATCTGGAGTCTCCCTACTAGAAGCCCTTTTCTCTCGCTCCAAACTTCTTTCTCTCTCCAAACTTCTTTGCTTTTTATAAACACTCTCTGCGCTACTTTCCCTCTCGTCACTGTGTCTGGACTGGCCGTCCAACTCCCCGTAATTTGTTGTTTTTCTGCTGTCTTCTTCCGAGTCCTGCAGCTTTTCTTTGACTTCACGATCACTCAGGTCTAGTGATGAATCACGCTTAACATCGGTTGTTTCTGTGTAAATAACAAAAGGAGTTTATCGTGCTTCATCCATATAAGAGCAATCTTTGAACAAAAATAAAAAATATTATGTCAGCTTTATAATTTTAGCCTAGTATTTTTAACATGTAGACAACATTACAAATGAGCCTGTGCATGACGTTTCCAATAATTTCACATGTGCGCAATATTAAGACTCTGCTCAGCCTGTGCATTCGCACAGTCAGACCAAAGTCTTCAATTTGCGCTCAATAGCTGGCTAGGGACCTTAAATCTCTGTTCACAATCCGATAATAATTCCGATGCACCGTGTGATTGTCCAGGTTACTCAATGTCTGTCAATCACTCACAAATGAAATTGATGGAAATGTCACACACAGGCTCATGAATATTATTACATATGATTATTATGGGATATAACTTGTCAGATAAAATGAGATCTAAATGTTTTCTTTGCACCACATATCCTACTAAAAAACATATTTCTACCCTTAAACTAAACCTAACTAAAAATTAAATTATGCTTTTACTCTTCCATTTGAATGAAAACAAATTGATCACCTCATTTTATTTAAAAATACGGACGACTTACTTATAGGTGAAAGATCCTTATTGAATGTATCAGAGACAGGGGCTGGTGATCCCTCTTTTGGACTCCTCATAGGACTGGTAGCTGGTGAAGGAACAGGGGATGGGGCAGGAGTAATTTTTTTTGTAAAGGGAGTTTCCTCATCAGACAGCTCAAAATTCTTCCGATCTTTATCGAGTTCCAGTTCAACAGACTTTTTATCTGTGTCTGACTCAGATGAATGAGTTGGGAACTCAAAATTAGTGGCCTCAGAGTCATTGCTATCCTCCTTCTCATAAGGTTTGGTAATACTTTCTGTCATTGTGTTGACATCAAAGTTTATATTCTGTATTGCACCTCTAGGACTCATGCCCCTTGGAGAACTCCCCCTACTTCTGGGGCTCTTAGATCCTCTGGGTCTACCTCTTGGTTTAGGGCTGTGATTTTTGTTAAGTGAACCTTTGGGTCTACCTGGGCTTCTTCCACTACCTGGAGGTCTACCAGGACTGCGATTTAATGGGGGTCGTCCAGGGCTCCTGCTGATAGGAGGTCGACCTGGACTACGATTGAGGGGTGGCCGACCTGGCTTTCTACCTCTACTTGTCAAACCTCGGAAAATCGATGATGAACTTCCTCTAGGTCTCCCTCTTGGTCGCCGTGGAGATTCTTGTAAGAACTTCAAGTGAGGGGCCATGAACTGTTGAGGAGGGGATAAAAGTCTCTCATGGCCATCACCGTCAATGTCGTAAGGGTCATGTGCGTTGTCATCTGTAAAAGTTTCACTGATTGAAGTCACTCTCCACACATCGTCACTTTTACCCGAATCCGAGTCTTTTTTCACACTTTTCGTTGGCAGATTACCATCTCTAAATATCACTGGCTGCTGAGTATTGAATTCATTATCGTCACTTCTCTCCCTTCCATGACAAGATTTCTGAATAACAGAGGCAATGGTATCCTCCATATCCTTTTCTTGTTCCTTACTTAAGACCGTCACTTTCTGTTTGTATTCAACAGGCTTGGCCCTTAAACTTTCATCCAATCTCACACTAATATTAGGTGGAGCAGGGGTAGGTTTTACACTTAAGTCTATGGGCTGATTCGTAACATCTAATTTCCCTAAACTATCATCCTTTCTTGGTAGCGTTAACATTTTGATCATATCCAATTCACTTTGGTTATGTACAACAGGTGGTGCCCTACCGGGAGACTTGGGTCTTCCAGGGCCCCTCTTTATCTTAATCTGTTGACCAAGTTTACCCAGTTTGTTCATCTTATCTCGATATTTCTTCTTCTTTGGAACATACTCAGGATCAGATTGATCAATTTGAGTACCACTTTCAACTGCAGTATCTACTTCAACAATTTTTGATTGTCCGTTCACAGGATCTGTGCTAAAGTCAAGTTTAATTATTGGTGTGTCAGAATTAGAGGGCATGCCTGGGGAAGGGCCTACCCCTGGCCCTTTAGGGGCTCCTGAAGATGCTGACTTGACAATGATTATCTGTTTAGCCACAGGTGGTGTGCGTGCATCGGGAATCTTTCCTTGACGTAACGGTGACAGTATTCCACTGTTAGTCATGACTACACTCGTCATTTCATACTGTGAATGGGAAGCTTCATCTGGTAGGTGGGAGGTTGTTAATCTATAAATAATATAGAGGTCAATAATTTGTTTTAATGAAAGATCAATTTATGGTTCAATGTGTGAACAACTAACACTTTATATTCATGAGTAGTGAAGCCACGGGTGAAAGTTAAGTTCTTCTTGTTCATAATAAGAAAGATTATTGATCTTGTTCTGAAATCAAATGATTTTTCAATTTCTTAACAGCAAAATGATTCAAATGTTGAACTTTTAGGACAATTTTTTTATTTTTTGACACGCCATGTGATTACTATTCCACGAAATGTTGGATTGATTGAATGGAGTTTTATGCCGCTTTCAACATTTTTTCAGTCATATTGCCGTGGCTGGAGCACCTAACAATGGATTCTTGTTATTTCTTTCACCAGCACAACCACCATATCCTTTCCTAGCCTTCAGCTGCTATCTCACATATGTCTATGATTATCAACTCATTGGTGAGAGACAAATAGTCGGAAAGTGCTGTCGTCAGGGAAGAGCCTGGGATCTCTAGATTGATAGAGTGAAATGCAGGGTATAATATTTTGAAAATTTTGCTGATTTGGCATTGAGATTATCAAGTGATAATCTACAGTTATTTCTATACAATTCACCAAAAAGCAATGCAGAGAAATGAGTCTGTGTGTGACATTTCCAACCATCTAGAGTTTAGGGTTTAGGGTAAGACTGTACTTAGTGTGTATACATTGTATATACACTAAGTACAGTATTGCACTGAACCCTTTCAGTGTGCGTGATGGACATACATTGAACAACCTGGACAAAAACACAGTTCAATTACTATTTTCAACAATTGGGAGCAAGCATTATGAATCAGATTCTGTTCAGGCTGGCCAGAGTCTTAACATTATGCAAACGAGAAATTGTTGAAAATATCACATTTTGGCTCTAATGAAATAGAGGTCAAATGTTTGTTTGAAATTAAAATAATTATAACTTATATTTAGAGAACAAAACAAGAGGCCCATGACAGCCTAATAATCAGGAAATTAACAGTTATTATGCAAGTATAAATTTCTCTAACACACAGATAGCTGTTTTGTACCTTATACAAGATTTGACTAACAAAGGCAAAAAAAATATGCTTTAATATTTGTTTAGATGATGTCATTTAAAGAGTTAGACAAGGATGTGTCTCCTTTGGCTGATAGCTATAAAAGACAAGAGAAGCTATGTGGAAAAATAGCAATACATTGAGATTTTCTCCAAAATAAGCAAACCTTAAGTTAATTACTACTGACACCTGCCCTGCTTTCAGAATGAGAAAAAGGTGCAAACAGTTTGCCAATTATACCCCGTTTTGCACACATGTAGACATGCAAAGCGGAGTATGATTGGAAAACTGTTTGCACCGTTTTTTCATACTGAACACAAAGCTGGTGACCATAGTTGAAAAACTAACCTTGGTCTTTTAAAAGGTAGATTTGATTCTCCAGGGCTGGAGATGGGCCGTTTTTCTCCCTGACCAGGACTTTGTTCAGCAGTCTGGGGTTGTTGCTCCACCTGAAGTCTATCTGGACTGGGAACCGGTGGTGGGTTTGAGTCTTCTGTGTCCTCTACAAATTTGTTTGAAAAATTTTACATATTAACCCTTTCCTGTTTTACAAAATTGTGGACCTGTCCAAATTCAAAGGTTTTGCAGACGAAAATTTAAAGTTGATTCAATTTGAAAAATAACCATTCAGTAGGGAAGAAAATAGTGTGAAAAAAGAAGAAATTGCTTGTCAGAAGCAATTTCTTCTTTTTTCACAATATTTTCTCAATCATAAAATCACAGGCACGTTAAAAGCAGGGATTAAACAGCAAAGGGTTAATGTGTAACTTTATACTCATGGCATAGCTATAGATAGAAGGTATATTTTGGTATTCCAAGTTCAAATATTTCAAAAGTACTTGCACAAAGAAATGAAAGGATTGAGCCTGTGCGTGACATTTCCAACAATTTCAAATATGTACAAAGCAAAGACTCTGACCAGCACAGTCTGACCAGAGTCTTTTCTATGCGTTATTAGATAGATAAGGTCTCAAAGTATCTGTAAGCCATCAGGTAACTAATTATTTACAGTATGTGGCTGTCAACGCTATTCAATGTTTGCGACTCGCCACATGTCAAATTGCTGGAAATGTCACACACTTACTCAATTTATGTTTTGGGTACTCATTGGAATTGCCTTGTCTAGACAATTCCAAAGAGTACCCATAACACAGGATCTTAGTGAGAAATCAAAATGTAACACATATGTATGTAAGTCTCTCTCATGTGTGCTTTAAGTAATGCTGACCTTATCAACATACACGTGATTTTAACAGGAGGTAGAGACAAAGATCAGCCTGCACATATGTAAAGTCTGATCTTAGGCTATACCACCTAATTTTCGTTATGAAGTCAGAAAAGATCAAATTTTATAATTTCGAATGAAACAATTACTCACAATTAAAACATCCAATACCTTCATCACTTTTATTTTCATGCAATTTTTGGAGGTAAGTATAAGGGCTCTTGTTTGGCCCTGCTGTAACCCCCAAAAAATTGAAAAATTGCAAATATCCTACTTTGACCTCTTTTAATTTTCTGGGGGGGGGGGGTGTAATTATAACCCTTTTGATTTTCAGAATGGCAATCTGATATTTCTTCAGATAATAAATGTACATGTATCTAAGCTATTTGTCTCCTTCTTATCTTTATTCCATTCTCATGGCCCAAAAATTACACTCATTCAAATGTTTTGATCCCTTTAAAACAAAGTTCAAACCCCTCATTAACTATAGTCAAGGGGTCAAAGTCTACTGAAATTGACAAGCTGTTGTTTTCTTTTCCAAAAGACAAAGATACAATAAATATCCTCAACAAACAAGATGTGGTTGTGATACACAAATGTCCTGCAAAACAGATTTTTTTTTATCTTCAATAGCCTTGACCCATTTAGGTACACATGCACATTATTAAGTTCTGCCATCTTGCCAAATATGAGAATTTTACCTTCAATAGGCTTGAGATTTCTGGCCATGTTGAGGGTTTTCTTGTGAAGTTATTGCAAAGTCTAAACTTGACAAATGGCCTTGCCCTTTTCACATGACCTTTACTTTGGAATTTAAAGATGTATATCATTGGGATCTTTGATCACGCAAAATATGAACCTCATACCTTGAATAGCCTTGTAATAAATATTTGGTAATTTTAATTCTATAGGATAGGTTAACACAGATGGAAAGATACTGGTAACACAATATTCCAGAGAACTCTAAATACAGGAGCATAAAAATGTTATATTCAATATCTTCCAGTTTGTCTAAAATTTTGTTATCTTGTAATGTGACTACGGCTATGACCTCCCTCTGACTACATGGTATATAAGATTTACACTTTATAATTTAACCTACATCGGGGGAGTGAAATAACCCCGTTGAATATTTTTGATATTACACGGGTGTTATTACACTAGCAGAGTAACTATGCAAATAAGGTCAGATCGAATAGCAACGCTATTTTGTAACTGCGAAAATGATGTCATAATGTATGTATTGCGACGTCAGTTTAAAAGGCGTTACAAGTTAAGCTGAAAATTGAAATGTTGAATTTCAAGAAATTCGACAATTTATCACAAAAACTTTGGGTCATATAATAAATAGAATATAAAATTTGTGCTCATAAAATACTGAATTTATTAAACTCGTCATCTTTAAACAGATGAAAACTCGGCAGAGCTGCGTTTTTGCCTGTTTATAGATGACTCGTTTAATTAATTCGGTATTCCATAACCACTCATTCAATAGCCTCCATGCAAAACATTACCATTTAACTTTTGACTACATGGTATATCAGGGCTCAAACTTTTCTCGGGCTCAGACTCAATATTTTTCAAATTTTAAATCAAAATAAATGTATGAAAATAAAAGATAATATTAATAAGTTGTTATTCATAACAACTTATTAATATCATCTTTTATATTTACACATTCAAATGAGTAATAAAAAAGAATTACAGCTTTAATCTCAAATTGAAATTTGAGAAAATTTTCAATTGAGCCCTGAGAAAAGGTTTATAATCTCGGGGCCCAGCTTTTCACTGTAATACATTTACCATTTAACTCTGGATGCATATAAGGTAGGTGTTCTGGTACAAATTCAAACACTTTACGCTGTTGGATTTCTCGACTTTCGGGGTTTGGAAATTTCAAGTCATTGGCTTTTGGAGCAGGAAAAGCGATTACTTCTTTGGGAAATACGAGTGGATCCACATGCTTGACGTAGTCCTCAAGTTCTGTCAAACTAACTCCCATATGAGCCAATGCTAGACCAACATCTTCTAATCTAGGGTCAGTCAGGCCAACTATAACAAATAATATAAACTTCATGAGAAACCAATCACAAAAACAAATACAAAAGAAGTTTTCTTGTTCAAACAGAGTACAAATTCAGTATGACAGATGGTACAGCTTTCAATATTTGTGTTATGGGTAGCATTGACTTAAATACTATCATGAATTTAGAATTACATACCACAGAGATAGAATCTGTAACAGATAAGTCAAATGGGGTGGCTGATTGAATAAAAATGTGTTGTCAATTTGTACTTTAGTGCAAAATATTGTACTCTGGGCCAGTGGCCTACATGTACAATAAAATCATATTGTATTGTATTGTATTGAATAACTCAATCTTTTTCAAAATACAGTAAATCTTTTGTTGAGCGACTACTTTCAGGACTGCACAAAAGTGGTTGTTCATGGGAATGGTGGCTTAATACAACATTTCAAGACAAATGAAACAGGTCTACATTATAGCTTATGTAGAAAGTCTGTTAAGTCTTACTAAATTCTATGATGTTCAAACCCATAAGAATTGTCTCATTGAGACAATTCAAAGGGATTTCAACAGCATGAAATTCAATAATAAACAACTGTATGATATAAAATGCCTTTTTTCAGAAATTTTGCTGTATTGAATGGATTTTTTATAATGGTCGCTAAATAAAATCTGCCGCTTTATAGACATTGTCACTCGAGCAATGTCGACTGTATGATGTTTCTCCTTCAGTGTTTCTTAACAAACTGAATTTCTGAGGAAATGAATAATTACACCTACACTGCTTGCTTTCTACATACATGTAATAATTGTGGGAAGACTAGTTGAAAATAATTAATTCGAGTTATGTATAATTGAATTTGTTTTTAATAGGTTAAAACCCAAAATATGACAATTGGTTAAACCAAAAATATTCATATTGACAGGAAAAGGAATAATCAGCAATGGCAAAATCTACTTGTCTGTTCATCCTGCATGATTTTATCCTTCTTTGTCTATGTAAGACGGTGGAGTTAGGAAAAATTTCTTTTAAAATATAATTATCATAAAAGTATCACTATATTTCTTACGTGTAGGACAAGTGCTGGCATTGACACTAACACCAGTCCTCAGGCCAGTGAATTTAAGAGGGGACTGGCACTTCGTCTCTGATGCAGGTTCTTCTGGCCAAGTGAATTTTTTAGCTGTCAGAAACTCCAGTTCTTGAAATCTGTGAAAGTCACCTCCTAAGTTGCCAGTACAAACCTTATGAGATGTAGGGTAAAAACTCTGTTGGAAAAGAAGAAATTGCTTGTATCAAGCAATGTCTTCTTTTTCCACATTGTTTTTCTGTTTCAAATGACATCAAGAACAATGTAATACTAATATTACTTGAGTAATACATTCGCTCAATTTGAGATTAAACTGGACAAGGGCTAAGAATGATCTGGAGGGCCAGAGGACCGGTCAAAGTCTAGATCAACCAGTCCTGAGGCAAAATTAAGTCATTTTCAAACTGTGAAACTTAAAATTTCAAAAATTTTCAAGTCCTGCTAATACTGTATGGAATGGTGAATGAGTTAAACCTACACTGCTCGGAGTATCTGTGAGACAGTTTGGCCAGCTGCAGCAGGTACCTCTCAAGGACATCCGTCAGTAGTTCTAACGGCGTTGAGTTGATCGAGTTCCATCCTAGATTCTGACAGATCTGGGCAACCACTATCCTAAGTGCCCTTCTACTGTACTCTAGTGACATGATTCGTCACCTAAAATAGCATACAAAATATACTCAGCAGGGCTTGTATTTGACCCATAAATCAGGGTTTTGACCCCAAAAATATAATATCTTATTTTGACTCTTAGAAATTCTTCAAAGGGGGTCATTGTGACCCCCTTGAGAAAAATTTCTAAGGGTCAAAACTTTTTAAGATGCATCAGATATTCCAACTAAAATTTTACAAATTAATTGCTTACTTCATATCTTTGAAAACAAAGGTCAAATGACTCAATCTACAAAATCCTTACTTGTGATTACTTCTTTCTTGTCTTTTGACCCCTTTTAAATCCATTTTGACCCTAGAGTTAAATGATTAACCCTTTCCTGTTTACAAAATTTTGGACCTGTCCAAATTCAAAGGTTTTGCAGACGAAAATTAAAAGTTGGTTTAATTTGAAAAATAATCATTCAGTAGGGTAGAAAATAGTGTGAAAAAAGAAGAAATTGCTTGTCAGAAGCAATTTCTTCTTTTTTCACAATGTTTTCTCAATCATAAAATCACAGGCACGTAAAAAGCAGGGATTAAAAAGCAAAGGGTTAAGGGGTCAATGACTCCCTAATTACACTAGAACGAGCCCAGACTCAGAATGATTTTTTTGGTTTTATTGATACTTTAGCAGAGCTACAGATAGAGGGGGAATTTAGGCATTCAAATTTAAATATTTCATCAATACTTTCATAAATCATACATTGTGGGTACTTATTAAAATCGTCTTGTCACGACGATTCAATTGATTCAATTGAGTACTAACAACACATGGTTTCATTGAGAAACAACTATTTCAGACTGGCTCTTCCCCTCTTATCTGTACCTCTGCTTTAGCTCCTTAAAAGATTTTTAACTGGCTTTAGCAATAAACTTGAAAGACAGGAATTGACACTTGGTCAAGTCCTCCTGCCTGAGACCTGTGAATTTTAGGGACGAATGTTACAAACTGCCAATTTTTACGTCTTCCAGGCCTGAAGTCATAGCTAGGCCAATATTATTCCTACACTATACAGTAATAAATATACTGAGCAACTTTAAAAACGCAACAAGGTAAATTGGAAAGTTTGAGTACGGAAAAGAAGATTTGTTTTAACTAAATTTAGCCAAAATCATACAAAGAAGATACTCTGTTGAACCGACTTAATCTTTATTTGATCTGACGCTTTGGTTAGTTTTGGCATAGCAATCTACTGTTCACTCTTTCTTTGTCATTGCACTTTTCATGGTTGATTGATTTTAAAAATCAGATGTGTGGAAAGTAATTAACGATAGACATTTCAAAAACCATTAAAAGAAATGAAATCAACTCACTCACTTTGCAAAAACTGTACTCTGAATCGAGTATGTCAAATGGGAAACTGCTCCTTAGAATCGGAATGACATTAACCTCGATTAGACTAAAAAAAATCTTGATTTATTCCATCACTATTTGAACATCTGTAAGGTAGGACCTTGCCAATACGAAGTTTCGGAAGAGTTTGCATGTTAAAATGACGTTAGTGTCATGCAGTTAACACACTCAAAATGTTATCTCAGTTCCAAACGACATGTCTGCTAGGGAATTAAAAGTGTGAACAGGCTTTGTTTGCCAAAACCACGTTCACATGAACACCGTTTCTAGTTCTACGAAAGGAAAGGAAAGGCATGTTAGTGACGTCATTTTTGGTAAAAAAGAAGACGTTTTTGTGTCGTCTTTGGACAAAATGTGCTAAAACACAGAATTGGTGATTTGTTTGACCTCTTGATTCATTCAACTTAACTCACAAATTTGGTTGGCTTTTGTTCCATTTGAAAAGAAAATATCGTCCTAACAGTAGGGCTAAGGAGAAATTTCAAATTTCGAGGGTATGTTTAAAAATGTCACTGTATTGGGAATACAAGAGGATGTTTCAAAATGACATTGATGTTGTATAAAGGGTAACTTGTTAAGGTGACAAAATAAGTTAAAATTAGTCCGAGTCTGTTCACTTATATTTGCTTTTTATTATTGTTTTTAAGTATTGTGTTTTTAAAATTGCTCAGTATAATAGTATTTCCTTTGCAATATCCAGGTTGGCATTACCCAGATGGAAAAAAGAAAAATCTCTTATCCAGCACACTGTTTTTCCTTCCAAAGACTTCATGTATTATTTTATTGTTCTAAATCAGTCTTTCAATGAAGATTAGGATCTTTCATTATTATGGAGGACCTGAAACATTTGGGACCAATAGGACTTGTGGTAAAAATAGGTGTTGAATCCTTAAAAATAAAGGGATATGATGGAAACTGAAAGAATTAGTTTAGATTGAAAATCTAACCTTGCCAGCGATTCATAATTTTGTGACAGAGTTAACTAGCTGACCAACAAGCAAAATTACTTTCAAAATAGACTCCTAATGCTTGAAAATTATACTTTTTGAACTCTTTAATAGCATTTCTAATTATCTTTAAATAGGTTCTTAGCAATAATTACATATTAACCTGAGTAATTAAGACTCAGGTCGTCAGAATGATCCTTATTTTCCACAGACATGCCTTTCAGACTAGCCAGCTATTGGCTTGGAAAATCACTATCACGATAGTTTTACTATCGCAGTATTGATAGCGTGATACTATCAGAGTTGTCAGAAATTTATCACAATATATCACAATACTATCAGATATCTGCTTCTTTTTTGTTTATTTTCTATGTAAATCTCAATAGATTCTCTCCAATTTGACTTTTTTCCACTATGTTCAAGCATTGTGTAATAAAAAATACCAGAAATTCTCTTTGTAGATGTTTCACCTTCCTTTACCAATCAAAAAGGTCCAGAACATAGGCCATTCCAACTGTTTTTCATTGTCTCAAAATTTGAAGCAATTAATGGTTAATTCATCCATAAATTTGGATACAATATATTTAATTTGGAGCGGTGGGACCATAATTGCCGACTTCACTAAGTTATGATCAGGGTTTGTGTTTGACCCTTAAACCAGGGTTTTAACCCCTACAAATCTGAAAATATATTAATAAGACCCCTAGAAATTCCCCCTTGAGAGGAATTACTAAGGGTCAAAACATGGTTTTATCCCTATGATTTTCACAAATTACAATTTAACGTTTTACAAATGAATTACTAGTATCATATTATTAAAAGAAATAGTTAAAATGACGCTTAAATCAGCAAATTTCTTTGTATGATTTGCTTTTTCTGTCATTTTAACCCCTTTTAATTCAGATTTGAATGACTCCCCAATATCAAACACTAACATGAGCCCTGATGATGTGGATGTTCTAACTGATTTGCTAAGTGTTTGAGTTCTGAGAAAGAAGACTGCCAAACACAGATTTTGGGTGAGGAAGATTGAAATCTGTTGATTATTAATTGTTAATTAAATTATTCAATAGACAGTATCATAAATTTTTATGCTTTGTTTTCAAAGATTTTCAAGTTCTGCATGTCGTGACTTTGTCATCAAAAGATTGTGACCACAGTCAATCCAGGCACTTGTTAAGATTCTATTGCAATCAAATAATGAGTAATGAAGATGAAAACTGAAGAAAAGTTCAAGCTTTTGACCCCGCTAAATTAAAATGTGATGGATGAGATTATTCAATATCATCTACACATTTTGGGAAAAGCCTACCTGCTTTGAATAAATTAAGAAAAACATCTTCCTAAATAAAATCCTTCATTAGAGTTGAACAATTTCGGAATAAAGCAGATCGACTTTTCCCCATGATTGAAAGAGTATGCCATCTCACGTAGGTTTACAAGTGTGCATCGTATGCCAAGTCTGGAAGCTGACCCCATTATAGCTTCAAACTTGACGTCAGCTCCTTTGATCACTTGTACCCGTCTTTGAAAAATAAACTGTTCTGGACCCTTTCATCTTTAAATAGAATAAACTGTTAATTTTTTGTGGATTCAACAGATAGCCTCTCGGATTTATTTATTTTTTTTTTTTTGATCTTGTATTCTTCCTCTCTCTCCATCTTTCATTTTTAGAGGCCAAGTAAGCAATAAAATTCTGTGTTTACAGGTAAGCTTTAGATTTTTACTATCAAAACCATTAATATTTGAACAGACTATCAAGATAGTTTTTGATGTCAATTGAAACATCGATAGAGTGACTGTCAGTGTCACTATCACAATTCATCAACTGTTGTAAACCTTTGATCTATCATTACAAACCTACTTGTAAAGAATGTATTCTTACTTGCTCACTTAAAGAACTTCACCCAAGCTCGCTTCAGCTTGTACCCCTGTTTACCAAAAGTCACTATCCAATGAGGATTTGTTTTTTGTTTAAAATGGGGTTTACACGCTTTCAACAATTTTAGTTGTATTGCAGCAGCTGGAGCACCTAAAAATGAATTTTTGGAATTTCTCATACCAAAACTACAATTCAAAACGGCCCAAAGTCAAAACAGACCAGAGTCAAAACGGCCCGCATTTAGGTCAAAACGGCCCGTAATTTGGTCGAAACGGCCCAAAGCAGATTTTACATTGGGTCAAAACAGCCCAAATAGAAATTTTCTCTAAAATAACTCTTTGAAATTATATAGCAAACTAGTGTTCTTATTATAACATCTAAGCCTTGATTAATGTCAACGATTACGCCAATGCTAGTTTTCTTCCTACTTAGCACCTTTTCCTTCTTCGGATTTTTAATATAAATTCTCGAATACTGAAAGAAAGGCATTCTTGAAAATCAATATTTTCAACTGTTGTAACTTGTTGGCAAAGTTCTACTTACGTTTTAAGGTTTTTTAATGTGTTACATTTTAGAATTATCATTAATAATCTTATTGTTCATAACTATCGCAGAAAAGACGTCTAGTAAAATATAAATTCACATTGAAAAGGTTCATGTAAAATTGTTTTGATGATAAAGAGAAATCAAATGTTGGTAAACTTCAAAATCTTACAAACTCTTGTGAAGTTTGCCAATTCAGTATCATGAACCTCTATCGTTAACAGTGTATTTTTATGTAGATTATGAATACGGATTGGAAACAGGGCTTATTAGGGAAGATGTGTAATTTCTGAAAATTTGGGATGTTAACCGTTTTGTGAAAGATAAATAGTTGGAAAAGATGAGAGCCGCCTTTTGAAATTGTACCCAAGACCTTTTGAATGATAGTCATATGCCCTACAAGCCTACCACTGCTCTATGACAGCGGCTTTCCACTGGGGAACTACCAGAGGACTCAAAAATGGCCCACATGGTAACAATATATAAAAATTAAACCTTGTCATGCTGAACCCGGAATAATCCTGCTTTTGTTCTTTTGCAAGAGCTATAGACAAACATCAGCCTGTACATATGTGCAGTCTGATGTTAGTCTACACCACCTGTTTCTCACTTTCAAACCAGAATTGTAAATAGATTTAATTTTTCAAATAAAAATTGACCTACAGTTGGTACTTTCAGTACTTTTTGCCCTATGATTTTGATGCAAATTTTTAGCCAAAATTTATTCAGCATGACAAGGGTTAACAAGAGCAGTGACAAACTACCAAACCAGGTCACCTACATCTATATGCTTGAAACTGATAGAGCATATTCTACAGAGAAACATCATGAAAGTGGTGAATCATCTAGAACAACTCTCAATCCTAACTGATCATCAACATGGTTGCTGCAGCAGATACACTGTTGATAGATCTACACTATCCATGAGTTAGCCAAGTTGAATAACCTGTCTGAGTGATGAAAAGCAGATTAAAAGATTTCATGGAAGAACTTGAGAATGTTCCTCATGAATGCCTATAGCATAAGCTTTATTACTAAAGTGAGTGCAACATCATTTTGAGAAAACAAAATTTCCTTCAGAAGCAAAACTAGCTAATGCTGGTTGGAAGGGAGCTCCAAACAGAGGCCTAAGTTTATACAAAAAAATCGGATATACAAGTGAAAAATCATTGAATAGACTGCCAAGGCCTGTTAGATTTATGGTGACAGTCAAACATGATACAATTAGTATTATTACTGTACGAAACTATTTGAGGACGAATTATTTTCAGAGTATTTAGAGCAAGCAAACATAAACAAAAGAGTGTATCTTGAAAATTAATAAATGCTATCAATAAATTGACATAAGATGTTTACTGATTAATTATAATAACTAAATACATTCACAAGCAACAAAAGATGCGACAGCGAAATGGAAGCCTAGCGAAATCAACCTTGTCAACTTACCGATATTTGCGTATTTAATCTGGATAACGACATCAGTTGTGAACAAATAATGATGGATTAAGTTCATGGTTTAAAAATTAATATTTTTTTGTTCAACATTTTCGAATTTACACACACACAAAGCAAAACAAATTTATTATTTGTTGTGAACAATATATTTTTTCAAAGGGACCTAACTCCTTTATTGCCCCAATGGGTGATAAATTGCCAGCAAGTTAATTCGACTGCCGCCCCCTTTCTTTTTCGTCTTTAAGGGTGTCCTGTCAACTCGGCCTGTTAAAAACTCGGCCCGCGTAAAACTCGGTCTGTGTAAAACTCGGCCCGTATATAACTTATTTAGTGGTTAGCCTAAAACGGATAGGGGAAAACCGGGTAAATTCGGACGTTTTTTACCAACCTTATTTCAGGCTTGATTCTGAAGCTATAGGTGGAAACCCGGACACTAGCCGTATTTTCATCACTCGAGCGGTCATTAAACTTGCATTTTATCCAAAAAATGTAAAGCAAATGCTGGCCAAGACGTTGTGAAAACGAGAAGTTTGAGAGTACTTTGAAACGGGTAAATTCGGACGGGATTGGAAAAATTCGGACATGCAAGCGGTAAAACTCGGACATGTTTAGATCTATCGCCAAAGGGTGAAATTCGGACAATTAAGGAATTTCAATAATTAGGGGAATAAAGTCATGGATTTTGTTAGTTTAAACGAATAATGTTAATACGAAGCTTTAAAACTTCAATTCAGAAATGCTTTGACTATAGATACTTTATTTATTCATCAGCTTTGATGTTGAAAATTGGCATATATTTCGAATAAAAATACAGACAAATGAGTATATTTACAGATGCCGACATGAAATGTCTAAACGTGTATTAAGTTCGCTTGTATTCAAAGAAAATAATAGATATAAGGGAAAAATTGATATTACTTGGTTTTCAAAGCATACAATTTATATAGTCCGAATTTTTACTTCTGCTGAAAATTGAAAGTGGAAATTCGGACACTTCAAAAAAAGCAATATTTTACGATTCTGAGCAAATTATTGTTGATTATTTTATTAAAACTGTTTACCTCTTTGACATTTAAATCGAATAATAACCGTTTTACAATTAATTCTCGCCAATCCATACCTATTTCTTAACTGTTGACCGAGCCTATATGCGTCAGCAATTTATGAATGCCAGTTCAATTCGCAAGGTAGCCAGGGGTTTGTGACTTCCAATAGTTTTATTTCCACCAACATATCTATCATATATCAGAAATTAAACTGACTTATGCGAGATATATCTTAGAATATATAGAAATATTTGTTAAAAACGCTGTTGTCATTGCTTTTTCAAAAAATTATCTTAAAAAGTATGTCCGAATTTATACGTCTGTCCGACCTTCTACGGTTTTCCCCTATATAAGTACAGTTATCAGATAGTTAATAAATGTGTGCAATGTACTTAAAGGAGATGAAAATTCACAATTGATGACTGAAATCTACGATCTTCATATTTAATACGCATATAACTTGTCATCTTCTTTTGTGCTTCAAAAAAAAAAAAAAATAATAATTTGAAAAATAAATTAAAATGTAAGGTGAATTAAGTATTTAATTAGGTTATGTCTATTTTATCTCATATTTACACACTGAAATGCCATATAATTTAGTGAAATAAGATTAATGTCATTAAAAACCTTTTTAACGAGTGATTACTAATCTAAAAAAAAAGGCAGATAAGGTCCCCAAAATATTTACATTGCATCGTCATACATGTACCTATATAATATATAAACAGGCCGAGTTAACGGGCCGAGTTGACAGGCCGAGTTATTTACAGGCCGAGTTGACTGTGAACCGTCTTTAAAGTGATATAGGATGAACACCTGAATTTGGAGAGTTGGTTGTTTTACGAAAGTGATAAGCAAACATCGTTATGGTAAACACTTAGAAAAAATTTCATAGAAACCCTCCATTTCAAGGGCTGTTGCTTTGGATGCGCATGGTTAACAACACAATGCAGAATCTGAGATAAGATATCTCTTAAAGTTCTTAGTAATACATGTTTTAAAAAGAGTGTAGTTTAATTACATCTAAATCGCAATTAAAATCTTTATTGCGTATAATTATCTCGAAAGTAGCCGGTTTATGGAATAGGTAACCGAATACGATTTCACTCAGTAAAAATTGCATGTACGGAAGAAGATGGAATCAAAAGTTTACTAAAAACAAAAATTAAAGCCGATCTCAGCTTGAAAATAACTGTTACACTGTTAGATTTTTTTCTTCTCATCTCTATTTCTTATGTATTTTTACTTTCCCTTTTTTCCTCAGAATCATAGTAGCCATAATTGAAAGAATAATGTTGAAGCCCGGGCTTCATGGCTTCCGTCTGACTACGCGCCTGTGACAGTATCCCTAACTACAGTACCATGCAAACTCCTAGAAAACATTATTTGCCGACATATTTTGAAACATATGGAAAAAAACCCACAAAATTCTAACTATTCTCAACCATGGCTTCAGATCTGGTTACTTCTGCGAGACACAACTACTAACAACATTAGAGGACTTCTTAACGCAGTATGACAGATCTAAACATGTGGGCATAGTCATCCTAGACTTTTTGAAGGCCTTCGACACAGTACCACACACAAAAAAAAATCATATTCAAATTAAATATGTATTTGTGCTTTCCCTTTACAGTCAGTAATCATTTGGCTCCCCAATTTTTAAGTTCTAATACCAAAAGAATCTTTTTTTTTTTTTTTTTTTTTTTGGCTTTTATATATTTCCAGAATGATTTGGTGTTGTTTTCATTAAGTTCTTTCATAATATTTAGGTTGATGAGGTTCCATTCTGCCTTCCTAAAGTGCCGTTTACATTCTTTCTGGAAATGTTTGAAATTGTTCAACTTGTTTGTTCTCTTTGCTTGTTCATAGAGGCGACTTTCTTTCTGATCATATCTTTCATTATGTTTTTATCCAAGGTGTAGTATGTTGAGATTTATGTTTTTGTGAATGTCTTCTTTAAAGTATTTCCAAATGGTGTGAATGGTTTTATTTCGAATTGTACATTGTTCTTATTTTTTCTGTGTTGTCTGAGATAGCGAGTTTCAGTTCGATCCAATTTGCTTTTGTGTAGATATAGCATTTCCTCGGTTTGGATTTCTGGTAGTGTTTTTGATGTCAAAATCTGTTATGATAATGCTGTGATCAGATATGCGTTGAACGCTAACAGATGACTTAACAAGTGATTGGTTTGTGGTAAAGACTAGGTCTAAGATGTTGTCCCCTCTGGTTGGTTGATTGTGGATCTGGGTTAAACCTGCGTTGTTAGTTATATAGTTAGCTGTTTTGGGGTATCTTTGTCTTTTCCTGTTCTTGTTTTTTGTTGGTGCCAGTCTATGTAGGGAAATCTCCCGCTAGTATGATGTTTTTGATGTTTTTATCAAGCTTTTCTAGTGATTTCTCAAGTTCGTGCATTGTTTCAGATTTCCTTTGGGGCATTTAAAATGAAGAAATGAACAAGTCTTTTGCTATTTTTGAGCTTGGTCTTAATTCATTCAATTTCAGTCTATTATGAAATCATTTTTTCTTCTGAGATTATGTCTTTATGAACTAGTATGAATACTAGGCGGTATGAAATACGATCGGAATGCCAGTCATGTAAAACCTTAAACAGAGAGAAAAGTTGAAAACGCGGTTACAACTTTGCCCAAAGTACACTCAGATTCAAATGTTTCGCATGCGCACAATGTAATGGAAAAAGTGGTGTGTTTGAAAGGGCTGATAAGCAAACTATACACATTCCTAAGTGGGGCATTTCCTAGCCTAGAAGTAGGCTAGAGAGGCACATTATGAAATAACACGAAATGAAACGAAAATAACACACTGAAAACTAGTTTAATTTAAAAATAATTCAAATTACAAAAAAAATCTAAATCAAGAATAAAATGAACATGTAGTATTTGCAAATGAAAAATTAACAACCACTTAACATGATTTACGTCTACATCTTGATTATCAAAAGGTCCTATTTTTATACCATGTAATAATTTACACTGCAAATGCACATTTGTTAATGTATTGAGTGTTCATATATTGAACTGTTCTATACAGTTTTTTTTAATGATCAAATTTCGGGGAAAGAACGGAAAAGGCGAGAAGTCATATATGTACTACATTGAAATCTCTCTTTAAAAGCCACAAATAAAACAACCCAAATGTGGTCATAAACCACTTTTAGGAAATTTGCCCTGACATACAGATTTTTGGATAAAACTCTCCAAGCCAAATACAGTCCATAATGCTCGAGCGACCACCTCCAATAAGCGACCGATTTCATTAAGCGACCATCGAAAATATTCCCTTCGCCATAAGCGAAACTTCAGAAAAAAGTGGACATTATTAAACATTTCATAATATTTAGGTTGATGAGGTTCCATTCTGCCTTCCTAAAGTGCCGTTTACATTCTTTCTGGAAATGTTTGAAATTGTTCAACTTGTTTGTTCTCTTTGCTTGTTCATAGAGGCGTCTTTCTTTCTGATCATATCTTTCATTATGTTTTTATCCAAGGTGTAGTATGTTGAGATTTATGTTTTTGTGAATGTCTTCTTTAAAGTATTTCCAAATTGTGTGAATGGTTTTATTTCGAATTGTACATTGTTCTTATTTTTTCTGTGTTGTCTGAGATAGCGAGTTTCAGTTCGATCCAATTTGCTTTTGTGTAGATATAGCATTTCCTCGGTTTGGATTTCTGGTAGTGTTTTTGATGTCAAAATCTGTTATGATGATGCTGTGATCAGATATGCGTGGAACGCTAACAGATGACTTAACAAGTGATTGGTTTGTGGTAAAGACTAGGTCTAAGATGTTGTCCCCTCTGGTTGGTTGATTGTGGATCTGGGTTAAACCTGCGTTGTTAGTTATATAGTTAGCTGTTACAAGTACAATGAACTTTTGTTTTCGGGGAACTCGCAAAAATAAGGCAAAAGATGCGGAGTTATAACCATGTATTGAAGCATATATGACTGTTTCGATTTTATAGAATACGTTTTTGTTATTTTGTTAAAAAAGTAACTTTGAATAAATTTCCATTATTATGCTTTAATTGAATAAGTAACGAATAAGGGTTACACACACTGAAGAAGCGGGCCATGCCATGCTATGAATAAAGGGGTCCGTCATTTAATAATTTCTTTAGCATAACTTTTATGATTAACTACAGAATTTGTTTAGTGACAACGGTAACTATTTTTTATCAGTTGTTAACCCAATTTTTAAGGGTTTACCATAGACAGATCTATAGAACCCAAATCAACACTGTTTTTGTCATAAGACATCTGGGCCCGAGGTTATAAAACTTTTCTCAGGTTCAGACTCAATTTTCTCAAATTTTAATTAAATGTATGAAAATAAAAGAAGATATTAATAAATTGTTATTTATAACAACTTATTAATATCATCTTTTATTTTTATACGTTTAAATGAGTAATCAAACAGAATTACGGCTTTAATCTCAAACTGAAATTTGAGAAAATTGAGCCTGAGCCTGAGAAAAGTTTTATAACCTCAGGCCCTGATGGTTGTAATTACATATAGTGATATTGAGCAAATGTCTAAATCGTTGTAGGTTCTGTGAATTTCAATTCCACCAAAATCACCATTACAGAATTAGACTACGACAGTAGCATATTTCTTTGCTTTTGTTTTCACGTTCATTCCATGACAATTATAGGCTACAGTGAAACAAATCGTGAAAATGACATTCACCTTGATCAGGGGCTCTCAATATACAATGTATATTTAGGGTCCGTGCCTCGATCAAAACCGTTCTAAATTACTCGCTTAACGCTCCAGTCATTCGTTCCAAACACTCACTCAAACCACGCTCCAGAATCACTAAAAATGATAAAATCGGCAACCACATTCAAAATAAAAATCGCCAAAAGATCGCGATTTCACCTTCTGTTTTCCTTTTTGTAACAGTTATGCATATTTTACGAAAGAGGGGTAATACATAGAGGATATTGAATGAGTGGTCATGGAATACCGATTTAATTAAACGAGTCTTCTATAAACAGATAAAAAAGAGGCTACGCCGATTTTTTATCTGTGTATAGATGACGAGTTTAATAAATTCTGTATTATTTGAGCACAAATTTTATATTCTATTTATAATATGACCCGATGTTTTGCGAAAAATCGTCAAATTCTTGAAATTCAACATTTCATTTTTCACAAAACTTAAAACGCTGTTTAAAGAGACGTCACAATATGTACATTATGAAGTCATTTTGCAGTTACAAAATAGCGTTGTTATTTGCTCTGAGATCATTTGCATAGTTATTCAACTTGTGTAATAACACCCGTGTAATAGCAAAAATATTCAACGGGGTTATTTCACTCCCGTGACGTCGGTCATATTATAAATAAAGCTATTTTTGTTTGCCCTGAACAAAATAAGCGATATTGCAATGCCTCTCTTTAATTTCACTCAAATCACACTCATCGCATTCATTCAATTCCATTCCAAAATCATAACAAAATCATTCACATTGTCAATTTCACGATGTTTTTAACTGTACTATCACAAAAAAATGAGTAGTGTTCAATGGATTTTCATGGTCAACAACATAATTTTCTTTTAAAAATACTTCTTTGATGGTGTATAGATATCTAATCGAATCTATTGAATCCGTATAATCTAACAAGAACATAGATATATGTCATAGACATAGCAAATCAGACAAAGAGATTGAACCTCTGAACGTGGCAAGGTGGACGGGTCCCCTGGGCACATTCGCGAGCCAAGTCCAGATGGCTCAGCGATAGGCGTGTACTATGCGTGACCAATTTGTTTACTTTTGAGCCATATTCAATCACCACTTTAAGCCCATTGACCTTGACAGATGGACCCCAAATGCTTAACGCATTAGGTCCAGGTGGTCCCCTGGTCTCTGGCGTAAACCCAGGTCAGATCACACAGCTGAAGCCATTGATCTTTTCGACTCAAATTGGCAAAAAGGGTCAACCTTGACCTTAACTGATCGACCTGAAACTCTGTGTGTTGCAGATCCAGGTGGGCCCTTGATCACTGCCGTGATCCAAGGTCAGTTCGCACACCTGAAAGGTATGCGGTTCACTCTTGAAATATCAAAACAACCCAAAGGCCTTCACTATTGGCAACTTGGTACGCAATTTTCTACCCCTTTGGCTTGACAGATCAACCCAAAACTCATAGGATTTCCAGCCGGTGGTCATCTTGGCACTCGCGTGAGCTTGGGTCAGATTGCTTAGCCGAAGTTGTTGCTTCATTGGTGTGAAGTTTGTTTAAAAACTCCCAAAATTGGCATTTTCAATGTTTTTGGACCACTTGCCCTTGACCGAGAGATGTAACCTCTGAACGTGGCAAGGTGGTCGGGTTCCCTGGGCATATTCGCGAGCCCAGGTCGGATGGCTCAGCCGATGGATCTGCACTTTGTGTGACCGATTTGTTTTTTTTTGTGCCGTTTTCATTCACCTCTTTGACCCCCTTGACCTTGACAGATGGACCCTAAATCCTTATCGCCTTAGGTCAATGTGGTCCCCGGTCTCTGGCGTGAGCCCATATCAGATCGCAAAGCCGAAGCCATTGCTCTATGTGACTCAAATTAGCATCACTGGCAAAAAGGGTCAACCTTGACCGATTGACCTGAAACTCTGCTTGTAATAGGTCCAGGTGGACCCTTGATCACTGCCCAGAGCCCCAGTCTGATCGCACAGCCGAAAGGTATGCGGTTCACTTTTGAAAACCCAAAACAAACCCAAATGTTTTCACTATTGGCAACTTGGTACGCAGTATTCTAGCCCTTTGGCTCGACCAATCGACCTGAACCTCATAAGAATCCAAGTCTAGGCGCACATCTTGCCAGTTGTGCGAGCCTGCGTCAAATTGCTATCAGCCAAAGCTGTTGCTCTGTGGGTGTTATTAAAAAAAAAAAACCCCAAATTGGCATTTTCAATGGTGTTTTTTGAGAGATTGGAACCTCTGTATATGGTGGGCGGGTCCCCTGGGCACATTCCAGAGCCCAGGTTGGATGGCTCAGTCGATGGGTGTGCACTATGCGTGACCAATTTGTTTTCTTTTGTGCCGTGTTCAATCACCACTTTTGACCCCCTTGACCTTGACAGATGGACCAGAAAACTTATCGCCTTAGGTCCAGGTGGTCCCCTGGTCTCTGGCGCAAGCCCAGGACATATCACACAGCAAAAGTCATTGGTCTTTGCGACTTAAATTGGCAAAACTGGCAAAAAGGGTCAACCTTGACCTTGACCAATCGACCTGAAACTCTGTGCATCCAGGTCCAGGTGGACCCTTGATCACTGCCGTGAGCCCAAATCCTTATCGCCTTAGGTCCAGTTTTCCCCCTGGTCTCTGATTCTAGCCTAGGTCAGATTGCACAGTTGAAGCCATTGCTCTATGTGACTCAAATTAGCAAAACTGGCAAAGTGAAGACCTTTGGGTTTGTTTTGGCCTTTTCAAAAATAAACCGCATACCTTTCTGGTGTGGGGTCTGACCTGGACTCGCGCCAGTGACCAGGGGACCATCTGACCCTGCAATGCTCAGAGTTCTGGGTCTATCCATCAAGCCAAAAGGGTAGAAAAACTGCATACTAAGTTACCAATAGTGAAGGCCTTTCGGTTTGTTTTGGTCTTTTCAAAATGAACCCAAACCTTTCTTCTGTGTGTCTAACCTGGGCTCGCGCAAGCGACCAGGGGACAACCTGAACCTTTTATGCTCAGAATTTCGAGTTAGTCGAGGTTAAGCATGACCTGTTTGGCCAGGTTTGCCATTTAAAGCCGCATAGAGCAGTAGCTTTGGCAGTGCTGTCTGACCTGGGCTCACACCAGTGACCACCTGAACCTGAAAACTCAGAGTTCCAGGTTGATCCGTCAAGCCAAAGGGGTAGAAAAACTGCATACTAAGTTGCCAATTGTGAAGTCCTTTGGGTTTGTTTTGGTTTTTCAACAAAGAACCGCATACCCTTCCGCTGTGTGGTTTGACCTGGGCTCGCACAAGTGACCAGGGGACAACCTAAACCTTCAATGCTCTGAGTTTCGAGTCAATTGGTCAAGGTCAAGGTTGACCCCTTTGGCCAGGTATGCCAATTTGAGCCACAAAGAGCAATGGCTTTGGCTGTTTGGTATGACCTGGGCTAGCACGGTTGACCATTGGACAACCTGAACCTGCAACGCTCAGAGTTCTGGTCGATAGGTCAAGCCAAAAGGTAGAAAAACTGTGCACCAAGTTGCCCAAACCAGATAAAAAGTTCCTTTTAAACCATGGTGAAAAATTTCTTATTACAGCCAAATGAAAAATTTCCTCCCCAGTCAGGTGAAAAATTTCCTCCCTGGCAAGATGATTTTTTTTTCAAAGCAAGGTGAAAATTTCTAATTACAGCCAAAATAACATTTCCTCCCTGGTCAGGTGAAAATTTTCCTCCCTGGCCAGATGAAAAGTTTTCTTCCAAAGCATGGTGAAGAATTTCTAATAACAGTCAGATGGAAAATTTCCCAGTCAGGTGAAAATTTCCTCCCTGGCCAAATAAAAAAAATTCTTCCATAGCCAGGTGAAAAATTTCTAATTACAGCCAAATGAAAAATTTCCTCCCTAGTCAGGTGAAAATTTTCCTCCCTGGTCAGATGATAGATTTTCTTCCAATATTTCTTATTACAGTCAATTAAAAATTTCAACCCCGGTCAGGTGAAAATTTTCTCCCTTATCAGATATAAAATTCCTTTCAAAGCAAGGTGAAAAGTTTACTAATTACAGCCAAATGAAAAAATTTCCTCCCCAGTCTGACGAAAAATTTCCTCCCTGGCCAGATAAAAAAAATTCTTCAAAAGCAAGGTGAAAAAAATCTAATTACAGCCAAATGAAAATTCCCCAAACCCAAGACCCCTTGGCCTGATCAAAATTTTCCTTCAAAAGTAAGGTGAAAAAATTATTATTACAGCCAAATGAAAAATTTCCTCCCCAGTCAGGTGAAAAATTTCCTCCCTGGCAAGATGATTTTTTTTTCAAAGCAAGGTGAAAATTTCTAATTACAGCCAAAATAACATTTCCTCCCTGGTCAGGTGAAAATTTTCCTCCCTGGCCAGATGAAAAGTTTTCTTCCAAAGCATGGTGAAGAATTTCTAATAACAGTCAGATGGAAAATTTCCCAGTCAGGTGAAAATTTCCTCCCTGGCCAAATAAAAAAAATTCTTCCATAGCCAGGTGAAAAATTTCTAATTACAGCCAAATGAAAAATTTCCTCCCTAGTCAGGTGAAAATTTTCCTCCCTGGTCAGATGATAGATTTTCTTCCAATATTTCTTATTACAGTCAATTAAAAAATTTCAACCCCGGTCAGGTGAAAATTTTCTCCCTTATCAGATATAAAATTCCTTTCAAAGCAAGGTGAAAAGTTTACTAATTACAGCCAAATGAAAAAATTTCCTCCCCAGTCTGACGAAAAATTTCCTCCCTGGCCAGATAAAAAAAATTCTTCAAAAGCAAGGTGAAAAAAATCTAATTACAGCCAAATGAAAATTCCCCAAACCCAAGACCCCTTGGCCTGATCAAAATTTTCCTTCAAAAGTAAGGTGAAAAAATTATTATTACAGCCAAATGAAAAATTTTCTCCCTAGTCAGGTGAAATTTTCCTCTCCGGTCAGATGAATTTTTTTTTCCAAAGCAAAGTTACAAATTTCTAATTACAGCCAAATGAAGGATTTCCTCCTAAGTCAGTTGAAAATTTTCCTCCCTGCCAAGAAAAAAAATTTCTTCCAAAATGTCTTGTTACAGCCAAATGAAAAATTTCCTCCCCAGTCAGGTTAAAATTTTCCTCCCTGGTCAGATGATGGATTTTCTTCCAATATTTCTTATTACAGTTAATCAAAAAATTTCAACCCCGGTAAGGTGAAAATTTCTCCCTTACCAGATATAAAATTCTTTCCAAAGCAAGGTGAAAAATTTTCTCATTACAGCCAAATGAAAAAAATTTCCTCCCCAGTCTGACGAAAAATTTCCACCCTGGCCAGATAAAAAAATTCTTCCAAAGCAAGGTGAAAAAAATCTAATTACAGTCAAATGAAAATTCCCCAAACCCCTTGGCCCGATTAAAATTTTCCTTCAAAAGCAAGGTGAAAAAATTCTTATTACAGCCAAATGAAAAATTTTCTCCCTAGTCAGGTGAAAATTTTCCTCCCTGGTCAGATGAAATTTTTTTTCCAAAGCAAGGTTACAAATTTCTAATTACAGCCAAATGAAAAATTTCCTCCCGAGTCAGTTGAAAATTTTCCTGTCTGCCAAGACAAAAAAAAATTCTTCCAAAATGTCTAATTACAGCCATTTGAAAAGTTTCCTCCCCAGTCAGCTCAAAATTGGCCAGATGAAAAATTTTCATCAATAGTAAAGTGAAAAATTTCTGATTACAGCCAAATGACAAAATTCCTCACCAGTCAGGTCTTAAATTTCCTCCCCGGCCAGATGAAAAATTTCTTCCAAAGCAAGGTGAAAAGTTTCTAATTACAGCCAAATGAAAAATTTGCTCCCCAGTTAGGAAGATATTTCCTCCCTGGAAAGATAAAAAAAAATCTCCCAAAGCAAGGTGAAAAATTTCTAATTACAGCCAAATGTAAAATTTCCTCCCCAGTCAGGTGAAAGTTTCCCTCCCTCGCCAGATTAAACAAGATGTGTTTGTGAAACACGAATGCCCCCGTAATGGCATTTTTTTTCAAGTTTGACCTTGACAGATGACCTTGACCTTGTCACATGACCTTGACTTTGGTACCAGCTGATGCGGAATATTGAGATCTATCATCATGCCAAATATTAGCTTTGTATCTTGAATAGGCTTGAAGATATTGGCAAGGTTAAGTTTTCGGACAGACGGACGGACAGACAGACAGACAGACGGACATGAGTAAAACAATATGCCCCCGATCTATCGATGCGGGGGCATAAAAATTTCTTCCAAAGCAAGCTGTACACAGTTTTTCTATCCCTTTGGCTTGACCTATCGACCCATAACTCTGAACATTGAAGGTTGGGGAGGTCCCCCGGTCTCTGGCGCGAGCTCAGGTCAGACAGCACAGCCGAAGCCAATGCTCCATACTGCTCAAATTGGCATACCTGGCCAAATGGGTTGACCTTGAACTTGACTGATCGGTTTGAAGCTCAAAGCGTTGCAGGTTCAGGTGGTCCCGTGGTCAATCCTGTTAGCCAAGGTCAGACCGCACACCCAAAGGGTATGCAGTTCACAGTTGAGAAACCAAACCAAGCCCAAAGGCCTTCACTGTTGGCACATTGGTACGCAGTTTTCTACCCCTTTGGCTTGACCGAACTACCCGAAACTCTGAATGTTGGAGGTTCGGGTGGTCCCCTGGTCACTTGCATGAGCCCAGGTTAGACCGCTCAGCCCCAGGGTATGCAGTTCACTGTTGAAAAACCCTAACAAACCCAAAGACCTTCACTGTAGGCAACTTTTTAGGCAGTTTTCTACCCCTTTGGCCTGACTGATCGACCCGAATCTTGGAATGTTGCAGGTTCAGGCGGTCCCCTGGTAATTCACACAAGCCAAATACAGACTGCTCAGCTGAAGGGTATGCAGTTCACAGTTGAAAAACCCTAACAAACCCAAAGGCCTTCACTGTTGGCAATTTGGTAGGCAGTTTTCTCCCCCTTGACCCGAAACTCAGAGCATTGCAGGTTCAGGTGGTCCCCTGGTCACTTGTGCAAGCCCAGGTCAGGCCACACAGCAGAAAGGTATGTGGTTCGCTTTAGAAAAGACCAAAACAAGGCCAAAGGCCTTCACTTTTGGCGACTTGGTACGCAGTTTTTCTACCCATAAGGCTTGACCTTTCGACCCGAGCTCTGAGCATTGCAGGTTGGGGTGGTCCCCTGGTCCATTGCACGAGCCCATGCAGACTGCACAGCTGAAGCTAATGCTCTATGCCGCTCAAATTGGCATACAGGGCCAAACAGGTCTCCTTGACCTTGACCGATCAACCCAAAACTTGGAGCATTGCAGGTTCAGGTGGTCCTGTGGTAACTCGCACGATCCAGGTCAGACCGCACAGCTGATGGGTTTGCCGTTCACTGTTGAACAACAAAAACAAGCCCTAAGACCCTCTGTGTTGGCAACTTGGTAGGCAGTTTTCTACCCCTTTGGCTTGACTGATCGACCAGAAACTCGGAATGTTGCACATTCAGGTGGTTCCCTGGTCACTCCCGCGAGCCAAGGTCAGACGGCTCAGCCCAAGGGTATGTGGTTCACTGTTGAAAAACCCTAACAAACCAAAAGGCCTAATTTTTTATTATAGGCAGTTACAGCTATTTCATGCTGAGCCATTGATATGCTCCCTCATATTTTGCTGTCTGCAATCTTTGTTGATGGGCCAAGTGAATGACAATGTTTTGGAAAAATTTGATTAACCTTTAATTGTAATTCATTGCTCTTGTTTTGGAAAGCAGCAAAGATGAAAACTAGCCTGCAAATGCATGCAGTCTGATTTGAGCCTATGTCTGCAAGCAAAAATTTCAACAAAAACAGTGTCAAATTTCAGATGATTTTATTTTTCATTCATTCTTTAAATGTTTTCAGTCATCAGCAATGGGCACAAAATGAGATTTACTTAACCAATTACCTCAAGACTAAATTTTGGATTTGCCTTTTTTCAATGGGGTTTTAGGCCCCTTTCAACAATTTTTTCAGTTATAGACCTTTCCCAGCCTCCAGCTGCTATCTCACATAGGTCTATGATCATCAACCCATTGGTGAGAGATAAATATTTGGAAAGGATGAGCGCCGCCGTCGGGGATCGAATACGGGACCTCTAGATTGACAGTTCAACATGCTACGAACTGCACTATGACCATGGCTCATATTTCAAGGAAGTTGTAATCAACTAGAAACTATGTTACATATGGCATTTACTTATTATACAATTTTCACAACCAGTGTTAAAGGAATGTTACATTTTAATGAGATAATGAATTGGCAAGAAATTTCTGATCTAATTTTACATGAAGAATGGTTGAGTATAGGATGAAATCACATTAAGATCTAGACAAACATATATGGCAAAAAAACACAATACCTACGTAGATAACTTGGATAAACAGTTGATCTTGCTTGAGTGACCAGGTCTATGAAGCGACCATTTTCATTAAGGGACCGTTTACTAAATCCCCTTTTTGAATCAAATTACCTTAAAAAGTAGGTACAGTATTGAAAATGAATCCTTGATTGTTAAAACTCACCAGAATTGTCTCAATGAGACGATTCTTTTGAGTTTTAGCAACATAGGGTTATTGAGATTTTCGCAAAAATATGCTTATTCAATCAAAAAGTATGTTTCTTTTTTTGTAAATTAAATGTGTGTTAAGCGGCCGTTTTCTTTAACGACTGCTTTTTGGTGGTCCCGTTATTGGTCAAATAAAACAAGTTTTACTGTATTGTAGATTTCCATGGCACCTTTATGCAAGTTCTCAACTTAAATCAACTTAAAGGAGGATTGTGAAAATCCTTTGATTTTTCTTTGTATTTCACATTTTGTTTGAAATGTGACAATAAACACTTATTTTTTGTTTATATATAACCCTTGTTATGCTGTATTAAAACCTTCGAAAACATTGCATTTAATTGAAAGTCCTGAAGGCACTGAATGCACTTATTTTGGGTCAAGGAGTAATTCAAAATTATCAATTTTCAGCTTTCTTGTTGTTTAAATAGGTAAATCAGATGTTGTGGACAAAGATCAGACTGCACATTAGTGCAGGCTAATCTTTGTCCAAACCTCATGCCAAAGAAGGAATAATCTAGGTTCAGCATGAAAAGGATTTGATTGAATTAATTCACCTATTTGATTATTTTTTCACTTTAAAACCTTAACCTACAGTTTTAATCTATTGTAAACACCGAAATTTCATACTATGTCAAAACTGACCTTCAGACGTTGCAAATGAAAATTTATTTTGTATGAATTTCTAATTCTATTTTTGTTTTTAAGATAGAAAATATTGTTTATAATGAAGGAGTTACCAGTAATTTCTTCATTTTTACACAATGTTTACAAAAGCTTTATTCTTTACAGGCATCAATATTCTATATATGCACCAAAAAGTGTGATAATCTTTGATTTTGTTTTAGTTTCTTATAAACAAATTGCTTACAAAAGCGCATTAGCTAATTCATTTTAGAACAAGATGTGTTTGTGAAACACGAATGCCCCCGGAACAGCATTTTTTTTTAAAGTTTGACCTTGACAGATGACCTTGACCTTGTCAGTTGACCTTGACCTTGTCTTTGGTGTACAGCTTTGTATGTCAAATACTTTTGGAGAAAAGGCAAAGGTTAATTTTTTGGGTTAAGTTTTCGGGTTAAGTTTTCGGGTTAAGTTTTCGGGTTAAGTTTTCGGACAGACAGACAGACGGACTTGAGTAAAACAATATGCCCCCGATCTCTCGATACTGGGGCATAAAAAGCCACTAATACTTTTAAGGTTATACTAATTTTATTCCTGTCATTCCCTGTAATGACCATATTACATTTCATCTTTCTTACAAGTGGCACAAAATATTTTCAGTACAGACAGATAAACATACAGAATAATACTTCATGATTATAATGACTATAAGGTTTACATTGATATGACTTAGTATATATAATACATCTAAAGCTTAGTTTTGATTATGATTGACTTTTACTTTACATATTCGTGACCTGTCATGCAAAAAGGGACCATCCACAAATTTCATACATCAAACCGAGAAAACAAAATTTTTCCATGAAATACAAATCGATGGCTTGTAGCATAACTGTTGTAACTGCCTATATTTTTATAGGCAGTAACAACTGTTTCACACTGAGCCGTCAAAATGAATCAGGATCTTCATCTTTGACCTTGATATATTCTAACCCTTGCCATGCTGAACTCGGAAAACCCCTGCTTTGGAAGGTGGTATAGACTAAGATCAGACTGCAAATGTCAAAGTGGGATTATTCAAGATTCAGCATATCAAGAGTTAAGAATAACATATCAAGGTGTCAGTGAAATACTATTGTAAGTGCCTATATGTTTATAGGCACTTATAATAGTATTTGCACTGACCCCTCCATTTACAAATGGACTAGAGTAAAACAGTCATCATTTAGCGAATTGAGGGTTTAGAGAAACACAGGCATTTGCTTTTAATCCTTAGATTTCTTTGATTGGTAAAAGAAAAGTATCAGACCCTTCAAGTTCAAGAAGTCTGGGCTCCAGATAATTTTCAATGATTACTATCTTCACTCGCAATTTCTCATCCAAATCGTATGTTGTGGGTTATCATTTGAATTGTCTTCATGAGATAATTCAAACAAGTACCCATAACTCAGGGTTTGAATGACCGATAATAACATTTACATTTTGAGAGTGAATTTGTTTGTTTAGGGTGGATTTTAATGCCTTTGAATAGTTTCTCAGTAATATTTCACCTAAATCAATGGTGCATGCATTTTCTGTGTATCAGTTAAAAGACTTCTATATAGAAATTTGAAAGAAATACTAAGGAGACCATGTTGGCCCGGCATTTAATCCACAACCTCAAGGTAAACAGGATTGACACTTAGCCGGGTCTGGTTGTCCAAGACTCCTTATTTAACAGTTTGGACTCCTTTATCTACCAAAAAAGGAGTCTAATGGACTCCCAGGATCAGATAAGAATATTTTGAAAAACAAATGCACAGGGCGTTTTCCTTTTCGCCTGTTTTCAAAATTGTAGATCTTTCACTTCATAAGTTGTTGAAGTAAACATGTCCTTGCATGAAAGAAAACCATCCCACTAGAACGAGAAACTTGTCGAAAAGAAGAAATTGCTTGTTACAAGCAATTTTTTTCCACAATGTTCTCCCATTTTGAAAGTTGGACTCCTTACTTTGAGCTTGGACTCCTTGAAATAGTGAGTTGCTCTCCTTCCTTACTGGAGTGAGTGTCGAATCCCTGGTAAATAGGCTTTGGCAACATAGACAAGACTTTGGCAACATAGATTAACATATAATTAGTTGCAGTTATAAATGTGATATGCTGTAAAAGTAGTTAGAAAAGAATCAAATTTGATTTTAAAAATAATTAACATTCCCATTATTTCCAAAGCCTTTTTCAACAGCGTAAAAGATGAAATGGCTATTCATTTTTTCATGGACGAAAAAGATAACCCAGAGGTATAATGCCCTGCGTTCCTGAAATAATGAATTCATACGTCACTCAAGCACCAAAAGTACAGTAAATCTTGCTTGAGCGACCACGTCTATTAAGCCACCACTTTTATTAAGCCACCACTGTAAAAAGTCCCTTCGCTGTAAGTTAAATTTCCAAACAAGTGGACATTCTTAAACATAAAAATGTTTATCATTGAATTTTATGATGTTAGAACCCATTAGAATCGTCTCATTGAGAAGATTCTTATGGGTTCAAACATCTAAGGACTCAGTAAGAATTATCTGACAGTCAAAAACACGTCTTTTTATTGTTAAATATTGTAGCCACCATTTCCATTAGCGACCGTTTTTAATTGGTCCCCTAAGTGGTCGCTTAACGCAAGTTTTACTGTATTTCCTAATAGACAAGTTCAAACAATCACATTTGCTTGAAAGTAAAAAAAAAGATAGCTTTAAAACTTAGGCAAACAGAGACTCTTTAAGATGCTCATTTTTCCACAAATTGTATGATAAATATTCAAGAAATGATTCGACGTATAAAAGACTTTTAAAATATTTTGTACACATCAGGTTTAAATTAACCATCGTTTTTGAGGTTTGTCTAAAACAAAGTATTGATTAGAGCATTAATTTTAGTAACTCAAATATTGTACAAAAACTTGAATCAGTTTTACATTAGTATCTTTTACATCAAAATACTGGCCATTCATTACTACAAATTATCATGTACATTGTTTTACATTCCATTCTATTTAAACTACATAACAAGGGGGCAGCCAAACTACTGCTCAATAAAATCTAGCTTAGAACAAGGAGCTATTCTTTGAAGAATTTTATTTTTCTGTTTCTATATTTGTACCTTATCAAAAAAAAGTTTGATAGATAGCGAGATAGGCCAAAAGCCGATGTCATATAAAACATTTCTCGCAAGGAAGCAATAGTGCTTGGATTACCTTGAAGCTGTTGGAGTTATTTAAGATGTATTTCAAACATACTAATTTGACATTTTTTTGTCCATTAAATGATGGAAATTATTTGCTTAAGTGAAAGGGTGCACAGAAAATTACTTTCTGTCTGAAGAATAGTTAAAACCTTATTTTTATATAGAAAAAGAGTCTTATAGAAATATTCAAAAAACTCTTATAAAAAAATCATTGACATAAAAACCACATAACAGCACATATATATTGAAAGATGGGGGTTAAGGTAGTGGACCTGTAATAGTTCTGCAACGTTTTGGAACTCATGATCTTACACAATGTTGACCAAGGTTTCCTAATGAAAATCATTAGGAAACTTTGGTTAACACCGTTAAAGTTCATTACTTCCTAGACGTTGAAAAACTATTACGGGTCCATTACCTTACTGGGGTAGATAAATTTAACAGGTGTCTGATACATGGCTATAAGGTGCTGAATAGACAATACAAAAATCTGAGTTAAAAAAGAGACAAAATTTAATAAGGCTTTGATTAGAATTGCCTCCTTGATTTCTAGTATTATAACTCATTTGTTAATGGAAATGTATATACCAAGTTTCAAACAAATGTCTTTAGAAATACAAGAGATATCATAAATAATCATTGTCTCAAAACACTGATGGCAAGCAAGGCTAAGGCATTCAGTTTTTCACTAAGTGGCTGAGCCTCACAATTTGAGGAATTCCAAGAAATTCAAAGCTTATTTCTGTATTTTCACAAAGATTTGAGTATGTCAACTACCTTCATGTACAGATGAATTTCACAATACATGTACTATCACACAATAAATTGACAGCTCAGCGTGAAACTGTTGTAATTGTCTATATGTTTATAGGCAATAACAAATGTCTCACTGAGTCATCCAATAGTACTTTATTCCCTAATGGAAAAAAAACCGTTGCACCTTGAAAATATATGAACAAGTCAAATATATGACCAATGGTCTAAGATAAAAAGTTAACGTCAATGAATAGACACAAAGGACATAACTGACATTCTTATGACAGAGGTACTGATTAGAGGGGTGGTGGGGTGTTAAATCAAGTCTAAAATCTTTATTGCTCAATCAAACCCTTTGTTATAGATACTCATTTTAATCATCTTGAGACGATTCGAATGAGTATTAACAACGTTGGGTTTGTGATATAATTAGTGAAAAACTTTGTTCTTAAGGTAGTGGACCCGTAATAGTTCTGCAATGTTTAGGGTGTAATGAACTTTAACAGTATTAACCGAGGTTTCCTAATGATTTTCATTAGGAAACCACAGTTAACATTGTTAAAGAATATATGGTTCAAAATGTTGCCAAACTATTACGGGCTCACTACCTTTAATACAAAATCCCCCCTCCCTCTTTCTGTAGCTCTGTAAGGGTCACACAAAACCTCTATACATCACGTCCTTTCATAAATTCCTTTTCATTCTTTCGAGTGTCAAAACCAAGTCTTGTTAAAATCACTCCTCCCCAAACCACAAATTTCTGTTCTATATGTGAGTATAATAACTGCCTGTGGGCTGATAATAAGGATTCCAAATGAGTTAATCCAACAGTTTTCACTGTACCAAGTTTCAGTCCAAAATATCTTCGTACCAAGTTTCAGTCGCCAGGTTCTGGATCGGAGACCCCATTGTGCTGCTTTATCGCATGTTCTAACCAATGAAGCCATTGTCGCTTGTCATGTTGATCATTGGACATGAGTGTATGGGACTGACCCTTGTTTGAATCTCGGAATGATACCCTGAACACATTCTTTGCTGAAAATGAGAAATAGATGACTCTACATTAATAATCTGTCTAAAATTACTTTCTTTAAATCTTTTCAATTGATTATCACAATTGAAAAGAATTAAAGAAATTATTATTAGACAGATTATTTAGTGAATGATACCCTAGAACACATTCTATCTGCAAATGAGAAATAGATGACTCTAAATTAATAGTCTATCTAAAATTACTTTTTAATTCTTTTCCATTGAGATTAAGACAGATCATTTAGTTTGTTTGTTGGTTTGTTTAAAGGGGGTTTTACGTGGCTTTCAACATTTTTTCAGACATATCACAGCAGCTGGAGCACCTAACAATGGATCCCTGGTATTTCTCACACCAGTACTACAATCACATCCTTTCCTAGCCTCAGGCTACTGTCCCACATAGGCTTATGATTATCAACCCATTTGTGGAAGACAAATAGTTGGAAAGGATGATTGATTGATTGATTCATTGGAGTTTAACGCCGCTTTCAATATTATTTCAGTCAAATCGTGGCAGCCGGAGCATCTAACAATGAATCTCTGGTATTTCTCACACCAGTACAACCACCACATCCTTTCCTAGCCTCCAGCTGCTATCCCACATAGGTCTACAATAATCAACCCATTGGTGGAAGACAAAAAGTCGAATAGGATGAGTGCCGCCGTCTGGGATAGGTCATTTAGTGAAAGATACCCTGAACACATTCTTTGCTGCAATTGAGAAATAGATGACTCTACATAAATAATCTTTTTATGTTAGTTTCTTGATATTTATTGGATGATTATCGAATCTAAAAGCAAAGATCATCAATTGGTATTCTAAGCACCTGACAATTGAAATTACGTAATGATTTCACCCTGCTTTCGTTCCATTCACCTCATTGACTTTATCTTTGTGTAGCCCATTAAACACATTATGTCATGATGTCGCATGGCAATCATGTTCAAAATAACACACCCTAAGAAAATCTGTCATAAAAGTTTTATATTTGATTTCTTTTTTTTGCACCATCACTAACCTTCAAGAAATTAGAAAGTACTATTTGATATTTATGATTCCAAAACTGGATGGTTATTCCAGGACAAATACTGATGATGCAAAGTTTTTACCAAACTGCAAAGCACTATACCAGCCTTCTTTTAACATTTGACCTAGACCTAAGACATTGACCTTGAAGCTATCTAAAAATTTCTTTCAAATTTCACACCTTCTAATGATGTAGAACAATAGTACCTAGATGTCCAGAAATCAATAGTCTGACTAACCCTTTCCCAAACGACAATATTTTAGGGTGGTCCGATTTGAAAGGAGTTGCAGACGACAAAAAATCAAATCAAAAGGCAAAAATATGCATGTTATAGCAGAGAAAATATTGAGGCAAAAGGAGAAAGTGCTGATAATCAGCACTTTCTCCTTTTACCTTGATGTTTTCCTAAGCCTATTCCTTTAGAGACGTCAAAATCAGGTCTTGTTTGGGAAAGGGCTAACCGATGGATACGAGCGTTAGCAAGGAATTGTCCTTGTTGTAGTTGCATCAACTATGCCCCTTGCTCACCACAAACAGGCTTGACAACAAACCAACAAACACAATCTCTGTAATCAAGCTATTACTTACAAGTTTGAGATGAGCCAAACGCTGATCTAAATGACCCCATTTTGACCTCTCCGTCCCTCAGATCCTCGATAACAAGATCGGACACGGGAATAGGATCTCGATACACCTGATAGTACTGTTGTCCGGTCTGACATACGGGTCGAGTCACAACCAGAATGTTGTCAAATAATAACAACTGTAATTTCTGTAGAGAGAAGAGTAATAACTATGTAGCATGTAGATATTTTTTTTTAGAAATATTCATGGCCTTTACAACTATAAGATATACGGTATGGGCTCTTTACAGCTATTACTTGTTTGTATTAATTAAAACATTTGTAATAAAACAGAAATCAATAATTATCTCATTTGTGCTTTAAAGTTTAAGCAAGATAAGTTCACAAAAGAAGAGACCCTACATTGATAGTAGCCCCTTAAAAATAGCAGAAATTTCTTAGTCGCAAATTTTATTCTCTTGGTTTTATTCTTCTTTCAGCATTCAACTCTCTTTCCAGGGAAACACATTGATGGCTTCATAGGCAGGTATTCAAGTAAAGTCGATTAACTTGGCAAGAGATATAAACAAAGATCAGCATATAATATTATGTACAGCCTGATTAGAGTCTATTTCAACTTATCTTCTATTTTAAACCAGAGAAGCTTTAAAATCAAAATTTCAAAATATATACTGACTCACAATAAGTACACCCATGCTTTCATTACTAGAATCTTCATTCAATTTTTGTAAAGCTTTTTATTTAGCATGACAAGGATTAAAGAGCTTTAAGGTAGTGGAACCGTAATAGTTCTGCAACATTTTGGAACTCATTATCTTTTACGATGTTGACCGAGTTTTCTTAATGAACAACATTAGGAAACCTCGGTTAACACTGTTAAGTCCATTGCTTCCGAAATGTTTTGGAACTATTATGGTTCCACTACCTTAGGAACAGACTAGAAAATCAAAACAGAAATAAGAACTTACACTTCCCTTGTTGTTTTTCAGTATTCCATTACATAACAGAGACTTGGAGTTATCAATTTCCACATGTTTCTGAAAAAGATGGACATTATACATTGTGTATATTGGCTTTAAATAACAAAAGATTTTGGTTTCAAGTTTTTGGTTAAAATTTTTCTAAGTCCATAAACGGTCAAGGTCGAAATGTCAAGGCACTTGGTCTCTGATGAAAGCCTATCACCTAGTGAGTGTGTATATGAATTAATGATGTCCCTAGGTAAAACATTCAGAAAATATAAGCAAAGTTTAAGTTTTTTGGATTAAGTTTTTGGTTAAGGTTTCTTTAAAAGGGTCAAGGTCGCTGTCTCATGGTCATTTTTGATATGGGTGCTTGTCTCAAATGAAAGCCTATATCCTAATAAGTGTTCCTGTCAAATTTAAAGCCTCTAGGGTAAATATTAATAAGCATAAAAAACTTTAACCAAATGCAGATGCCAACACCGACATCCGAGGGTATAACAATAGCTCTTCCGAGACTTTTGTCCTGAGCAAGCTAAAAAGTATCAAAGAATTCTACTATATCCCACTTATTTTTCAATTTAAAGCCATTTCAATCTTTCTTTCCATTAATAAATCACTAATCCTGCCCATGGCTTCCACCATGACAAAGCTCCTGAGATATTTTAAAATTGTTATTTGTCAGAAATAAAATATATGAACATACACATAAAACAGTGCAGGGATAATTCTGGCTCAGAATATCATGTGCAAAAATATCTCATTTAGTCAAACCTAATGAGAAATTAAGATTTTTAGAGTGAAATTCTTCACTAAATTGCATTTTGCATTGAATTTTTTCTCTCAATCAATAAGCCAGTTTCAAAGAGATTTCTGACAGAAAATTGTCAGTGAGCGACTTTAATGTTGAAGCTGTAATAAAGAAGTGTAAGTCTCCCATCCACAATAATTTTTTAATCAAAATGGCCTTAAGTGACAACTATTACCATTCTTATAAGTTTTCATGTGGTAAATGTGTTAAAAATAGAAAACTGAAACAAGATATGAAACACACTTCTGTGTTGTCATTCATAAAGTCTTTAGAATTTCTTATGTAAATTCTTGATCACTAACCCTATTCTTGTCATTTTACACAAATTGAGCTTCCTTTAACTAAATTTGTCCGCTGAATTCAATATACTTGACAAAATATTTATCCTTGATCTACTAAATTGCATTACATAGATTCAACAAGATATGTTTGTGAAACACAAATGCCCCCAGAACAGCATTTTTTTTTTCAAAATGTTGACCTTGACAGATGATCTTGACTTTTAATCATAACCTTGACCTTGATACCAACAGATGTATATCACTGAGATCTTTCATCATGCAAGTTATGAGACAGGGTATCTATAATATGCTTGAATAAAACTGAACAATGAAAGTTTATTGCTTGAGTTTTTGAGTTATTTGACCTTGACAGATGACCTAGATCTTGTCACATGACCTTGACTTTGTATCAGCAGATGCGGATCATTGAGATCTATCATCATGCCAAATATGAGCCTTGTTTCTTGAATAGGCTTGAAGATATTGGCAATGTTAAGATTTTTGGTTAGGTGTTTGAGTTATTTGACCTTGACAGATGACCTTGACTTTGTCACATGACCTTGACTTTGGTATCAGCAGATGTGAATCATTGAAATCTATCATCATGGCAAATATGAGCCTTGTATCTTGAATATGCTTGAAGATATTGGCAATGTTAAGTTTTTTGGTTTAACTTTTGCAGACAGACAGACTGACAGACAGATGGACAACAGTAAAACTATATACCCTCGATCTTTCGATACGGGGGCATAAAAAGCCCAGAGTATGTATTCACAAACTACAGTATTACCTGTTCATCATAGAGATATGTAATTCTGGAACGGTAAAAAATGCATTTGGCCTCCCCAGTTGAGGTGTCAGCCTCCTCAACAACCTTCTCTGCCAGTTTTATAGCCTGAGCCAAGTCTTTACAGTCCAATATGTCACTGGTGTTCTGAAATACAAGGTTTATATATATCAGGGATCGACACTAACACCAGTCCTCAAATTGACAATTCCGAGACCTGTGTCCAGTTCTGCAAAATAATTGCCTTTCTAATACTAAAATTTGCATTACCATATGGAAAACATTGCCGTAAAAGAAGAAATTGCTTTGCAAAAGCAATTACTTCTTTTACAACAATGTTTTCCTTGCTATTTATCCCTTAAATTCTTAAAAAATCAAACATGTTTTTTAAACAGGACCTGTTGTTATCAGGGAGGACCTATTGTATTACGGACTTACAGGTCCTATAGGCTGGTAGCAAAAAGTCGTTAGTGTCAAACCCTGTATATATGATTTAATTTCAGATTGGTCAATCGAAATTTCGACATCCTGATTGGATGAAAAATAGGTTTTATTGTAAATTTCAGTTTGGTCCATTGAAATTTGGACATCCTGATTGGATGAAAAATTGGTTTTAATTTGTCAATGAAAACAATTTTGAGTATGCAGCTATTTTGTAAGCGTCTGCTGAAAATAGTCCCATTAGAAATCGGTTTCTTTTTGGACATATCTTTACATTTTTGCTTCTTGATAATAAATTATAGGAGATGAAGAGAATATTTGTTGATTTCATGTCTTTTCAAGACGATTCAAATGAGTACCCACAGCATAGGGTTTCAATTAGAAATAAAGATTTGAGAATGGCTTTACCTTCTTTTATCGGTACCTCTTATTCTATTATATTTTCAACTAATTTCTTCATTACAACACTTACATATTTCTGAATGCTTTTCAACAACAGTGGATACTTCATAAACTTCCCTCGAACTCCATCTGAAAAATTCATCAAGGCATGGTTATCCAGGGTTTTAGTCTAACATCAACGAAATTTGGTCCAAAGGACTTGATGATTGGGATTTTAGGGGTCCTTTCTTAAATTTCGGGAGTCACTGCTTTAGATCTAGACTGTTTCTTTTAAGCTATAATTTAGTAGTACATACATTTAGAGCTGTTCCCTAGTTAAAGGTACAGAAATTAATGGAAGTATATTTAAATTTCTTATCTTTACTGAAGCTGATTCCAAGAAGGTCTTTTGGACTCATATCACATAGTTTTGAGTGTCCTGATTGATTGATTGAATGGAGTTTAATGCCACTTTCAACATTTTTCAGTTATATTGCGGCACTTGGAGCACCTAACAATGAATTCCTGGTATTTCTCTCACCAGTATAACCATCAAATCCTTTCCTAGCCTCCAGCTGCTATCTAAAATAGGTCTACGGTTATCAACCCATTGGTGAGAGACAAATAGTCAGAAAGAATGAGTGCCGCTGACAGGGATCGAACCTTTGAGAGTCGCAAATACTTTTTTCTGCATCTCAGATGCGCAAAACCTGCATCCCTTAACACCCTGGTTACCCCTACTATTCATGACAATTTCATGCAGTAAACATAGCTTGTAGACAGATTGAAATATCTCAAAATAAGCAAGTTGTTTAGAAAAAAATATTCACAGAGCTTAAAGTCAACATTTTCTAAGTCTTGCCCAGTTTACTTTATTTTATGAAGAATCATGATAATGCAATGATATACGACAATTTTAGACTAAGTAGCAAAGCATACAAGTACAAGTGCTCCTCAAAAAGTTCCAAAATGAGATTAGATTTTAGACAATTTTAGTTCCAAAATGAGATTAGATTTTTTTAGTTCCAAAATGAGATTAGATTTTAGACAATTTTAGTTCCAAAATGAGATTAGATTTTTTTAGTTCCAAAATGAGATTAGATTTTAGACAATTTTAGACTAAGTAGCAAAGCATACAAGTACAAGTGCTCCTCAAAAAGTTCCAAAATGAGATTAGATTCAATTAGATATGCTTCTAGAGCTAGCACTTTTGATGGTGAAAACTGTTAGTGATAACAATTTTTTTTAAAGATAATATATTCAATAATGATTGTGACCAAGGATAAAGTTTATCTTATGATCCCAGCTTAGGTGATGATAATAGCTTTACCTTTTTCCTCCTATACAAATGAGCTTAAGTCAACTACAACCATTGGATCAAACATTGTATCCTTTCCTAGTACAGTCAAACTTGTTTTAAGCGACCAATACAGGGACCACCAAAAAGCAGTTGTTGAAGAGAAATATCCCCTAGTACACATTTTATTTACAAATAAGAAACATAAATTTGATTGAAAATGAATATTATTGAGAATTTCTCAATAATCCTATGTTGTAAAGACTCATTAGAATTCTATTGAGTTTTAACAAAAAAGGATTTGTTTGGGATAATTTAAAGACTAAGAATGACTACTGTCTAAGATTATTTTGATTTTAGTATAGGGATTTTGAAAACAATCACACAATTAAATTGGTCACTTAATAGACGTGGTCGCTCCAGCAGGATTGACTGCACTGTTTTTAACGTTCTTTTTTCCCCCTTATTCTATTATACACCTGCACTAACCATAGAGTAATCTTTGCAAGAGACACAATTAATTAATACTTCAGATGTAAAAGTGAAAGCAATCCAACAAATCGTCGCTGTTATTCTAATACCTTGTAACTATAGTTTTGATCAAGCTGCAGTTAGAGGTTTTAGATTTACATCGACGATATTTTTTCTAAATTATAAGGAATTGTTATCAGGGCTTTTTTTCGTTCTTTAATAGAGACCTATAAAGGCTACTTCCCAATTCAAAAAAAGCTCTATTTTTCCCATTTGTGGCAGAAAAAATTCCCAAAATGAGAGATAATTTTTGCATTATATAAATTTTTTGCCTTCAAAATTGATTTTCTTTTATATTTACATAAGTTTTATGACTGATAAGACTACAAAAACAGTTTTTTATCATAGAATTTTGCAAATGATGCATGAATTGTACTTTTAATACTTTATTTTATCAATCTTATGTTTCCCAATTCTTCTGAAAACCATACTGAAATTTCCCAAAATGAACAGGCTAAGGCCTCTTCCCAAATTCTAGAAAAAAAAGCCCTGGTTATGGTCAAAGGCTAGCATCATACAATGATTATATCAATAAACCTACCAAGAAGAGCCCAGAGATCAAGTTTTCTACTAAAGGGTGATTCCTGACATCTCTGTAAAAAGTCATCCACAGATGGGTCATTCTTCTTCTCATCTAATAGTACTTTACCAAACACCTGGTTAGCACAGAATGGAATGTAGGCTTTCAGAGAGGGGACCTGCAATCACAAATAACATGAATAAAACAAAATTCAATGGCTCAGTTCAAAACAGTTGTAACTCCCTTTATTTGTATAGGGAGTTACAACTGTTTCGTGCTGAGCCATCAAAAAACAAAGGCAATTTACATTTTGACATTCAATCCTTCAGCTCTTAAAATGACAATACAAACACTTCCTACCAAATATTTTTGAAATTGGCAATGTGGTTTTTCGGCCAATTTGGGGGGAATTCATGTTGCTTAAAAATTCTTCAGATATTCATTGACCTGACCCAACCTCCCTGCATTCCCCTGATTACCAAAGGTTCACTCTCACCATCAAAGGGTTGTAATTGTAGCAATTAATATCTAGTTCAATGAATTATGACTGTAGGATTTCCAGTTAAGAGATTTTTGTTATAATTTAATCTTGATTGCCATGGCAGCATCAGTTTTTTATCCAATTGTTTAAAATAATATCAATTAAGTAGAAACAGACATTGCAGGCTTAATTCAGACTGTAAATCTGTTAGGGCTGTTATTCAACATGGTCTCACCATGCTTTATGTTCAGAAGGTATATATCATGAATACCATGACAATGGTTAAAGCATACCTTAATTTACTCTTCATTCTATTCACAAAGTTTTGCAGATCAAATAAACCAAGATCAGCCTACACAGACATGCAGTCTGATCTTAACCTGCACTACCTGTTTTCTACTAAAATTATTGTAACAAGAGCCATGTCGGACATGGCCATCCCCCGCCAAGAAAGCTTAATAGTAAACTGAAGCCTAATTGATTAAGGGTTCTACTTTAAGAAATTAAGCCCCTACAAAATCCAAGTCTTTAAAATAACAAAGGGCAATAACTCCAAAATTATGCAAGCCAGAGTTTTAGTTCTTGTGCACTGCACTCCTCTTCCATGAGATCTATCCACCCATAAAGTTTCAAGTTGATAGCTAAATTACTTTAGAAGATATGCTCCGGACAGAATCTAAGTCTTAAAAATAACAAAGGGCAATAACTCCACAATTATGCAAGCCAGAGTTATAGTTCTTTTGCATTGCACTTCTCTTCGATTAGATCTATCCTCCCATAAAGTTTCAAGTTGATAGCTTAAATACTTTAGGAGATATGCTCCGGACAAAATCTAAGTCTTAAAAATTACAAAGGGCAATAACTCCAAAATTATGCAAGCCAGAGTTGTAGTACTTGTGCACTGCACTTCTCTTCCATGAGATCTATCTTCCCATAAAGTTTAAAGTTAAAAGCTTAAATACTTTAGGAGATATGCTCTGGACAAAATCTAAGTCTTAAAAATAACAAAGGACAATAACTCCAAAATTATGCAAGCCAGAGTTGTAGTTCTTGTGCACTGCACTTCTCTTCGATGAGATCTATCCTCCCATAAAGTTTCAAGTTAATAGCTTTAATACTTTAGGAGATATGCTCCAGACAAAATCTTAGTCTTAAAAATAACAAAGGGCAATAACTCCAAAATTATGCAAGCCAGAGTTGTAGTTCTTGTGCACTGCACTTCTCCTCCATAAGAGCTATCCACCCATAAAGTTTCAAATTGAAAGCTATTATACTTTAGGAGATATGCTCCGGACAAAATCTAACTATAAAAAATAACAAAGGGCAATAACTCCAAAATAATGCAAGCCAGAGTTATAGTTCTTGTGCACTGCACTTCTCCTCCATGAGAGCTATCCACCCATAAAGTTTCAAGTTGATAGCTATTATACTTTAGGAGATATGCTCCGGACAAAATCTAAGTCTAAAAAATAACAAAGGGCAATAACTCCAAAATTTTGCAAGCCAGAGTTATAGTTCTTTTGCACTGCACTTCTCCTCCATGAGAGCTATATACCCATTAAGTTTCAAGTTGATAGCTATTATACTTTAGGAGATATGCTCCAGACAAAATCTAACTATAAAAAATAACAAAGGGCAATAACTCCAAAATAATGCATGCCAGAGTTGTAGTTCTTGTGCACTGCACTTCTCCTCCTTGCGATCTATCCACCCATAAAGTTTCAAGTTGATAGCTATTATACTTTAGGAGATATGCTCCGGACAAAATCTAAGTCTTAAAAATAACAAAGGGCAATAACTCCAAAATCATGCAAACCAGAGTTATAGTTCTTGTGCACTGCACCTCTCCTCCATGAGATCTATCCACCCATAAAGTTTCAAGTTGATAGCTATTATACTTTAGGAGATATGCTCCGGACAAGTTTAGTGACGGAAGGACGGAATGACGGACGGAGAGCATTACTATATCCCCTTCGCCGAAAACAGCGGGGGATAAAAAAAAGACCCATGAGAAAGACTGATTAAAATGTACTGATATTGGAATTTTATTCAAACATAATTAAATTTCAGCAGGATTTTTACAATCAAAGTATCTCACCCATTCCACAAGTTGTTTCCCCACTTGCTGTGTGGTACCATCAGGTAGTCTTTGGGTTTGTAGGCGACTCACAAGGTCTGAAATTGTGAAGGAAGGGTTGAAATGGAGATTTTCATTATACCTTGTTGTGTTGAGTAAACACCTTTCAAAGTTTTGGAACTGTAATAGTTCTGCAACATTTCGGACTACATGTTATTTTACAATGTTAACCAAGGTTTCCTAATGAAAATCATTAGGAAACCTCATTTTATACTGTTTTAGTTCATTACTCCCGAAACTTTACGAAACTATTTAGGGCCTTAATTCAAACGGCTGCAGGCACTGGATAAGGTAATTGTGAGTCAGTATTTATTTTTGAAAGTATTATTACTGAATTTTTCTTGTTTAATAAAAAGAAAAATCAGGTGGTAAAGACAGAGATCATACTGCACATATTTGCAGACTGATCTTTGTCTATACCTTCTACCAAAGCAGGAATATTTCTTTGTTCAGCATAACAAAGGTTAAGCATAAATACAGTGTGGAGCTGAGAGAAGCCTTTTAAGACTCAGTCTAATGTAAAGAACTTCTAGACGGTTTTAAAGTGGACTAATACCCCCCTTCAAGTGCTTTTCAATAATGAAAAGCCATTTTCCATCAAAGGACCATAACTCTAGCCAAAAGATCATAACCAAAATATCACTTGAACATCTCTGTCAGATACTGATCACATCTGGAAAGTTTCAATGAAAAGTGCCCATTAGTTGCTGAGAAATTGAGCAGACAAGAAAATGCTTCAGACGGACAAACAGACTGACAGACCGACAAGCTAACTCCTATATACCTCCCTAGCCTTGTTTAGGGGGCTAAAATGAAGGAAGGGTTGCAATGCAGATTTTCATTAAGTCTCCATACAGTAGGAATCTAAGCATACAGTGCCAGTCTGATAGAAGGCTCAGGATAAAGTAATGAATAGTTGTCTAGACCGAATGTCAATACCCACCAATTTTGGGGGACTGTGCATGCAATATTCAAGTGTTTCCTAAATACACGCTTTCATACTAGGATATATTAGATCACGCAATTTTCACAGTTAACATCTATACTTCTTTCTATATGTCTTCTTTACAATTTTCTTACCATCATATGACCAAGACAAAAATTCATGAATAATTTGTAAACCTTATATCAGGGCCCTAGATTATAAAAACTTTTCTCATTCTCAACTGAATATTTTCTCAAATTTCAACTTGATATTGAGGCTGTTATTGTGTTGTAATACTTATATAAATATATGAACATAAAAGATAAATAAAGATATAATATATGATATGATATATAAATATAGAGATAAATATAACAAACAAGTTGTTATAAATCACAACTTCTTATCATTATCTTTTATGTTGAGACATTTATAAATAACAACTTATTATCATTATCTTTAATGTTCATACATTGAAATAACCTCTAAATCTGAGATAATTTTCAATTAAAAACTCAAAAAAAAAATATATAACCAAAAGATATCAATTTTGATTACAAATGTTAAGAAAACTCCCCCTCTCTTAAAGAAAAGAACGTCTGTAAATAATTAATGAGGTAATTAATGGCATATTTTCACACCATGCCAGTGTTTTCTCAGTGCGTTGATTTTCTACAAAAATAAGTTCCCTACTAGTAATTATCAGGAATTGATTTACTATAGGAGGACTTACAGGGAAAATGTTTTAAGAGGAAACCTAACTAAACCCATGAACAGACCAAACATTTTTACAATTTTACAAAATTGAATCATTTTTTCAGTCATCAAACATTTGTGTGACATTTCTAGTACTGTAAGATGTGCCTTTATAATCTGCCTGTGTGTACGTAGAGTCTGATTGGTGTCTATACATATTGATGTCTCAGTTACAATTTAGCAGATACAAACCGTTTTGTGCACAGAGACAACCAAATTGTGTTTTGCATAAAGCTACTGACTCAAAGATCGTTAGACAAACAGTGAATATGTGCCTATGTGTCAATCAAGGCTTCTCAAAGTCTGCATGCCACGCCCACATGTCAAATTGTTTGAAATGACACACCCAGACTTAATTCATATTCTAGTAACTGACCTTCGTGAATTGGGACAAGGTCATCCACATGTCCAAATATTTGCTCCAATTCTCCGTCAGTCATTAGGCACAGTTTTTGCATTGAATCTCTGTATGTCTGGAAAAGAAAGGTAAGATTATTAAAACAGCTTATTACTTTTAATGCAGAAACTGTATCAAATCTGATTGTTTATATACCAAAAATGATGTTCAATCATATTTCAGTAGGATTTTTGGCTTGTGTATGATTTTATATCATTTCTTACAATATGTTCCCAAATAAATTAAAATATGTTTTCCATATCATGATAAACTAATTGCTTTGAAAGCATAACTTTGTATTAATTGTGATTTTTATTTACTTTCATCCAATACTAGAGAAAAATATCTTAAACTAGTCTGCACAACAACAAAAAAAAAAATCAAAAATGTTTTATTTTTCATCTGTCTGGGAACAAACATTTTTGGGAACAAAGATAACAGAGATATTTTTTCAAATGTTTTTACAGGGGCATAAAAAAACAAAATTGTTTGTGAATGGGTTTGTGAAGATTTCATTTTTGTTTATATTTGACAATGTTTTAAAGTTTTACTCACATTTTTGACAAAAGTTTTACTCACATTTGAGACAACTTTTTTTTTGTTTTATTCACAATTTAGACAATACAAAATAATAAATACATGTTTTTTGACAAAAGTTTTCAATGGTTCATTCATATTTTTTTAACTTTTTTTTTTAATGTTTTACTCACATTTGGACAATAGTTTTTTTTTATATTTTACTCATAATTTTGATAATAACTTAAAAAGTTTTACTCACATTTTTAACAATCTTCAAGTCTTCAATCAGATCTTGTTCTCCCTGGTACAGCTCATAAATTGCCTGAAAATTTAATCAATGCACTTTTGCAATACTCTTGCATGATATCAACAAGATTAACCTAACTAAGTGACCTTGACCCATTCATATTGACCTTGGATTAAGAAGATACATATAAATTAGAGCAATGTCACACATGAACCAAATATTGATATGTTTATAGGCAGTTACAATGTTTTTGCGCTGAGCTATCAATATGAACAACATATTTCAAGTATATTGATTTACATGATAATAATTTCTTCCAAGAAATAATACCAAGAATTACCCCCAGGTATGAGTAGTGCTTAAAAGATTACTGGAAAATCTGTAATCAGAGATATATAAAAATGCTCCTCTTTTGATAGTAAACAAGTGTGCTCAGTTTCAAGTGAATGCCTTAAGTAGAACCAGAGATATCACAAAATGTCAAAGCTTACTCACTAAGACAACAATGTCAAGGCTATAGCAATACCTCGGGTTCTCTCTAAAAACAGCTGAGTTAACAAGGGTGTCCATCACGAAATACATGACCACAGAATTCCTTGGTAGAATATCACTTAATTTTTCATCAAAATCCATGCATTATTGAAGGAGTTGCTTTTCCAAGATGAGGGCTTAAATATGTGCAGCCAGACTGATGGACAGACAGATGGAGAAGACGATACCAATAAGTGACAACCTTAAGTGACAACTTTTGGCAGTGTATGGAAACTTTAGGGAAGAATAAGTTTTTTTCATAAAGCAACTCTTTCACAGATTCGGAAAATGTGATTTTTGAAAATTTTCGTAAAATCAATCGGAAATAACGACCTCACCATGTTGAAGCCTTTGAAATAATAAGATGCATTCTGGTTATGCATGGAAAGAAAGACCGATATTCCTGAATTTAGCTTAATTCATTCTGAAAAAATATTGCAACTACTAACACTTTAAAAATAAGTCTTCAATATTGAGCCAACTATTTACGCATGTGCATTCCACATTATTGCCTTATTCAATCAAAGATTAAGGGAAAAGTATTTGACAGCTGGAAATTTCATATCAATACAAGCAAAAATGAAAGAATTTTCACGGAAAGTAACGATTTTGTAATTTATAGACTGGAAATACATAGACTGGATCCCTTACTCATCTTGAAGCCTTGAACAAATAATTTACAAATTTATTGAAATATGTTGTTTTAAGTGCCAATGACCTTGGGCCATTCTTAATCATCAAAAAATACACACATTTCCGAATCTTAGAACAAGACAGTATTGTATTTTTGTGAAAGAGCAGCTTTAAATTTATATGGTTCCATATATGCAAGTCTTTTTACCCCAAGAGAGTAAGAACACAGGATTGTATGACAAATAGTTGAGTAAAGAATTGATATTAGAACAATTCTGTCTGAGATAGAATAGTGTCTCCTGGCTTGAGACAGAAACAATTTTATCAATCTTTCAGAAATCATTATCTTCCAGTAAACACTCTTAAAATAATTATGACATTCAGACGTCTATGTCGTTAAATAATTATTTTTCATTCCATCTCTCTCCACGTGTCCCCAAATACGTCAATATAATTTGTTCAAAATTATTTTTGTAATATTTTTCTCGTTCAAGGTAACAATATATCACTGCGCAGTAGTTGGAACCGCCATTTTCAAGTTCAAGGTGGGCTATAATATCATTGTCACGTGTGTACTTCTGATAATATAATGGAACCTGTTATGATGAGAGATATTTTCTCGGCAACCATTTCCTCTTTACTTTCTTGAGAAAGTGCCTCTATTTAAGCATGATAGAAATAAATTACTGTAAACTAGGGCTTTGATAGCAAAAGTTTTATTTTCACTTATATAAGTGACTGATTGAACATGAAAAATAAAAGAAATATGACTTAATGTTAACATGATATAGAAATGTTGAACAGCTTACGCACTTTTTATAAACCAGTTGTTGGAAGCCAACTAATGTTGGCCAAAAATATCAATTTTGCCTCCACCAGGCGTGAAACCATTCACCTCGTGATTTAGTCTGATGTGGTTATTTTTTCCAAACAAGGAGCCCACAGCCAAAACATTATAAATTATTCAGATTATTTTGACAAAAATGTACTCCTGTATCTAAATGAAGAATCTTAAGCTGGCACTTCTTCACACCTTTGTGTATATTCAAGGAAACTAGAACCTAGCCTCATAAAAGATGCACAAGCTTTGTCAAAAAGCTAGACAAAATAATTATACCAGGTTATCCGCATAATTTAGGAATAGTTATGGTAACTTGTGCAGCAAAATGTGACTTCCATTACATAACATAAATGAGATGTGTTTGAGAACCTCTAAAGCGCCCAAAATGGCAAATTTTCACAACTTTGACCTTGAAAGATGTCTTTGACCTTGTTAGATGACCATTACCTTGGTACTGGCAGATGTACAGTCGATATTCCTTGAGCGACCATGTCTATTAAGCGACCAATCTTATTAAGCGACCACCATATAAATTCCTTTCACCGTATAAAAAATCTTTGAAAAAGAGGACACTCTGAAAGAAAAATCGGTTATTGTTGAATCTTATGTTGTTTGAACCCATTAGAATCGTCTCAATAAGACGATTCTAATGGGTTCCATCATCATAGGATTCAGAACAACTTGATCGATGAACTTCAAATGCTATCAAAATGAACTGTAACATTTATCATGTTATTTCATATTAAGCGACCATTTCCATTAACGACCGCTTTTTGCCAGTCCCTTAAGTGGTCGCTTTACACAAGTTTTACTGTATATCAATGTGATCTATCATCAGCTTAAATATCAGCATTGTATCTCAAAAAGGCTTTGAGTAATTGGCAAATTAATTGGTAATCTTAAGTTTCCGTTAAAGTTTCACAGACAGATGAATAGACAGACAGACACCAGGAAAACAATGCGATCCTGATCTTAATGATGCAAAGCATAAATATGACAAAATTTGAAACTTGAACTTAGGTTAACTGGTGAGAAAACACCATTTTGCATGTCATAATTGGCAATGGGGTCAGATTCCTATAATAAGTTAAGTTTCAATTTCAAGAGAGCAAAATGACCAATGATGTGTCACACAGATAGAGGGAGTTTTCTGGATTTTAGATCAAAGTATTTCAATAATAATAGCCCAAACCCTTTGTTGTAATACTTAATGGAATTGTCTCATCAAGATGATTGCAATGAGAAGCAAAAACATAGCATGTTTTTTTCTCTGGGGTTTGGGAACGGGTCTGAAACCAGGGTAATTGGGAAATATGTGTTAATTACTCAAAAACTGGGATAAATTATAATCAATATGGTTTGGGCAAAAACTTACATTTACGTATAACTTGTTTTCAAAATAAAGGTTTCTTTGCCTATTTTGTTATTTGAAATGAAATTGAACTAAGAAACAGCATGTTTATCTCTTCTTTTTCACTTCCCAAAAATTCCCAATTTGCTTAATTGGGATTTTTTCCTGATTTTTTGAAAAAATGGCACTTTTCTGCATTGGGAACAGGTCCGTTGTGGAGACCTAAACAAAGTAGGAGAAAACACTCTGCATGGGGTTTCATTGATAAATTAAGATTTTAGACTGGCTTTACCCCTTCTTATCTGAATCTCTAGGAACAGAAGTAAAATATCTATACTATACAGCCAATGTCCTATCTGGAAAATATCTCGGGTCTATAAGAGGAAGCTTTTAGCACCTCTTTTTCCTAATATAGCCCACATTAAATAGTACTTCAAAAACTTAATTAAGCAGATTTAGGCGTTCCTTAATCAATACATTTCAATTAAGTTTGTCGATATTAATTATATTTATAATATTTGAGAACGATTTTTCTATAAGATGTGTTTGAGGAATACTTTTGCCCCACAATGGCCAAATTAAGGTACATTATCTTCATAGAGTGACTTTTGTTTTTACTAATTTATTTTAGTTCGATTAAACACTCAAACACTTGATCCTGATGTTTTAGCTCCTAAATCTAAAATGCAATACATGTGACATTCTAAGAAAATAGAAAACATTGAGAGAAAATAATAACATGCTTGTAACAGGCAATTTCTTCTTTTCTCTCAATGTTTTCTACCCCACACAGCACTTTAAATATTTCAACTCCAATCATGCTGTTCAGATCACATTCCTGCCCAACACAAAGTTTTTGAAGATTGCAAAGACTACAATCAGACTGCACAGATCTTTTTCTAATCTGCCTACTTTCTGTTTCATTGCTGTGGGAAAAACTTGAACCAGGAAAGTTTTGGAAAATCTCAAGATTTTGAAATTTGTCTCAAATTCAGCTTAGGGCTAAATTTTAGAATCCCACTCATCCCACTTAGGTGTGCTACTTTTCATACGCCCTTTGGAGTGGGACTAATGACTTTTGTCACCATTACTTCCATCAAATCGATGGCTGTATAAGCGTGAAACAGTTGTAACTGCCTATAAACATATAAACAGTTACAACTGATTCACTCTGAGCCACAGAAATGTGGGAAAAAATTTGGTTAACACAGGGGTTGGTCTCACAATCTTAGGAATGCTAGCCAAGTGCCATATACTAAGCTTATTTGGCTCAATCCCCCCCCCCCCCTTTCACTTACACAATACAACAAACTTACCTCCTGAAGTTTTATATCTTGGTTACACAGCGATGAAATCATCGTCCCGTCTTCCGTCATCATGTCACTCCATGTCCGACACAGTCGCTGTTTCCCCGGCGACGGGGGCGGGGCCTTGTAGGGGGATACATTGGTCCGCGCAAATGGTTGAGATTGGGGTATCTTGAAACTTAATGATCTCTGAAAGATATATCCATGAATATTTACACACATGTGATGTTTCATGAAGACATCTTCAATGACAAGAGAAATGACAAAGGTTGAAGTTTATCATGCCATCGCCTATGCCAATAACAATAATCACACCAATGCAAATAACACCAACATGATCACAATACCTCTGTTTTTCTTGAGCTAAGACTTGATTATTACCAAGCATCTGATAAAGAAACCAGAACAGAATAATTGGTAAAGCCTATAATGCAAACTAAAAGTTTTGACAGACAATATGGACTACCTCCACTGCCTGCTTTATATCAAATCGGTGTGGGGGAAATTTTGAGTCAGGCTGATTAAATTTGCAATTTGTATGAATTGAAAATGAGATATTATTGCCAAAATATCAGCCAATACCAATTCAAAGTATGACAAATCCAAAGTCTTAAGTCTGAAAAGTACCAAGCAATAAACGACAGCAAAGATTGATCTTGATCTTTACTTTTCACTTACTGCAGATTTTTTGAATGTCAAAAGAAAACTTTTACCCACTATAACATGTCTTTACTTTTGATTACCGATTCTAAATGACTAGTGCTTAATCCTGCTAATTTTCCTAATAATGTTTGCCACTTTTTTGTGACAAGTCATAGGTCAAACTCCTATGGGCTTATGAAAGGTTTTGGTCTGATTTATATATTTGTGCATTAATAATATTTGACTGAATTGGGTTCAGTTCCAGGTCAGAGTAATTCAAGAAATATATACAAGACCTAACACAGCAGTATAGCATCTAATAAGGACCAGAAAAAACTGCATGTACTGCTGATTTATATACTATGAGATTTTTTGCATTACAAGGGAGAAACAAATTGTTGCTTACTTTCTAAGACACCGTGACCACAGCTTGATCAAGCTGTAGTTATGAGGTTTTAGAATTAAAGCTACGGAACTTAAAATTAGATCTTGCATAGCAGCCTATCCTCTGACAATGACCATAGAAACATCCATGTCCATTTATATCAAATCATGATGGAAGTTTAATGCAGAACCATTGTAAATACATACTCATAGTATAATGCATTTATGATAAATTTGCGTCAACTCATAAATTCAGAATGTTCTCGAAAATTTCATCAAGTTCAAGGCCAGGGATCCATAGATCAAAAACGAGGATCACAAACATGGCTAATCCTTTGTTTTTCTGCAAAACAGCAACAATTCTAGGACTTCAAATAATGTACCATTCATTCATTAAGAGAAATAATGGGATTTACTTGTCACAACTTATTAGCTGATTTTTTAGATAACTGTTCTTGTGTGAAATCAGTCCTTTTTGTTACAGATAAAGGCCAATCAAATTGTTTAAGTCCGGGGTTAAAAGCATTTTAATTTAAATGGATTAGAAAAATTTAAATGACATTTGCAGGTTGTTATTTTTGTGTCAGTTCTTTAATTTACTATATAAAATTTTCTGTTTAATTGACCAAGAACCTGAACTTAATATTTGATAGACATATTATAATATTTGCTTAAATTTACCCTCAAAGATATTTTATGATTTTTTTTCTTCTTATTTTTTTTTTCTTCTGATTAATTGCGTTCTTAAATTAATGTGACCTGTCACACAAATAAGGACTATGTACATTACGTGAAAATGAAAATATAATCATTTGGGGAAAGGCTCAATCTAATCTTACACCTAAATAATAATTTCTAAATGTAAGCAATAATTTTATTTTCAAATTCAATGAGTAAAACATTTTTGTATGACTAAAGTAGCTGACTAATCCTGAACCAAGAAAATAAGAAAAAGACAGAACTGTTCTTGGACTCATTGCCTCAGGTTTCAATTTCGACCACCCTAAAATCTGTCATTTTTGACTAGTTTACGGTCTTGTCATTTGACAAAGCAGCTCAGTGAACCTGAAGTAAGACAATAAAAGTAGAACCAGTCTCCAGACATAAATCAACGCCCATCATAAAAATGCTATGGAATATCATCCGAATATCACTAAAATAGCTTTTTCATGGAATACTGAAATCATATGGGTATCATATCTTTATATTTTACTATAATCTAGAAGAAAATTTGGGACCTGTTCAAAGTGCCTGTTATTGACAATTCTAATCCTGTTTCTAAATCACGTTTTATAGGGTTTAATATTTTGCAAATTTGAAGAAAACAAGAGCCGTCAGAGACGGATTATGCTCCCCGAATAAGGCATTGTCACAAAAACAAGAGCCATGTTGGACATGGACATCCCCCGCCAAGAAAGCTTGATAGTAAACTGAAGCCTAATAGATAAAAGATTCTATGTACTGTCAAAGATTTGCCTCCTATAAAATCTAAGTAATAAAAATAACAAAGGGCAATAACTCCAAAATTATGCAAGCAAGAGTTGTAGTTCAGGTGTATTTCACTTCTCCTCTAAGAGATCTATCCACCCATAAAGATTCAAGTTGATAGCTATTATACTTTAGGAGATATGCTCCAGACAAAATCTAAGTATCAAAAATAACAAAGGGCAATAACTCCAAAATTATGCAAGCAAGAGTTGCATTTCTTGTACACTGCACTTCTCCTCTATGAGATCTATCCACCCATTAAGTTTCAAGTTGATAGCTGTTATACTTTAGGAGATATGCTCCAGACATAATCTAAGTATAAAAAGTAAGAAAGGGCAATAACTCCAAAATTATGCAAGCAAGAGTTGTAGTTCTTGTGCACTGCACTTCTCCTCCATAAGATCTATCCACCCATAAGGTTTCAAGTTGATAGCTATTATACTTTAGGAGATATGCTCTGTGGTCAGATTGCAAGGACTCAAATAAGATGTTATCTTATACAGCAAACATAAAGGTAACAAACATTAAACTCCCTTTTTGCATGACATATTTTTAGACACAAATATCAAATACCTTATGGTAAAGGGCATCTGATTTGCTACTGAAATGAGAAATTTCATCAAATTCTGAGCATGAGACTAGGAGAAATGAAAGAATAACTGTATTTTACGCGCTAGCGTAAAGGTAACAAACATTTAGCCCCCTTTTTCCATGATATTTTTTTTTTTACGTTAATTTCAAATTGTTTATAGTAAAGAGCATCTGATTTGCTACTCAAATATGAAATTTCACTAAATTCTGACTGTTAGACTAGGAGAAATTTGGGAAAAACTGTTTTTTACCCTAAGTCCCCTTTTCCCGTGACGAGGCCTCAAATCAAAAAACCGTCACAGATGCATCATCACTATATCATAGGGAGTTCACATGGTAAGTTTCATTTGATTTGGCCCAAGGGTTATGGAGAAATAGGTGGGGACGGATGGGTGGGGACAGGTGGACGGAATTACTATTTTACATGCTAACGTAAGGTAACAAACATTTAGCCCCCTTTTTCCATGATATTTTTTTTTTTTTTTACGTTAATTTCAATTTGTTTATAGTTAAGGGCATCTGATTTGCTACTCAAATATGAAATTTCACTAAATTCTGACTGTCGGACTAGGAGAAATTTGGGAAAAACTATTTTTAACCCTAAGTCCCCTTTTCCCGTGACAAGGCCTCAAATCCAAAAACCATCACAGATGCATCATCACTATATCATAGGGAGTTCACATGGTAAGTTTCATTTGATTTGGCCCAAGGGATATGGAGAAATAGGTGGAAATGGACGGACGGACAGACAGACGAAGCAGCGGCTATATGCTCTCCCTTTGGGGAGCATAAAAACGGTGGAACACCTGAGTGATTAATTTCCAGCTATTAAGCAATATAACCTTCCCCAAACAGAACAAGATGTATTCCTGAACACAAAAAGCTCCAAAAAAGCAAAATTTTCAAATTCTTGACTTTGTCAAGTGACCTTAACCTTGAGATCTGCAGATGCTTATTGATGAGATCCATCATCTGGCAAAATAGGTGCTTTGTATCGTGAATAGCCTTTCATAAGTAATAGGCAATTTTTAGTCTATTACATTAAGTTATTCAAACAGAGGGTCAGACAGATAGACAGACAACAATATACCCCAAAGCTGATTGATTTGGTGCAAAAAATCAGAATAGTTATAGAATTTAGCCCCTACTTTCCCTGAGTTTTGTTTGTCAGACTTTCAACTCAAGGTGGAGACAGTATAACTAAATGAGGGCTAAAAGGTTACCTAGAACTTCAATTTGTTGAGGACCTTTTAGCCTTCATTAGGGAAATATAAAGCATTATAAATGGACACTTCATTAGGGATAAACAAAGTTAGGACGTGGCAACACTACAGATATTGGGATTTCAATTTTAAATATTTCACTAGTCCTAGCTCAAACCCTTTGTTTTGGGTGCTCATTGGATCCAGGAATTGTCTCCGCGAGACAATACAAATGAGTACCCACAACATAGTGTTTCACTGAGAAATAAAGATTTTATAATGGAGTTATCCCCTCTTATCTGTACCTCTGCGCCGACTGAAAACTGTCCAGGGGTGTTGAATTCCCATGCCCCACTTGTCCAACACATGCTTTTCCACTTGCGGGTGATGCATTTTTCTAGGCCACTAGTGCATGGTCAAGTAAATACCAAAGCAAATCTTGGAATAGTACTTAAAAGATCTAGGAGAAAAGTCTTCATCATGTTTGTATCAAAGGTTAGAAAACATTGTTTTTAATGAAGAAAATGCTTGGTTACAGCATTTTCTTTATTAAAAAACAATGTTTACTCAATAGTAACCAGTCCATTTTTTTAGAACAAGTTTATTTTGATCCTGGACAAGTAGGAAATTGACTTTTGCTTGTCCATGGACAAGTGGAGAAATTTCGTATTTTCACACCTCTGCTGTCCAGAAATTAACTCATATCCAACCCTTTCCAAATCAATCTAAATTTGAACAAGATCTGTTGCAAAGCAGACTTATGTCCCCAACGAGTTCTTTGAGCCAGTTACATATTTGGTTTTCTGACAAATTTCAATTGTGATCTTGACCTTTGAGACCCAAAAATATCAGGGCATGGGTAACAAAAGTATAGTTTCATAGTTCTAGGTCACTTTGTCGCAGTCTAGAAACAAAAAAGGTCTACAGATGGACAGATGGATGGACAGATAGACTTGGGGGGTATAAAAACACTTTGGAACAGAAATACGAGTCCATGTTTTCATTCAGGTTTGAGAATTTGCAGACTGGCCATATCCCTTGACCTCAGACATAGTAGACCATATCAGAAATGCAACAGCTGTCTTTAAGTTTTCTAAATGTGACCGGCCTTAACTTCTGTCATCAAAATCAAAGGGCAAAAAGCACTGAAAGTACCAACTGTAGGTCAATTTTTATTTGAAATACTAAATCTATTGACAATTATGGTTTGAAAGTGAGAAACAGGTGGTGTAGACTAACATCAGACTGCACATATGTGCAGGCTGATGTTTGTCTATAGCTCCTGGCAAAGCAGGAAAATTCCGGGCTCAGCATGACAAGGGTTAAAATCAAAGTTATTGAAGAACTGATGCAATAATTTTGAGTCTTTATTTTCTTATTGTAAATTTTGAATTCTTTGTTTTAAATAGGAAAGTCAGATAGTATAGACAAAGATCAAATGTGCAGGCTGTTCTTTGTCTATAATCCCTGCCAAAGCAGGAAGATTCTTAGTTCAGCAAGACAAGAGTTAAATTCATTAAACAGTAATGAATTATTTACTATCTTATAGTTAAGTCACATGGCCCTCTAAATCACGTGTCTGTAATCTTGAGACAAGATTCTGAGTAAATACCTTAGATCATTAAATTGACCATAAATACTTTATTAAGCATCTTTTCTACAGAATAATAAAAGTCAGTCAAGTCAACTCTGCCCTGAAAAAAACCCTGGTTTATTACATGGCTTGTTTGAAGAAGACATCTTTCAAGGCTATTACGTAATGCTACAGATTTTTTTTATCTTTTCCCTTTCATTTAGAAATTAAGATATAATTATTTTCTCCTAATATTTAAAGTTATAAATTTTCCTTTTAGACTATGACAAATGATCAGTTGAAAGTTCTGCACATCTATTAATCCTTAATAAGGTATTTTTGTTCATGCCTTTCTATTGAAGGGGAATTCACCTTTTTCTGCTTTCATCAAAAAAGTAATATTTAAGAATCATTAATACAATAATCTTCATTTTTGACATTTTGACATTTTAAGATTTGTTTGACAATTAAAATTTAAAATTTTATTACAACCAAAATTGCTCTTTTTTCAGACATTTCAGCTAGTCTCCTCAATCTTTTTTGCACTTAAAGTAGAAAGTAAGTTGAATAGGTTAAGATTAGACTGCACATTATGTGCACAGACTGATCTGAGTCTTTACAGTTTGCAAAATCTTTGTGTAAATGTAATGGACAGCATGTTTAAGGTTTAACCCTTTGCTGTTTAACCCCTGCTTTTTACGTGCCTGTGATTTTATGATTGAGAAAACATTGTGACAAAAGAAGAAATTGTTCCTGACAAGCAATTTCTTCTTTTTCCACACTATTTTCTACCCTACTGAATGGTTATTTTTCAAATTAAATGCACTTTCAATTTTCGTCTGCAAAACCTTTGAATTAGGACAGGTCTAAAATTTTGTAAAACAGGAAAGGGTTAAGGACTTACTTTTCAGTCTCAATTCATTGTTTTACATCAACACTAACAAACACTGACCATTATTTGAGGACATGTGGAATGAAAGTCATTCAAGTTCTACTTTTTATCATTTCTTTTAACAGCTGTATTCTTTTTTAACATTTTATGTGATTTTCTTTTGTTTGGCGCCATGATTTTCAAAGCATGACATTAAATAAATTCTGAAGATAATTTCAATTAAAATTTGAATGGTAGGTCTGAAGAACAATTATTATAACGGCGCTGGGACATTTTTAGCTTGATAACTTAGTGATTGTTGTCATGCAAAAACTTTTACCATAGATGCATTTTGTGTAAATTATTGTCCTGTTTTTAACCCTTTGCTGTTTAATCCCTGCTTTTTACGTGCCTGTGATTTTATAATTGAGAAAACATTGTGAAAAAAGAAGAAATTCCTCCGACAAGCAATTTATTCTTTTTCCACATTGTTTTCTACCCTACGGAATGGTTATTTTTCAAATTAAATCCACTTTTAATTTTCGTCTGCAAAACCTTTGAATTTGGACAGGTCAAAAATTTTGTAAAACAGGAAAGGGTTAATTGGTATTTTTTATCCACTATCCAGCACAAACCACCCAAGCATCCCTTAGGCAGTGTTTTTGGTTTTTCAGATGTTGATTTTGAAGTTATTTGAGTAAACATGGCACTTGGAAAACAAGAAGTATTTGTGAAATGTCTATGTCCCCGAATCAGCAATTTTTCTCTACAAAATTCGGCCTTGATATGTTCCCTTAAAATAATGTCAGAATGACCTTAATTTTGTTATCAGCAGAAATATATCATTGAGATCTATTTATAATGCCAAACATAAGCTTTATATCTTAAATGGTCTAGAAGAGCAATGCTAGGTTTTTTGGTAAAAGCTTGTGGAAATTTGGCTCTGATTTCAAATCCGACCTAGTCAGATGACCTTGAAGTGTGGTTAAAATCCCACCAGTAGATTTTCAGAAGATTATTAAAGAAAAAATTTATAACCAGGTTTGCACATATGCACTGACAGATGCAGCGCCATAACAATAACCCAAGTGGCCTCTGGCCACTGAAGCTAAAAACTTCTAAAAGAAACATGCTCAAGCAATAAATGTCATCCATAAGTCAAAAGGGACCATATTTGAAATAAGAGAAACCATTCCTTGTAAATAACATTGCAACTAGCTGAGGTTAACATGAAATTTTGTTATTTTTTTAATAAGACAATAACACTCAGGTATTGGTTTCTATAGCCATAAATATTCTTCCTTCAACATTTTTAACCAAACAAAATGTGTGGTTTATGATAGTCAAATCAAGATCCAAATTTTTCACAGTTCCAAGAAGATCCCTTTTGACAAGACAATTTACAATATCATTTTTTTTCAGAGTTACATAATACCTGGAAATTCTCGCTTTTCCGCGCTGCTTTTGGTGATAGTAGATTGGCAATAGAAGAAACTCGTAATAGGGACTTACGGCGGCTCTTTTTCTGAAAATAAAGAAAACAAAATTTAATCTCACGCAGAATTTTTAGCTTATTTCCTATCCTATTTTTATCTTCTTTGATCAAAGAATTTTTACTAATAATTTTTTCTCTTTCCAGAATATTTTCTGAATGAAAGCACCTGAAAATAATTAAATAAAATCCAGCCACAAAAAAGTTACTAAGGTTATATTCACAGTCATGTTTCATAATGATTTTCATAAACAGGGTTTTTTGATGTGCTTAATTGATACTGCATGAAAGAATGAACAATATTTAAGAGAAAAAGAATTAGTTAATATACAAAGTTATATGATCAATTACCACAATCGAGATAAATTGTATTGAAAACAAAAAAAATACTTATAACCAAGGAAAAATTCAAAGGGTCAGTGCTAAACAACTGCAATTGCCCATTTTATTTAAAAGCATTTACATATCTGCAGTATCCCTGATTTTTTCTATCACAGGTATTTTTTTTGCTTTATGGCTCGCAGGTCATTTTAATTCGAATGCAGAATTATTGTTTGCATCTTCTTACAATAAAGAACAATTCAACATATCGTCGGTTGTAATTCTAAAATCTCGTAACTACAGCTTTAAACAAGCTGTAGTTACGATATTTTAGAATTACTTTGACGACTTTCTTCATGTGTAAAGTGTAATTCAATTTGTTTATTGATACATTTCAGGCCTCCAGCCTATTGTACATATATGTTACAAACGAGTTACATAAACATGTGTAAATTGATACTTAATAATAAATACCTGTAGATCAGTTTGAATGGACCAATCATATAGAGGATCATCCACTGAATCACTAATACTAATCTTTACACAAGTGTGAATGCTCGATAACACTAATGTTTCCATCATCTTCATAATACGAATCTATTCCGCTCAGTCTTATTTTTAAAATTAATTTGATCCTTTTTGAGTATTCAAAATATCTTCCCCATCATTTCAAATAGTCTTGTTTGTTTTGGTGCAATATATATGACAACACATCATGTGTCACTTTTAAACTATAGTGTAAATCTCGTAATTTTGTAACAAGTTCCATTTGAAATAAATAACAGTTAATCACTTTTGATCAAGCCTTACTTTCTTTGAAAACTTTTATATGATTATCAAATAAGTAAAGTTTTAAAGAAAACAAATAGCTTCAAAACAGAACAACGTCTTGGAAACCACGCTCACGCAAAATATTTCTCGCACAAGTCTTTATCACTAAGTAACTGATAACTATAAATCAATTCACTCAACCGTTGCCTACCGCTTTATTTTTGCCAACAAAGTTCTTTGAAAGTCTTTAACGATATTGAATATCAATTTTCAAAGGCTGCTGAAGCAGAGCGTGCCTAGTTACAGCAAACAGACTCGGTGTGCTGGAGTGCTACGAGGCCCTGGTAGTAGGATTTATCCAATACCAATATAAATACTATGTCTGCCACATAAGGTATGAATGACGTCACATTTTTTAGCAAAACCTTTAATCAAAATAGCACCATTATTCATTATTTATAGCAACTTTTGTGATAGGTACAGCTGTTAATAGTATAACAGGGTTTGACACTGACTCCTTCTTGCCACCAGCCTGAAGGACCTGTAAGCCGAAAGTATTACAGAACTCCTTGATTATAGCAGCAGGTCCTGCATGAAAACAATAATTGAATTTAAGATATTTAAAAGATAAATTGCAAATAAAACATTGTTTGAAAGAAGAAATTGCAAATTGACAAGCAATTTCTTCTTTATACAATGTTTTCAATAAGGTAATGCAAATTTTACTATTGAAATGTACTTACTTTTTCAAAACTAGACAGATTTCAAATACTAAGTGCTGCCATTATTTACAGGCCTGAGGGACTTGCAGCATGGTAACATCTATCAGTCCAGTCCCTAAATCCATAGGTCTCGGGCCTGAGAACTGGTGTTGGTGTCAATCCTTAATAATATTATAATTCTTAAACTTTGTAGATAAAAACAAAATATTTAAGCTGTACGTTTGAGTTTATGGAATTTCACCAATTTTTAATTAGATGTGACCTTGACCTTAATCAGACATTCTTTTTTGTGTCAAAAGATCTCAAATGGTGGCAAATTTGTTGGCTATCTTTGAAATTGGTAAAAAGAAAATTTCAATTTGGATCTGGTTTGAGGTATTCATGAGGAGTATCCACACCAAATGTGAAGATGATCCATTGCGAAATAAAGAAGTTATTGTGTATCAAAGCATCCTGAAAGATTGACAGACGTTTTGGCAAAAACTATAGAGCTTCCACAATATTTTGTTGGCAGGAACATAAGGATGAAGAACACTAACATCTGTGAGTGAGGAGTTCAGACTACTTCCAACTTATTAAATCAAGGATTCTCAGCTCAATGTAAGGAGTCCGAATATTTATATTTTAAAGGACATTTTGGAAATCATAAAAATTCTTTTATAGGCATTTTTTCCACCACAAGTTTCTCTCCCAAAAAAGGTGGTTTTCTTTATAAAATCAGTTGTAGATGTAAGCCAAGGTTATCTGTCACAACTTTTGTACTCAATAGATCTCATATTTTGAGAAACATTTTTCAAGGATTGAAAAGTTATTTTAATCTGTTGAATTGTTTTTTGAAGTGTTCCAATATGCTCAAAAGCTACCATCATGGCGCAGTTGGTAGTGCATCGGACTGTCAATCTAGAGGTTGCAGGTTCGATCCCAATAGATGCACTCATTCTTTCTGACTCTTTGTTTACCACCAATGGGTTGATAATCGTAGACCTATTTGGGATAGCAGCTGGAGGCTAGGAAAGGATGTTATGGTGGTGTGAGAAATACCAGGAATCCGTTGTTAGGTGCTCCAGCTGCAGCAAAATGACTGAAATAATGTTAAAAGCCGCGTAAAACCCAATTCAAGCAAACAAATCTAATATGCTCAAGGGAGTCAGTCGGACTCCAGTACTTTCAAAATATTTAGGAATCCCAAAAATATAACAAAAGCTGTCTTATTACAGCGAAGCTAGACAATTCCTGGTGCAGGAAAGCAAAAGCAAATCAATGTCCATGTTGGAAAATTCCAATGAATTCCATATCAGGGTAATGAATCTTTGTCTAGAGTCCAACATGATGGCCACAGAAGCATCTACAAAGTTTCATAGCAAAAGCTTGAGTAGAAACACAGATATTGCAATTTATCATAAATTGCACATAAAAACTGAAGAGACTTTTAAGTCCAAAAAGGAACAAAATTCTACTAAATTCAATATCAGAGTAATGCATCTTTGTCTAGGGGCTGATACTATGGTTACTATGGTTACAAAAGCATGTTCAAAGTTTCCAAGCAAAAGCTTTACTAGAGAGATTTAACCCTTTGCTGTTTAATCCCTGCTTTTTACGTGCCTGTGATTTTATGATTGAGAAAACATTGTGAAACAAGAGGACCCTGAGGGCCCTAAATCGCTCACCTGATATTTCAAGTAAATTATCATTAAGATTGATTGAATGGAGTTTAACGCCGCTTTCAACATTATTTCAGTCATATCGCGGCGGCTGGAGCACCTAATAATGGATTCCTGGTATTTCTCTCACCAGTACAACCATCACATTCTTTCCTAGCCTCCAGCCGCTATCTCACATAGGTCTACGATTATCAACCCATTGGTGAGAGACAAATAGCCGGAAAGAATGAGTGCCGCCGTCGGGGATCGAACCCGCGAACTCTAGATTGACAGTCCGACGCGCTACCAACTGCGCTATGACGGCGGCAAATTATCATTAAGACTCCATTTCCTATGATATGGCATGAACCTTCCCATTTTCAACAGAGTTCATTCTTGTGACCTGGCAAACATTTTGATCAAGTTTCATGAAGATTGGACTATATTTGTGGCGTTTGGAGCTCTTACGAGTAAATTGTCATTAAGGCCCCTTTTCCCGTGATATGGCACATATACTTCCCATTTTCAATATACTTCATTCTCATGACATAACAAACATTCTGACAAAGTTTCATGATGATTGGACCATATTTGTGGCTTCTAGAGAGTAAACAAAAAAATTGTCATTAAGATGCCTTTTCCTGTGATATGGCACCGATCCTTCTCAATTTCAATAGACTTCATCCTCATGACCTAACAAACATTCTGACCAAGTTTCATGAAAATTGGACCATATTTGTGGCTTCTAGAGTAAAAACAAGAAATTTGTCATTAAGGCCCTTTTTCCCGTGATATGGCACGGATCCTTTCCATTTGAGCAATTTTCATAAGGGACAACCCAAGGAACATTTCTGCCAAGTTTGGTTGATTTTGACCAATAAGTTTAGGAGGAGATGTCGTTTAAAGATATTGTTGACAAAATTGTCATTAAGGCGCCTTTTTCCGTGATATGGCATGGATCCTTCCCATTTTCAATAGACTCCATCTTCGTGACCTAACAAACATTCTGACCAAGTTTCATGAAGATTGGACCATATTTGTGGCTTCTAGAGTGAAAACAAGAAATTTGTCATTAAGGCCCCTTTTCCCGTGATATGGCACGGATCCTTTCCATTTGAGCAATTTTTATAAGGGACCACCAAAGGAATATTTCTGCCAAGTTTGGTTGATTTTAACCCATAAGTTTAGGAGGGGATGTCGTTTAAAGAAATTGTTGACAAAATTGTCATTAATGCGGCTTTTTCTGTGAAATGGCACGGATCCTTCCCATTTTAGATAGACTTCATCCTCATGACCTAACAAACATTCTGACCAAGTTTCCTGAAGATTGGACCATATTTGTGGCTTCTAGAGTGAAAACAAGAAATTTGTCATTAAGGCCCCTTTTCCCGTGAAATGGCACGGATCCTTTCCATTTGAGCAATTTTCATAAGGGACCACCCAAGGAATATTTCTGCCAAGTTTGGTGATTTTGACCCATAAGTTTAGGAGGAGATGTCGTTTAAAGAAAAAGTTGACGACGTTACAGACAGACGGACAGATGGACAGACGGACGCCGGACAACGATCGATCACAATAGCTCCCTTGAGCACTTCGTGCTCAGGTGAGCTAAAAAGAAGAAATTGCTTCTGACAAGCAATTTTTCTTTTTCCACACTATTTTCTACCCTACAGAATGGTTATTTTTCAAATTAAATCCACTTAAAATTTTCGTCTGCAAAACCTTTGAATTTGGACAGGTCCAAAATTTTGTAAAACAGGAAAATTTTAATAGATAAATATCAGTTGCACGTAAAAACCTAATCAAGAATGTCCAATTATGAAAAGGGTTAAAACTCCACTTAATTCAATATCAGAGTAACAAATCTTTGTCCTTTAGTATGGTGACAGAAGCATGTGCAAAGTTTCAAAGCAATAGCTTTAGTAGAAACAGAGACATTACAGTTGCAATACAGTTGAATTCAGTTGCACGTAATAAAAAGCCAAGTCTGAAAATGGTTAAAATTCCTCTTAAATCAATATCAGGGTAATGAATCATTGTCTAGAGGCTGATATTGTGGTTACAGAAAAATATGCAAATTTTCAAAGCAATAGCTTTAGTAGAAACAGACACAGTTGCAAGAAAAACCTTAACCAAAGCATTACACTGACACAAACACTAACCCTGACAGCAACACAAACATTGACACCAACGCTGACACACAGGGGACCAGAATAGCACCCCTATTCAACAAAAAGTTGAGCTAAAAAGGAATCTCATACTCCCCTAAGCATAAAATCCTATACAGACTTGTTGACAAGTGAACAAAATCTGTGTTTAAAAACAACATATGGCAACCCCCCCCCCCCCCCTCCCCCCCAAATTGTGCAAGCCAAAGTTGAGGTTCTAATGTGTTTTGCACTTCTTCCAAATAAGATCTATCCATCTTAGAAGTTTCAAGTTGATAATTATTTTACTTCCAGAGATATGCTTCAGACAAAATCTAAGTTTAATACTCCGGACCAAATTCTAAGTCTTTGAAAATAACAAAGGGTTACATTAATTGCCCTTTGTTTTTTTCAAAGACTAAGACTCCAAATTTGTTCCTGCAAGAGTTAAGGTTCTTGTGCACTTTGCCTCTCCTTAATTAGATCTTTCAACCTGTGAATTTTCAAATCGAAAGCTTTTATACTTTTGGAGATACACAGACAAAAACGCTGAAATGACGGGGGATATTCATACAATCTAAGTGCTGAAAGCACTGAATGCACTATTTGTGAGTCATTATTAATATCTAAAATGAAATTTAAATTTTCCATGGCAGAAAAGTCTAGACTAAGATCAGATTGTAGAGATATGCCGCCTGATCTTTGTCTAAATCTCCTGTCAATACTGAATATTCAAGCTCAGGTTAAAAGGTAAAAAATGCTGATTGTTTGAAGAAGAGGAATTTTCATACAGGAAAACTTGATGTTTTGATCATTAATATTTTTTATTTTTCTCTTCTTTTTTTCAAAATTAATGATGAATAATTATGTTTTTATAAGTCTTGGTCCTTTGGAGCCAACAATGCTTGTTTTCCTATTTGTAATTTTAACATCATTATTTTATTCTTCCTCAAAATCTTATAATGAATATGCAAACCAAGTCACATGCCTATAATGAACATACTTTGTACTATAGTTTTTTCCCCCTTCCCTTTATTTTAACCTTAATCAAAAAAGCTAACTTAAATCATTCAGTGAAGAGTCTTTATCATTGTTGGAACTAAAGTTTTTGCCAGTATCCTGGGGTTAACACTAACTTAGAAAAAGGAGTCAAACAGACTCCCAACTTATGAATTCTAGGGAGTCTAAATTTTCATATACAGGGGAGAAAATTGTGGAAAAGTAGAAATTGCTTGTAGGTTTTCTGTCAAAATAATTAGTAGAAACAACAAAATGATATATACAACAGCTTTTTTAAAAGAGATTTGAAACTTTGACTAATAGAGTTTTCGGGTAGTAACTTGAAGGATATTTCTCTGTTCATTTGCTTGAGGAACTATTCAATGAACAAGGAGACAATTGGACTCCTAACTTGCAAAGTAAAGGAGTCCTGTCCACGGAATAAGGAGTCTTGGACTCCCGAACACCCCTAAGTGTCAAACTCTGGTAGCAAGTAATATGTGATCCCCCAATGGCCTAGTTTTTTTACCCAATTTGCCCCAATTTTGAAGTTTGTTTGAGATTAACTTAAACAAAAATCTTAAATATCATATTGATAAAAATCTAACCAAGTCTCAAGACATATATCAGCCACAATATAGCCTCTAGAGTGCATTTAAGTGTTATCCATGTTTTGAATGAGTGACCTATATTTTGACAACTTGACCCAATTTTAAAATCATCAAGGTATGATGTAGACAAACATCCTGACCAAGTTTCAAGACAGTTGGACTAAAAATATGGCATCTAAGGTGCACACAAGCCTTTTCCAAGATTTGACCCAGTGACCTAGTTTTGACCCCAATTAACTATAGGATATCATATAAACAAACATTCTGACCAAGTTTCAAGACACTTGGGTAAAAAAAATATAGCCTATAGTCAGTGCACACAAGGTTTTCTTACATTTGACCTTGTTACCTAGTTTTTGATCACACTACACCCAATTTAGAACGGTGATTGTCCGAAATTAGAGGCACAAAATAAATTATTTCATGAAATAATTAATGGTGTCCGATTTCTTGGAGTGTCCGAATTTATGGATGAATTACGGTTCTATCTTTACCCTTTTGAGATCGTCGTTATCGGTGTTTCTCAGCTGCCGGGCGGGTAGGCCCGAGAAATCGGGATTCAGAGAACTAAGAGGAGTCTGCGATCGTTTAACCCTACAAGCTAGATTACTTTATCAAAGATAGTTTTGTTTAGCTTAGGGACAACAAAACGATCTTAAAATAAAAAACCAAAGTAATAAACCGCGTTTGTTCTTCAATTCATTGCCGAGGTTTAAAAATATAAAATACGATGGCCTAAATATGTACATGTATATTTAGATATCCGATATCGTTATCAATATTGACCCTGTGTCTGTTATGTTAACGCGGTACGTTATTGTTCACCGCGGGAGGGGGGAGGGAATCGACGGCGGCCAGGGAAGGGTACAGCGTTATAGCAGATACATCCACTTCTTCCGCGGATTCATTTCTTTGACCCCGACCACAGCGTTTTAATGGAGTTGCAGTATACTTCTATCAATTTCTTTACATTTAACTAAGAAATAGCTTTAAATCTACACAAGAACACCGCCTACGGGTGCCTAAGCTCATCTGTTAAGTGCTGGATGGTGAAAAATCACAGTCCAAAAAGACTCTAGACACCACTTTTCACCAGTTAGTGTCTTTACCAGTCAAAAGTTAAAGAAAATTATGAAGTTTCTTTGTTGTAAGTGAGTGCCTTTCACCAGATGACCTTATACTTGACCAATGACCTTGTTTAATATGTGACAAGGCTCTATGACCTTACAATCTAAAGTTACGGCTGATATCAGTTTCTGTAAAATTTGACCTTTTAAATTACCTTGACCTTGACTGATGACTTTTAATAGAAAGGCCTTGTCCCAAGTAATCATCATATGAAGTATGAAGGCCCTATCAATTAACATACAAAAGTTATGGCAAATGTTAAAATTTCTGTGTTTTTTTTTCTTCAAAAGTTTGACCTTGAAAATGACCTTGACCTAGACTGATGACCTTGAACATGGAACCAACAGAAAGGCCTTGTCCCAGGCAATTAAAGACAAGAGGACCATGATGGTCCTAGATCGCTCACCTTAATCTCTTGGATCCCTGGGACATCACATCAATCACAAAGGCAGATGTCAACCGAGTTTCATTATGCTTGTACCTCATTTATACACAGATCCTTACCATTTCCCATAGGGTTCATCTTTGTGACCTAAAAGACATTCTGACCAAGTTTCATAAAGATTGGACCATATTTGTGGCCTCTGGAGTGTTGATAAGAAAATCATCATCAAGGCCCATTTTCCTGTGATAATGCATGGATCCTTCTGATTTTCAATAGGGTTCATCTTTTTGACCTGGCCAATATTCTGACCAAGTTTCATGAAGATTGGGCCATTTTTGCGGCCTCTAGAGTGTAAACAAGCAATTTGTCAAGAAGGCCCCTTTTCCTGTGATAATGCATGGATCCTTCTGATTTTCAATAGGGTTCATCTTTTTGACCTGGCCAATATTCTGACCAAGTTTCATGAAGATTGGACCATTTTTGCGGCCTCTAGAGTGTAAACAAGCAATTTGTCATTAAGGCCCCTTTTCCTGTGATAATGCATGGATCCTTCCCATTTTCGATAGGGTTCATCAATGTGACCTGACCAAAATTCTGACGAAGTTTCATGAAGTTTGGACCATATTTTGTGACCTCCTGAGTATAAATAAGAAAATTGTTATTAAGGCCCCTTTTCCTGTGATATGGAATGGAACCTTCCCATTTTCAAAAGGCTTTATGCTTAAGACCTGGCCAATATTCTGACCAAGTTTCATGAAGATTGGGCCATATTTGTGGCCTCTAGAGTATAAACAAGAAATTTGTCAAGAAGGCCCCTTTTCCTGTGATATGGCATTGAACATTACCATTTACATTTGGGTTCATTTTTGTGACCTGGCCAATATTCTGACCAAGTTTCATGAAGATTGGGCCATATTTTTGTGGCCTCTAGAGTATAAACAAGAAATTGTCAATAAGGCCCCTTTTCCTGTGATATGGCATTGAACATTCCCATTTACATTTGGGTTCATTTTTGTGACCTGGCAAATATTCTGACCAAGTTTCATAAATTTTTGGCCAGATTTGTGGCCTCTAGAGTGTAAACAAGAAAATTGTCATTTAGGCCCCTTTTCCCGAGATATTGCATGGATCCTCCCCATTTTCAATAGGGTTCATCCTTGTGACCTGACCAACATTCTGAAGTAGTTTCATGAAAATTGGATCATATTTGTGGCCTCTAGAGTGTAAACACTTAAATTGTTGACGCATGACGACGCACGACGCACACTGCACATTCAATGATCACAAAAGCTCACCTTGAGCACGATGTGCTCAGGTGAGCTAAAAATGCAAAGCAGAGCATTTGTTCAAATATCTTATTAACATGATCAAATAACAATTTTGGGTCAGGTAAAGGTGACATGTTGATGCATCGACATGTACATTTGGAATCCTAGCAATGCCTGAAAATCTATGTCAAAACTTGTTCATTTGTATTTTAATGTATTTTTGTCCTGATGCAACCTTCAGATTGTTTCTTATATCTGATTAACTTGTCAAAAAAATTTTTTTCATTATCCGGTAGTTTCCAATATCAGAGTTTCGATTATCCGACCAATCTTTAACTTAGGCTACAGCGTTTTTTTTCCTTCTTTGAACGGGTCCGGTAAACGGACCCGTTCCCAATGACGAAAACTACTATTTTTTCCCAAAATGAGAGAATGAAATTCCCAATTCAAAGCTAATTCTTGAAGTAAACATAAACTTTGATTATTTCCTATTGGAAAACCTGGAACTTCTTATAGCAATAAAAATCTGTGTTATAATTTGTCAACAAGAGGGGAATTTCCGAAGATCAGTTTATTTTAGTCACATGGTTCTCGATTTCATAGGCATTAACAATTACGAAGCAGGAAACCCTGTGTATTTTGGATAACTCAGAAGTTATCGCATTACAAAACTGCATATTTTTGTGAAGCCAAGATATTGCCATTTTTGGACCTGATTTGCAGTAGACGATCTTTTAGCATTTATTTATCAATTGATGTAAGATGAATTTTAAAGGAAAAAACTTACTAGAAAGAAGGACTTTTGGTCATGGTTGAAGCTAATTATTTTCCTGTTATATAACCCAAAATATAATTGTTTATCTTTGTTTAATTTTCGTAAACAAAGTTGACTGTTATTCACGATCTCGGCACCTCTCAGAACCAACCTGAAATGTCTTTCAAACATTCTACAGCAGGTAGAACATCTGAGTATATGATCTATTTTGAAAATATGTTTAAAAATTTTCTAGTAGAAATATTCATTTATAGCTGTTTTAAAAACAATAGGATTGAATATGTATTTGTTTTCTGTTGATTTGTACCCAAGAATGTTCAACCCACGAATTTATTATAGAACTTGATTTATCTATATTTTAGGTTTAACCATGATATTTTTTTAACAAAAAACTCAGTGACATTTCTAGATTTGATATAAAACATTTATTCCAGAGAAATCAGACTAATTCTTTGTCATTGAATGTTTTAGTTCAGATTCCTTGTTTAAGGACTATGGTTTGCTTTTCAGTTAAAATATGACTATAGAGGCATAGGAACTTCTATAATACATATTGTAATGAATACTAATGGTATAAATAAAAGTAATGTTTTTAAAACAATTGTCACAATGAAAATTCCCAATTTTTGAGAAAACAACGCATTTTTCCCAATTGATCCGGTCTCGGACCCTTTCCCAAAGCTAGAAGAAAAAACACTGGGCTAAAGAAGAAATAATTTTGTGCTGGAGGAAAAGTTGCTAATATCCAACAAGAGGACCATGATGGTCCTAGATCACTCACCTGATTCTTTTTGACCACTGGGATGTCACAGCAATTAAATAGGCAGATATCATAAAGAAGATAATAAACAAGAGGACCATGATGGTCCTATATCGCTCACCTTCGTCTCTTTGGCTTCTCCCTTAGCAAAATAAATTGCTTTAAAGATCATTAAATGACCATTAGATTATTCAAAGAAAAACATTATTCTATTCCTTTGATCCCTGCATAAGTTTCTAGCCTTTTCTAAACCAGTTTCATGTGACCTGGCCAACATTCTGCCCAATTTTCATGACTATTGAACCAAATTTGTGGCGTGTAGAGACTAGAGTGTAAACATAAATTGTCAGGCCACTTTTCCCTTAATATTGCATGTATCCTTCCCTTTTTCAAAATGATTCACCCTCAAGACAATGGCCAACATTCTGATCAAGTTCCTTGGAGATTGGACCGTATTTGCCGCCTCTAGAGTGTGAACAAGAAAATTGTTTTTAAGATCCTTTATACAGTGATATGGCATGGATCCTTCCCACATTCAATAGGGTTCATTCTTGCGACCTGACCAACATTCTGACCAAGTTTCATGAAGATATGGCCATATTAGTGGCCTCCAGGGTGTAAACAGGAAAATTGGCATTAAGGCCCCTTTTCTTGTGATATGGCATTGATCCTGCCCATTTTCAAAAGAGTTCCTCCTGGTAACCTGGAAAAACATTCTGTTCAAGTTTCATGAAGATTGGGCCATATTTGTGCCCTCTAGAGTGTAAACAAGAAAATTGGCATTAAGGCCCCTTTTCCCTTGATATGGCATGGATCTTTCCCCTTTTCAATAGGCTTTATCTTTGTGACCTGGCCAGCATTCTGACCAAGTTTCATGAAGATTGGGCCATATGTGTGGCTTCTAGAGTGAATACAAGAAAATTTTCTCCAAGGCCCCTTTTCCCTTGATATGGCATGGATCCTTCCCATTTTCAATAGGGTTAATCCTTGTGACCTGACAAACATCCAGACCAAGTTTCATGAAGATTGGGCCATATTTGTGGCCTCTAGAGCGTAAACAAGATAAATGGCATTAAGGCCCCTTTTCCTGTGATATAGATTGGATCCTACCCATTTTCAATAGGCTTCATCCTTGTGACCTGACAAATATCCTGACCAAGTTTTATGAAGATTGGGCCATATTTGTGGCCTCTAGAGCGTAAACAAGAAAATAGTCTTTAAAGCCCCTTTTCCCTTGATATGGCATGGATCCTTTCCATTTTCAATAGGGTTCATCCTTGTGACCTGGCCAACAATCTGACCAAGTTTCATGAAGATTGGACCATATTTGTGGCCTCTAGAGTGTAAACAAGAAAATTGTCTATAAGGCCCCTTTTCCCTTGATATGGCATGGATTCTTCCCATTTTCAATAGGGTTCATCCTTGTGACCTGACCAACAATCTGACGAAGTTTCATGAAGATTGGGCCATTTTTGTGGCCTATAGAGTGTAAACACTAAGATTGTTGACGCCGGACGACAGACGACACACGATGCACGACGGACATTCAATGATCACAAAAGCTCACCTTGAGCACGATGTGCTCAGGTGAGCTAAAAACCAACTTTCATGAAGTTTGGACCAAAAAATGGCTGGCCTCTAGAGTGTAACATGAGAACAATCATTAAGACCCCTTTTCCTTTAATATGGCATGGATCCATCCCATTTTATATAGGGTTCATCCTTGTGACATAATCAACATTCTGACCAAGTTTCATGAAGATTGGATCATATTTGTGGCCTCTTGAGCATAAACAAGAAATTTGTCAATAAGGCCCCTTTTCCCTTGATTTTGCATGGATCCTCCCCATTTTCAATATATTCATCCTTGTGACCTGGCCTACATTCTGAATAAGTTTCATGAAGATAGGACAATATTTGTGGCCTCTAGAGTGTTTACAAGAAAATTGTCATAAGGCCCCTTTTCCCGTGATATGACATGAATCCTTCCCATTTGCGAAAGGGTTTATCCTTGTGACCTGGCCGACATTCTGACCAAGTTTCATGAAGATTGGGCTATATTTGTGGCCTCTAGAGCATAAACAAGAAATTTGTCAATAAGGCCCCTTTTCCTGTGATATGGCATGGATCCCTCTGATTTTCAATAGGGTTCATCCTTGTGACCTGGCCTACATTCTGACCAAGTTTCATGAAGATTGAGCCATATTTGTGGCCTCTAGAGCATAAACAAGAAATTTGTCAATAAGGCCCCTTTTCCCATGATTTGGCATGGATCCTTCCCATTTTCAATAGGGTTCATCCTTGTGACCTGGCCTACATTCTGACCAAGTTTCATGAAGATTGGGCCATATTTGTGGCCTCTAGAGCGTAAACAAGAAATTTGTCAATAAGGCCCCTTTTCCCGTGATATGGCATGGATTCATTCGATTTTCAATAGGGTTCATCCTTGTGACCTGGGGAACATTCTGACCAAGTTTCATGAAGATTGGGCCATATTTGTTGCCTCTAGAGTGTAAACAAGAAAATTGTCAATAAGGCTCCTTTTCCCTTGATTTTGCATGGATCCTTCCCATTTTCGATAGGGTTCATCCTTGTGACCTGGGGAACATTCTGACCAAGTTTCATGAAGATTGGGTCATATTTGTGGCCTCTAGAGTGTAAACACTTAGATTGTTGACGCCCGGACGACGGACGAAGGACATTCAATGATCACAAAAGCTCACCTTGAGCACGATGTGCTCAGGTGAGCTAAAAATCCTTACTATCCAAGTTGCCAATAAAAGGATTCTACTGTACTAAGCACCAAAAGTAATTAGAAGTTGATAGCCACTGAAGGAAAATGACATAATCAATTATCAACTAGAGACTGCTATTGTCTCCAAATCAAGCAGTACTTAACACTATCAGTTCATTAGTTATACAACTAGATGATGACTTTTTGACCTCTCATACAGGGTTCTACACTAGCTAACTTCTATGAGTAAAGAGTCCATTGGAATCCCAACCTATCAAGGAGTCCAAGCTAAAAGGAAGGAGTCTGGCTTTTTTTAATAGGGCAAACTTTGTGGAAAAGAAGAAATTGCTTGTTACAAGCAATTTCTTCTTTTCCAGAAGTTTCTCCTTCAAAAAGAATGGTTTTCTCTCAAAATACTCCTAAATGCAAGTATTTTTTATCTTCAACACTTTAATAGTGAAAAGATGTACAATTTTGATGAAGTTTGAAAAGGAAACTGTCCTGTTTGTTGAAATATTCTTGTATTTACCAGGGAGTCCATCAGACTCCTTACTTACAAAATAAAGGAGTCCCAGTAGGTAAATAAGGAGTCTCAGACTCCCACACACCCCTTAGTGTTGAACCCGGTCAAAGTGTTGAATTTAGAGGAATTTTGCCAAGCTTTATATTTAGCATGACAAGAGTTAAATAGAGTATTTCAGTCTTCCTTCCAATCCCTCATTCAAATTGAAGCTTCGTGGTTTTGGTCACAAAACATTTCAGTGCCAAAGATAAAAAAAAAAACTTTTTTGTTCTCAACTAAGAATTTTCATTTTGAACTAAGTTAACTTCTTAATATTATCTTTTATGTTCATGCATCAACTTATATAGTATTAAAACAGAATTAAGGCTTTAATCTCAAGTTGAAATTACAGAAAGTTCTCAGTTGAGCATGAGACAAGTTTTATAATCTCAGGACCTGGGAACAAAATGAACTGTCTCAAACTTCTTGTACGTTTTCAACCCTCTAATTACTTCTATATTTAGCTCAGGCTTAAAGAATGGGACAATAATTAAGACTCCTGCGTTGGAGGTGGTAATTCTATTTATCTTATACTACAAAAATTTCGGGATACCAACCCTTTTCAGTTTTCTTACTGAATTTATCAAATATTTCCCAGTCACGTAGCTCACTTATTCAATTGTCAGGTTATGGGATATATTTTTTTTAATTTCAAACGAAATAGCGGCCTTTCATTGGCTAAAAAACAGGGCCATAAAAGTTCTTAAGGTAGTGTTCCCATAATAGTTAGGCAACATCTTGGACCTAATGATCATTCATACTGTTAACCGAGGTTTCCTAATAAAATCAATGGTTCATCATCATGACTCCCAAAACATTGCGGAACTATTACGGCTGTACCACCTTTAAATCCCTCTTGAATTTGATTGTTGGAGAAAACACACAAAAGCGAGATTCATCATTTGAGTTCAACTGATGGAACCGGGATTTATGGAGCTGCTATAAGAGATCAACCCCAAGACCTCTTGATTGAGAAGCTGGCTTCTAACTTCAGTAATTATGTGTTACCCAAGTATCTCCAGTATAAGCCTGAAGCTCTGAATCAACCTTTTATTTCTCTTGCCCTGCAAAGTGCAAACCCCCTTACCTGATATTGAGGTGTCGGCATAAGATTATTTAAGTAAGTATAAATATATGGGCATTGAAAAAGTTTCACAATTTTTGTATCATAAAACTTTTATCTGTTTCAGTATGTCATGTAGAGCCTGGAATATTCTGGCTTAAGTGGGAGGTAAAGACAAAGATCAGCCTGCACTAATGTGCAGTCTGATCCTAGCCGATACCATCTGATTTTCCTTTCTCAACCAGAAAAGCTTTAATAATTGTATATCCAAAATATTTACTTTCTTACAATTGGCACTACCAGTGCTTTCAGTACTTTGATTTTTTTTTCAATTTTTGGTGAACGAACGTCGTTCACCAGTGTTATATACCATGTCAGGAAAATCCTGTTGGATGTTAATACATTTGAAATAAAGTAGCGCCCCTTAAAATTCAATTTAGAATCTTTCAACATTTTTCTCCGCAAAATCACTTTTTATTTCTTTAATGGCATGTTTCTAGTTTTCTTTATCAAGTGAAGATAATGAAAATTCGCCTTGAAAAACACAATATGATCTTGCAATGTTTATCAAGGGAATTTTTGATCGGCGTAAGCTTGTCGAGAGTTTAAAGCAAAAACAAAGTCTGTGTTTAAACACCGAAGAGACAGATACTATGTTTTTGACCCAAGCCTTCGCTGGTGCAACTTGTAGTAATTAGCCGGAAATACGTGTTTATCTAGGTCGTGTCCTCTTGAACTTACATTCGGCAATACTCGGGCGATCTCCGACGGCTCCGAGTTAAATGTAGGTTACAGGAATCGGCCGAGTTGAGACGAATGACACATCAAGACACCTTGTGTCATTAGAACGCGGTTTTACATAACTTTTCAACTAGCGACAGTCAGTCTCGAGACGGGTTTTAAGAATGATTCGACATGTGTTTTACATGCACAACCTTTCTTGTATCTTTTATTTGAATAGGGGTGAACGTCGCTCTTAAGATTTTTCTGTAAAATTGCGTTGGCTAAAGTAGGGATTATTCCCAGCGAAAACTTTTCGTATTTGTCTATCTCAGAAGCGAATATTGCCTAATACCAAATGCGACAGGCACGGGAGATATTTCATTGGGGCCATTCTACTTTGCATTTTTATGCCCCCGTATCGTGAGATCGGGGGCATATTGTTTTACTCATGTCCGTCTGTCTGTCTATCCGTCTGTCCGTCCGTCTGTCTGTCCGTCTGTCCGAAATCTTAAACCGAAAACTTAACTTTTGCCTTTTCTCCAAAAGTATTTGATATACAAAGCTGTACATCAAAAAAGTCAAGGTCATGTGACAAGGTCAAGGTCATGTGACAAGGTCAAGGTCATCTGTCAAGGTCAAACTTTAAAAAAAATGCTGTTCCGGGGGCATTCGTGTTTCATTTCAATCTGTAAAACCATATCAATTCAAAATTCTATTTGAAAATTAAATAAATGATAGCTAAATATTCAACCCTAGATACCACTCCAATTGAAGAGTATATATTGCCGTGGTCAAGGGGGGACCAGATCCGCCATGCACTTGTTTACAATTCGACAGGCGGGTTGAGTTGTTAAATTATTGGGAAAAGTCATTGCGTTTTTTACAGAAATCATAAAAATCTTAATCGATGAATAAAAACTGGTTCCATCCTTTCCAAAATACGTTTAGAATTTGTTAACTACAGTTTAAGAAAAAACTAGCTCCGAGAAGAAAAGTCTAATATCAGCCGCAATACTGTAATAAGATATCTATAGCGAGTGATTTTACAAGCACCCAAACTCTTGAATGTAAACAATAGGTTCTCGTGCAAAAAATAAACCGACAATTGTAAGGATTCTCAATTCTTATTGGGAGGAAAGTCGGGAGGAAAAAACAGGGTATTATACTTAAACTATTTGTTCATGCAATTATTACCTCCCTTTAAAAAAATAAACTTCTTACATAAGATTCTTATTCGCTTTTGAAGTGGAAATTACGTTACAAAAATAATATTTATAAAGACTGTAAGTATGCAATTTACTATGAAGCAATTATTTAATATAAAAAGTTATACTTTAATTTCTAAACCTTAAACAGAAATTATCTCTGAATTATAGTAATAAGGCACTAGACCTCCTTTAACCTATACTCGAATCCCAACCCAGGCAGGAATTTTCAACTAGAAGTGAACTGGTAAGAAACCCAGAGGTAGCTCCGCGAGTATCGGTGCTTTATACTGGGCACAATAAAGAACCAAGGAGGTCTTTTCGTAGAAGAGCTAGGGGCGTATGAACCAAGATCTCCTCGTATCCGCTTCTTTCTCTTTCATGGTCCTTACCATATATGCCTATATACCATACGGAGGGACCTTAATCCTACAAACACACACTTTAACCTATACGACCAGCACAATTAGCTCAGTTGGTAGAGCACCGGACTTCAAAACCATTGAAGTTCGACTTTGTGGGTTCGGGTTCGATAAAAAAGTTAAAACAAATTAGATAGGATTAAATCGTTCTCTCCATTTATGTTTAATTAATAACTGTACCTATTTCAAGTGTGTAAAAGAAATTTTCACAGAGTAACAACTCATATTCTAACAAATATTTTTCTAACTGGATTTTCCCCATCTTTCCCTTTCTTTGAATTTGCATTGAAATTTCCGAACAACGGAAATTTTGTCAAGACAATTCCCCCCTTTTTTTTTAATTATTTTTACATTCATAGTTTCTCTTTTCTAATTGAATTCAATATATAATTCTAGAATGCCATCAGGTTCGTTCACCATCAGTACTTTCAGTGCTTTGATTGACAAAATTTTTATTCAGCATAAAAAGACTTAAGCTTGACATGTACTGATCAATTATCTCCCCTTGACCTACTAAAGACCAGTGTAAGGACATAATTGGCGTTAAATGATGTCAATACACCTATTAAATGGAGGGTACCATTATCACTGGGTTTCCATCATTTCCGACATCTTCATTAACCTGGTTACGTGCCTCTTCAATCCAGTGCGAATCAATAATGAAATCAATCCTTTTCCTGTGGAATTTGAATATTGCTGATTTTAATTGTTAAAACTATAATCAAGTAGAAAGGAGAAAATGTGGGCTAAGATCAGGCTGCATGTCTGTGCAGGCTAATCTCTGTCTACGTTGTAAGGGGAGACATCTCTAACCATCTTGCAAACTGTGTCAGGGAAGATCTTGGCTCAGTGGTAAGCCCTTTTAGTCTTGTAAACTAGTAAATGTGAATATTTTCTTTTCTGTGTTGATTTGACACCAGACAAGGTGGGTTTATTTTCAGCTAAGATTTTATCTAACACAGTTGCCAGGCATTGTATTGACCCTTTCCTGTTTTACAAAATTTTGGACCTGTCCAAATTCAAAGGTTTTGCAGACGAAAATTCAAAGTGGAATTAATTTGGAAAATAACCATTCAGTAGGGTGGAAAATAGTGTGGAAAAAGAAGAAATTGCTTGTCAGAAGCAATTTCTTCTTTTTTCACAATGTTTTCTCAATCAAAAAATCACAGACACGTAAAAAGCAGGGATTAAACAGCAAAGGGTTAAAACTTTCCTGAAGCTATGCATAAAAGGTAAGGGAGGTTTCATAACAAAGTTTATTTCTTTGTCCCAATTGTAAAATTTTAAGAAAAAGACACTGGTTAAAATGAATTATGGATAGTAAGATAAATATACTTTATACGCAACATCTTCTGCGTATTCTAATAACCACAGGTGTGGAAAAAACTTATACACTTGTCCTTGGACAAGTTGACAATTAAATTTTTACTTTTCTGACTTGTCTAAATTTTTATATTATTTGTTACCCAGCTCGTGATAAGGACCATCAGTATCTTGTAAAGTGTCGACCCTTGTCAGACTGCGCAGATCAATCTACCTTCCAGTGAATGAATTTTTGAAATGCAACCTCTGGTTGACAGATGGTGGACCCAATCTCTTTTTCCATGATGGTTCCTTTTCATATGATGGGTCACATTTATTTCTTTCAAATAAGGATTAGTTTTCTCTTGGAAAGAGATATTACCTAATCGTCACATCTTTTCCAGTAAGAGACAACCAAGTCTAGTAAACATTGAGATCAAAGGAAAAATTTCATTTTGAAAACAATTTCCTTAATTCCCTGTACCTATGGCTTAGTTTGCAATTCTGTTCTTGATTCAACTTTCTATTTTTTCAATGCAATCGACTTAGAAGATGAAACAAAGAGCTCTGCTGAGAGGCGCATAAACACCCGCAAGGGCTTGTCAGTAACCCAAGCTTGAATGATGTCTTAAAAAAAATGCAAATAGACGGACAGACGACTGGGGCCATAACATAGTATGACCTTTGAGTGTATATTGCAAATGGTTTTAAGCACAAGTATACACCAAACAGTCATTTTGGCAAGTACCAGTTCATTCCATTTCAAAGTGTAAGAGGAGTTCCTCACAAAAGAAATATAGTGAATTTCAATCAATTCAAGTGCAAATAATACAAGAGAGACCCAAGCATTTTGAATTCCAGTAGTCTTATGCTCAACTAAATAACAGGAGATACATTGTGGCAAGATTCAGTTCAATCCAATAGGATTTGTAGGAGTTGTGCACACACACTTGTGCAAATAACTGAAATTTTTAGCTACATTGTTAAGTAAAAGGTAGATAATTCAAGAACAAATTGACATATCAAAAATCTTTTAGTCTAAGCACAGCTAGACACCCTACAGAGTTATTGTGGCAAGTTTCAGTTCATTCCCATACAAAATGTAGGAGAAAATGAACTCACGTTTTATCGTTTCAATTCAAGGGCAGATAATTCAAGATTACTCAAGAATGACTGAGGCAATTTGAATTACAAAGGTCTTATGCACGACTAGACATTATAGGGAGTAATTGTGACAAGTTTCAGCTCATTCCCATTGAAAGTTTGGGAGGAATTATGCATTCAAAAAATTGCTAACGGACAGACAGATGACCGGGGCTGAAACATAATACAACCTTCCTGGTGTTTAAAAAAGGATGTTCAGTGTATTCTCCCCAAAATCACAAGATCAACACGCTGTTAAAAATTTTTGTATAATCAATTTATCAAAGATTTTCCTTAGTCTGTTAAGAACTCTAGAACAATATCTTACCTTAGTGTCAGACTCAAAACTTTGTAAACTTAATGTGTCGTCTTCCAATTTTCTTTTCCTTTTGCGCTGAAAAGAGATGATAAAAAGATATCTATGATATTAACCTTAAGCTGGGTAAGATACTAACTTCTACGAGTTAGGAGTCAACTATAAGGCCACTATTTTGAAGAATTTCATTATAAGGCCATTATTCTTTTAATTTTCTGGTTCTTTGGAGAGCCTACCCAATTTTTCTCAAAATAGAAACAAGAGGACCATGATGGTCCTAGATCGCTCACCTGAGTCTCTTTGACCCCTGGGACATCATATTAATTAAATAGGCAGTTATCAAAAAGGGGATAGTTTCTACATAAGATCAATACCATGGAATGTTTTCAGCCAAAGCAAGACGGATTTGCCTTTTCGCTCTTTGATTCTACGTAAAAAGGGATGCATCCGGGTGGAGCCCAAATGTGACCCCAGGGTCTTGATATGAACAAACATGGTAGAGGTCCATTAGATTATGCTACATACTAAATATGAAGCTGTCTGCATTCTGGGTTCAAAGAAGAAGATTTTTGAAGATTTTCCTATTTTCAGCCATCGTGCTCAGATGAGCTAAAAGGGGTGCGCCTGGGTGGAGCCCAAATATGACCCCAGGGTCTTGATATGAACAAACTTTGTAGGGGCTCACTAGATGATACTACATATAAAATATGAAAGTTGTGTGCATTCGGAGAAGAAGATCTTGTAAGTTTTTTTGCTCCTTGATTCAATGTAAAAAGGGTTGTTGAACCCAATTGATCCTAGGGTCTTGATATGAACAAGAAGTCCACAAGATGATGCTACATACTAAATATGAAAGCTGTCTGCCTTCTAGTTTCAGAGGAGAAGATTTTTGAAGATTTTCATTTTTTTACCCTTCGTGATCAGAAGAGCTAAAAGAGATGCGCCCGGTTGGAGCCCAAATATGACCCCAGGGTCTTGATATGGACAAACTTGGTAGAGGCCCATTTGGTGATGCTACATATCAAAAATGAAAAGTGTCTGCCATTTTTTAAGATTTTTTAAGATTTTTTGCTCTTTGATTCTATGTAAAAAGGGTTGGGCCTAGGTGGAGCTCAAATGTTACCCTAGGGTCTTGATATGAACAAAGTTAGTAGAGGTCCACTAGATGATGCTACATACCAAATATGAAAACTGTCTGCCTTCTGTTTTTTTTTTTTGGTTTTTTTTTTAATTTTTGAAGATTTTCATATTTTCACCACCTTTGTTAAGGGTAAAGGGAAAGTTAGGGGTGGATTTAATTGATCTTAACAACTTTGGTAGAGCTTGACCCAAGGAACATCCCTGCCAAGTTTCATTAACCCTTTCCTGTTTTACAAAATTTTGGACCTGTCCAAATTCAAAGGTTTTGCAGACGAAAATTTGAAATAGATTTAATTTGAAAATTAACCATTCTGTAGGGTAGAAAATAGTGTGGAAAAAGAAGAAATTGCTTGTCAGAAGCAATTTCTTCTTTTTTCACAATGTTTCCTCAATTACAAAATCTTAGGGACGTAAAAACCAGGGATTGGACAGGAAAGGGTTAAGATTGGCCCACTGGTTTAGGAGGAGAAGGGAATTTGTTTCTTTAAAAATTTTTAAGTGTGACTCAAAAATAACCCCCCCGCCCTTCTCCAGATTTTTGCAAAATTCATAGCCTCTAATAAGCCCCCATCCCAAACAAATCAATGTCACAATAATTTCAACAGAGGTTAAATGTTACTTTTTGGAACAAAATGTTTAACTTTTGTGTTAATTTCAAAGCTTAAATTAGTGATATGGTTTTAGTTTTTTCTTTGATTTTCTGAGTGTACAGTACCAGAGGTTATTCAAAATGCCTGTATTCAATACCGGAGATTTATGGTTGTGAATATGTGTAAGAATGACTGAAAAATCAGTAGCATTTTTTGGTCATTTCAACATCTTAACAATTGTATCCCCTAATAAAACCCTTCTTATAGAAACATGATTATTTTAATAAACCCTGGAGTTATATTTGAGCTTTAGAAATATCCCCTTTGCTTGCATTCTTATGTGCAAAGCTAGGTACAATTCTAAATCCTTTGAAATCATTTTTATATTCTGAACACAGGGTATGCTATTATTGTCTATCTACAATCTGATGGAACAGTAAAATCATTTGTTTACGTGCGGTGCATGTGGTTTTTCTCTAAAAGACCATTTTACCTGAATCATTTTTGGTGAACGAACGTCGTTCACCAGTGTTATATACCATGTCAGGAAAATCCTGTTGGATGTTAATACATTTGAAATAAAGTAGCGCCTCTTAAAATTCAATTTAGTATCTTTCAATATTTTTCTCCGCAAAATCACTATTTTTTTCTTAAATGGCGTGATACTAGTATTCTTTTTCAAGTGAAAATAATGAAAATTCGCCTTGAAAAACACAAAATGATCTTGCAATGTTTATCAAGGGAATTTTTGATCGGCGTAAGCTTGTCGATAGTTTAAAGCAAAAACAAAGTTTGTGTCTAGACACCTTAGAGACAGATACTATGTTTTTGACCCAAGCCTTCGCTGGTGGAACTTGTAGTAATTAGCCGGAAATACGTGTTTATTTAGGTCATGTCCTCTTGAACTTACATTCGGCAATACTCGGGCGATCTCCGACGGCTCCGATTTATATGTAGGTTAGAGGAATCGGCCGAGTTGAGACGAATGACACATCAAGACACCTTGTGTCATTAGAAACGGTAACGCGGTTTTACATAACTTTTCAACCAGCGACAGTCAGTCTCGAGACGGGTTTTAAGAATGATTCGACATGTGTTTTACATGTACAACCTTTCTTGTACTTTGGGATGTTACCTTGGGGCTAGCTGGGTCACCGCGTGTCGGCACCCTTTGAAGTCCCCAGATTCTTGCAAGCGGCGACGTCGCTTTTGAAATAAGTCACACACGAGTTTTTTACGGGGGCTTTCCTATTTTAACAGTATGAATTGTGACTAGGATTTAATCATTTGACTCGGATATTTTGTATATTTGCAGAAGGTGAAATGATTTAAGAAATATTTTCGTCACAACGAGAGGGGATTTTGTTCGCATGTGACTTATGAAGAATAACGAGAAATAGTTTTAATTTTGTGTTAAATTTAACCTTTCACGCTTCCGGAAAACTGCGCGATTAAGGACGCGCTAGTTTTTCAGATGTTGAACAATCTTTTAATGACGCAACCAGCCTTATCCTGATAGGAATTTAAGATAGTTAACCAACAATCTATTGAACATTATGTCGTGGAGTAGCAGCTATTAAAATTAAATTCGAGACCGGATTTTTCACCACGGACCGTGGACGGTTGGATGTTGTTGATCGTATAGTCAAGGGCCTGGGAATCGTAGTGATGGGGGAGCGCGTTTATTAGGGAGGGCGCGTCTAAAAGGTGAAAACGGTATATTTAGTCCAAATTCTCTTGAAACATAAACACGCACCACTTGACCGTGACCGACCTTGATACGAAGTAAAATTTAACCCATTGCCAAACAACTTATGTTCTCAACTACCAAATTTACACCTCTTCCTTAAATCCCGTTTTTATCTTAAAGGTTGTTGTTGCATACTTGTGTAATGTAAATATCTTCGGTTACGGGTATTTTTGTATCATATTACCCAATCCCATTCCCTGGGGTTTTTTTTCGTTTCAAACAAGGCCGGAAAACAGGGGATATAGCAATCTCTGTACGATTTACTGTTAATATTTGGTTGTCGTAAATAGATAAATAAATAAAAGAATCAAATGAACAAATATCCCAATACGATAGACCTAATTTCAAATTTTAACATCGAATGGATTTTATTTTCAAAGTACTTGACATCGTAACTACAACTGTATAGTAGCGCTTCTATCCCTCGGATGGCTCTAGAATTTCCTCAATACAATCATTCATCTATTTGTTTTACCGGAAGTATGTAAAATATTACACAAAACGAAATTTGGATTGTGAATCAATCGCCTGTGGACTGGAGCACCTTTGCCTTAACATGGAAATTGGTATTTCTCGCACCAGAACTATAATTAGCATACATCTGTACGTAGCTGCCATCTTCTACCCTCTTAGGTTTACGATTATCCGCCGTTTGGTAGGAGCAATAGAATTTGAACAACGACTATATTTGGACAACTCATTAGCTTTACAAAATACCTTCCTACATAGATTTTATCAAAATTGTTTTTTTTTTGTTGTTGTTGTTGTCGTTTTAAATTCTTTTTTACGCGATGGCATCAGATAATTATTCTTTCACAAGACTGAAAATTACCGAAAGAGACCAAAACCCTTTAATTACAATTACGAAACAGCGGTCTTTTAATTTGGAGGATGGGGGGACCCCATTCAGGTCATACCAGAGCCATCGCGGATAACGTTTTAAAGTCAAAATGCAGAAAGACTGCTGTTTAATCTGCTAAAATATGGGTTCCGCATGTGGAAATTGAATTACGTTTCTGGCTGCTATTTTTTTGAGTTAAGAAAAGAATCATTAGTCTAGACACTATAGTTGCCTGTTTTCTTTTCTCTAGCCTTATCGCTCTCTGTCTATCGGTCTGTCTCTGTCTGTCACTCTCTCTACCTTTACATACAAAATTTCTCTTTTCTCAACGAATTAAATATATCACTTTAGAATGCCAACAGATTCGTTCACCATCAGTACTTTCAGTGCTTTGATCTTTCTGAGATTCTCTTTTTTCTAGTCATTTTTCCATGAAAAATTATTTTTTTGATTGGAAATTAATACTAGGAACTCTTTCAGATAGAAGTTCATAGTATTAACTTTTTTTATAGAATTCAGTAACTTATTAATTTTGGAAAACAAACATAGGATGGAAAAGAAAAAAAAAATATGGTGAAAATAACAGCTAAACCGATAAGTAAATTAGAAAAATAAAAGAATTGAAAGGTAAAACAAGAGCACTGCCTACAGATAATGCAATATTAATCAAAAAAGGGGTATAAATCTTACAGAAATGCTTCCAGAGTTATACCCCTTGATAGCCTGGGTAGCTCTTATGATGGTGAACACACATGCCAAGTTTCATGAAGATATCTTCAATAACAACAGAGATATGACCAATGTTAAAGTTTGTCACACTAATGCCAACATCAATGCCAATGCAAACGCCACCAAGGTGAACATTATTAATACCTCTGGTTTTCCTAGATAACAGCTGAGCTTAAAATGCAACTTTTACAAACAAGAGGACCATGATGGTCCTAGATCGCTCACCTGAATCTATTTGACCCCTAGGGCATCACATCAATTAAATAGGCAGATGTCATTAAGTAGAAAATTTCTACATAAAACCAACTTTCATGACATTTCTGCCAAAAATATGGTCCCTAGAGTTATAACAAGAAAATTATCATTAAGGCCCCTTTTCCTGTGATATGGCATGGATCCTTCCCACTTTCAAAAGGCTTCATTCGTGTGACCTGACCAACATTTTGACCAAGTTTCATGAAGATTGGGCAATATTTGTGGCCTATAGTGTAAACAAATAAATTGTCATTAAAGCCCCTTTTCCAATGATATGGCACGGATACTTCCCATTTTCAAAAGGATTAATCCTTGTGACCTGGAGAACATTCTGATCAAGTTTCATGAAGATTGGACCATTATTGTGGCCTCAAGAGTGTAAACAAAACTAGAAAGCCATGAATGGCTTGTGTCGCTCCACAGGCTTGAATTTCTTGTAATAGCAAATCTAAGTTTTGACTAGATTTTTAGATATTTTGGCTTCTACTGATGTTGAAAAGATTTTCAAATTTTCCACTATTATAACATATATAGAGAAATGACCTCCGCCCATAAAAGACATATTTTTCTTCAAATCACAATAATTTTTGGCTGAATGATAATGGATCACCCGAGGATCATACTAATGAAGTTTGATTGATATCCATCATTTAGATTCTGAGAAAATGATGGCAAGTTATTATGGCATGTGGACTTTTATCAGTCAGTAAAGTTTTTAACAAGAAAGCCATGAATGGCTTGATTCACTCCACAAGCTTAAAATTCTTGTAATAGCAAATCAAAGTTTTGACTTGATTTTTAGATATTTTGGGTTCTACTGATGTTGAAAAGGATTTTCAAAGTTTCCACTACATATAGAGAAATGACCTCCACCAATAAGAGATATTTTTTTCATCCAATCACAATAATTCTTGGCTGCATGATTATGGGTTTCACATAAAATACCAATGAAGTTTGATTGATATTCATAAGTTACATTCTGAGAAAATGATTTTGAAAGTTTGCACTATATAACATATAGAGAAATGACCTCCGCCCATAAAATACATATTTTTCATCCAATCACAATAATTTTTGGTAGACTGATAAAGGATCACCAAAAGATCATTCATGTAAAATTTGGTTGATATCTATCATTTAGATTCTGAGAAAATGGTTTTCAAAGTTTCCACTATATAACATATAGAGAAATGACCTCCGCCTTTAAAATACATATTTTTCATCCGATCACAATAATTTTTGATAAACTGATAAAGGGTCACCCAAGGATCATTCATGTAAAATTTGGTTGATATCCATCGGTTGGATTCTGAGAAAATGATTTTCAAAGTTTCCACTATATAACATATAGAGAAATGACCTCCGCCCATAAAATACATATTTTTCATCCAATCACAATAATTTTTGGTAGACTGATAAAGGGTCACCCAAGGATCATTCATGTAAAATTTGGTTGATATCCATCTGTTTGAACCTGAGAAAAGTCACTTTTTACCATATTTGGAAATTAGCCACGCCCATTAAATCCATGTTTTTCATTGGATCAAAATTTCTTGAACAACTTTGAAAGAGGGTCACCCAAGGATCATTTCTGTGAAGTTTGGTTGAAATCCATCCAGTAGTTTCTGAGGAGAAGATTTTTAAAGAAAAAGTTTACGACCGGACGCACGGACGCACGTACGGACGGACGCACGACGGACACAACGCCATGACAATAGCCCCAGTGGCTTTCAGCCAGTGGAGCTAAAAATTGTCTTTAAGGCCCCGTTTCCCGTGATATGACATGGATCCTTCAGATTTTCGATAGGATTCATCCTTGTGACCAGGAAAACATTCCAACCAAGTTTCATGAAGATTGGGCCATATTTGTGGCCTCTAGAGTGTAAACAAGAAAATTGTCTTTAAGGCCCCTTTTCCAGTGATGTGGCAGGGATCCTTCTCATTTTTGATAGGGTTAATCCTTGTGACCTGGAGACCATTCTGACCAAGTTTCATGAAGATTGGCCATATTTGTGGCCTCTAGAGTGTAAACAAGAAAATTGTCTTTAAGGCCCCTTTTCCCGTGATATGGCACGGATCCTTCCCATTTTCAATAGGGTTAATCCTTGTGACCCCGAGAACATTCTGACCAAGTTTCATGATGATTGGACTATATTTGTGGCCTCTAGAGTGTAAACAAGAAAATTGTCTTTTAGGCCCCTTTTCCCGTGATATGGCACGGATCCTTCCCATTTTAGATAGGTTTAATCCTTGTGACCTGAAGAACATTCTGACAAAGTTTCATGATGATTTGTCCTTAATTGTGGCCTCTAGAGTGTCAACACTTAAATTGTTGACGTCTGACGACGGACGACGGACATCCATTGATCACAAAACTTCACCTTGAGCACGATGTGCTCAGGTGAGCTAAAATGTAAGACATAATGTCTTCAAAAGTTTTCGAACCAGGGCTGACACAATCAGTAAAGCTATACATTATCCACCTGGCCATGGAGTCCAATGACTCTTTACAAGTAAATTTTAATAGAGATAATCATTACGGTCTTTTTGAAATGTTTTGTTTTGTTTACATTTAAAGAAGGTTATTGTGCCTTCAGATCTTAGTTGCCCTATAATAAGGGGTTTTAATTATCATATTAAGAAAAATATTATGGAAAAAAAGAAATTGCTTGTTACAAGCAATTCCTGTTTTTCTACAATATTTCTTCCAAAGTAAGGTGGTTATTTTCCAAATTACAAACAGAAAGTACCTGCTTTTAGGTTTCTGAAATCTTTTTTGAAATCAACTAGTCTTCAAAAACATATCAAACAATAATTGAGCAGAAAGCAGGCACTGTAGGTTAGTTCAGACTGCAGATTCTGTTCACACTGAGCTTCGTTCATACTGTCTGTAAAGCTTTGTGTTTAAACAGAAATATGTTGACTGAGAACACCACGAAGAGTTAAGTGCCCTTTTACCTTTTTTACTACTTTAATTTGTGGCATGAATGTACTTTTTCAATTGAATATAGCACTAATCCAGAGATAGTACATTGCACAATATTTTGTAAATTAATTCTCCTCCTCCAGTTGTCAACAAGCGGTGTGATTTGAATTTCAAGTGACAAATTGCCTTTTTTTTTGTTCCAATTTTGGATTGTTTCCCTCCATTCTAAATCGATTAAAATTCAGAAATATTCAAAACCTACAATTACTGTTTCCAACACCAGCTTGGTTCACATGTTAGACCCATGCTTTGGAACTCGTGAGACATTAATGGGGCAGTCTCTAATAAAAGGGCATATAAAATGTCAAATGAAATAGAGATTTGGTTCCTAGAGGTCTATTACAAAAATTACTCTTCAGAAGATGACAATTTTTTCTCTGACCTTTTGATTTCGGCCCTTGGATATAGTAATATGTATGAAGGACAAGCATTATTACAAAGCTTAAGAAATTTTATAAGCCACCTTCAAAGCGCACTTAGTAGCACGTCAGACTGTCAATCTAGAGGTTCCAGGTTCGATCCCCGATGGCAGTACTCATTCTTTCTGACTATTTGTCTCTCACGGACAACAACGGGTCAATAATCATAGACATATATGAGACAGCAGCTGCAGGCTAGGAAAGGATATAATGGTAGTACTGGTGCGAGAAATAACAGGAATCCATTGTTAGGTGCTCCAGACGCCACAATATGACTGTAAATATTGTTGAAAGAGCGTAAAATCCAATTCAAACAAACAAACCAAATGTGATAGCAGAAAAAAATATTTTCTCAAAATTCAAAAATAACAATAATTATCATTGTCAGCTGATTTATTTCTGGCATGAAAAGAACGCCAATTATTTCAGGCTACAGATAGAGGCTGTATTTTGTACTTCAGATTTGAAAATTACACAACGCATGAACAAGCCTCATTTTGTGGACACTCGTTGGAATCATCTCGTAGAGACGATTCCAATGAGTACCCTCAATATAGGGGTTTCATGGATAAAATATAGATTACAGACTTGAAATGCCCTCTCTTATCTGTACATAATTCAAAATTTAAAACTGTCCTTCTCAGAAAAGGATTCTGCCTTTCTCTTGCTGAGGTACAGATAAGAGGGGGAAAAGCCAGTCTAAAATCTTTATTTCTCAATGAACCCCTATGTTGTGGGTACTCATTGGAATCGTCTCGATGAGACGACTCCAATGAGTACCAACAAAATAAGGTTTGTGCTACAGTTATTAAAATACATTGATCTAAAATCTGAAATACCCCCTCTAGCTGTAGCTCTGTCTTGTATAAGACCATTTTAATGAAGCCAACTAACTATCAGCCAATATAATTGGGAAAACTGGCCACATGCATTCCCACATGTCTGGTGACGCATTTCCCGTTCCATCTGTGTGCTTCTGTACCATGTGATCATCGAAAAGCGTGTGGCTCTTAACACTTTCTTATTACTTGAAAATGTGACCCGTTACCAGGGGGCGACACTAACACCAGTCCTAGGGCCCGAGACCTGGATTTTAAGGAGGACTGGTAGAAGTAACCATGTTGCAGGTCCTTCAGGCCTGTAAGTAATGGTCACATCATTTCTCATCTATCTAGTTTTTTTCTCTTAATTTGCCTTTCCAATGATAATATTTTCATTATCCTATTGAAATCATTGTGGAAAAAGAAGAAATTGCTTGTCACAGCAATGTCTTCTTTTCCCACAATGATTGTTTTTAAAATTTACTCCTAAATTGCTAAATAATATTCACCGATTTCTTGGAGGACCAATTTTAATCAGGAAGGACCTGTAAGAATTAAAGCTAATAGTTCCTTCAGGCTTGTGGCATAAAGTAGTTAATTTTAAACCCTATGTAACTCAAAAAGGGACCATCTTTGAAGCATGAATAGTGTTAACCCTTGTCAGACTGGGCTACCTGGACATACTGACTAAGGTTGGGAATATGTGTAAATAAGAGATGTTTGTAAAACATAATATGCCCCCCATAAGAGCAGGTCAATGGCCTTTTCATTATCAAACAATAAAGGGCAATATCTCATAGTATATGAAAAGTAGAGCTATGGTTCTTGTGCACTGCATTTCTCCTCAATCAGATCTATCCACCCGTTAAGTTTCATCCTTCTAGCTTAGATTGTTTTTGAGATATGCTCCGGACAAAAAAAAGGTCTATGGACTGACCAACAGACAGACCGACAAGTGCAAAGCAATATTCCTCCTCTTCTTCACAGGGGGGCAAAATAACAAATTTTCTGAATCTAGAATGAGAATTAGTTCTGTTACAAGATCTACTCTTTATTTTCTTGTCCACGGAGAAGAAGCCTAGAAAAATGTACTTGCCCCCAAGTGGGAAAGCCCACTTTGGACAAGTCAGGCATGGGAATTCCACAACCCTGCAGGTACTCACCAAGGGCCAAGCTGTGCTAAGTTTTTCAAATCTATTTACTAAAGTAAGAAATATGCACCAGAAAAGAAAATTTTTATCCAGTTTTATCATTTGACCTTCAGCAGTAATCTTGACCTTGAGTGTTTTTGAACAAACTCCTCCAATGACATGTGTTATTATTAAGGGTCACAACTGTGCCAAGTTACTGTATTTATTCTAATAATCGCCCATATTCTAATAATCACCCATCCCCCATAACACCACTCAAAAACTGCTATTTTAAGGCCGATTTTCGGAAAAAGTTGCAGACTCTAATAATAATTTCCCATCCCTCGATTAATAATTTCCCATCCCTCGATTCGAGAAAAATTGCTCGAATGTAAACTTCCCAATTATTCCAACAATTACTATAAAATTCATGCAACACCTTCAACAAATACAAAAATATCAGATGATTCAATCATGATTTGTATACTTAGAGGAACTGGCATTCGTTTACGGGTTTTACTGAAGATCGGCAAATGCTCATCACCTTAATGTTTGCGATGGTCGTGACTGCATAATTTACTCAGATTTGAATAACTTCTATTTAGCTTCTATGTTTCATCTTTATCACTGATTATCACGAATACTTTCTAAATAGATGTCAAAGAAAGAATGTGTGCATGATTTCCAATAAGACGTGCCACGACGTTTTCAGCTCCCACTGACGGAAAAAATGAATATTTTTTTCCCGAAACATAGTTACAATATTTTTATCCAAAAATTACGATATTCTTAAGAAACAATTGAATGAATAGAATTTACCGATATCCAAATGATTTTTGCTTCAATTATCCGAAATTAAATCAGAGTAGCAATCTGGCCAATAAAGGCAAATCAAATAAATATTTTTGTCTCACAACGAGGTAAAGGACACAGAACAGTTTATTCCACACAGAGGGTGAACAGATGATCAAAGACGCCGACGGCTATTTTTGGAAGCGTTGCAAGAGCTTGCATGTGCCAAACGCTTGTCTCGTTAGATGCAAAACCCTTTTAAAATTACTATTTAGCCGTCTCTTAATGTCATAATTATGCGTCTTTGTTCCTCATTTTTTGGAAATTCATTTTGTATTTAACAGATATGTATCACATTGTCACTTTTTAGGGACATTGTAGGTCCTTTCATAGGAAGTTAAGAGTTATTGCCCAACAGAATAACTCCAATAATCGCCCATCCCAAACTGCCTCGAGCATGACTTTCTAATAAACGCCCGAGCGATTTTTAGAATAAATAGGGTATTTTGAAATCCATAGATAAGAGTTGAAGGTTTGCTCTGAACACATGCTTGTCATGTCCTTGTTGACCTTAAGCATTTCAAAAAAGAAATTTTGGCATGATCCCACTATTTATCAAGGGGAACATGTGTGTCAAGGTCTTTTAAATCCATTTATGGACGTAGGAGATATGTACAGAAAAGACCATTATTATCCTTTGACCTTCAGCAGTGACCTTGACCTTAACTCAATCTGAACAAACTCTTTGCATGACACTTGTACTCATTAAGGGCCATAACTTTGCCATATACACTGCAACTCCATTATAACGAAATCTGTTAGACCCCTGAATCCATTATAACACGGGGTCTGCTTGGCTCCCTAAATTTTTGGGGGTCGACCATTTTGGGATTTTGCGGAGATTTTACCCGTTCTGCCGGTAACACTGTAAAGATAGCAATTTTAGATAGAATGGATGAAAAGACTGAGATAAAAATCGATACTGCGCGAAGCCAGGTAAATCAATAAAAATGTTTTCACACCTCCTGCGGAGTAGTGTGGGGATTATGCCAGGTGTCAGAGAGAATTGCCTAGTTTGATTGCTGACAGACATAGTGTAGTTCAAAATGATTAAGTGGATAGATTGGTTGACATTGAGTAAGAAGTCTCAAACACATGTCAAACACATCGAGTTGTCGAGATTTGGCTTAGTGTACAGCTAAACATGATTGTTTGAATGGAGCTTACGCTGCTTATAGTCAGAAATAATGAGTGCCACCGTTAGAGATACCCGGAATCCAAATATTGACAGTCCGACGTGCTACCAACTTTGCTTTGTCGACGGCAGGGATGCGAATGAACACCGAAAAGTCTAGCTTGCATGCAATTAAATCCACGTAAATAAACTTCAGAAGAAGCTGTGTTTTTGCAATATGAGCCAGACGCTTTTTTTATTCTCAAATCTGGAACATTTTTCGCTGTTGACAAACGATTCAAATAGCGACTCACCCCTTACCCAATTTATTGGTTTAATTGGCTTAGCACCTCGGATGACATTTTACTAACAAGAGGACCATGATGGTCCTAGATCGCTCACCTGAGTCTCTTTGAACCCTGGGACATAACATTAATTAAATAGGCAGATGTCAAAAAGGAGATAATTTCTACATAAGATCAATACCATGGAATGTTTTCAGCCAAGAGCAAGACAGTTATGCCTTTTCGCCCTTTGATTCTATGTAAAACAAGATGCACCCACGTGGAGCCCAAATGTGACCACATGGGGTTGATATGAACTGACTTGGTAGAGGTCCATTAGATGATGCTACAAACTTAATATGAAAGCTGTCTGCCTTCTGGTTTCAGAGAAGAAGATTTTTGAAGGTTTTCCTATTTTCACCCTTCGTGCTCAGATGAGCAAAAAGGGATGCGCCGGGATGGAGACCAAATATGACCCCAGGGTCTTGATATGAACAAATTTGGACAGGGCCCACAAGATGATGCTACATACCATATATGAAAGCTGTGTGCCCACTGGTTTTGGAAAAGAAGATTTTGAAAAATTTAAATCTTTGATTCTATGTAAAAAGGGTTGCGCCTGGGTGGAGCCCAAATATGACCCCAGGGTCTTGATATGAACAAACTTGGTAGAGGTCAACTAGATGATGCTACATACCAAATATGAAAGCTGTCTGCCTTTTAGTTTCAGAGAAGAAGATTTTTGAACATTTTCTCTTTTTTTAACCCTTTGTGCTCATAAGAGATAAAGGGATGCACCCGTGCAAAGCCCAAATATGACCCATGGGTCTTGATATGAACAAACTTGGTAGAGGCCCACTAGTTGATGCTACACACCAAATATTTAAGCTGTCTGCCATCTGGTTACAGAGAAGAAGATTTTTAAAGATTTTCGCTCTTTGATTCTATGTAAAAAGGGTTGGGCCCGAGCAAAGCCCAAATATGACTCCAGGGTCTTGATATGAACAAACTTGGTAGAGGTCCACTAGATGATGCTACATAGTAAATATGAAAGCTGTCTGCCTTCTGGTTTCAGAGAAGAAGATTTTTAAAGATTTTCATATTTTCACCCTTTTTGTTAAGGGTAAAGGGAAAGTTAAGGGTGGATTTAATTTATTTGAACAACTCTGGTAGAGCTTGACCCAAGGAACATCCCTGCCAAGTTTCATCAAGATTGGCCCACTGGTTTAGGAGGAGAAGATGTTTAAAGAAATTGTGGACAACGCACGATGCACGACGGACATTCTACGATCCCAATACAAAGTGCTCAAGGTGAGCTAAAAAAATATAGATGCCCCCATTGAGTTTAGAACATCATGGCAGCACTATTCCCTTTGTTCTATAACTCTTGTAAAGATTGTAAGTCAGTGACCCAAGAATTTTATAAAAAGAGCCTGCGCATGACATTTCCAACAATTTCAAATGAGCACAAAGCAAAGCATTTGGTCAGCCTTTGCAGCTGCACAGTCTGACCAGTAGTTACTGACCAGAATCTTACTATGTGCTACATTGATATATAAGGTCTTAATCCATCTTCATGCAGTCAGCATATGTTAAAATGTGTTGTTGCCAACGCTACCCAATGTTCTTACCTCGCGCAGGTGTGAAATTGTCACACACATCTATCTCCATAGCATAGACGAAGACTCTAGTTAGCCTGAGCAGATGCACAAGCTAGCCAGATGCTTAGCTATGCACACATGTGACATTGTTGGAAATGTCAGGCACCATCTCAAATTATAGTTAACAAAGCTATTAAATCATTGCTGTACAACTTACCAGGCCTGGGAAATCAGGTAAAAGACCAATAACCGAATGTCTCCGCGATTTCTTTTCCGGTACCCTGTAAAGACAAAACATTTCATGATTTGCTGATTTCAATGATGTAGGCTAAGTTTTCAACATATCATCTATGATATCATGGCCAAGGTCAGGGCTTGAAAATATTACTCGTCTGCTCGTCCTGCATGATTTTTTCTTTCTTTGTCTATGGAAGCAGGATGAGTGGATTTTGCAAATTTCACTTATGAAATTGATGCATCACTACATTTTCTTATATGCCAGGATGAGTAGAAATTTCAAGAATTTTCAAGACCTGCAAGGTTCAAGTTTTTTTTTCATGCCCTCAAAGCCTACATGGACACTCAAACTGATGAAAGGGTGATGAATTCTTTTTTTCAATAACAGCCAAGCTAAATAACAGACCTATCCCAAAAGAAGACTTATACCCCCAACCAGCGCTTTGTCCCAGTTATGTAGGGTAAACGTTTTTTGGAAAAAGTTCAATTGTGACCTGACCTTCATGATCCAAAAACAATGGGTCATTGGGAAGTGTCGGGGGTCTAAGCAAAAAAATCATAATCAAGTTGCTCCTATCTGACCAGGGGCTAGTTTTACTTAACTTCTGAACTAAAAAATTAATTGTAAGTCAAAATCATAAATCGTTCCTGGTGTTTTCATTCATTGTTAGATTCTACCTTTCAATATCTCATTGGAATCGTCTCTAGAATACAATTCCAATGAGATTATGCATGGCAGAATTCCATAATTAGTTACTACTGTAGAAGCTACTTTAATTTTTCACTATAGCAAAAAATTATCGTAAGATGTTTCATTAAACAGGCCCAAGATGAATAAGAGGGTACATAACACACAGTCAGACTGCAAACAAAACAGGGTTCAAAAGGCTTAATAGGGTTTGGAAATCCCTGTTTTATGCCTTGTTAAAAGTAAAGAAAGTGCTTCACATATTAAACTATGATTATTTTGGGTTCAAGTTCAAGAAAGAATTGAGTCTTCATTTTTTTCTGGAGATGATTCCAAGAATATTTGTTCATTGTTCTCCCCAAGCCCTTATGGCGTATCGGCCCCGATACGCCTTCAAGAAATTTAACAGGTTGCGGATACACCTTAAGAACGCCGATACGCTTAAATTTGATCACCGATACATCTTAATTTCTTTCTGAACAAAGGGTCAAAACGAGCAATAAAACTGATTGCAGACGCGCAGTCATTACATTATCGCTTTCATGGAAGTTACACAGTGTCCTAATTGATAAGACCCTTGCTAATTAGTGATTATCGATTTTTTCTTCACGGTTGGTTGATTTTCACTAGTTCCGCACTTCCAGTAACAGAGAATAACGGATGGGTACCAATACGAAAACGGTCAATTTAATGTCCACTTCATTTACTGAAAATTGCTAATTTTTACCGAGATCCACCGGAAACAATGGACATATTTGTTTTCATAACTATTTGCGCAAGTCAAACTAGATTTACCTTTATGTTCTAATGTGAATTTTGATTATATTAAACAAAAGATCGGCAAGAATATGCAGTTTTCGCGATCTTTCTACTGCCGTAAATTAGGAGAAATAAGACACATCGCAGTCTATCTGTTCAAAATTCACTTACCTCAGGCTTACTATCCAATTTATATGGACATTACATCTAATTTTAGTTAGAAAATTGAAACAAAACTTTTGATAATCCTCCCCAGAGACGCCATTTCTTAAGTAGATTCGTACTCTGATATGTTTAACCCAAAACATCTTTTTTATCTTTATTTTTTAATTTTTTTTTCATTCCAGAATTGAAATCAAGATAAATTCTATTATTCTAAATAAGGTCATAGAAATTGATATAGGAAATGAATAATTAAAAAAAAATGAAAAAAAAAACTTGTAAAATCCAAGTGCTAAAAGTCCTGTCACTGGCTTTTCTAAACAAACTAGTTGTCAACTTATACATTCGTTAAATGGTCATTGTAGAATGAAATAATGCTCTTAGAGATATTTTTGGGAGAAATAAGATATTGAGAAGGCTTTGTGAACACATTAGAAAATAACTGTAATAGAATCTAGCTTTACTTATTTCAGGAGAAGGGCCTTCCTCAGTCATACAAGGACTTCCTAAGGATTTTAAAAATTCCTTGTATACATAATTAAATAGAGACCTATAAAAGTTGACAATACATGCATTGCTGTCATCGGAACTCTCAAATATATGAGCATAATATAGTCTAAGTGCAGTTGATTACTGTTTTCTTTGACTTTTTCATTAAATTTTCTTAAATGTTCCAATTCTCTTCATTTCTTTTGTAATAGTCTTTTATACACAATATATTCTATTAAAGGGAAGGGATACAATGGGAAGGAAAGGGAAGGGGGGGGGGGGGTATGCCATCATGCAACATTTTATTGAAGACTTTGGGGTTAAGTTATTTATGTAAAGATGCTATAAAGGTGTCAAAGAAAAAAAAAGTTCAAATCAAATTATATATTCAACAAAACAGAAGTTCTGCTCCACAAATATAAAAAGCCTTATCCAGTTAAACCACTGTAATCATCCTTTATTATTAACAGAAATACAAAGTAATCAGACAATATAGCCGCGCGCATATGCCACTATGCCTTCAAAATTTTCTGGGGAGAACCCTGTTGTTGCAAAACCTTGGTCCCTTTAACCATGGTACACAATTGTGAGGATTTTAGCCAATATGATGTGACAGCAAATAGCTCTGTATGTCAAGTGCTTCACTGAATGATCATAGGTTAAGAGTATATTATTTTCCCATTAAAAGAGGAATAACTGTTTGATTAGTACTTTAATAAAGATATGACTAGATTTATTTCCCTTTGATAAATTTCAAGCATTTCTAGTGAAACAGTGCCAGCCAATAAGAAGTATTGAACTTGTCTTCCACATTTCAGACTTGGATTAACCCTTGTAATGCTGAAAAAAAATCTTTGTAAAATTACAGTTAAAACTATGTAAAACTATTTTTATTGTTACGTGGTGAAATAAAACATTATTATCAATATTTATGTACTTTTTTGCTAAATATTTTTCTTTAAAGTTAAAAAAATCTCCAAATGTCTACAATTAGGTAGCAGTTTTAGAAAAATAACTGAAAACTATTTGGACAACCATAATTTAATTAAATGCAAAATTGCAAACAAAATCTGTGACAATACAAATATTTAAATAATTATGTTAACTTGGACTGAAACACCAAGAAATGCAGTTTTTTAGACAAAGTATATGGTGATTCCCATTAAAGGGCATACTAATATAGAATGATTTTGCTGCTTTTGAGACCCTTTTTGTAATAGTAAGACATATTGACAAAATTAGCTAACATCCTTGGGGGGTTTGGGGGGGCTTTTTTTAGGTAACAAAAAACGTACTTTTGGAATACCCCTTTCCAAAAATGTTACTGTTACAGTCTATATTTTTTATTTCAAATTTTCAAAAAGCAAGTCGGTGGCAACAAAATACAAGAAAATAACAGGAATCTCTTGTGCAGATTATGCCTTAAAAAGTTGTTTTATGCAAAAAAAAAAAAAAAAATGCAAAAAATGCCAATCAACTCCATTTTAAAATTAGGAATTTTTTAAACGTCCCTCAATCTTTCCCTATGTTTTTCATTGTCTTGATTTACTTGAGATACTTTCATTTATTACATTTACAATTTGATAAAAATCTCTTGGGCAGATTTCCTGTTTGGGAATCAAGGTCAGTCTCCTTATGATGGTAGCTGGTCATGGTCAAGGTTTAATATAGTGCCTGAATCAAAGACAATCATCTCAGGGCTCGTGTTTGACCCTTAAACCAGGGTTTTGACCCTCAAAAATCTGAAAATATCCTAATTTGACTCCTAGAAATTTCTCACAAGGGGGTCATTTTAACCCCCTTGAGAGGAATCACTAAGGGTCAAATTTTGGTTCTATACCTAAGATTTTCACAAATTACTATCTTTAGGTTCTGCAAATTAATTACTTGTTTTATATCTTTACACAAAACAGTCAATGCGACTCTTAAATATGCAAAATTGTACTTATGCTTTGCTTTTTCTGTCATTTTGACCCCTTAAAATTCAGATTTGACCCCCAGAATATCTTATGTGAGGAGTCAATGACTCCCAAATTTCAAACATTAACACGAGCCCTGCGATCTAGCAACCTTTATCCATTTCATAAAATAGTTTTAGACCTAATAATACAATATTTCAAAAAGTAGGTCAAAGGTAAAGGTCAAACATTCAATATGATTCTAGAATCAAAGACAATCATCTACCAACCTTTCTGAATTCTGTTAATTAGTTTTAGAGAAGAAGACCTTTGAATATTTCACCATGCAGGATCATTCTGGTGAAGTTTGGTTGAATTCTGACCAATATTTTCAAAGAAGTTTTTTTTCATAATTCACAAATTGTGTCCCATTTTTTGATGACGAGAGCCAGTAGGGCCCATGTTATCAAACCATTAACAAAGAAATTCAAAACGGTATTGTCCATAGGATTGTACCTATAAAGTTTGGTTAAATTCTGACCAATACTTTCAGAGAAGAAGATTTTTTTATACTTCACCATTGTGGTCCAGTTTTGGTTACTGGTAGCACTTACGATACTACAGGCCTGAATCAATTTATATGGCAGATGAGAATCTAAGTGTGTTTCCACTTTTTTTCACTACAAGAATGATAAGTCACATGCTGAAATATTTCTGCAAAGAGAAATTTGTGATCAATAAAAAACACGAAGAAAATTTACCTCTACCAGTTTAATACATGATTTAATTCATCCTACCACAATACTATATTTTTAGTACCGGTGTAACAGTGTAACATGTCCCCCTGGGTAACGTGTCCCCGGGGACAGGTTACCCCGGGGTAACCTGTCCCCCCCTGGGGTAACGTGTCCCCCCCATGGAAAACAAAATTTCTTATCAAAATTTTAATTTTTCATTCATGCTATTTCGTATAACTCTAAATCAATTTAAAAAAAAACATATAAAAAGTATATCTGTACTTTTGAGTGGTTTTCAATTCTTCAAACCAAAATATAATTTGCTTACTATGATTTTCTAATCAAATCAATTTTCCTTCTATTTCATTAGAATGTTGGACAAAATCCCCTTAGGACAAAATCCCCTCGGTCATTTTTTGCATAGGCGGACAAAATCCCCTCGGTGGAATTGATAAGGCGGACAAAATCCCCTCGATAGAATTACTAGGGCGGACAAAATCCCCTCGGTAGAATTTAATGGGCGGACAAAATCCCCTCGATGAAATGTCTAGGGCGGACAAAATCCCCTCGGTAGAATTATTAGGGCGGACAAAATCCCCTCAGTAGAATTACTAGGGCGGACAAAATCCCCTCGGAAGGTAGGTAGAGTCGCCGAGAGAATCAATTTATTGATACACGGCAATTAAACTAATCAACTTCGGTTATGAAATATTTTAACAAAGTATTCTACGGCCTGAATGACCTAGTTAAAATATTGGATAATCAAAATTGTTTGTTTTTCTCTGGGCGTACAGGTACAACACATAACAAACAATGATCTTGAACATATAATTTATTACAGATGAAAAATAAGTATATATAGGAATATTTAGGAAATGAATTTTGACTCAAAAAATAACCTCATTTGATTAACAAAAATAAAATGAATACCAAAGAAGTAGCGAAAATTTTTTTGGAGAGTCTGTGTTCTATAATTGAGTATATCTAAATATCTAAATAAACAAATTTATAATCAAAGTTTAAAAAAAACACATACATATTATATCTTTTCCCCAAAATATCACAAATATATTACATATTTACACTATTTACGAAGCATTTTCTTCTTTTGAAAATATGCAGAAAAAGGGGAAAATAGCTCACAGCATTGTTTTTCAACTTTCCCGCATATTTTCTGATCTACCATTCCCCACCAGCATTATTTCTTCAATAGATTAGAAAATACAAAAGAAAGTAGAATAGCGCCTTACGTTTTTTCTGGTGGTTTACGGTACTTTTCTTAACTCTCCTACACAAATCTACACCATGCGACACTCTCAAGTTATCTGCTTCTACCATAGTTGCATCCTTATGGAAGCACTCAATCACAGTCCATAATGAGGGGTTTGCGTGTCCAACTAAGTTCTTAAATCCGTTATTCCACCCCTCACACAATAAACAATAAATACCAAAATTTTAGACAAGTCGGAATTGAAACGAGGGATATATGCCATTGCCTCGATATGATTGTAGAGAAATAAAGAGAATGTTGGAAACACACATTTTCGTTATTTCTTCACTTGATTGCACATTTGCCAGACGATGCAGTTGATGTTCACAAATAACGAGTACTGGTGTATTTATAGAGGTGTAAAAAACAAACGAAGACAAAAATGAATGTGTGTTTATTGTGTCTTAGTCTACACATATCAAATAATACAATTTTAATAAATTACAAGCAATTCTGAAACAGCACAATACAATACATTGGACATTCAAACTGGACCAAGGGGATTTTGTCCGCCCTAGTAATTCTACTGAGGGGATTTTGTCCGCCCTAGTATTTCTATCGAGGGGATTTTGTCCGCCCTAATAATTCTACCGAGGGGATTTCGTCCGCCCTAGACATTTCATTGAGGGGATTTTGTCCGCCCTAGTAATTCTATTGAGGGGATTTTGTCCGCCCTATCAATTCCACCGAGGGGATTTTGTCCGCCTATGCAAAAAATGACCGAGGGGATTTTGTCCTAAGGGGATTTTGTCCGGTTACCATTTCATTATTATTATTATAGTCAATCTTGGTATTTCATGCAAATATCTAAAAATTTAATGAAAAAAATAGAAATAAATAAAACTTTAGTGGGGGGACATGTTACCCCGGGGTAACCTGTCCCCCTATTCAAAATGCTTTTATTCATTTGATTTCACCTTCCAGTCATTCATTTTTCTTAAGAAATTATCATATGATATTCATTGAAAAATATTTCATTTATTTTCACTAAAATTGATGCATCTTTAAAGAAAAATCTTAGCACTTGCACTTTTTTTAATTTTTTGCAAAATTACTTTTGCAATATCTAAATTTTTTCCAAGTCCATATTTAGATTGATTAATAGCATTTCTTAACATATCATGTTAATATTGCAGTTTTCATAAGAAAGCAACATGACAAATTCATTCAATACATCTTCTTTTGAAAGGGGGACAGGTTACCCAAGCCAGGGTAACATGTCCCCGGGGGACAGGTTACCCCGGGGTAACCTGTCCCCTCATTCCAAATTCTTTTTTCATTAAAGAAATAACCTTCCAGTCATTCTTTTTTATTAATTAAGAAAGATATTCTTAGAAAAATTCCTCAATATTTCTTTTTTTTGTACCTTTTTAAAGAAAAGTCTTTGCTCTTGAATATTTTTTATTATTGCATCATTTCAATTTTTTCAGTCCGTTATCAGATTGAATAATAGCTTTTAAAAACACAATTATCTTGTCTGCATTGCAGTTTTGATAGAAAACAACATGTCAATTGACAAATTGTTTAAAACTTGTATTTTGGAAAGGGGGACAGGTTACCCAAGTCTGGGTAACTTGTCCCCGGGGGACAGGTTACCCCAGGGTTACCTGTCCCGCCCCCCCATTCAAAATGCTTTTTTCATTAAAGCTACCACCTTCCAGTCATTCTTTTTTAAGTACTTGAATATTTTTTATTATTGCATCATTTCAATTTTTTCAGAGTCTGTTGTTAGATTGAATAATAGCTTTTTAAAACACAATTATCGTCAGTATTGCAGTTTTGATAAGAAAACAACATGACAATTGACAAATTATTTATAACTTGTATTTTGGAAAGGGGGACAGGTTACCCAAGCCCACAGTTTGGGAAACCTTATCCACAAACAATTTAAAATATAAATAAGAAATTTAAAATATTTTGGTAAATTTGTGCACAGAACATTGTTGATAACCTTTTTGGGGGTGGGACAGGTTACCCCAGCTTGGGTAACATGTCCCCCCCCCCCCCACATACACATACACTCTCAATGAATTTTCTAATAAGTGAATAACTAATTTGTTAGACAGATTTAATATTAAGTAGACTATCACACAGTTTTTAAAAAAAAGAAAAATATATTTGCAAGTTTTGTTGAATAAATCCTCATTAACAACCTTTTTTTGTGTTTTCACTTGGTTAACAGGCCTGGGTAACATGTTTCAGAGACAAGTGACCACAGCTTTGGAAACCTTACCCCCAAACAATTTGAAATATTATTAAATAATTGAAAACATATGGGTTAATCTTGCATATATCATTGCTGACAGTATTTTTTGGGGTGGGACAGGTTACCCAGGCCTGGGTAGCGTGTCCCCGGGGACAGGTTACCCCAGCTTGGGTAACGTGTCCCCCCTCACAATACACACACACAGTCACAATAAATTTTCTTATAAGTCAATGTTCTTTGTAGTAAAAACAGTTGTGATATAATTAAGACTATAAAATAACTTTCAAAGAAAAGAAATTGTTTTTGTAAACTTTTGTGAAAATTCCTGGTTAACATGTTAGCAATGTTTACACAGGCTGGGGTAACATTTTTTAGAGACAAGTGACCACAGATAAGAAAATCTTACATGTACCCAAAACAATTTAGAATAAATAAGAAAAAGAAAATATTTTGGTAAATTTGTGCACAGATCATTGTTGACAACCTTTTAAAAGGTGGTACAGGTTACCCAGGCCTGGGTAACGTGTCCTCGGGGACAGGTTACCCCAGCTTGGGTAACATTTCCCCCCCCCCAAACATACACATACACTCACAATAAATTTCAGAGACAAGTGACCACAGCTTTGGAAACCTTACCCCCAAACAATTTGAAATATTATTAAATAATTGAAAACATATGGGTTAATCTTGCATATATCATTGCTGACAGCATTTTTGGTGGTGGGACAGGTTACCCAGGCCTGGGTAACGTGTCCTCGGGGACAGGTTACCCCAGCTTGGGTAACATGTCCCCCTCCCCCTACATACACTCACAATAAATTTTCTAATAAGTGAATAACTAATTTGTTTAATAGTTTTGATAAAAATGAGACTATCACACAATTTTCAAATTAAAGAAAACGTATTTGCAAGTTTTGTTGAATAAAACCTCATTAACACCCTTTTTCTTGTGTTTTCACTGGGTTAACAGGCCTGGGTAACATGTTTCAGAGACAAGTGACCACAGCTTTGGAAACCTTACCCCCAAACAATTTGAAATATTATTAAATAATTGAAAACATATGGGTTTATTTTTGCATATAACATTGCTGACAGCATTTTTGGGGGTGGGACAGGTTACCCAGGCCTGGGTAACGTGTCCCCGGGGACAGGTTACCCCAGTTTGGGTAACGTGTCCCCCCTCCCTACAAACAAAGAAAAAAATCATGATTTTGAATAATTTTTCCAAAGACAAGATCACTCTTAGATATGTCCATAGTCATGATGACAATAAACAATTATTTTTCTTAAAAAAAAAACAAGTTTAATCATTATAATACTTATCATGAAAAAAATAAAAATCTTTCCAAACTGAAACAGTTCGCAAAACAAATTAAAATCACATACAGATCAAAGAAATAGACTTGTAACACATAAAATAAAAATTTCTTGGTAAATGAAATGTGACTAAATATTGGTTTACAATATCTGTAGGGGGGGACAGGTTACCCCAGGGGGGGACAGGTTACCCCGGCTGATTTCTAGGGTAACGTGTCCCCGGGGACAGGTTACCCCGGGGTAACGTGTCCCCGGGGACAGGTTACCCAGGGGACAGGTTACCCTGGGACACCGGTATGCATAAAGGGTTACCAAAGGAACATTCCAATGAAATCAGTTAGGTTCTGAGAAAATGATTTTCAAAGTTTCCACCATATACAGTGCTCTCAATAAGGGCCAAAATCAGGAATTTTTATAATTCCTTGTTGGAATTTCGGGATTTTTTTTTACAAAGAGAGGAATTTTACACCCCCTCCCCCCAAAACACAGACACCTTCCTTTTCCTGCACACTTTGTAAATGCTTTTCTATTTAAAAATAAGTTTAAATTAGCTCCCAAAGTCCATCATTCTGGGTAGTTCTTTAAGAATAAACGACTTCCAAGCGCAGGGGTCGGCCCCATTCCCAATGGCAAAAAGTATCTTTTTTTCCCAATTCTAGGCTGAAAATTCCCAATAAGCATCTAAAATTCCCCCGATTAAGGCAACACAGAATGATACATAGAACTGCCATCCTTGCCTGTAAAATTATCGTAAGAAACAACTCACGAATGAATAAACTGTCAACCGAGAGAGTCCCGTATTTTTGTTTACATTTCCATTGATCATGATTACCGAAATATGCCGAATGATGTCGGCTAGACTGGTACTCGTCGTTTTACTGTGTATTTTACCGTAGTAATAATCAAAGACGTGACCCAGTCTAGAATGAATGGCCAGTTTATTTTACAGCTTCCATTGCCGTTATAGAGGAATAATAATTTTCCGGTATTCGCATCGAAATTTAACTACTTTATTGGCATTTTTTGCTTTCATGAGTTGAAGAAAAAACTCGACTGTTTTCTAAAGAATTGTTCACTAGGAATAGTCATTATTTGTAATTTACCGTCTTGACAAACGTGATCCGCATTTTAATTTTTTACCGTAACTAAGGGCAACCGTTCAGCATCCACAGATGCAAAATGTCGCACAATGATAAATATTACCGAAAAAAGATCGGCAAAAGTGGCGAAAAATGTGCCAAAATAGACACAATGTTTAAAATGCAAGCTTTAAAGGCCACAGATAAACAATCTACGTCGGACATTTTACAGCCAGAGGCCATTCCTTCTACCTCGACAGCTTCTGAGCCGGAGCTTAAGTTCCTCAAAAACTGATTGTTTTACGCAAATCCCTTTCAACTTAGGTTGCATTTTACCTTCAAACAGGGATATGTGGCATCCAGTTTAACTAACTTCACTGATTATACAAATGCCTGATGAAAAGCTTAGCATTTTCATGTGAATTTCTTTGGTTACAATTTATAGAGAATTGCAAAATAGACCTCTCAGAACATCACTTCGTCAGGAAACTTTAGAAGAATTGATGAGGGTCACCTTTCATGGAGAAATTTCACTTACGCAAACTCAGCTAGAGACAGCAATTACACATTTTTTTGAAATGAAAGACAGAAAAATGGAAATATAATGATTATATTTCCATTTTCTATCTTTCATTTCAAGGAAATGAACCCAATCAGAGGTGGAAATGTAAAAGAACCCATGCTAGGCACAAGTTTTAGACATAATATACAATGATTGTATAAATATGTACTCTGAAGTATATACTTTAAAAAAAACAGCATGTTCCCAATCTCACTGGCCCTAGGCCCCAGACAAAAATATGCAGCAAGACCCCTGAAGCGTAAAAACTCTTAGCTTTAACTTTAAACTGAAGGTACAAGCTTTGGTTGCCAAACCACCTTTTATTTACTTTCAAAAATAAATTATGGAAACTGATTTGAGAAACTGTGTACTTTCTATTTGGAATCGGTCCTTATATGTATCTTGCGTGTCGGGCCTAGGAAATGTGGCTTACTCAAAATTTAGCTACAATGTTTTGGCATCTGGTGATATTACGGAAACTGATTATTTATGTAGCTTCATTTTTCTCGCACTGTTGTTTCAAGAGTGACGGATGTTCTAGGTTGTGTGCAAATAAATGTTCTTAACTTATTTAAAATTAAAAAGAATTATCTGAATAACAGAAGACAAGAAAACCTCATCATTTCAAATGCCTCCTCAGACATGTTTTTGCAGACACTTTATATGATGTCATTGGGATATTCCCATATTCTCTGAAGATGCCGTTTATAAACGAGGACAGTCGATTGACCTTTCGGAAATGTTTTCCTGTAGCGTCTTTTTTCACTTTGGATAAAATGACCGTAGATCTATTTTAAGACATTTAGAAAGGGATATTTCGAAATTTTATCGGTCAGAGCTGTATAAATTACGTTTGATCTTACGAATAATCCCCTGAATTGAATTTTGTTTGTTTCAATAGGCCTATCAAAGGTCCCTCGCCATCTGCATCCGACAAAGAAAGGTAATCAGGGTTCTCCCCAGAAGATTTTGAAGGCATAGTGGCATATGCATTTGGCTATATTGTCTGATTACTTTATATTTCTGTTGATAATAAAGGATGATTAAAGTGATTAACTGGATAAGGCTTTTTATATTTGTGAAGTAGAACTTCTGTTTTGTTGAATATATAATTTGATTTGAACTTATTTTTTTTTTCTTTGACACCCCTAGCATCTCTACATAAATAATTTAACCCCAAAGTCTTCAATAAAATGTTGCATGATGGCTTAAATTCCCCCACCCCCTTCCCCCCCTTCCCATTGTATCCCTTCCCTTTAATAGAATATATTGTGTACTAGAAGACTATTAGAAAAGAAATGGAGAAAATTGGAATATTTAAGAAATTTAAAGAAAAAGTCAAAGAAAACAGTAAACCAACTACACTTAGACTGTATTATGCTCATATATTTGAGAGTTCCAAGGACAGCACTGCATCTATTGTCAACTTTTATAAGTCTTTATTTAATAATGCATACAAGGAATTTTTAAAATCCTTAAGAAGTCCTTGTATGAGCCCCCAGCTCCAGAAATAAGTAAAGCTAGATTCTATTACAGTTATTTTCTAATGTGTTCACAAAGCCTTCTCAATATCTTATTTCCCCCAAAAAATATCTGCAAGAGCATTATTTTATTCTACAATGACGATTTAACAAATTCATAAGTTGATAACTAGCTTGTTAAGAAAAGCCAGTGACAGGACTTTTAGCACTTTGATTTTACATTTTTTTTTCTTTTTTTTTTTTCATTTTTTTTTTAATTATTTATTTTCCATATCAATTTTTATGACCTTATTTAGAATGATAGAATGCGATTATGTAATGACAAGTGTCTGTAATCAGTTTTATTGCTCGATTTGCCCCTTTGTTCGGAAAGAAATTAAGCTGTATCGGTGATCAAATTTAAGTGTATCGGCGTTCTTAAGGTTTATCGGCAACCTGTTAAATTTCTTGAAGGCGTATCGGGGCTGATACGCCATTAGGGCCTGGGGAGAACAATGGTAATGACAGAAACTGTAATGACGCATCGCTAACCCGACAAGATTGCATAATCAAAGACTAGTTGTTATAGCGACAGTCTGGTCAGCTATAATGTGTATACTCAGGTTGATTTTTGATTTTTTGCACATGTGGACTTACTTTTAATCCTTTTTGGGGTAAATTCGTAAAACGTCCGGGGTCAAATAACAGGACATTTTCCTTGAATCTCTGACGTTTTTATTTCTGAAATTCTGGATGTGTATTACGTCGACATCCGCTTATTGAGAGCACTGATAAAACATGTAGAGAAATAACGTAAATGCCAATAAAAGACACATTTTCATCTTATCACAATGAAAAACTTTTTGCAGTCAAACTGTCTGATTAAGGGTCACCCAAGGATCATTTATGTGAAATTATAGTCATTTCCATGAGTTAGGTGCTGAGAAAATGATTGTCAAAGTTTCAACTATTATAACATGTAGATTTGCATGTTTATATGGGGTTTAATGCCACTTTCAACAATCTTCCAGAAATAACATATGTAGAGAAATGACCTCTGCCCATAAAAGACATATTTTCATCTGATCACAAAAAAAATTCGTAGACTGATAGAGGGTCACTTTAGGAATATTCTTGTGGAATAAGCTTAAAATCCATTGGTTAGCTGCTAAAAAAATGATTTTAAAGTTTATGTGTACTATATAACACAGAGAAATGACCTCCCCCTATAAAGGACATATTTTTCATTGAATCACAATAGTTTTTTGAAGACTGATAAAGGGTCACTCAAGGATTCCAATGAAATTTGGTTGATATCTATCATTTAGATTCTGAGAAAAGTGATATATTACCATATATGGAAATTAGCCATGCCCATTTCAGGGTTTTCACTAACATCCAAAAGCCAAGAGTCAATGACTCTTGAGTCAAAATTTCCAAGAGTCAAAATGAAAATCTGAAGAGTCAAACTGTGACATAATTGTTCGCCATCCCCACCCCTCTAAAAATAAAGTATCAAATTCATAAAAAAAGTAAAAACAAGAGGGCGATAAATCGCTCACCTGAGTGGACTGTCTTAAGATCTGATCTCTGAACCTAGTTTTTGACCACAATTAACCCAAATTAAAAAAAAAAGACTGAGATTTCATAAAGACAATCAATCTGATGAATTTTCAGGATGACTACAAGGGTTTTTTTTTAGATTTGACCCCACGACCTCATTTAAGATCCCACTTGACCCAATTTAAAACCTGCACAGTCACCTTTATTTCATAAAAAAAATCATTTTCACAAATTTCAGGTTTTTTGTGCAATAATATGACTTCTAGAGTATCTACAAGGGTTTTCCAAGATTTAACCCCTGGACCTAAGTTTTTACCCCACTTAACCCAATTTCAAACTTGAACTAGATTTCATATAAAATTCACCTTGACCAATTTTCAGGTTGATTGAATAAATAATAGGGCTTCTAGAGTGTCTACAAAATTTTTCTCAAATTTGACCGTGACCTCATTTTTGACCCCACTTGACCCAATTTCAAACTTAATCTAAATTTCATCAAGACATTAATTCTGACAAATTTTTAGGTTGGTTGGGCAAAATGCATGGCTTCTAGAGTGTCTACAAGGTTTTTCTAAGATAAGACACTGTGACCTCATTTTTTACCTCACTTGACCCAATGTAAAACCTGACCTAGGTTTCATCAAGACATTCATTCTGACAAATTTTCAGGATGATTTAGCAAAAAAATTGCTTCTATGGTGCCTATACGGTTTTTCCAATATTTGACCCCGAGACCTCAATTTTGATCCCACTTGACCCAATTTCAAACTTGTCCAAGATTTCATCTGGACAATCATTCTGACCAAATTTCAGGTTGATAAGGCAAAAAATGTGGCCTCTAGAGTGTCTACAAAGTTTATCTAAAATTAGATCCTGTGACCTCATTTTTGACCCCATTTGACCCTTATTTGAATTCAGGGGTCTTGTTTGCTGATTTTTGGGGCCGAAATTCGGCCCCATTCCCAATGGCAAAAAGTATCTTTTTTTCCCAATTCTAGGCTGAAAATTCCCAATAAGCATCTAAAATTCCCCCAATTAAGGCAACACAGAATGATACATAGAACTGCCATCCTTGCCTGTAAAATTATCGTAAGAAACAACTCACGAATGAATAAACTGTCAACCGAGAGAGTCCTGTATTTTTGTTTACATTTCCATTGATCATGATTACCGAAATATGCCGAATGATGTCGGCTAGACTGGTACTCGTTGTTTTACTGTATATTTTACCGTAGTAATAATCAAAGACGTGACCGAGTCTAGAATGAATGGCCAGTTTATTTTACGGCTTCCATTGCCGTTATAGAGGAATAATAATTTTCCGGTATTTGCATTGAAATCTAACTACTTTATTGGCATTTTTTGCTTTCATGAGTTGAAAAAAAAACTCAACTGTTTTCTAAAGAATTGTTCACTAGGAATAGTCATTATTTGAAATTTACCGTCTTGACAAACGTGATCCGCATTTTAATCTTTTACCGTAACTAAGGGCAACCGTTCAGCATCCACGGATGCAAAATGTCGCACAATGATAAATATTACCGAAAAAAGATCGGCAAAAGTGGCGAAAAATATGCCAAAATAGACACAATGTTTAAAATGCAAGCTTTAAAGGCCACAGATAAACAATCTACGTCGGACATTTTACAGTCAGAGGCCATTCCTTCTACCTCGACAGCTTCTGAGACGGAGGTTAAGTTCCTCAAAAACTGATTGTTTTACGCAAATCCCTTTCAACTTAGGTTGCATTTTACCTTCAAACAGGGATATGTGGCATCCAATTTAACTAACTTCACTGATTATACAAATGCGTGATGAAAAGCTTGGCATTTTCGTGTGAATTTCTTTGGTTACAATTTATAGAGAATTGCAAAATAGACCTCTCAGAACATCACTTCTTCAGGAAACTTTAGAAGAATTGATGAGGGTCATCTTTCATGGAGAAATTTCACTTACGCAAACTCAGCTAGAGACAGCAATTACACATTTTTTGAAATGAAAGACAGAAAAATGGAAATATAATGATTATATTTCCATTTTCTATCTTTCATTTCAAGGAAATGAACCCAATCAGAGGTAGAAATGTAAAAGAACCCATGCTAGGCACAAGTTTTAGACATAATATACAATGATTGTATAAATATGCACTCTGCAGTATATACTTTAAAAAAAACAGCATGTATAATTATACAGCATATTTAGACAATCATTGTATATTGTGTCAAATACCTGTGATGCTAGGTATATCAAAACAGAGACTGTTTATGTTGATGACTTTAATAAATAATAAAGAAATGATGTGATTTATAAGCTTTTTTAATTTTTCCCAATTTTGGGTAAAACGCTGCTATTTTTCCCAATCTCACTGGCCCCAGGCCCCAGACAAAAATATGCAGCAAGACCCCTGGAATTTGACCTATATTTCATCAAGATATTTATTCTGACCAATTTTCAGGATAATTGAGCAAAAAATATGGCTTCAAGGATGCCTACAAGGTTTTTCCAATATTTGACTCTGACCTCATTTTTTACCCTACTTGACCTATTTTGGAACTCATGCAAAATTTATCAAGTCAATCATTCTGACCAAATTTGAGGTTGATCGGGCAATAAAAGTGGCCTCTAGATAGTCTACAAGGTTTTTCTAAAATTTGACCCTGTGACCTCACTTTTGACCCCATTTGGTCCTTATTCAATCTTGACCTAGATTTCATCAAGACATTCATTCTGACCAATTTTCAGGATGATGAGCAAAACATATGGCTTCCAGGGCTTACCCTGGGTCAAAATTTCTTTTAGCCAAACTTTTAGCCAATTTGAAAATATTTTAGCCAAATTTACTTCATGGTAGCCATCTTATTTTCCCAAGTCGTAAAAAACTTGCAATATTCTTTTTTATAATATTCTTTCATGAACCATTAATTCAATTAATTACATTTGAATTAAAAATATTGTTTTAATAATCATCTACTGTTACAAAATGTATCCTTCTAAGGTACCTACAAGTTTCTTTTCCAATATTTGACCCTGTGACCTCATTTCTGACCCCACTTGACCCAATTTCAACCTCGTCCCAGATTTTATCAAGACAATCATTCTGACAAAATCTAAGGTTGATCGGGCATAAAATGTGGCCTCTAGAGTGTCTTCAAGGTAAATGTTGACGACACATGATGCATGACATACAACCACAAAAGAAAAAAAAAAATAATTATAAATGTATTGAAATAGATAGAATAAGGTACAGATCATTTTCCAAAGGGTCCCTGAAAAAAAGCTCAAAAAGATTTTTTCACTCTCGTAGTTCACCCAATTTTAAGTCATTAAAAAATTACTAAAGAGCATAAGTTCAGACAAAAGGCTTGTTTTTTTGTAAGTGCAATTGGTGGAAAGAGTTTCGAAGTTGCAAATGCTAGTAAGCGCTTCTTATTTATTATTATTTTTCAAAAAAGAAGTGAGGTTTAACCATGAAAACTCGTAACTGATCCTCCTCTCGATACTTATTGATTTACTGAGATAAGTTTGAATTGTAGTGAATTAATTTCAAAAAACAGGTTTAATTTAACAAGAGTTGTCCGCGGACAACGTAGCTCGCCCAAACAGCTGCTTGTCACAAACAGCGCTTGACCGAAGACCGAAGTTCAAAGTGGTTTCTTTCAATGTTAAAGTTGATGTTCTAATATATATCTGTTTGAGTAGTAATTAAGAAATATAAAAACTTTTTTGTTTTAATTGCATGTATAAGGTTAGGGTAAATTGAAAGCCTACAAGCAGATGAGGTTACCAATGGAATTTCTTTGTATCAAACATGAAGTTTTTCTTTAAAATTTTTCTTAAGTCCACAAAAGGTCAAGATCAAGGTCAAATTGTGAAGGACCTTGGTCTCTGTAGAAGCCTATCACCTAGTGAGTATGTGTATGAAGTAATGCTGTCCCTGAGTAAAGCAATTAGAAAATATAAGCAAGGTTAAATTTTTGGTTAAAGTTTTTCAGTTTAAGTTTTTCCAAGTCCATAAAAGGTCAAGGTCAAGGTCAAATTGTCAAAGCCCTTGGTTTCTGGTGAAAGCCTTTCATCTGGTGACTATGTATATGAAGTAATGATGTCCCTAGGTTAAAGCATTCAGAAAATATAAGCAAGGTTAAAGTTTTTCGTAAAAGAATTTCGGTTAAAGTATTTCTAAGTTCCTAAAAGGTCAAGGTCAAATTATCAAGGACCTTGATCTCTCACAAAGGTTAAAGTTTTTGGTTAAAGTTTTCAGTTAAAGTTTTTCTAAGTCCACAAATGGTAAAGGTCAAGGTCAAATTGTGAAGGACCTTGGTCTCTGGTGAAAGCCTATCACCTGGTGAGTATATATATGAAGCTATGATGTCCCTAGGTTAGAGCATTAAAAAAATATAAGCAAGGTTTAAGTTTTTGGTTACAGTTTTTTGGTTAAGGTTTTTTTAAGTCCACAAAGGGTCAAGGTCAAGGTCAAATTGTCAAGGACCTTGTCTATGGTGAAAGCCTATCACCTAATGAGTGTGCATATGAAGTAATGATGTCTCTAGTTTAAAGCTTACAGAAAATATAAGCAAGGTTAAAGTTTTTTTTGGTTAAAGTTTTTGGTTAAAGTTTTTTTGAAAGGGTCAAGGTCACAGTCTAAAGGTCATTTCGACATGGATGTTGGTCTCAAATGAAAGCCTATGCCCTAATGAGTGTTTCTGTAAAAAATAAAGCCTCTAGGATAAATATTGATAGAAATAAAAAACTTTAACCTAATGCGGACGCCGACACCGACACTGACGCCGACATCCGAGGGTATGACAATAGCTCTTCCGAGACTTTCGTCCCAGGCGAGTTAAAAAGTGATTTCACAGTTAAAAAAGGCTGCCAATTAAGATTGCTGATGCATATACGATCAATGGAGTGTGTTAACTGTCAATCAAGCAAGGTGTTATTAGACCACCAATTAACTATTTATCAAGGTGACTGGTCAACTCGGCCCATTTTCAACTCGGCCCATCGGCAACTGGGCCCAACATATTACTCAGCCCTGCTTTCATTCTATGCCAAAGCTTTCTTATTTTCGATTATTAATTCAGTATTTTTATTACAAATACAAAAATATTCAATCTTTGTTCAGTTATAAGGCAATAAACGTATGCACCAGAAAAGTAAACTATTAAATTGACATTTAAGGATCATTCTTAGAATCGTACATAATCAAACAATAAGTCGATAAAATATTGTTAAAAAGACAAAAACAAATATTATAAATAATAAAGATAAACCTAGTCAGGTATAATAGCATTGTTTGCAACGACATGTACATATTTTGCATAAAATAACCTATGTCACTATAGACTATATATTCGGGCCGTGTGGACCAGGCCGAGTTATTCGATGGGCTGAGTTGACTGGTAACCTTTATCAATATGATACACTTTTAACAACCCTTGAAGCTTGGCTGCAAATTTTGAAGAGTCAAAATGACACACCAGCTCAAATTTCAAGAGTCAAAATTGTATCATTTTTGATATCTGCTCATCTAAACCCGGGGTCCATGGTCAAAGATAAACCCTGTCATTAAAATTTTGTTTTTCATTTGATCAAATTTTTTTGAACAACTTTGATAAAAGGTCCATCAAGGATCATTCCTGTGAAGCTGTATTAAATTGATTTTCTGAGAAGATTTATACTGAAAAAAAGTTACCACCTGGTGCACGAACACAGCACCGTGACAAAAGCCACAATAGCCTTTGGCTAGTGGATATAAAAAAAGGTACACGAAAGGTTAAATAAAAGCAGGGTTTTCCCTTGGCCTCAGAATTTGGGGGTCATTGTGACTCCCATACCTTTAGAAATGAGGGTCATTTCCCCAATTTTGGGGGACAACTTTAAAGAAGCTTAGGGAGCACATAAAAAACAAAATAAAGTAGACTGTAACATCTTCAGAGCCATATACATTTCATATTTTTCGGGGTTTGGTTGTTCATTCCTCCTATTTTGGAACAGGTCAAAAACATTTTAACCCTCGGAGAATTCAAGCTATAAATAAAAATATTAAACAAATTCAGATTTAATGACGAATGACTCCTTTGGTAGATGGACCATGGTAATCATCATCAACTCCTTAAAACAGCTCTATTTTGTTGTTCCTTTGAAAGAATGGCCCAAATGCAGACGATGGAAGTTTACACTCTTTTATTTGTTGTTGCATTATGTAAGATCCGGTGTCTGGTTTACAGTTAATTTTACGACCGGAAATTAGGTCTGAGGTGGTTTAAATCACGATAACCCGTCTGCATATTTTATCGGGTACCTAAAAATAGAATAGTGCACTGATTTTATCAACATTGAAAAACCTGGCTAGTTACAGAGGTCACGGAAATATTTTATCTGATGCTTGTTAACAAGCGAGTTATGTCAATTTTTAACCCAACTGAAAATCTATGAAAAAAGATCTCCAATCATATATGTTCATAGCACAGAGATGTATTTTGAAACTTGCGTCACAAATGTCGCACAGGTAATTTTTTTGCGGGTCATTTGAGTTGAAATTGCGACAAAGACGCGCATTTTTTGCGTCAAGGAAAACCCTGTAAAAGGTAAATATTCATTCAGTAAAGCTTCCCTTCTGCTTAATGAATAAACAGAAAAAATAGGTATGAAACATTTAGGGGACGAGCTGACTTATGTGCGAAAATTGTATTCGTTAGATGAAAATCAACACGTACAGTCTAGCTATTGACTGGCAAAGATATTAAACTCTTTACCTAAAAACATTTTCATCCCCCATGCTAAATGACCCGACCCAAATTCGCGAAATCAAGCGAGTGTTTTGATTGTGGCGGCTTCGTTTACTTCGAATTAATCGACCAATAAAACCCCTTCAGACTAAAGAATTTGACCAATCAAAAACTGTGAACCAGAGAGTGGTGATTTTATTCTGATCAAACGAATTTATAAATTTAATTTTAAAATAGATTTAGAACAGAGAAAAATATTTTTCCTCTAATAAAGAATTTGATAGGTCAAACTATTTCTTTTTTCTATTCAATCTTTAATTGTATTTTTTTTTAAAAATGACATTTCGTCAAAATTAGTTTTGGCTCATTACTTAACATTGTAAACAATTTACTTCCGTGTACAGAACGATTTTGACAGAAATTATTTTGATCTTTAAGGACGATTTCTAGAATTAATTTTCTGAGATAGATTTTTTTTATTTTTTCATATTTTGTAGATTAAAGTATGCCGATTGCAAAAATGGAAAGAAAAAATGGGGTCACCGAATCAGATTTTTCGTCAAACGTCAAAGAATGTCATAGGTATCTTGTAAATTTTTGTCCGATTTTTCGCCGATTTTCATTTCTTGGTAATTACATAAAACCGTAACACAATCATATCTAATCAAACAACTAATATCATTTCTATTTTAATTTCATAGATAGGAAGTTATTTGCACTAAATCTAATATACAATTATCGATTGAAAGAAAAAATAATGATTTTTTACGTATTTTTCCAAATGCGTAAAAACTAGTATATCGAAAATGAACGAGAATATTTTCAAAATTTATAAATTTTGATCAAATTTCTCAAAAACTCTGAGATAGAAAATTTTATTTTTTCTATATTTTGTAGAAAATTATATGTTCGTGTGAAATTGATATAAAAAAGGTATGGTCACCGTGCTAATTATTGAGAAAAAAATGCAAAATTCTAGGTCATCCAGTTTTGACGCTAAGGAAAAAAACACTCCAGATTCTTTTTCTCGTACCAATTTTATGTACAAAATCAATGATATTCAATCCTTCTTAAAATAATCGATTATGGAGTTGAATTCCTCAACAATTAGGGTATCACTTTGTTTGCGGCAACGAATCCCAAGGTCAAATCATATGAAAAGGTCAAGGTCATATGTCAAGGCAAACGTTACATAAATCACGCAAAAATCTAGTGTTTTCAAAAATCTTCAAGCCTGTTGAAAATAGAATACTCACATATGGAATTATAATTGATCTTGTCAATAAGCATCATCAAAATCCCTGATCGAAGTCATATGATGAGATCAAGGTCATCTATCTCGCTCACACCCCATCCCCCAATAAAATTTCAAATACACCCAGGTCGTGTTAAAAAAATAATTCAAAAATTGAAAATGAAAAATCTGACAAGATCATTTGATAACGACAGACCGTTTGTCAAGGTAAATCTTTCAAAAATTAACCCCGTCAAAATGAAATGTGACGGTTCCATGTAGCTATCGGATATACGACTAATAACGTTGTTTGGTGTCTGATTATGCGCGGGAACGTTAACGTCACAAATACCCACAAAAACGACGCTGACGTCATATCCTTTATTTCTATAAAATAAAATGGCTGCGGTAATTTTATATATTAATGTTTTAGTGATAGGATTAATTATTCGTCTTCATTAAAGCAATTTCCGCGAAATATAGAAATTTACATTGGATTTGTAGTGATTTGTTACGTCCGAGATAAATGCAAGATTGGAGCGCATTCTCCTTTTTGAAGAGTTCGATGCGCAAAGACGTTGCGCAAGAACGAACTCCCGAAATCGTCCTTAAGAGGTTGTTAAGTTATAGAATTTCCAAGATTATTTGACTTCTCTAGTTAACAGATAAACCACATTGTAGATGACAATTATCATTCTATTTTCTAATTCTTTTATTTAAACCTTCTGGTTTCGTCCCAAGTCTCCTCGTCTCCATTTCCACGATTTACCTGTAATTCGAGTGTTTTTTCTAAAAGATTCCCTATTTCGTACGAGTCATATATTTTTGGAAATGTTAAGCATGTTAAGGGGAGGTGGCTTCTGGACGTCTTAGGACCCCTTGGAATTCCAGAAAGTAGTTCAGTAGGCTTTACAGTCAAACCGGCCCCCGGTCAAACCGGCCCCAAATCGGTCAAACCGGCCCCAATATCGATTTTCCATCGGTTAAACCGGCCCCAATATAATTAAGACAATAAAGGGTGATGATTATATAGAAATGCAATGTTCCGTGATATTTTATTTTTACGGAAAGTTGTGTTGAGTGTCGTCCAAGAAAAAAAGAAACACTACGGAAAATTTATTTATTTAAATTGCCTATATCTTGAACTCTTTATCATAAATAACCAACAAAATAATCAAGAAAATAATAAACAAAAGACCATTTTAAATCAGTCACTAGTAATATAATTTGTATGAGGCTATTTTCGAACTTTTTTTATTCTTTTTCAAACGTTGACTTTGTATAGTTATTATTTCATAAAGCCATTTTGAGTACAAATCTTCTTTGAAGTGTTAATGTATAATTAGTCAAATAATAGAATTGATAAGATTGTAACATACGGTCACCACGCGTAATGTTTAACCTTTGAATATATTGTGCGAAAATTATCGATCTGATTAATAGCTTTTCAAGTTTGCAATACACTGATTACTAATGGTAAAGAAGCTTACAAAAGAATACTTTATACACACATACTTCAGCTGAACAATTAAGAAAAAAGATAAAAATAGACTGTACCAAATGTAAAGGGTTGCATACCGGATGATAAAATGGTGCGATATGGTTTGAAAATATTATGGGAAAATGAGAACTAGGTATACAAAAAGTTCCCTTTTTTCATAATGTTTATACAAGTATACAAGCATCTCACGTAAGACCAAGACCAATGTCTAAATAGTGCTCTTGTTGCAACCATTTGAATAAAAACAAATTCGATCCGTCAAAGCAATTGTGACTTTCTGTACAATAAATATCACTGTTTGGAAACTCTTTACGCAACGTTGCAACGGTATTTTGAACATGGCAGACTTCAGTTCGATTGCAACGTGTATGTATCAAGCTTTGAAAAAATGATCCACTATTAGTAATAGTTTAATGTTATATGGCGCCGTTTGTGTATAATATTGCTTTGATTATCGTGGTTTTGTTATTTTTCGAAAAAGGAGCATTTCGTTAAAGCAAAATTACACAGAAACATCATAAGACGTTAAAACATGAGTATCAATAGATTATTTATTCAAAGATTGTAACTTTAATGTAAGGATTATCTAAAAGGATTGTATATCTAACTCTAATTGTACCAAAAGTGAGTGACACCTTCTTTTTCAGTAATGCATATCCGCCATCTTTAAGCTACTTTTGCAAAGTTGTGTACATAGTTGCCATACAGTGAATATGAGTCTTTGCACAATATTCAAAAGGTACAGATTATTGAAGTTTTGTTATTTTGCATCACATTAGTCAACAAATCGGTGACACGGTGCGACACATTTGTAACTGCTTGTAAAGATAAAGGAAGTAACAAAAGTTTCGTGCTGCCTGATCCTTCGAAGCATTCAGGCACCGATCCGAAGCTACTAGAAGCTACACTATTTAAAATTATTACCCAATGTCTTAACATCATTTCACTTAAGTTTTATATGCGGGGACTGCTTTCGAACGTCTCATCTGAAAGACAATTAACTTGTTAGTGTGCCAGCCTGGGTCTGAACCCACGACGTTGAAATTCAATGGTTTTAAAGTTAGGTGCTCTACCAACTGAGCTAATCGGGGTTTTTAGGTGTGTGCGTATTTCCGTTTATTTATCGTCGCTACCGTAGCAATTGCCCATATGAGCGACGCCCCCAGAAGACGGATATTTGTTACGGGGTATAGTGCAAGAATACATGACAAAACTACTGCTGAGATCCGCCAAGGTTTTTTAACGTGCTCGGCGTAAAGCACCGACTCACAGGGGCCTCAGTTTAACATCTCATCCAAAATACAATTAGTTTGTTAGTGCCCCAGCCTTGGTTTGAACCCACACCGTCACACTAAAATTTAAGGTATTTAGGTATTTCTAGTTGGTATTTAAAGCATTAATATAATCACTTAATTCGGTAATTGCAATTGCGACAAGAATGCTAAAATCATACGGATGTTTCAATAGCGTGAAACAAATTTCAAAAGGTTTATATGCCGAAAACGAGTTTAATTAAAGGCAAGTTTTCAATTATATAGATACAGATTATTGATTACCATTGATCTTGAATTGTACAATTAATTAAATCAACAAACACCTTTACAGATAATTGATTGGCATCGGCCTTTAATTGCGTTATTAATTAAATCATCAAACTCTAAGAAAACATGAATTAAATCAAACAATGCATAGCGCTTGTAAAAAAGAAGAAAATGCGGTTATATCTTTTATGTTCTTTTACATATTTCTTGTGCATTACATTGACAAAATAATTCTATACAATTTAGCCGATTTTTTTTATTCAAAATATCACGATATTTTTATTTTTTACAACATACATTTAGCGCACGAAATAATATAATTAATCTAAAGTTTATTATGTGGGGACTCTAAAATATGTATATCATGGACCAAGATTATTAAAAGTTAGTAGGTTCAAAATTTTGAAGTAAAATAATTGTATCAATCAAAAAAATGAAAATAAATAGAGGTCGGTTTGACTATTTCTGGGGGCCGGTTCAACCGATTTGGGGCCGGTTTGACCGTTTTTCTGAGTTGAGGGGCCGGTTTGACTATTTTTTGGGGCCAGTTTGACCGGGGGCCGGTTTGACCGGGGGCCGGTTTGACCGGGGCCGGTTTGACGAGGGGCCTGTTTGACTGGTTCCCGTTCAGTAGTATCCCTAACTTTATGGGACTCATTGCTCAAACTAAGACTCTACATTATTTGAAGAATTTGTAGTTCCTGTGATTTGAACACTACAAAAAAGAGATTGTTTTGCTTGTGATGCAAGGTTTTGTCAAATACAACAAAGTAATTTTGAAACAGGAGAAGGGGGGGGGGGGGGGTCCAAACCCCCTCTTGATCAGCCACTGAACATACTTGATTAGAGCTCAGCATTACATCTAGGTTGTGTGTGTCAGCCCAATTAGCTCAGTTTTTAGAGCACCGGACTTCAAAACCATTGAAGTTCGACCATGTGAGTTCAAACCCGGGCTGGCACACTTACAAACTAATTGTATTTCGGATGAGACGTTAAACCGAGGCCCCGTGAGATGGTGTGTTACACCAAGCACATAAAAGATCCATGGCGGATCTCAGCAGTAGTTTCGTCATGTATCTTTGCACTATCCCCCGTAACAACTAACAGTCTTCTGGGGGCGTCTCTCATGTGGGCTTGTGCTGCAGTAGTGACAATAAATAAACAGAAATACACACACATACACATCTAGGTGGTGACATTGTGTAAACTCTGCACTTGTTCCCAAAAATAAAGATTGTAGGGCAATTTCAATTATATGAAAAAATGTTATATCCTTCATTAGATAAAATTACAGCGGGGGATAATGTTTTCATATGATCATAAAATTTTACATACAGTATCTAAGGGTTCTGTGGTTGAGAGGTGTAGGTGGCAGTCATGCGAAGTTTATCTTTGGCGGTTCAAATCTGCACAAAGTCAAAAACCTGCATGACTTTCTTGTGTATTCTGACAATATATTTATTAGAAACCTTTACTTTATACTTTTGTCAAAGAAATTATCTTCAATTTACTAGTTTGTAAAAATTTGACCTAGTAAATTCAGAAGTGTAAATGAAACTACATTTTTTAAAAGCAGCTTGTAGAACCTTTTTTGATATATTGGATAGAACACATGGATTCTGGGTTTGAATGCATACAAACTATCTTATTTGTTATTGACTGAGAGATACATTGTAGAGATATTTGAGTTGTGAAAAAAATATAATTAGAAATAAAAAAAAAGAAGAAAGAAATTGATACAAATAATGGGTAAGGCATAGATTATTGTTTTTGAAAAATATAAATAAGATTTATTGAGGCTCAAACCACAGATCTTATGTTCTGTAGTTTGTCGACCCTACAATTATACATGTATGTATATATCTATATCTATCTACAGTGGCGCAAAATAAACATATTAATCATCATGATTGACTCCCAAGATAAAACGAAAACTAACGATTATGTAAAGTTTAAATCAATAAAGCGTGTAATTATTTAGATAGAGGTCATGCTCAATCATGTCAAATATAGTAAATTATACCCGTCAAAGAAGGAGAAAAAATGCTGAATAAACAATAAAGTAGCTGTATCGATTTATATCTTAATATTTTTATGTAGTAGTGTTAAAATTTGTTTCATTTTGCTTGAAAAAGGCAATTTTTGCCCAAATAAAGAAAACACTTACCAAGTGTTTTTAATATAATACAGAGGAATACGCTTAATAGCAACACCTATTTGTCAGAAGAATAGTTGCTATTAAGCAGAGGTTTCTATTATCCACTAATCACGTTTCAGTCAGTTTCTCAATCTCGAAAGTGTATCAGCATTAGAATCATTTAACACATACATGTATAAATACATGTACATAAGGCCAGTTCCGATCAATTGCTTATTTTTGTCTCCAAATCTGTTTAGTTTTGTAATGAAACAAACTATAGATGGATGGTATTGAAATGAAAGATAGATAGATATTATATTCCATTGATTCCATTGAAATGAAAGATAGATAGATATTATATTCCATGGCTCACATACAAAATTACCGATAACTCTAACCAACGGTTCTAGTGCAGTGCTCGTTGTCGTATCCGTGTTACTGCAACAATAACATGTAGCTACATGTTCCATCTGGCTATATCGCCGTTCAATTATTTATTTGCTTGATTACTTGCTCAGTTTATCTTTGACGAAAAGAGAAAAAAGATTTTATGGAGTGCAGCGGTTTTGTTGTTGTTAATAAGAAATCCTCCTAGTTATGAAGAATTGTATGGTTTTGACCATAGACCGTGGAATTTTTCTTTTAATTAATGTAGTACTTGAAGCATGACACATAGGAATCTATATTGCATAATGTGAGAGTAGTTTTTTTTTTTAAAAAGTTAGAAATGTTTATATATATGTGTAAAAAATCTCCCACTTTCTGTGTCACTTGGAAGAGTAAGCAAACGTTTTCAGTCTTGATAATAAAAGGGTCATTTCTTACGGTAAATAAACAACTTAATGCCACTATGTAAAATTCTATGAAAATTGTACGATTATCGCAGAGTAAAATCAAACATCGAAATGATGGTGTACCAATTGTTCTCAATATATCTTGTTTATTACACTATATTGTACTAGGAAATTTGACATGCGCATATCTAAATAATTGTTCTAACCTCCGCGAGAGCTTGAAAGAAATTCTATAAAATTTTAGGCTCATGGGGACAAAATCGTAAAATTTACGACTGGTAAAACGGTGTCGCAGATTTTATCATAGATTTCACGATAAGACGCCTTTCTTGAAAGCCCAAAAAGTTTCTTGAAAGCCAATTTCTATAGTACAATTGCGATACTACCAAATTTCAATCGTAGGACCTTTCTTGAAACAGGCCCCACTGTCTAAGGCGGAGTGTTTGAAGTCGGGTCATTCTCGAAAAATTAATAGAGTGACAGCATATTGAAAATGGATTAGACAAGAAAGGTAATAATGTAGGTAGTAATTTTTGTCTTTATCACTCGCATATTTTGATTAGGATTTATAATTTTAAATTTGAAGTAAGTATTTTTTGATATGAAATGACTATTTGACATTTTTTTTTCTAATCGTGGCAATATTTGCTTTTATCCAAAAGAAAGAAAAATGGATAAAGAAGACAGGCACGATGAAATCCACCGTCTGAATAACTGTCGGCAACACTCGAAAAATTAAAAAACAATGCAAAGCGGAGCATAAGTTTTAATACTTAACACGGTCAAATAACAATTACAAATCGGGTAAAAGTGCCATCAACGACCAGACATGTGTACTTTTGAAATCACGGCGACAACAGGAATTTAAAGGCAAACTCGTTTTGTCCCGATTGTAACTAGTTGCGATAAGGTACCCCCATCCCTTTTGATAGTCTGATGTGTCATCAAAATTTCAGAGAGAGGGCTACATTATTGCAGCTAGATGTAACCTCCTGATTGTTTCTTCGGAAAAAATAGGGTCCTGGTGTAAAATATTTGTTTCTATTATCCAGGAGTTTCTATTATCTGTGTTCCAATTATCCGACGAATTTTACTAAGGCTCAAGAACAAAATGTTTTTGCTTGAAGAAAAGTTTCTATTAACCAAAATTCCCTATAATCCGAGTTGCTAATAAAGGGATTCTAAAGGCATTGTACCGACTTGTTAGTGCATGAAGCACATTACTGCCTGTATGGGCTTTTCGTCATCAATATATGATGACTCTTAAGGGGGAGTGTGGTATTGGGACCACTCTCACCACTGCCTTGCATAGCTTCATTGGTTTAAATATAATGTATGACACCTGCGTCAGGGGAGATCTTCTTTGGCTCAGTGGTTAGCGCATTGGACTTGTAAACCATTTATTTTGGGTATTTTCAGCTATGCTTCAGTTGCAGACAGTTTGTTTGTAGTAAAATATAAATCCTGACAAAAGCACATCAAAGCCTGTGTATTCTGCGTAATTAATGAACTGGCAGGGCGGGGCTTAACCGTGACGTAATTTGGCGAGTTTACTTTTCAATAGTTTGGGTTCTTTCAAATTTTAGTCGGTAATCATCGTTAACGCGTGCAAATAACTGTATCCTAAACCTAAAGGATTCACGTGCTTTGAGGGAGTGAACGCATTTCATCGTTTGGTAACCAATGCCTCGTAACTCCAGCTTGATTAAGCTGAAGTTACGGGGATTTGGTTACCAATCTACGATTTAAGGTCTCGAGTTATTTATTTTGACTCTCTTTAGAGGTAGGTTATTTTAGATAAAAGCTGATTTCCTTTAACCTTAAGTGCAACGACCCGTTACTTAGGCTCCGCCCTGCCAGGGCATTAATCATGGATAATAATTTCAGAAAAATTACTTTTGCATAAGAAAATAAACTCACAACTCATTTAATTAAATTTGATCTATTACGACAGTATACTTGGTGTTTTAACAAACAGAAAAAATCATCAAAACTCTTCAGAAACATTTTGTGAAAAGAAGGAACGCTGTTAACCAGCTGTTTTTCTTTTTCCAAGTGTGTTTTCTTTCCTTTTGACAACCAAAATATATTCTTTTCAATTGTAGTTTGATTATTTTGATTGTGGCTTATCTTTTAGATTCAACACTTTAAATATATGTGTGTTCTAAAAGAGTGTTCAATATTACTTATACCAGTTTCACCCATTGTGATCCAGCCATATTGATGAAATTAAATTATCTTTTATCTATATCACAGTGATAGGCCACTACATACAGTTATTGCTTTTCCTAGGCAGTAATAACTATGTTTGTTAAGGAGATGTTCGCCATTTTGCACATACAGGATTAACTTTTTTTATTTGTATCATTCTTGTTACAAGATAATAGAATTTAATGTCTTTGTAATTGCAAAACCTCTTAACTACAGCTTTGATCAAGCTGTAGTTACGATAGTTTAGAATAACAGTGAAGATTTAAATCATTAAAGCCAATCAAGAAAATGAAGGGTATGTAGTGTGTACAGTCAATCTTGCTCAAAGGACCACATCTATCTAGCGACCATTTCTATTAAGTAACCGTTTTCAAAATCCGCTCCTTTCAACCAAAATATCTTAGAAAGCAGATGAACTGGTATCCCAATGTCTGTGAGAGACCACGGGTAGTGTATGAATTTTAAGGCAATCTGATTGGCTGTGTAGTTTTCACGACAAGTAAGTTATTACAAACCGTAAGAATTTTCCCATCATGCATGTTGATATCCGTTGAAATTTGGCGGCATTGTTTAAAAAGGAAGTACTGAAATTCTGTTGCTTATATAAAAATGCTCTTTACAAGATAAACATACGAAAGAAAACCAAAAATCAACTCATTATTTACTGTCGTTCGACGGTTTTATCGATTGTCGATCATCTGCATGTCGCAAAACGGCTACCAAACGCTTTACGATTTTCTAGCTTCCGTTTAACATTGATCAAATGACGTCACTACCTGGGTCACATGACCTAATGAAAATTTGTAAAATACCTGTCTCTAGTATCGATAGATATAGGGGCAGTAACCCAGTCCAGAAAGCAGAATGATATTGGTGTAAAACATTTTTAAATAAATCCTATGTTGATAATACTCACTAGAATCGTCAATCCTATGAGTTGTAACAACATGGGATTATCGAAAAATTTTAAAAAAATCCAGATAAATTCAATAAATAATGTTCCTATTTGTAAAAATAATGTGTATTAAGCAACCATTCTCTTTAACGACCATTTTTGGTGCCCCTATAAAGTGGTCTCTTATCACACATTTTACTGTATATCAAAAAACCGACTAACAAAATCACTAATTGGTGTTTAACTGAAAAGCTGATATAATGCCGACACTTTACTTATGTCACTTTTGTTTGTTTGTTTGAATGGGGCTTAACACCGCTTTCAACAATCTTGCAGTTAAATTGTACACATGTGAAGTATTTTTAGGTCCAGCTGTAAAACCCTTCGACAATAAGGCAATAAGATTATTTTACCGCAAAAAAATGTATGTGACTAAAAACTTTTTTTCTTGTAGTTTTCATTCCGATTTTCACTCATTCTCACTCTCAAAAGTGTGGTATGTGTGTCAGAAAGCCAATCAAGCATCTCAAATTCAGCAAATGACAAATAAGATTTTTGAAAAAGAAAACTTCTATGACTATTGCATCTATGCCAAAATAGAATATATTTAGATATAGGCATTTGCTTGCAAAAATATTGTTATAGTTTTTAGCTCCACTGGCTGAAAGCCACTGGGGCTATATTGGTATGGCGTTGTGTCCGTCATGTGTCCGTGTTTCAGTGGGTCTGTGCCTCCGGTCATAAACTTTTTATTTAAAAATCTTCTCCTCAGAAACTACTTGATGAATTTCAACCAAACTTCATAAGAATGATCCTTGGGTGACCCTCTTTCAAAGTTGTTCAAAAATTTTGATCCAATGAAAAACATGGATTAAATGGGCGTGACTAATTTCAAAATGTGATAAAAAGTGAGTTTTCTCAGATTCTAACTGATGGATACCAATTAAATTTTACATGAATGATCCTTGGGTGACCCTGTATCAGTCTACTTGAAATAATTGTGATTGGATGAAAAATATTTATTTTATGGGTGGAGGTCATTTTTCTATATGTTATATAGTGGAAACTTTCAAAATCATTTTCTCAGAATGTAACGGATGGATATCAACCAAATTTCAATGGAATGATCCTTGAGTGACCCTTTATCAGACTACAAAAAAATATTGTGATTGGATAAAATATATGTATTTATGGGCGGAGGCCATTTCTCTATATGTTATATAATGGAAACTTTGAAAATCATTTTCTTAGAATTTAATGGATGGATATCAACCAAATTTCACTGGAATGATCCTTGAGTGGCCCTTTATCAGTCTACAAAAAATAATTGTGATCGGATGAAAAATATGTAATATGGGTACAGGTCATTTCTCAATATGTAATATAGTGGAAACTTTGAAATTCAATTTCTCAGAATGTGACTGCATTGGTATGATCCTTGGGTGACCCATTATCATGCAGCCAAAAATCATTGTGATTGGATGAAAAATATGTATTTTAAGGGCGGAGGTCATTTCTCAATATGTTATATAGTTGATACTTTTAAAGTCATTTTCAAAATCAGTAGAACTCAAAATATCTAAAAATCTAGTCAAAACTTCCATTTTCTATTACAAGAATTTCTAGCCTATGGAGCGACTCAAGCCATTCATGGCTTTCTAGTTATGATTTGAGCGTTGGTGAATAATCAAATATCTTAACTACAGCTTTGATAAGCTGTAGTTTTGATGTTATGATCATTCATCAGCGATATTTTTTAACACATGATTATTTCTTTTTTTCACTTGCGTAAATTGCGTAGTGGGAGTTATGCCCCTGCTACAATCATTGAGTGTAGTGGGTTTGTTTTTCTGATCCAGCATGTATCCTTTCCGAGATTAGGCTAATTGTGAACCTAAGTTTGATAGCAGCTGGAGACTAGAAAAAGATGTAAAAGGAATATGGGTGCAAGAAATACCAGGAATCTATAGTTAAGTACTCCTATGACAGTGATAATGACGGAAAAGTTTTAATGTTGAAAGTGGTCTTAAACCCATTCAAAAGAAACAAAATATACAATATATCTGAAGAACTATCTGGTCATAGACTTTTTTCAGAAAGTCAGTAGAGCGTCTCAGGCTGATCTCAATGGCCCCTTGATTTCCCTTTGATTTTAACCTACTCTTCTGTGTCATGGAAAATCGATTCAAAGCCTTCAAATCAGACAGAAGAAAATGAGAAAAAACCTGCTGTCACCTTAAGTAATTTTGTCTTAAAATGATTTATTTCCTTGCTGTAATGTTGCTATAGCAACTGTTAGAAAATTTCTCATGTTTTTTGCCTGAGTTACATAGAAAGGAAAAGAATAAGAAATTTGATAGGATCATATTTCATTTTATTGTCATTGATTTCATTACTTTGAAGAGCCATTTTAACTTTTTTTCCCTCAATCTTTGATGTCATCTAACAAAGATATGGATTTTTAACTTTGCTATCTTGGAGAAAACCTGAGGCTTTATGATCACGTTGGTGTTGCCGTTGCTGTTGGCATTGACGCTGGCATAAAAAACTTTAACCTTGGTAATATCTCTGTTGATATATGAAGATAACTTCATGAAACTTGGCATGTGTGGTCAACATCATAAGAGCTTTCAAGACTTCCATCTGGAAGCAATTTTGTGAAAGTAATGCCCCTTGTCAGACAAAGATTTTTAAGGTCTATAAATATTGTTTTGACATTATAATTGAAGGGTTAGTGCCTATAAACATTGTTTTGGCATTAAAATTGAAGGGTTTGTGTCTATGAATATTGTTTTGGCATTAAAATTGAAGAGTTTGTGCCTATAAATATTGTTTTGACATTAAAAGTGAAGGGTTAGTGCCTATAAATATTGTTTTTGCATTAAAATTGAAGGGTCAGGGCAAAACTAAGGTAAGTGCCTATAAATATATAGGCACTAACAACAACTAGTTCTTTTGACCTCTTAAATTGTGACCCATGTTTCAAAAAGGGTTTAAAGTTTCATACCAGGATGGATGGTTTTAATCAGCTTGAGAAAGGTCAAAAGCACACTGTGAAATATTTATATTTATGTTTGTTTTAAATTCAACAACCACTAGGCACTTTTTGTTATTTATTTTATTACCCAAATAAAATCTTTCTGTCATACTGACCCCTCATACTGACCCCTCATCTGGCACATTATGTGAATTGATTACATGCAACTGTCACAAAACTTATCTGTTATATCTCTTTATGAATGCTATTGCTCTGAAACTTTGTACACACTGTGGTGACCATGATATCATTCTCCTTAAGTGATTAAGTTTCCATATCTTGTAATGGTTTAAAGGACAAAAAGGGGAAGTACCTTGAAAAAAACATCAACCATTAATCACAAAGCTGAAAAGGAAGTAAAAAAGAAAAGAAAGATAACCAAATGAATACTGCAATATCAATCATATTACCCTTCTAATGCTGTTTACTGCATATTCCATAAAGCTGTAGCAGACATTATAGACTGAGATCAGCCTGCACTTATGTGCAGTCTGATCTATGCCTACACTGCCTTCAAAAGTTAATTTCGGAGGAGGAAGTAGTTTATCTCTCTTTGGGTTGAATTCAATGAACAAAATTTATATCATTATCCACTAGACGTTATTGTCTTTTTTCAATAGTCAGATTTTGTTTGTCAACTATTATGGTTAAGGTTTCAGTTATTGGGTTGGGTAGTGTTAAAGGTGGAATTCTTTCAAATGGTATGAATTCATGATTTTTGTATTGTTTGAAGAATATTTAGTGAAAAACTGCTTATAATTACACTGAATAGTTAAACCATTTGCTGTGAAGTCTAGATGTTTTGCATATCTCTGTGATTTTGTTCCTTGAGAGAAAATTGGGGAAAAGAAAAAAATAACTTGTAAATAGATAATAATTTGAAACTTAGTGTGTCTTGAAATATCACATACTGTTTTCTAGACAAGGTTAGGAGAATTTATCATGACGAGCTTTCTTTTTGTAAAAAAAAAATGTTTATTTTCGGGATATTTTTTCTAGTTTGGCTCAAGTCTCATAAAAATTCAGTAGGAATTAGGCAGTGTAGGCTGAGATCAGACTGCATGTCCATATGCAGGCTGATCTTGGTCTATAATGTCTGTCATAGCTTTATGCACAGCAGGAATATGATGTCAATGGCAGGAGATGTGTTTACATGAAGGTATTCTGCGTAATTAATGAACTGGCAGGGCTGGGCTTAAGCGTGACGTAATTTGGCGAGTTTACTCTTCAATAGTTTTGGTTCTTTCAAAATTTTAATCGGTAATCATCATTAACGCGTGCAAATAACTGTATCCTAAAAACTAATGGATTCGCGTGCTTTGAGAGAGTGAACACATTTCATCGTTTGGTTACCAAGGCCTCGTAACTTCAGCTTGATTAAGCTGAAGTTACGAGGATTTGGTTACAAAGCTACGATTTAACGTCTCGAGTAATTTATGTCGACTCTCTTTAAAAGTAGGTTATTTTAGATAAAAGCTGATTTCCCTTAACCTTAAGTGCAACGACCCGTTACTTAGGCTCCGCCCTGCCAGGGCATTAATCATGGATAATATATCGATATTTATCTTATAACTATACAAATATCTGTGTATATGATATTTTTTATGATATCACATGGATATTTTTAGAACAATGACATAATGCGGTTATTTTAAGGAAACATGCATTTCTGCTAGAAACGTTGACAAAAACAAGGCAAATAGAGGTTATGAGATAAATATAATATGTACCTAGTATATTGTATGAAAAAATATCTAACTCGGTTGTGGGAATTGTTACAATACACTAAGTACATTTTATATATTTGGCGTACTGGTATGTTAGAAAAAAATCAAATTCTGACATCAGTGTGTTATAAAATGGTTGCCTTTCCGAGTTTGTCACTGTTGATATTTGATAAGGAAGTAAGGTATTTGATCTTTAGAAACATGAGAATGCATATCTGATATATCTATTTTTATGAATGGTGAAATTCTAATCATGTGCCAAGCTAGCCTACTTCCTGGTACATTGTGATTTATTTACATTTTTTTTGCCAGTTTTAAATAATGGAATCCTGTTTTTATACATTGAATATGTCAGTGTTCATGTACCCGTAGGTTTTTCGAAAGGATTTATCTATCATATTCGGTCACTCCTATACATGTAGTGAGTGGTAAGTTTCTACACATTCTTAGGTATTCTACGTAATTAATTAACTGGCAGGGCGGGGCTTAACCGTGACATAATTTGGCGAGTTTACTTTTCAATAGTTTGGGTTCTTTCAAATTTTATTCGGCAATCATCGCTAACGCGTGCAAATAACTGTATCCTAAAACCTAAAGGATTTGTGTGCTTTGATAGAGTGAACATGTCATCGTTTGGTTACCAATGCCTCATAACTTCAGCTTAAGCTGAAGTTACGAGGATTTGGTTACCAATCTACGATCTAAGGTCTTGAGTTATTTAGGATGACTCTCTTTAGAAGTAGGTTATTTTAGATAAAAGCTGATTTCCCTTAACCTTAAGTGCAAAGACCCGTTACTTAGGCTCCACCCTGCCAGGGCATTTATCATGGATAATAATTTTAGGACAAACTTTAAATTGCATAACAAAGGTGTAGTGGAAATCTCAGGGTTAACCATATGAATGTAATGAGTATCTCCGAGGGTATCACTTAACTTTTGTTATGCAATTGAACATAAGGGGTTTTTAAAAGAAAGTCACAACTCAAGGTTATATAAAGGTCAAAATTTCACTAGAATTTTTTAATCAATATCTTGGAAAGTATAATTCAATTCAATTTCAGACACTTATTCAATATCTTTAATTGACAACAACAACAACAATACTTGCTCCAAAGTCAAGGGTGTACCTTAAGGTCAGAGGTCAAAATCTGTTTTACTTCCAGTGCCTTTTTGATATTGAGGAGAACTCATATTTTAGTTTATAGTTTTCAAATATTTGTTTGCAAAATTTATAGATATTATCCCTATTTGAAAATTTTTATATTTCTTTGTTTTAGGCAAACTGAAAATGACACACAATGGCTATGAACTCTGCATTCAATCAACAATTCCTATGGTTTGCTTTCTTCATTTGGGGACATAATAATTTATGCATGGCAGTGTCGAAGGAAGAATCTGATGTATGTGGTGTTTCTAATGGACAACCAGTTTCATTTTATAACTGTGCCAAAGATTGTTCACAAGAGGTGAGTTGGATTTTATTGGGCCAACTTATTTCTCGCCCTATCAGGGCCCGTTGTTGTTTTATCAGCTTGAATCCAGCCCTGCATTCAGGATGACAAACTGGGTTCAAGTCATATCCGGCTTTACCCGTATACTTGCGTGTGAAGTGGGGTATAATTTGAAAACGGTTTGCAACATTTTTCAGCATGAATGCAGGGCAGGTTTCAAGCTGGAAAAACAACAACAACGGGTCCCGATAGGGCGAGAAATAAGTTGGCCCATTGTATGTGGATCCAATGGGAGTTTGAAATTCTACTAAAATATATATTATGTGACATGTCAGGCAAAAGGGGACCATCTGGGTAGTGTGTAAAGTGTTGACTCAAGTCAGACTGCATTTGCAGGGTGACTAAGATTGAAACATTTCTCACTTGGATGATTTTCTGAATCTTTAATGATCATTCTGCCTTAAGGTAGTGGAACTGTAGTAGTTCAACAACATTTCACAACTCATGATCTTTGACAATGTTGACCGAGGTTTCCTTATAAAAATCATTAGGAAATCTCGGTTAACCATTAAATAGAGGATAATTGTTTGTTTAAGTGTAAGATCGATTTATATTTCATTGAGTGAACAACAAAAGCTATATTTTCACGAGTGGCACAGCCACAAGTGAAAATATAGCTTTTGTTTTTCAGGAAATGAAATATTTATCGATCTTACTCAAAAAACAAACAATTATTCTATTTCTTTAATGGAAAAATAAGACAAAATGTGAAATTTCTAGGACATATTTTCGTAAAGTGCGTCATTTTGCGCGTGATTGCAATGCAACGTTCATTGTGACATCACTTATTTCGCCCCGCATAGATGACGTCAGATAGGATGAAATGCACAATAGCAGGGTATAAGTTTTTGATAATTTCACTGCTTTTGCGGTGAGTTTATCAAGTGATAATCTACCGTTATTTCTCAAAAACCACCGAAAAGCATCAAAGGAATTTCATTACTTCCAAAAGGATGCAGAATTATTATGGGTCTGATATGAAAGAATTTTTGAAATATGACCTCCGGTTGATCCAATTCCTAAATTAATCACTTTTTATACGCCGCCGAAGATGGATGTATATTGGTATCATCTTCTTCTGTCTGTCTGTCTGGCACATGTCCTCCCTCATTCGACAGATTTGGATGAATCTTTCACAAAATGTTTCTAGTCACCTGACCTTGCACATATTGTCCTGGTTTGGTGATTTTTAGCCGCATCATTGAAAAAGGTACCTTCTTGTAAAAAATCTTGTGAATGCAACTCTTCCCTCATTTATGGATGGATTTTGATGAAACTTTCACAAAATGTTCCTAGTCACTGACCTTGCACATATTGTCGTGGTTTGATGAATTTTAGCCACACCTTGAAAATGGGCCATCTTGTTAAAGTTCTTGTGAATGCAACTCCTCCTTCATTTATGGATGGATTTGGATGAAACTTTCACAAAATGTTCCTAGTCACCTGACCATGCGCATATTGTCTGGGGTTTAATGAATTTTAGCTATGTCATAGGAAAAAAGGGGCCATCTTCAAAAAGTTCTTGTTAATGCAACTCCTCCTTCATTTATGGACCAATATAGATGAAACTTACACAAAATGTCCTTTGTTACTTGACCTTGTGCATATTAGTGCCTTTTATTAAAATTCAGACGTGTTATTGAAAGAGGGGCATGTCACATCTCTCATTTATGGGCTGATTTTGATGAACTTTTCACAATGATCTCTGTCACCTAACATTTTGCACATTTTCCTAAAATTGTTGAGGTTTGGTGAAATTTAGCTAGTCATGGAAAAAGAGGCCATGTGCATATTTTCCTGATTTATTGAACTATGCAATGTCGTGTAAAAAAGTTGCCTTAGTGTAAAATTGAAGGGAAACAACTCTCTCCATTTAAGGATTGATTTGGTTGTACTTTCAAAGGTTAATCTTTATAGATTAAACAGGAGCATTCTTATGATGCACCATTACAGTAAAGGGGGCTTTCGTTTTAATGATGATCTTTTTTGCGGCTTATCTTGTATCAACAGCACTCTTGTTCAAATTTTTTTTTTACAGAAATCCCAGATGGTCATTTTTTGCATGACGGGTCACATATAAGTTTCATTCTGTAAATCAGAAAATTTTGAAAAAGTTGATTTTTGTTTCATTAGGTCTAAAAGAAGTTTTTGCAAGCTTATATTTTAGGGAGATTTTAAATATTTTTATGTCCCAGTACAAAAAGTCGCAAGTGCCTGTATAAGGTTATAATGCGGAAATGAGGTCATAATATTTTTTTGGTCAAAAGCATGAACCCTATAAATACTGGGAAAAACCAATCTGAAAACACAAGAAGGAGATCCTTTATGTTTAAATCCTTGTTAGCACTGTCTTTAGAGGCTACATTTTTTTCCTTTCTTAATGAAATGTTGTCAAATTGCTCCCCTGGTTGCAAGAATAAACCCTATTAGCAATTGAATGTTCCATCTAAAAGCACTATCATCTGCAAATATTTACAACTTATCCATGCAAGAATTTTTAAGTACGAAAAGGGTTAAGATTCCACTAGATTCAATATCGGATAAACAAATCTTGATTAAAAGGCTGATATCATGGTCACAGAAGCATATAAAGTTTCCAAGCAATAACTTAATAATTAAGTAGAAATGCTGGATTAAGTGGGCTTAGATGAAATTTTCATTGTAAGCACTCTTTTGGCCACAATTTTGGTTCAATCTTCATCAAACTTGGTCATTATTGTTGTCTGGTCTAATGGATGAACCCTATCAAAAATGGGAACATATAGTTCGCTAGGAAACTTTGGAAAAGGGTGTTAATGACAACTTTTTTGTGAGCACTCTACACACTACAATTTTATGAAACTTGTCATTATGCTTATCTGCTCTCAAGAATTAAATCTATTGACAATCTGAATGTTCTTTTGGAAAACACAGTAAAGGGGGCCCTAATGACAATTTCTTTGTTACCACTCTAGAGGCTATAATTTTTGCCTAATCTTCTTGAAACTTAGGCAGAATATTTGTCAGGTCATGTGGATTAACCCTATTAAAAATGGGAAGGTTCCATTGGAAAACAAAGGGAAAGGAGAGTTATGACAATTCCTTTGTAAACACTCTAGGGGCCAAAATTTAAGTCTCTTTGTAGCAATAAAATTGTTAAACAAATCTTTTCAACTTTTTCAGGATTTCAAATGTACCATAGGAGGTTTAGAAGGTAAGAATTTTGCTTTATGAGTAAATTTGTTTGGTTGTGTCAAGCCCACTTAGCTTAGCTGGTATCATACTTAAGGCACTTAAGTTTGAACCCTGGTTAGACTAAGAAATTTGATGATCAATTGATCAGTTCCTAACATATAAATGAAAGCCATTTTACATTGCTTTTGGAAACTGTCATCAATTTGATGGCTCAGCATGAAACAGTTGTTACTGCCTATATTTGTATAGGCAGTTACAACTGTTTCATGCTGATCATTGAAGTTAGAAGAAAAATCTTCAGAAAGAATCTTTAGGTCGTTAGATTTAACTAAACTTTCACATTCTATTCTTCAAAGGATGATACTTGGACGGTGCTGTATTTTTAATTTCTAAGGAAACGATTGTACAATCGATCATTAGTTGATTTACTCTTCCAAATAAAAACCAATCATCAATTGTGATTTGAAACCGATTGTCCAACACCAATCCAGGAACAGCTGTGTCAAAATGTTTTCCCTTCACCAAGCCTTATTTGGAGGCAAAAATATTTTTTGATTCCACTCCCTAAGAATTTTAGAACAACATAATACAGTGAAAAATGCATTAATAGACCACTTATGGGACCACCAAAAGTGGTGGTTATTAAAGAGAATGGTCGCTAAGTATACATTTTGATTACAAATCAGAAATATAATTTTGATTGAATATGTATGTTATTGGGAATGATCGCTAAGTACACATTTTGATTACAAATCAGAAATATAATTTTGATTGAATATGCATGTTGCGAATTTCTCAATAAAACTATGTTGTTAAAAAAGACAATTCTTACGAGCTTTAACAACATAGGATTCATTTACAATAATTTTAAGACCATCAATATCTACTTTTTCGATATTTTGTTTAAAGAAGGGGATTTAGATTAATAGAAGATGGTCGCTTAATGAAAAAAGTCACTTAACCCTTTGCCGTTTAATCCCTGGTTTTTACGTGCCTGTGATTTTATGATTGAGAAAACATTGCGAAAAAAGAAGAAATTGCTTCTGACAAGCAATTTCTTCTTCTTCCACACTATTTTCTACCATACAGAATGGTTATTTTTCAAATTAAATCCACTTTAAATTTTCGTCTGCAAAACCTTTGAATTCGGACAGGTCCAAAATTTTGTAAAGCAGGAAAGGGTTAAAGGACACACTCGTGCAAAATTCAGTGTATAATATAATATTAGAAGAATTTACAGTAAAGAAGGACCATCAGAAGCAAGGGCTTACAAACTGTCTCAGAACAGGTATAAACAGGTATAAACAATGTTTATAAAAATATTAGCGTAATTTCGGGTGTCTAAATCTTACAGTACAGTACTTTTCTAATTGCAGAAGTTGAAAGGTTTAAACATGACAAGAACCCATTGTACAAGCCTGCAGAGGGCTTCTTAGATCCACCTCGTTTACTTGATATTAGTTATCAGATGGTTTTGGTGATAAAAAGCCAAGGGGATTCTGAAGACGGGGATCTGACAGGGTCAATTTATATCCAGTTCCTGCTTCCACAAGGTATTATTTTTGATTGTTTTAGCCAGGGCTGATGCTTGACCCTAAAATCGGGGTTTTGACCCTTTAACAATCTGAAAATATCCTATTTTGACCCGAGAAATTCTTTTATATGTTGTCATTTTGACCCTTAAATTTTGGATAATGTATCTAGATACTGTTGCAAATTATGAATGAATTAGAATAAATCCTCTTCTTCATATTTCTTAAGTGACAAAGGGAAAATTTAAGAATTCAGAAATATGTACTTATTATCCACTCATTCATAAGTTTCGCAGAAAATTTATATGTTGAATTTCAAGAATTTTGATGATTTTTCGCAAAATTTAGGGTCATATTATAAATAGAATATCAAATTTGTGCTCATAAAATACAGAAGTTATTAAACTCGTCATCTTAAACAGATAAAAACTCTGCGCAGCCTCGTTTTTATCTGTTTATAGATGACTGGTTTAATAAATTCGTTATTCGGTACTCATTCAATATCCTCTATGTGTATGTATATGTATAATGTTCACTATCAAAAGAGCAGTTTTTATATTTTTCACAATTTTAGAAATTTTGTAAATGAAAATGATGTATTATTTTTCATATTATATTTATAAATCTTTTATTTTATATGAAAAGCTATACTTCCACTCATGGTTCTGTCACACATGAAAATAATCTTCTGTTGCTCATTATAATTTATCTTATACTAAAACAAACTATTATCCTCTATCTCATAATTATGACTCGTCATGCCATAAAGAATGTGAGAATGTAATATATGTGTTTTTAAAAGAGATTGGTTCCAGCAAGGTCTACATGAGGTTGCATTTCAAAAAAATTCTTACATAGAAAAGTAAATTGATCATTCAAGATTCAGAAAATCAGCTAAGAGCGAAAAGTTCGACCCTAGCCTGTCTGGGCAGTCCTCCCAGTCTGCCTAGGAATGACACTTTACTCACTACCCGGATGGTCCCTTCTTTACATGACGGGTCACAATCATTTTATTATTCAGCAATAAATTCAGTTGTGCCGGGTGCCATCCAGCTGTATTTCCAAGGGATCGATGAAGATGATTACTACTTTAAGTGTCCGCGTCAACGAATCTTCAGATTTGACGATTACAAACCAAACACGACTGAAGAGATGCTTAAACCAGTAAGTACCAAGGGGTATAATGAGGGCATTATGTTCTAGTGATTTTAGCTCAGCTTTTTTCCGAGAAAACCAGTAGTATTGCTATAGCCTTGGCATCGTTGTTGGCGTCAATGTTGTTGTCTTCATGTTAAACTTTGACATTTTATGATATCTCTGGTTCTACTGCATTCACTTTAAACTTGGCAAACATCTTCACCATCAAAAGAGCAACCTATATTATTAAGGGGGATAACTCTATATGCATTCTTGTGCAAATTATGCCCCTTTTTTTACTTAGATATTTATCTACTATCCATCAAGTTCATCCACCATCCAGCTGTCAACAGCCAGTGTAGGCATACGTAGGCGGTGCTCTTGTTGTTTGGATTTATCTTAACACCTCCAGGGCTCTATCAGAGGGTTTGATGAGTTCATATATTAGCATGAGAGTAATATCTGTTCTATAGTTTTATCTAAGGCCTGATATAAGCTATAATCTTGATGATACCTGTTCTATCAGTTGCTAATATTAGTGAAAATAAATTTTTGCTCTTAATAACTGCTTTAAAGTAGTTGAAAACTGTTGTACGAGTCTATACAGTTGATGTTGCTCGAGCAACTGCTTCTTTCAAGCGAACATTTTTACCATATTTCCCCTAATAAAAGGGCCTTCCTTAATAGTAGCACCCTTACTAAAAATCCCCACTTCAAATGCCTAAATTTAAAAAAAAAATTAGACTTCTTCTCTAATTTGATGTGAAAGTCCCCTAAACAATCATTTAAATGATTGTTTAGAGAAAATTCTTGTCAAATTAAAAGGGAAAAGGGCATAAAAGACATAAATATATTTTTTTTAATCAGTGAATGCATACTAAATAAAAGCTCTCCAAACTTTGTTATGCATAGCTCCATGGAGCGTTTGTTAGAAGAAATATGGTATTGTGTTACCCCTTGGATATGCTTTGTCAGTCTAATACCGATAGAACTAAATGAAAATAATCTACCAAGAAGTCTTGAAAACCCATCAGAAAGCATTTAAGAACTCTTTTTATGCCCCACATTAGATCAGGGGAATATTGTTTTACTCCTGTGTATCTGTCTGTCCGTCTGTCTGTGTGTTTATCTGTTTGTCTGCAAAACTTAAACCAAAATCTTAACAATACAGATAACTTTAGGACTATTCAAGGTACATGTACAATGCTCAAATTTGGCATGATAATAGATCTTTTGGCTATGCATCTGCAGAAACCAAGGTCAAGGTCATGTGACAAGGTCAAGGTTATCTGTCAAGGTCATTTTTTTTCTAAAAAATATTGCCATTTCAGAGTCATTTATGTTTTTTTTACAAATAAATCTTGTTATTTCTGTTTTAGAGAAATATATCCTACAACTGCTTTTACGGTGTTGACAGTCTACACGAAAGTAGTAATTACGCAAAGGACTATCACACAAAGTTCAAGAAAGGCTATACACTTGGTCTGAAGTCACATCCTGGTCGAAGGATCAACTACACAATCACAATAAATGGTAACTTTTGCAAAATTTATTTAACCCTTGTCATGCTGAATAAAAGCCTTGGCAAAAGTGCAGTATTATCAAAGTATTGGAAGCACTGGAAACTGATTGCGAGCCACTAGTATTTATTTTGAAAATACCATCTTGAAACTTTTCTAGTCTGAAAAGGAAAATCAGGTGGGAAAGATTTAGATCAGGCTGCACATATGCAGGCTGATCTTTGTCTATACCTCCTGCCAAAGCCTGAATATTCTGGATTCAGCATGAAAAGGGTTTAGAGATGAAGAGAGTATTTTTTTTTTCATGGGAGTATAGAAAAAATAATCTAATCTTACATATTCTTACATAAAGTGTGAATAAGTGCACTGCAACTCCATTAAAACGCTGTGGTAGGGGTCCAAGAAATAAAACAGCGGAAGAAGTGGATGTATCTGCTATAACGCTATACCCCCCGGCCGCCGCCGATTCCCCCCCCCCCTTCCCGCGGTGAACAATAACGTACCGCGGAAACGTAACAGACACAGGGTCAATATTGATAACGATATCGGATATCTAAATATACATGTACATGTTTAGGCCATTGTATTTTATATTTTCAAAACTCGGCGATGAATTGAAGAACAAACGCGGTTTATTACTTTGGTATTTTTTATTTTAAAATCTAAAATAACTATCTTTGATACGTAATCCAGTTTGTAGGATTAAACGATCGCAGACTCCTCTTAGTTCTCTGAATCCCGATTTCTCGGGCCTACCCGCCCGGCAGCAGAGAAACACCAATAACGACGATCTCAAAAGGATAAAGTTAGTAAAATCAATAAAGTTTCATAAGATCAACGAATTTCATATTTGAAATATTGTCTTCTGGAAAATAGGAGAAAATGATTATCTACGCAATCAAAATAAACCATACCCTATGTCCGATCGAAACTATACCAAAGTAATCGAATCTCTCGGAGTGCAGGACCGCATTCTTCGATGAGCGAGAAAAAATGCCGTAAATTCAATTAAATGAATCTTTAGCTACGACATTTAGATAGCCGGTTTGCGGAGATAAGCTAGTCCATTTAATACATCATCTTCCCGAGTCAAGGGATATCGAAAGCTTCTTCTCGAAAACCGTATAAGTATAATGTTCGTATTCCTTGGTTTGACAAGATATAAATTCACGGCTTTGATTATCAGATAGTAAATCGTCAAGAGATAAAGTCCAGACGAAAGCAAAGCGACGCGGTCACCATCAGTTTCGCGCCATTTTTAGTTTCTTTGTTTGAAGCTATCTAGCGGGAAATGTAGGTTTATATATAGCTTCCTATTTAAAACTGAAACTATTTAGTGAGATAGGAATCAACGATAATAATTCATTTGGGCTTTGAATTTTCAAATCCTGTGACTATAATATGAATAATTTTAATAAAAAAGAAACAAAATTTTATCATATATTGACAAAAACGTAATACTAATAAGAAGATTCAACGGGGTTGGCAAAGGGAGGTAATAAACCAATAAATTGGGTAAGGGGCGAGTCGCTTTTTGAAACGTTTGTCAGCAGCGATAAATGTTCCAGATTTGAGAATATAAATCAAAATAAGCTTATTTTGTGAAAGCACGGCTTCTTCTGAAATTTATCAACTTGGATTTAATCGCATGTGAGCTAGACTTTTCGGTGTCCAATTGCGTCCCTGCCTTAGACAAAGCGCAGTTAGTAGCGCGCCGGACTGTCAATATTGGGATTCTGTGTTTCTCCGACGGCGGCACTCATTCTTTCTGACTATAAGTCACTCACCCATGGGTTACTAATCGTAGACCTATGTGAGATAGCAGTTTGTGTTTAGGAAAGGATGTGATGGTTTTACTCGTGATCGAATTCGGTTATCCAGCGGTACTGAGTGATATAACTATATCCTACGCCTGTCAGCAATCAAATTAGCCATTTCTCTCTGACCTGAGGCATTTATCGCCACCACTGCTCCGCGGGAGGTGTGAAAAACAATTGTATTGATTTACCTGGCTTCACTCAGTATCGATTTTTATCTCGGTGTTTTCACCCTTCGATCGGAAATCGCGATCAAAACAGCGTTAACGGCGGATCGGGTAACATCGCCGCAGCATCCCAAAATGGTCGACCCCCCCAAATTTCGGGAGCCAAGCGGACCCCGCGTTATAATGGATTCAGCGCTCTAACAGATTTCGTTATAATGGAGTTGCAGTGTGTTTAGTTTCATATCCACAGAATTAAAAGATACTTTCTTCATATCCTATAATTTGATATCATAAGCAAAAATGTAGAGGTTTCTCAGTAATGAGACAGATTTGTTGTGGGACTACTTTATGCATAAGCTTTCAAAATAGCTGTGTACTCTAAAATGTTTTATAGTGTGTGTGTGTGTGTGCAGAGTGTGTGTGGATATGCACGCCGAGGCAATTACTTATCAAATCTTTTGATGCTCAAGCCTTGTTGATATAACTGAAACATTGTTGAAAGCCATGTAAAACCCCATTCAAACTAACAAACAAATCAAATCTTTTGAAGAAAGACAGACTTGCAACTAAATTTAAATTGGTAAATCATCCATGAACATTTATTACAAAATGAAGCAAGCAATAGTTATTTTAATTACAAAATGCATTTTCTCTAGTTAGGACAATGTAATATGAAGCCATGAAATTTCATTAATATGGCTATCAACCTTTAACCCTTTGCTGTTTAATCCCTGCTTTTTACGTGCCTGCAATTTTATTATTCAGAAAACATTGTGAAAAAAGAAGAAATTACATCTGACAAGCAATTTCTTCTTTTTTCCACACAATTTTCTACCCTACTGAATGGTTATTTTTCAAATTAAATCCACTTTAAATTTTCGTCTGCAAAACATTTGAATTTGGACAGGTCAAAATTTTGTAAAACAGGAAAGGGTTTAGAGATTTGGCCTGGCTCTTACAAATTTTTTAAGTCTGAAAAACAACAAGCAGCAATAACTTAATACAGAAACTTTAGACTAAGCCTGGTAGATGAAGGTTTTGTGCACCACATTTGCACTTTAATGGATCTATACACTTATGAACAAACCAAGGCATAGCTGTTGTATGTATAGGATTCAAAACAAGTGCCATTGTATATAATTTGAGGGTTTAGTGCAAGAGTGTACTAAGTGTACTATATACATTGCACTGAAGCCTTGTACTTAGTGTATTGCATGAAACAAAAATATAACAAGGTTGGGGAATTGAGAATTGTCAAGGCTCTTCCAAGTTAGATATTTTTTCAAACAATACACCAAGTATGTGTAACATTTGTCTTATAAGCTCTTTTTGCCTTGTTTTTCGCCGATGTTTCTAACACAAATGCAAGTTTCCCAAAATGACTGCAATATGTCATTGTTTTAAAAATATCCATGTGATATCATAAAAAAATATCATATTGGATGTTTTCACTAGGATATTTATATAGATAAAAGATAAAAGGGACATAAGCACAAGAATTATAGAGTTTATATTGCGACTAGACAGCGATATGATTTTTTAAAATCTGATTTAGACCATTTGACTTTTCATGTTATTCCAACATCTTTTGCATTTAAAGCCAATCCTTGAAAAATGAAAAAAAGAGCAAAATTTTGCTGTGATATCATGACAATGATAAAACTTTGACCTGAAATAACTTATGGATAAGTCCTCTTTACTTTTAAGATTCTGTTGAATGTTTGTGACTGTAGAAGAATCTCTTTTTATTGATAGATGATATGTTTGTCATTAACATGACTCAGCTTACAAAAACTATTGAGAACCATGTAAGGATATACATGTATTAACATCTGTATATTCAAAGCTTGGAGTTGTATCTGTGAATATTTTTAGCTCACCTGAGCACATCTTGCTCAATGTAAGCTTTTGTGATCATTGAATGTCTGTCGTCCGTCATGCGTCGTGCGTCGTCTGTCGTCATGCGTCAACAATTTAAGTGTTTACACTCTAGAGGCCACTAATATGATCCAATCATCATGAAACTTGGTCAGAATGTTGGTCAGGTCACAAGGATGAACCCTATTGAAAATGGGAAGGATCCATGCCATATCACGGGAAAAGGGGCCTTAATGACAATTTTTTTGTTTACACTCTAGAGGCCACAAATATGGCCCAATCTTCATGAAACTTGGTCAGAATGTTGGTCAGGTCTCAAAGATGAACCCTATTGAAAATGGGAAGGATCAACGCCATATCAAGGGAAAAGGGGCCTTAATGACATTTTTTTTGTTTACACTCTAGAAGCCACAAATATGGTCCAATCATCATGAAACTTGGTCAGAATGTTTGTTAGGTAATGAACTCTTTTGAAAATGGGAAGGATCCGTGACATATCACGGGAAAAGGGGCCTTAATGACAATTTTCTTCTTAGAGCTCCAGACGCCAGAAATATGGTCCAATCTTCATGAAACTTTGTCAAAATGTTTGCCAGCTCTCAAGAATGAACTCTGTTGAAAATGGGAAGGATTCATGCCATATCACGGGAAAAGGAGTCTTAATCATAATTTACTTGAAATAACTCTAATGGCCTCAAATATGGCCAAAACTTAGTGAAAATTGGTTTTATGTAGAAATTATCTTCTTTATAACATCTGCCTTTTTACTTGATATGATGTCCAAGTGATCAAAGAGAGTCAGGTGAGCGATCTAGGACCATCGTGGTCCTCTTGTTGAAATACTGCAATCTTATTGGTCAATTCATTTAATGCGTGGTATAATTTCAGAGATGTCTGGACAAACAGCCAAAGGCAATTATTCAAAAAGTAAGCATGGTAGAGCCATGGATTTATAGTGCTAGACTCTTCACAAATTACATTTGATCATTTAAGTTGCATCGTTTTAGAGATAATAGTTTTAAAGATACTCAAGACAAAATTTATGTTTAAGAATAACATCAGGCAATAAAGGAAACATTAAGCAAGCCACAATTGTGTTTCTAGTGCTAGACTTTTCACATTTTCATTTGATCATTAAAGTTGCATAGATTTAGAAATTATACTTTTAAAGATACTCCAGATAAAATAAATGTTTCAGAATAACATCAGGCAATAACTGAAACACTAAGCAAGCCACAATTTTGTTTCATGTACAGTGTACTTTCTCCTGATAAAATCAATCAAAGTGCTGATTTTCACAAGCTCAGCATTCATGCTTAAAGACATACACTTTTTCAAAATTCATAACGAAAAAATGAAATTAAGTAAAACTAAAGCAATGAAAAGTAAGGGTTCTTATAAATTGTATTTTCTCTTTACAACCCATGTTTTAGGTTTTGCAATCAAAGCTCTTATTCTTCAGAGATATTATTATACATACATAGTGTTTTGTATGAAAAAAAAATATATATCTAACAAGGTTTGGGGAATTGATAAATGTGGAGGCTCTGCCAAGACAATTATCAATTCCCACAACAGAGTTAGATATTTTTTTCATACAATACACTATGTATGTATTATATCAATCTTATAACCTCCGTTTGTCTTGTTTTCTTTGATGTTTCTTTCAAAAAATGCAAGTTTCTAAAAGTAACTGAATTATGTCATTGTTCTAAAAAATATCCATGTCATATCATAAAGAAATATCATACGGAATGTAATCACACAGATATTAGTATAGTTATTAGATGAATACTGCAGACAAAGTCTGAAAACAGAAACATGCTTTAATTTAAAAAAGTAAGCATGATAGGGTAATGGATCTTGAACACTACTTTTCCCCTAGATTATATTCATTGCTCCATCTCTTAGCTATTACTCTATTAGAAATATGCTACCATTGAACTTATATAGTTATTATTTGAAAACCAAATAAGGACCATAACTGAATAATCAGGCAATGGAGAGTAAATGGTTCTAGAACACTGCTATACAACAACCCAGTTTAAAGTCACATTAAGATGAAGTAATGATTTGAACAAAGACCTAGAAATTATCCATCAGGAGATCCATAAAAAATCATCTTTGTCAGTGTTTAAAAAGGTTTTGTAGTTTGAGGGCTGTGCACAACTGCTGTTACAAAGATTGATCAAGGTCATCTGACAAGGTTAAGGTCATCTATAAAAGTCAAATATTCACAAAACTTACCAATTAATGTATCATTGCAAAATTTGATTCTTTGAGATACAATGATCATATATGACATTATGATAGATCTCATTTACACATCTTCAGATGGCAAGTTCAGCATCATGTGACAAGGTCAAAGTTTTTTTTTATCAAAGTCAAACACCTGAAAATGGCTTTAAGAAGGCAATTTTGTTCCACAAATACATCTTGTTCACTAGCCCTACATTTCTTAATATGCTATGAATGTCCCTCAGGCCATAATTATATATATCTCCTTTTGAAAAAAACATTTTGAATATAAAGTTGAAATAAGTTTCGAAAAAACTATGAAGGTGAAACAATTAACTAATTGAAATATCTCTTTTTTTTACATTGTTGGCTTCAGTGAATGAAAAATAAATTCAAGTGATAATCTGATTGATTAATGATATCATGATGAAAATATGATGAAAGACTTTGAAAAGATGATGACTTTTGAGATTAAAATGGATCAATTTCAAAGAAAGTTCATGAATAATTAAATCTTTGGACAGACACACTATTCACTTGAATAGATTAGATGTTTTCTGCTTGGACTGTAGATTGAGTTACGAGCAACTACTGTTTAAATTTGTTTTGAAGCTAGACAAAGAAGATGCATTTCTAATTGAAATTGGGACACACTGGTACTACTGTAGGAGAAAGAACGTTTTTTGTACATTGTATTATATTTTGAGTGTGTGATATCAATAAGTGTAGACGACCTTAAATTATAATTACTGTTTGTACATTATGAAATAACCTCATTCATGTACTCTGGCAAAAGGTTATTATATCATTTGAAAATCAAAACACGAGTATAGTAATCACATCTGCGCCTGAGGTTATATAACTTTTCTCATTCTCAATTCAAAATTTTCTCAATTTCAATTTGATATTAAAGCCGTATTTCTGTTTGAATACTCATTTTATTGTATTAACATAAAAGATAATATTAATAAGTTGTTATAAATAACAACTTATTGATATTTTCTTTTATTTTCATACATTTATTTAACTTTAAAATTTGAGAAAATTCTCAGTTGAGCCTGAGAAAAGTTTTATAACCTTGGGCCCAGTTTCTAAAAGTCATCCAGTTTAGTTTTAGTTTAGTTTTAACTTTTGTTGTGTGATAATGAATCAGATGAGATTGGTTGTCTTTTAATCAAAGTGAAAAAATGTCACCGACATACAACCTGACGCTGTTTCTTACATGCATTTCAGCCATTTCTCCGATGATTCCACGAAGTCAATGGATCCCGACTATAGCCACTTCCCTGAACATTACAAATTGCTCATTGCTTGTGTTAGTCGAAAAGGAACAAAGTGATATTCAAGTTTATTATTCATTTGCTTATCTTCTGTTACCAACTGGCACTGTACATCGTTCAGTACAATTGGTAAGTGATCACAATTACTAGGGTCATTGATGGCAGATAAGAGGGGGGTAAAGCATGTCTTTCATCTTTATTTTTCAATGAAACCCTATGTTGTGTGTACTCATTTGAATTGATTTGAATGGAAAAGATATTGGCAAGATCATATTTTAGTGAGAGAGAATAATTTGTTCTGACAGTAAAATATCCATATTTTAATGTGCTCAATCAGTTTTACAGAAAAGATAACACACACACACACACACACACACAAAACCTCTTGCCAATAAACCCCCAAATAGTGAAAATCATAGTCCACAAATCAAAGTCTAACTACATGCATCTTGAAACTTTAAAATCCCTGCGTTCAGGGTGACAAATTGGTGAAAACTATAAGCAAATGTTACCACACTTTGCACGCGAGTACTCATGCAAACCCTGGTATAATTAGCAACAAGTATGCACTCTGTTGTCATCCTGAATGCAGGGCAGGATGACTTTATGGTTGTAGTAAGGATGGTCTTATGTGAAAATCAAATGCAAACACAGGAAAAGGAGCCCTAAGGATTTTGACTAAAAAATTATTGAAGGGAAGAAAGTCTTCTAGGTTAATGATGCTTTATACATCATTTTTAATGCAGTAAAGAAAAAGATAGTCAAATTAAACTTATGAAACACTTATTAGTCAGTAGAGCGTCTCAGGTCCTCATAGACCTCATGTTTCACAAGGATAACTATTTGAGATAAGAGAGTTTTCTTTAGAATTTAATATTTTGACCAATCCTAATAATTAATCAAAATGTATTGTTAGATTCCAAAGGCTTCTGTAACTCCTTTTGATGGATTTTTTTTAAAAAATAGGGATTATCATTTGATTAACTTATGGCTGTACCAGTGAAATTATCAAAAAATCATACCCTTTTTAACTCATTTTACCATTTCTAACGCAATCCAGAGCTTAATAAGTGAAATTCTCATGAACGTTACATAGCAAGCAAATGCAAAATGATGCACTTAAAGAAAATTTGTTCGAAAATTTTAACATAAGTCTTATTTTTGCATTAAAAAATAGAATAATCGTTTGTTTTTCAAGTATGATCGATTGATATTTCATCTTGTGAACAACAAAAGCTGTATAGCTTTTGTTGTTCACCAAATAAAATGTCAATCGATCTTACACTGAAAAAATGATTAACCTCTATTTATCTTATTACAATTGATAACTTTTCAGAATAAAGAGTCACGAGAAGGGTTCTTTGAAAACTTGACCCGTGGAAGGTTTACTGTAATGGTAGGTTGATATAGATCACATGAATGCCCTGTTTTATAACCCTAAAGTTGGGCTTTCCTAACCATCGTCATGCTGAACGCGGAATATTCCAACTTTGAAAGGAGATATAGAAAAAAATCAACCTGTACATATGTGCACTCTGATCTTAATCTATACTGCCTGATTGTAATTTTTATACCAGATAAAGTTTAAGAAATGATTATTGAATAAGTGCATCCAGAGTTATTGGCTCTTTGATTTTAATGCATTTTTACCAAGACTTTCATTCAGTATGACAAGGGTTAAAATGTGTGTTTTTTGTGTTTGAGAGGTAGAGCATCAGACTTTTAACCAAAAGGTCACAAGTTTGATTCATGGGAGTGGCTACCGATCTTGGTTCTTTTACTAGACCACACATTGGATGAGTACTGGTGAATTTTCCAGTTAGCAGAATCAAGAAACGATTAATCTAAGTTGTAAGAACTTGTTTCCCAATCCATGTAATAAAAAGTTGAACTCATATGTAAAATAAATTCATTTATCTGCCCATGTATTTGTAGTCATCACTCTTGCTATATTTATATATATCAATAATATATACACAAAGCAAAGAGAATTGCAACATAGAAATTAGGAAGAAATATACATCTTTCAATTCAGCCAAATATGAACCTCAAAGAACATGTGTGGGACATTATTTTGGTTGCTGTTTGTGTGAATTATTACCTTCAATTAAAACTCAGGCATTGTTGTGACAGGTGCTGCGAGAGTAATGGCAGTATTGATTTTTGTCATTGGAAAACTGAAGATCAACCTCAGGGTTACATAGATGAACTATTTTGAAAAATACAGGAAACCATAGGAAAAACTCAATGACATCATAAAAATGGCGGCAGGCCTCAGAATTTTGAGTGAAAATATTCAACGTCGCCAATGCTACTTGTTTAAGCCAAAGACGTGAAATCTTTCTATCCGTATTCAAATATCTTTAGTATTCTGATATAACAGACATTTTTGAAAATGCTTCTTCTTTAACATCTCAATTATACTATTAAAATATATTAATATGAAACCTCACCCAGCATATTTGATGCAGCCATAGTTAATTGTATAAGAATACTTGTTGAAAAACATGTTCTTTTTATAATGGCCATTATTTAAATGAAATTGCTGAAATTCAGATAAAAGCTTGTTTTCCCATTTCATTAAAGGTTATAAGATTCAATGAAGTTTTTTTCTTTGATATGCCAAGTTGCTAATGTACTTCTTTGTAAAGATCAATTTCTTGAAAATCGAATGTTGCAATACCTTTTTCTATTTATTCTGGTGAATTTCTAATAACCTGATTCATTTTTAGCTCCACTGGCTGAAAGCCACTGGGGCTATTGTCATGGCGTTGTGTCCGTCGTGCGTCCGTCCGTGCGTCAGGTCGTAAACTTTTTCTTTAAAAATCTTCTCCTCAGAAACTACTGGATGGATTTCAACCAAACTTCACAGGAATGATCCTTGGGTAACCCTCTTTCAAAGTTGTTCAAGAAATTTTGATCCAATGAAAAACATGGATTTTATGGGCGTGGCTAATTTCCAAATATGGTAAAAAGTGACTTTTCTCAGATTCTAATTGATGGATACCAATTAAATTTTACATGAATGATGCTTGGGTGACCCTTTATCAGTCTACAAAAAATTATTATGATCGGATGAAAAATATGTATTTTATGGGCGGAGGTCATTTCCCTATATGTTATATAGTGGAAACTTTGATAATCATTTTCTCAGAATCTAATTGATAGATATCAACCAAATTTTACATGAATGATCCTTGGGTGACCCTTTATCAGTCTACCTACAATTATTGTGATCCGATGAAAAATATGTATTTTATGGGCGGAGGTCATTTCTCTATATGTTATATAGTGGAAACTTTGAAAATTATTTTCTCTGAATCTAACGGATAGATATCAACCAAATTTAACATGAATGTTCCTTGGGTGACCCTTTATCAGTCTACCAACAATTATTGTGATAGGATGAAAAATATGTATTTTATGGACGGAGGTCATTTCTCTAAATGTTATAATAGTGAAAACTTTGAAAATCATTTCAACATCAGTATAACCCAAAATATCTAAAAATCTAGTCAAAACTTAGATTTGCTACTACAAGAATTTCAAGCCTGTGGAGCGACACAAGCCATTCATGGCTTTCTAGTTTATATGCCACTGAAAGTGAAACTATTTTAGTATCATCCATATCTAAATTTAGTTCTTGTGAATGAAACTTTTCCTTCATTCATGGATTTTTTTTCATGAAACTTTCACAGAATGTTTCTTATCATGTGACATTTGGCATATTTGTTAGGGTTTAGTAGTTTGCAATAAAATTCACTGCTGGTGGTTTATCCTGTGACAACAGTACAGAATATTTGGGGCATATAGTTTTACCGTTGTCTGTCCATCCGTCTGTCTGCAAAACTTATCCAAAAAACTTAACATTGCCAATATTTTCAAGGCTATTCAAGAAACAATGCTTGAGTATTTGATATGATAATCTCAATGATACATATCTGCTGGTACCAAGGTCATGTCACAAGGTCAAGGTCATCTGTCAAGGTCAGAACGTTAAAAAAAAAATTGCCGTTTTGGGGGCATTCATGTTTCACAAACAATCTTGTTTTCTTTTCAATTTAAGGTAAATATAACTGGAATATACAATGGGCAACAGATGCACTGGAGTGGTGAGACAATCGAAATAGATGCTACACAGATACCAGAAGGTAATTACTGAATTTTGATGGGTTAACTCAAATCTATTGTAAGAGTCAATTTATTTATTGGCACTTACAATAGTTTTGCACTGACCCCTCGATTTAATGTACGCACAATGTAGATGTACATGAGTGCTGAGCGATCCCCGACGGCGGCACTCATCCTTTCTGACTATTAGTCTATCACTAATGAGTTGATAATCGTAGATCTATGTGAGATAGCAGCTGGAGGCTAGGAAAGGATGTAATGGTTTTACTGTTTAGAGAAATACCAGGAATCCATTGTTAGGTGCTCCAGCTACTGCAATATAACTGAAAGATTGTTAAAAGCAACGTAAAACCCCATTCATTCAAACAAACAAATAAATATGAGTGCTGAGACATTGGAGATTAGTGCTACACTGACACTCTAGGATTCTAAGGGGATAACTCTAGATAGGACCATTTTTGTAAAAGTTATGTCCCATACTTGACTAAGAATTTTCACTGTCCATCACCTGCTGTCAAGTGTTAGTATCGGCATGTAGTACTCTCGTTTCAACAGCATACATGGTGCCTAGGTCATCTTACTAAAACAGCATTTAAGCTGACTAGATCAATTTATATTGGTGCCTACTGTAATTCTCCTAATAATTGCTCCCGGGAGCTAAACATAACATGGTGTGGGAGCTTTTATTTAGTATGCATTTTCTGATTTAAAAATCATTAAAATTTATGTCTTTTAGGCCCTTTTCCCTTTTATTTGAGGTGAATTTCCTTTAAACAATCATATAAATGATTGTTTAGAGGAAATTCATATCAAGTTTAAGAAGAAGCCTCAACAAGTTCTTAAAATTTAGGCATTTGAAGTGGGTTTCCTTAGTAAAAAATGTAGCGGGTGCTACTATTAGGGAGGGTGCTATTATTAGGGGAAATACGGTACTTTACTTGGTGTATACATATATTTATTGTTAAATGAGTTGACAAGGTAGTTTTATTAAATAGACTGTGAGTTGCCTAAAACATTTCATTTTTCCAGCATTTGAATAGCCACTCTTTCTATATCTCTGCACACATGAATTTGATTGAAATGTCACTTACTGGATCATTATATTTTACCAGTAATCACATGACCAGGTAATATTATTTTACCAGCATATCAGTTGACTAGGTCATTTTATTTCACCAGCGTATCCTCTTCACTATGCAGACCTCAACATGGGCTCCGTAAAGATCATCTCTGTTGTGCTTGGCTGTTCCATTGGTGTGGCGTTGTTGATATTCTTTGCCGTTGTGGTTTACAGACGTAGAGAGTGGAAGAAAATTGTTTATTGCAATAGTAAGTAGTTTTTATGCCCCCCTTCGAAGAGGAGGGGGCATATCGCAATGCACTTGTCAGTCGGTTGGTCCGTCCATAGAGCATTTTTGTATAGAACATATCTCAAAAAGTACCTGTATGCAAGCTAGATTCATGATAATTCACAGGTGGATAGATCTCATTTCTAAGGAGAAGAGCAGTGCACAAGGAGCATAAATCACTAATCATATTTTTTGAGTTGTTGTTTTTTGTTAATGGTCAAACAATAAACCAATTACCAGCTAAAATGGGGGATGGGGGGATAACTGTTTTACAAGCATCTCATGTTGTGTTTTTATACCCCTGTATTAAAAGATCAGGGATTTAGTCTTCTACCATTGTCTGTATGCTGTCTGTCTGTCCATTGTTTAGTCTCTCTGTCTGCAAAACTTAACGAAACTATTTTCTCAACATCATTTGCAATTACTATAATCTTATTCAAGAAGCCTATTACTAGAATACAATTCAAGATTCCTATTACTATTATTCTATTCAAGAAATGATAATGATATTTTACGTGATGATAGAGCTTTTCTCAAAGAAAATCTCTTTACAGATCCTATATTTCTTTGCAGGTAAATCCTCAGGCATCATTCTTCATCCTTTTGACAAAACATCTACACCAGAGTTCTTTGACTTTGTTGAGTGCTATGAAACACTTGTAGAAAAACATTGTTCCTGCGCACTGTTGTCATGGAAACAATTAAGATCAAGGTCAACATCGAAAGTCAAAACATGGCTGGAAAATGACTTCAGGAATGTGTCATTTATCATAGTGTTTTATAATAGGAACTTGTATGATAGAAAAAACGTTGCCATAGATTCATATTCTATGGTTTTACAAGAAGTTGATAAGCAGCGTAATTTTGACAGCAACCTATTGACTATAATACCTATAAAAATGCCAGGGTCAGTTAGACCCCCAATTCTAATTGAACAAATTAGTACCGTTAATTGGGATGATTTTGAGAAGTTATACTGTAAAATACACCATCTAATGCACTGTCCTGAAAATAAGCGGGAATTTTTATCAGAAAAATGGAGGAGCTCAGATTATGGAAAATCTCTGATCGAAAAGTTTGGGAAATTGGAACTTGAAACAGATATAGAGACATGTAGACATAGTGAAACTGATGAAGATCTAAATGATGCCAATAATCTTGCAAACAATCAAAGACCTGAAATAGATAAAGAAAATAGTTTTGATGCGAAAGAGAACTTTCAAGAATATGCCGAGTCTGTGGATATGAATAAATTTGCTATGGGTATAAACAAAGAGAATGACTCTGTCATTGGTGAAATATGTAAAAAGAAAAGTAACGTAAGAATGGATTTAAATAGAAATAGTTCTAGAAGTAAGGAGTATAAAACACAAACATCAATACACAGTATAAAAGCAGATGTACACTCAGGTAGCTTTAACGATACAGTTCTGAAACATATCATTGATTCAAGTCATCAGTTAGAGACAAATGATCTAAAGCATCTAAGTAATTCAGATAAATCACACAATTTGAGTGCAAGTAATGGATCTAAGTATAGCGACAGGTCTGAATATGAAAGAACTGGTTCCCCAACTAGAAATGGAGTTCCCGGTAACCATCATTGGAGTCCTCCATTTGAGAGGAGACCAGATTTTTATTTAAGTGAGACAGCAGATACTTATGGACAGTGCAGACAGAGACAGTATTTAGATCATGCGCCATATCATCCTGATGGTTCCATGTTTTATGGTGAAGAACCACATAATGGAGATGTTTATATTGATAATCCCAGAGACCCATACCATCAGAATTATCCTCCATACCACCCTCAATATGTGTACCCTCATCCAGGAGGTCAACATGGGGAATATTATCAGGAGCAAGAATATCAGGAACATCATCCATTAATTAACAGTCATTTCATTGACAGTCAGTATCACCCTGACAATGGACGACATTATAACATACATGATCACAGGAACAAACCAGAACTCTTTCTACCTCCAAAGACAAGCTCTCCTCCAAGCATGTACATGCCTTCAAGCTATAATGATATGTGTCAAAGGTTCAACAGAAATCCAGCTGTAAACTGGGAAAGAAATCCTGATTTGCATCACTATATTGGGGCAGAACCTCAGGAAGAACTTCCATTGATTAGAAATCCATGTGAAATTATCAGAAGAAATCCAATTCCCATGGAAACTGTTAATCAGGGTTTACATTTCAGGGCACATGACCACCAACCTTCCTATGATGAATATAGGTCAAGGTCAATGACAAATGAAGGTCATATTTCTCATTACAAAAGCGAGGGAGATATAGAGCTTGAAGACATGAAAAGCGTGTCACAACAACATATCAATGAAGTCGGATTTGTATCACCAGCACATTCGGACCATTCTATTGGTGAAAGTATTGCTTCACAAGATCAGGAAGCTGAGTTGATGAACATAAATAAAAGTTCCTTGCCAAGAAATTCTTAAAAGTAAACCACAGGATTTTCAAAGATAAATGCATGTACATTGTATGTGAACAAAATGATTAAAAAGAAAGTAACATGATTTTGTCTTGAAAAAAATCATTGTTATCTGGTCGAGGTTGGGAGAATTTATCATGACGAGGCTCTGTAGAGTCATGATAATTTCTAGCAGCCGAGACGAGATAACATTGATATTTTAAGGCACTTACATGTTATTCTATTCATCATGCAAATAAACTTTCCCATGATGAATATAGGTCAAGGTCAAGGACAAATGAAGGTAATATTTCTCACTACAGCAGTGAGGGAGATATAGAGCTTGAAGACACGAAAAGTGTGTCACAACAACATATTTTTGAAGTTGGATTTGTTTCACCAGCACATTCGGATCATTCCATAGGTGAAAGCATTGCTTCACAAGATCAGGAAGCTGAGTTGATGAACATAAATAAAATTTCCATGCCAAGAAATTCTTATAGGTAAATCACCGGATTTTCAGTTATGTTTATCTAAACAAAATTATTAAAGAAAGGTCAATAGAGCTCAAGTCATTGGTGGGCAATATTACTTAATCAATGGCTCAGTGCAAATTAGTTGTAACTGCCTATAAACATTTAGGCAGTTACAACTGTTTTGTGCTTAGTCATCAAAATGATGGTACTGACTTTAGATTACAAATAGGTCAAAAGTATCAAATTGAGACACACCCTTATGGTCGTGTTTGTACCTTTTGCTTGGGATCAAGTAGAAATTTATATCTATTCTTTATCATGTACAGGAAATCATCCTAATTTCAATAAAAGCACCATGAGTACATGCCAAAGGGTGGCTGAAAGTGCTGTATTATGCAAAAAATCTTAGTTCAAAAAGGGGCATAATTCTCACAAAAACGTTTCCAGACTCAATTCTAAGTTTGGGAAAGGTTGAAAAAGAGAAAAGTTTCATGATCTCAGGCCCTGCTGGCTCACTACAAACAGTTGTAACTGCCTATAAACATGTAGGCAGTTACAACTGTATTGTGCTGAGCTATTGAATTATTTTACAAAGGCCTCTAGATATAGCAATGACTGATCCACCTACAATGTAGTTAGTCTTATTGTTTTCGTAGAAAATAAGAGGTATTGTCATCACCTTGGTGTTGTTCTAACCAGCGTTGGCGTTGTTGTTGGGGTAACAAACTTTAACTTTGGCCATATTTCTGTCGTTATTAAAGACAGCTTCATGGAATTTGACATTGTGTATTCACTATCACATGAGTTATCCAGACTATCAAAGGGGATAACTCTGAAAGCATTTTCATCAGAGATTTGGCCCGTTTTAGCTCACCTGAGCACAAAGTGCTCAAGGTGAGCTATTGTGATCACTCACCATCCATCGTCCGTTGTCTGTCCGTTTGTCAACAATTTCCTTCAACATCTCCTCCTAAACCACAGAGCCAATCAAGCTGAAACTTGGCAGGGATGTTCCTTGGATGAAGCTCTTTAAAAGTTGTAAAAAGAATTTAATTTCATCAAAAACTGGTTGCCATGGTTACATAAAGGCCCAAAATGGCCAAAAATCTTAGAAAAAATTCTTCTCCTCCTAAACCACAAGGCCAATTAAGCTGAAACTTGGCAGGGATGATCCTAGGGGGAAGCTCTTCAAAAATTTAAAAAAATTTAATTTCATCAAAAACTCTAGTTTCCATGGTAACGGAAAGTCTGAAAAATGTCCGAAAATGGCTGAAAATATTAGATAAAATTCTTCTCCTCCTAAACCACAAGGCCAATAAAGCTGGGATGATTCTTGGGTGAAGCTCTTCAAAAATTGTTAAAAGAATTTAATTTCATCAAAAACTCTGGTTGCCATGGTAATGGAAAGTCTATAAATGGCTTAAATTGGCTGATAATAATAGAAAAAAAATCTTCTCCTCCCAAACCACTAGGCCAATCAATCTGAAACTAGGCAGGGATGATCTTTGGGTGTTGTTCTTCTTCATTTTTCAAAAGAATTTAATTTCATCAAAAACTCTGGTTGCCATGGAAATGGAATGTCTGAAAAATGGCCGAAAGTCTTAGGAAAAAGTCTTCTCCTCCCAAACCACTATGCCAATCAAGCTGAAACTTGGCAGGGATGATCTTTGGGTGAAGCTCTTCAAAAGTTGTTAAAAGAATGTCACTTCTTCAAAATCTCTTGTTTTCATGGTAATAGAAAGGCTGAAAAATAGCATAAATTGTCAAAAATCTTAGAACAAATTCTTTTCCTCCTTAACCATAAAGCCAATGAATTTTAAACTTAGCAAGGATGTTCTTAACATGTAGGTCTACTAAAGTTGTTAAGAGAATTTGAAATGGTAAGAGAAAAGTTGCAAATTTACGAAAATTTAAAAAAAAATTAAAATTGTAGTAAGATGAAATCAAACTACCCTAAATGAACATCAAACAAATTCTGGTATTCATAACATGGTTGACAAGTTATGAGTGACTAACTCAGGTGAGCGATATAGGACCATCATGGTCCTCTTGTTTAACTTGAATCTTTTTGCATAATCCAGTCTCTGCAGCTGCTGGTGCTTGTGTAGTTACTTTTATCTTATAACTATACAAATATCTGTGTAATAACATCCCATATGATATTTTTTATGATATTACATAGTTATTTTTAGAACAATGATATCATGCAGTTATTTTTAGAAACTTGTATTTTAATTAGAAACATCGACGAAAACAAAAAGAAAAAGAGGTTATAAGATAAATATGATACGTACTAAGTGTATTGTATGAAAAAATATCTAACTCGGTTGTGAGAAGTGATAATTGTCTCGGCAGAGCCTCGCCAATTATCAATTCTCCCAACCTCGTTAGATTTTTTTTTTCATACAAAACACTAAGTACGTATTATATATTTAGCATCAATTTGCATGGTGGGTTCAGTATTTTTTACAAGTTCCGCCGGCAGAAAGTGCCATTGTCATTTGATCATACTAACATCCTTTAACATGTTTAAGATTTTGTTCTTATTTTGATAACTTTTTGCCTTTGTTTTATGTTTAATGAACAACCATTTTACATCTTGCTTATACATGTATATTTATAGAACAAACTTATTGCAGTAAACAAGTTTACCTATTCAGGGGTTGTGAAGTTGGCTTTCATGTTATAAATTTTCACCCTAAACAATATCTTAGTTACACAACCTTAAGCAGAATAATAACCCCCACTTATAGAATTGGCACTTAAAGCATAACCCAGATGGTCCCTTTTCGTGTGACGAGTAACATTTATACACAATGCTGCTGGCTTGTATACTTGTACATGGACCCCCTTTATCATTAGTTGTTGAGTCATCTACCTTGACCTTTGAAATTTAACCCTTTGCTGTTTAATCCCTGCTTTTTATGTGTCTGGGATTGTATGATTGAGAAAACATTGTGAAAAAAGAAGAAATTGCTTTTTGGGCTTTGAACCTTGGCTCCACCAACTTTCACCAGACATTTGACAAAAGTCATTGTGGCAAGCTTCATCTGTTTACCTCCAATGATGAGTAGTGCTCCTACTTGGGATGAGCAGCTAGTAGCTCGGATGAATTGAGGCTGTACCATTCGGAACACCACTCGGCCAATCTCACGATCAACCTCGGATGTACGTAGACGGACTATTTTTAAAAAATACAGGAAAACCTTGGAAATACTCGATGACGTCAGTTAAAATGGCGTTAGCCCTCAAAACTGTGAGTGAAAACATTCAACGTGGCCAACGATACTCGTTTAAGTCACTGACGTGAAACCATCGTATCCTAATATAAATATCTTTAGATTCTTAAAACAAGAGGACCAAGATGGTCCTAGATCGCTCACCTGAGTCTCTATGACCCCTGGCACATCACATTAATTAGATAGGCAGATGTCAAAAAGAAGATAATTGCCTAAGATCAATACCATGGAACGTTTCCAGCGAAGAGCAAGACAGATATGCCTTTTTGCTCTTTGATTCTATCTAAAAAGGGATGCACCCGGGTGGACCCCAAAAGTGACCCCAGGGTCTTGATATGAACAAACTTGGAAGAGGTTCATAAGATGATATTACATTCTAAATGTGAAAGCTGTCTGCCTTCTGGTTTCAGAGAAGAAGATTTTTGAAGATTTTCATTTTTTTACCCTTCGTGCTCAGATGAGCTGAAAGGGTTGCGCCCAGGTGGAGCCCAAATATGATCCTTTGGTCTTGATATGAACAAACTTGATTCTAAGTAAAAAGGGTTGGGCCTGGGCAAAGAAGACAGAGAAGAAGATTTTTAAAGATTTTCGCTCTTTGATTCTAAGTAAAAAGGGTTGGGCCTGGGCAAAGTCCAAACATGACCCAAGGGTCTTGATATGAACAAACTTGGTAGAGGTCCAATAGATGATGCTACATACCAAATATGAAAGCTGTCTGCCTTCTGGTTTAAGAAAGGAAGATTTTTGAAGATTTTCATTTTTTTACCCTTCGTGCTCATAAGAGATAAAGGGATGCACCCGTGCAAAGCCCAAATATGACCCAAGGGTCTTGTTATGAACAAACTTAGTAAAGGCCCACTAGGTGATGCTACACACCAAATATTTAAGCTGTCTGCCATCTGATTATAGAGAAGAAGGTTTTTAAAGATTTTCGCTCTTTAATTCTAAGTAAAAAGGGTTGGGCCCGGGCAAAGCCTAAATATGACCCCAGGGTCTTGATATGAACAAACTTGGTAGAGGTCCACTAGATGATGCTATATACCAAATATGAAAGCTGTCTGCCATCTGGTTACAGAGAAGAAGATTTTTAAAGATTTTCGCTCTTTGATTCTAAGTAAAAAGGGTTGGGCCTGGGCAAAGCCCAAACATGACCCAAGGGTCTTGATATGAACAAACTTGGTAGAGGTCCACTAGATGATGCTACATACCAAATATGAAAGCTGTCTGCCTTCTGGTTTCAGAGAAGAAGATTTTTGAAGATTTTCATTTTTTTACCCTTCGTGCTCATAAGTGATAAAGGGATGCACCTGTGCAAAGCCCAAATATGACCCAAGGGTCTTGTTATGAACAAACTTAGTAGAGGCCCACTAGGTGATGCTACACACCAAATATTTAAGCTGTCTGCCATCTGATTACAGAGAAGAAGATTTTTAAAGATTTTCGCTCTTTAATTCTAAGTACAAAAGGTGATGCTACACACCAAATATGAAAGCTGTCTGCCTTCTGGTTTCAGAGAAGAAGATTTTTAAAGATTTTCATATTTTCACCCTTTTTGTTAAGGGTAAAGGGAAAGTTAAGGGTGGATTTCATTTATTTGAACAACTTTGGTAGAGCTTGACCCAAGGAACATCCCTGCCAAGTTTCATCAAGATTGGCCCACTGGTTTAGGAGGAGAAGATGTTTAAAGAAATTGTGGACGACGGACTACGGACATTCTACAATCCCAATAGCTCACCTTGAGCACTTTGTGCTCAGGTGAGCTAAAAAGGGCTGAAAAAATCTTAATTTTTGAGAATGATTCGTCATTCTCAAAAATTAAGATTTTTCAGTCGTTATTTACTGTAAAAGATATAAATCTACAGTGCTAGATTTTCTTACACTCTTTCCGCCTAACAAAATGCACGATTTTGTTACATACCCATCCGCCTTACATACATCCGAGGTCTGTTGCAGTTTACGGAAATGGCTGAGTGATGTTCCGAATGGAGGCTGTACTTGTGTAAGAAACAATAAGAAGCTATGAGTAAGGGCACCAGTCTCTGTGTTATACCTGCAATTACATTTGTATATTGACAAGAGGGCCATAGTGGCCCTAAATGGCTCACTGAATGAACTGTATAAAAATTGTTTAATAGGTTTTGAAAAAAAAAAGATGAAGCCAATTTCAAATTTTCCGAAATTTCATCAAGACAATCATTCTGACCAATTTTCATGTTGATCGGGCAAAAGTTGATGCCTCTAGAGTGCATACAAGGTAAATGTTGACGACAGATGATAAACAACAGACATCCACCTAACAACAAAAGCTCACCTTCAGCACTTTGTGCTCAGGTGAGCTAAAAGTGGAGTTAAACCCAAATCAATCAATCATCAAAGTGATTTCAATGATTTCCCATAATAAATGTTTTGGGTGAGAAATAGCAAATTCGGATCATCAGTCCCCTTTCATCTGGGGCCCTGTTTCTTGTCAAGGTTATTCAGAGGAGTCAAGATATAAAATAAAGACAATAATCATGTGGAATTTTTTACTGATGTCATTATAAGCCAGAAACAATGGATAAAATCACAATGAGCAATAACAAAGAGTGAAGCGGTAATATATATATACAAGATAGATCTATGAAATATGACCAACAATATACAACAATACAGTAAAACTGGAAATTTTTTAGAGGCAAAATTTGAGTGCTGATTCTATCAAGTCATTGAGTTTATCATTTGGATACTGGTAATTTGGAAGTGCTTTGAAAGAAACATGCATTGAAAGTTTGTAGTCCTTTTTTCTTGCATAATCTAACTATTTGTTTATGTGGAATTACAGCCTTCTTGATGCTTTTCAAGGCATATCTTTTACAATACACAAATCTATGGCAGTCAGTGTAGACTAAGATCAGCCTGCACAGCTGTTCAGTCTGATCTTGGCTTAAACTGCTTTGTTGGAAAAACTTGTGCCAGACTTGAAATGTCCCAAATATTAGAAATTTATTTCAAACAAGATTTGATTTAAGTAGATAAGGGTTAAGATAAACTTTCAATGCATGCTTTTCACAAAATAAGTATGTTATTAAAATCTTAATGTATTATTACTTAACACTTTCACTAAAAAGGCATAGTTGCCAAATTATAAACTGGCATTCTGTTCAGGCTACTGAAAGTGATCAAAGCCTGTATAATTACATGACCTTGACCATTGACTGAAGAACAAAACATTTCTTCATTGGCACATAAAATTTATATAGAGAAACTCATGTTAGAGTTAAACAATATCAAAGTTATCTAGTCCAGGTTGGCAGAATTTATCATGAAAAAGCTCTGCAGAGTCATGATAAATTCTCCCAACCAAGACCAGATTACGTTGATATTTCAAGACACTAACATATTATTCTATTTATCATACAATAATTTTTCACTGCTTAGATTTTATGAAACTTCTAAAATCAAAGAAATTCGGGTGAAAGTGGTTCCTCTATTTCTAAGAATAGACTACCTTGGCCTGAGGTTATAAAACTTTTTCTCATTCTCAATTCAAAATTTTCTCAAATGTAAATTTGAGATTAAATCCATCATTCAGTTTTGATTATCATTTTAATGTACTAACATAAAGACAATATCAATAAGTTGTTATAAATAACTTATTAATATGATCTTTTATTTTCATACATTTATGAAAATTTAAAATTTGAGAAAATTCTAAGTTGAGCCTGAGAAAAGTTTTATAACCTCGGGCCCTGATATCATTTTATGTTGTCCGACAGGTGTTATCTGGTCAATAAATCTTCAACGCCTGATAAAAACCTAAATATTTCAAGGAAATGCAGTTGTTAATAATAAAATACTGGTGAATAAAGCAAATAAACAAGGTGATAATTTCATTTCTAGTCAATAATCAGCACATGAATATAATAATGTAAGTTCAAAGGCTCATTGCACATTTCATATATATAACTTAACCCTTTCCTGTTTTACAAAATTTTGGACCTGTCCAAATTCAAAGGTTTTGCAGACAAAAATTTAAAGTGGATTTAATTTGAAAAATAACCATTCTGTAGGGTAGAAAATAGTGTGGAAAAAGAAGAAATTGCTTGTCAGAAGCAATTTCTTCTTTTTTCACAATGCTTTCTCACTCATAAAATCACAGGCATGTAAAAAGCAGGGATTAAACAGCAAAGGGTTAAACAAGAATGCTAGTCACAATATATGTCGCTACAGAAATTTTTCAACAAAGGACCGTTCTCAGGGAAGCAGCATAGTATAAGAAGATCCAGGGGCCCATTGCATGGCAGAATTCCATATTTAGTTGCTACATTTTGCACTAAAGAAGCAACCCTAACTTTTGACTTAAGCAAAAATGGTAGTAACATTTTTAGTAAAACAGACCCCAGATGAAAAGCTCATGGTAACTATGATAAGGATTTCCGTTTAAGTTTCAAGAAAATGCGTCCATAATTGGAAGAGGAGTTTGTTAACCAGAAATGGACGTTCAGACAGACAGACAAACAGAGAATATGATACCAATATATGTCCACCTCTAGCAATATATAGAAGTGACACCAAATTTCATTTTAACCCTTTCCTGTTTTACAAAATCTTAGACCTGTCCAAATTCAAAGGTTTTGCAGACGAAAATTAAAAGTGGATTCAATTTGAAAAATTACCATTCAGTAGGGTAGAAAATAGTGTGGAAAATGAAGAAATTGCTTCTCAGAAGCAATTTCTTCTTTTTTCACAATGTTTTCTCAATCATAAACTCACAGGCACGTAAAAAGCAGGGATTAAACAGCAAAGGGTTAAACACTATGTTCTGTATAATTATTATCAATTTTACCCTTTCATGAGTTTCTTAAATAAGATTGACATTTAGATTGACTTTGAAAATTACAAGTAAGGAATTTAGCAAAGATTAGATTGTTTAAGTTCTTTCAGTCATAGTTCAACCAAATTCCCTAACAATGCTGATAAGGATTTTTTTCTCTTTTGAAAATTTATTACCGTAAACAATTGAGAACATGTGAAATGGCTTTTTTCACAAATTTACACCATCCTAAATAATGTCTAATATTTGCTCAACCAAGCTTGGTTAGTTTTTTCTTTATATGAAGATTGAACAAGGGGATTAAATGATTTAAAACTTTTTGTAATATATATTTCTATACAACACTTCCTAATCTAAGCATTTGATGCTAGACCTTGGAAAGTAAGATAAAATAATTATACACCTTTGTAATAAGACAAAACAAAGCTTAAAACAGACAAAATGCTCCTCTTTTTTTTAAACAAAATCTAATTTTATGGGTAGAAATCAAAGGATAGCCCAATGTCTATCACAAATTATTTATAAAACCTTGCCCTGTTGAATTTTGATCCTGTTTCAAATTTTCAGTTTTGTGTGCATTTCAACCAATCTGACTCAGTATTTCTAAATAAGGTTGATAGCAGTGTAGGCTAAGATTAGACTGCATGCATGTCTGTATAGGCTGATCTTAATCTATACCGTCTGCCAAAGGTTTTTGTGTGCAACCGAAATATGTTGTGAACAGCGGGATATGGGGTTTGTTTGAATGGGGTTTAACATCCCTTTCAAAAATCTTTCAGCTATATCGCTCTGGCTAGAGCACCTAACAATGAATTCCTGGTATTTCTCACACCAGTTCTACCACTGCATCATTTTCTAGCCTCCAGCTGCTATCCCACATAGGCAGGATAAGGGTAAATTGCCAAAGGAAAGGGTTATTTGTCAAAGGAAAGTTTAAATGGAAAGTTAAAATGCTGCAAATGTTAAGAAAGAGACACTTTTTGGGCATTAAAAATGACCTATACTAGGTTACAAAACCTAGTCTACTCCAAAAGTGAGGAAGATAAATAACACTGAAATCAGTTTAACGACATAATCATCAAATAGAAAACTGCCGTAAAATCTATATCAGCATGTTTTTTCATTTTAGCAAAATATTTTTTTTTTTTCCAAATATTTTGTCAGGATATCAAAACACTGGACTATTTGGTAATTGGTTAATCTCCAAATGTGTCTCAACACCATTTTATTTAATTACAGTAAAACTTGCTTTAACCCTTTCCTGTTTTTAAAAAATTTGGACCTGTCCAAATTCAAAGGTTTTGCAGACAAAAATTTAAACTGGATTTAATTTGCAAAATAACAATTCAGTAGGGTAGAAAATAGTGTGGAAAAAAGAAGAAATTGCTTGTCAGAAGCAATTTCTACTTTTTTCACAATGTTTTCTCAATCATAAAATCACAGGCACGTAAAAAGCAGGGATTAAACAGCAAAGGGTTAATCGTACACTAACCGTACTACCAAAAAGCAGTCATAGAAAATGGCTGCTTAGAACACATATTTATTTACAAAAAAGAAACATACTTTTTGATTGAATATGCATTGTATTGCAAAATTCTCAATAATACTGTGTTGTTTAAACTCGATAGAATCGTCACATTGAGACGATTCTGATGAGTGTTAACAATATAGGATTCATTTCAATTATTTCTAGACCTATATTTCCTACATTTTAAGATATTTTGATTTAAAGAATGAAATTTTGAAAACAGTCCCTTCATAAAAATGGTCCCTTTATAGACCCGGTCGCTCGAGCAAGGTTGGCTATGATTCAATAATCACTAAGTAATTTCTGTAAAAAAAAGAGCAGCAGTTTGATGAATTGCAGATAAAAACTAAAACACTATGGTGGAGCTCATAGCTCCAGAAGTAACATCAACATAACAAGCACCAGAGGTTCAGATAGAGGAGATTAATGTGACCTGTCAGACAAAAAGGGACCATCTGGGAAGTGCGTAAAGTGTCGACTCTTGTCAGACTGCGCAGATTGCGCAGACTGATTAAGGTCGAAACTTTAAGCACAATACTTATTTTCTGAATCTAGAATAATCAATCTGCTTTCACATGAAAGAATTTTTAAAATGTGATCTGTGGTTGACCAGCTCTAGATCCAATCTTTTTTTTATATATTTATTTTACAAAGTTCCCTGATGTTCCCTTTTTGTGTGACGGGTCACAAATATGATCTGTCATCGAATTTCGTTTGAGACAAGCTGATCTTAACCAAGTCTAAAATAGAAATGTCATTAAGCCAGCCTTGGTGAGCTTAATGACTTTTTTATTCTAGATGAGGTTAAGATCAGCTTGTCTCAAAACAATCGACAAAAATTGGATGCGAAACATATGTAACACTGCTGCCATAAACCCTGTGTTTCAGGTTCTCACTCTAATTATCACATAGAGACAATTCAAACAAGTACCCATAACAAAGGTATTGGAAATATGATTTCATTTCAGTAATTGACTGTTTGTAGCCAAGTGTCATTTGATCCTCACTAGACTCAAGATGTGACAATTTTTCCCATGTCAAAGACATATGAGCCTGTAAATGACATTTCTATAAATTTCACATGTGTGCAAAGCAAAACTTCTGTCCAGCCTGTACATCCGGACAGTCTGATCAGAGGCTAGTTTGTGCATCACACATGTGAAATTGTTGGAAATGTCACACACAGACTCATATTATTCTGTAAACAGAATCATAAATACAGGTCCAAGTACAAGAAAGAATCTGAAAGTAGGAATCTCACTATGTTCTTCCCTACAATTGAGTTTCATTTGAGAAACAATGACTTTAGTATAGCCTAACATCCCCTCATCTCTACCTCTGATAAACATAACAAGCATGAAATAAAACCATTAATCTTTAACACTCAGCTTCCTAATGCGTCTGTATTAATGTCTGACTGACTTACAACCATTTGTGGATTTAAAAACAACGACTGGGCACCTTGACTTGATCCATAAATACTCGTCGACTCTGTAGGCAAATTTGGGAATGCCACTGAAGTCTGTAAGCCCTGACTCGCCATCTGAGAGTTATATTCAGCCGTCTCCATCCGCAATATATATGGAATAATACTGTCTATCTGAACATTTCCGATGAGTCCCGCGAAAAACAACTCCTCCATGATGTTCGCCTGCAGGGACTGTAGCGGTGGTAAGCGTAGTAATAATCGTGCAAGACGATCTGGACTGTCGGGATGAGATTCTTGTAAATACTGCTGTAATTCTTTTTGTACACCCTCCTGGAACTTCTCTATCTGGGGCATGTTGGGTAACGAGGGGTTATCTGTAATGTGTAAAAAAATCTTTATTTCTTTCAGAAAACACTTTACCGTTATCTTGCTGTTCATAACATATTCCCACTGAACAGAAAGCTTTGGAAGACAGTGTAGACCAAGATCAGTCTGCACAGATGTGCATCCTGATCTTAGCCTATACTGCCTGCCTTTTACCTTGTTATTGTACGAGAAAACTTCAGACAGATTGGTTGCAATGTTTCAAAAATTGGTAATTTCTTTGAATCAAATTTTGAATTCAGCATAATAAGGGTTATTCTTTTAATTTAATCAATAAAATTATTTAAAAAAAAAAAAACAAAAAAAACCTTACAGTTTGACCCTACTACATTTGACTAACTATTGAAATTTTCAGAAGGGATATAAAAAGTTTTCCTTTTTGACATACTAAAATCAATTTTCTTGATCAAGTAATTTCTCTTCACAAACCTGGTGAGAAAAGGAGAAGAGCTTTGAGATAAGCATATTCCTGATTGTCGACCTGTAGAAACTGCATTTTCTGTATGTAACTTTGTAACTTCAGTATGTGTTCGATAACAGCTCGCACTCTCTCTCCAAGTGTCTTATCTAAAAATACAAAGAGAGTATAGATGTTACACTGTTTCAGTATTGTGGATTCTGTCGTCCTTTAACTGATAAAGTTTTGTTTATAGTCTTGGTTTACGATATTCATAGCCAGACTGTGCAAATACTTGCTGCACTTAGCTTATTTTCCAAATTCAAATTAAAATGAAAAAGGAAATAATTGAGCCGGTGTGTAACATTTCCAACAATTTCATACGTACGCAAAGCAAAGACTCTGGCAAGTCTGTGCATCTGCACAGTCTGACCAGAGTCTTTACTATGCAATGTGTAGATAGATAAGGTCCTAAAGTATCGGTTGACAGTAAGGCATTCTTCAAATTACACTTTGTAACTGCCTGGGCTGTTCACTGTTTGTACCTCAAGTAGATGTCAAATTGTTGGAAATCTCACGCACAGGCTCGTATGTAAATGGTTCCCTTTTAACAATATGTAAAGCACCAGGTAAAAAGGGATCATCTGGGTCATGTGTTAAGTGTTGACCCCTGTCAAACTGCATAGGCTGTCATAGGTAAAACTTTTTTATCAAAATTTACAAGACGACCATAGCAGCCCTAAAACACTCAGCTGAAAGAACCATCTAAAAAATTTTTAATGTAGGTTTTGAAATGGGATAAAAAATGGTCACTAAACTGAAAAATGCTGTTGCTTCTATTCAATTAGAGAATCCTTTTGACAATTTTCTGTTTGATATGGCAAAAAATGTGGCCTCTAGACAGGAATGATACAAGGTTTTTGACCCTGTGACCTAGTTTTTTACCCCCGTTGACTTAATTTCAAACTCATCTGAAATTGCATCTATACAGTCATTCTGACCAAATTCCAGACTTATCTGGCACAATATGTGGTCGCTAGAGTGCATACAAGATTTCTTTTGAGATTGGACCCTGTAAACTAGTTTTGGTTTTTTTTTTACCCAAGATGACCCAATTTGGAACTTATTTGGGATTTCATCAAGACAATCATTCTGACAAGGTTTTAGGTTGATCTGGCAAAAAATGTGGCCTCTAGTGTGCACACAAGGTTCTTTCAAAATTTAACCTTGTAACTTAGTTTTTTACCCCTGTTGACCCAATTTTGAACTTGTCTTGAGTTTTCATCAAGACATTCATTCTGACCAAACATCAGTTTGATCAGGCAAAAATGTGGCCTCTTGAGTGCATAAAAGGTTTACCTAAGATTTGACCCTGTGACCTAGTTTATGACCCAACTTGACCAAGATTTCACCAGGACAATTTTCTGACCAAATTTCAGGTTAACTGGCTAAAACATGTGGCCTCCAGAGAGCATACAAGGTTTTTCTAAGATTTGACCCATGTAACCTAGTTTTTGACCCCAATTGACCCAATTTTGAACTAGCCCAAGATCTAATCAAGACAATCATTCTGACCATATTTCAGGTTGGTCAGACCACTGACATCCACCTAACCATAATAGTTCATTTCGAGCTCAGGTGAGCTAAAAATGATCATGCTACCATCCTGAATTTTTGAAATGCAGCCTTTGGTTGACCTCTGCTGAAAACATTCTACTTTTAAAGTTTTTTTTTCTAGTGGGTCTCCTAGATGACTCTCTTTAGCATGATGAGACAAGAATTTCATTCATTGAAGAGCAAGTTATTACTGGTGGACTTGAAACAATCTAAAGGCTCAATAAATAATCTTTAAGAGCTACTCATTCAAAATAAAAAAGGAACTTCTAAACTTAATGCTAAAGGTTATAAGAGTCTCCATTATTTGATAACTACCTGTTTCAATAGTTGACTGTAGATGATTTAAGATGGCCATCAACATGGTGGATAGGGACATGGCCTCAGCACATTGTGCTAGACCCAGGGTGAATAATCCACTCCAGCAACTGCGTACCAACACGGTCTGAACATCTTGGCTGAAATGAATTATTATCTCAGAATTCTGGTTGACAAACCCACAACAATATTAACAACATTTCCTCACTACATTAACATTTCCTCACTACATTTAATCACAGATATTTACTTTATCACATAACTATACAAATATCCATGTGATAACATCCCACAATATTTTTTATGATATCACATGGATATTTTTAGTACAATGACATCATGCAGTTATTTTTTGAAACATGACAAAAAACTTGTATTTCTTTAGAACCATCCAAGAAAGGCAAAAAAAAAATTGTGATAAATATAATATGAATTTAGTGTATTGTATGAAAAACAAGAGGACCCTGAGGGCCCTAAATCGCTCACCTGATATTTCAAGTAAATTATCATTAAGACCCCATTTCCTATGATATGGCATGAACCTTCCCATTTTCAACAGAGTTCATTCTTGTGACCTGGCAAACATTTTGTTCACGTTTCATGAAGATTGGACTATATTTGTGGCCTTTGGAGCTCTTACGAGAAAATTGTCATAAAGGCCCCTTTTCCCGTGAAATGGCACATATACTTCCCATTTTCAAATGAGTTCGTCCTCATGACCTAACAAACATTCTGACAAAGTTTCATGATGATTGGACCATATTTGTGGCTTCTAGAGAGTAAACAAAACAAGAGGGCCGTTGGCCCTGGGTCGCTCACCTGAGAAAAAAGCTTCATTACCTAGGTATGTCCATGCAACCAAAGAAAAAGAGATTTTCACTTATTCAATCAGATAACATTTGAAATAATCCCCCCCCCCCCTCTGCTCCTCACCTGGTCATTATCTATTTAAGCTTTTTTCATAAAAGGTCTGTGATCAGCTAATCAATGCCAGATATACAGGCTGAGTCTGAGACTTTTAAAGTTTTCTTTAATGAGTTGATCAATCCATGTCAAATATAAAGGCTGTAGGGACTCAAAATTCTCAACAAAGCACCCCCCTCCCCCAAGATGCTCTGCACCTGGTGAATCTACAGTCATGATTTTAGCTAATTCAATTAATGTCCATAATTATGCTGATCATCCATACCAATTTTCAAGTCTGTAGGACTCCTGGTTCATTAGAAGAAGTTTAAAGATTTCAAAAATGATCCAAAGTACTACCCCCTCCCCAAGACACTCAGCACCTGGTGACCCTATATTCATGATTTAAGCTATTTTATTTTAGATCCATATGCTTATCATCCAAGCCAATATTGAAGTCTGTAGAGCTCCTGGTTTATTAGAAGATGAAGGTTAAAGTTACAAAATTTTCACAAAAGTACTACCCCCTCCCCCCTGGTGCTCCGCACCTGGTGGCATTACAGTCATGATTTTAGCTATTTTTCTTAAGGTCTATGAGCTGATCATCCATGACAATTTTAAAGTCTGTAGGACTTGTGGTTCAGAAGAAGAAGAAGGTTAAAGTAACAAAATTTTCACAAAAGTACTACCCCCTCCCCCCTGGTGCTCCGCACCTGGTGGCATTACAGTCATGATTTTAGCTATTTTCATTACGTTCTATGAGCTGATCCTCCATGCCAATTTTCAAGTCTGTAGGGCTTGTGGTTCAGAAGAAGAAGAAGGTTAAAGATTACAAAATTTTCACGAAAGTACTACCCTCTCCCCCCTGGTGCTCCGCACCTGGTGAATCTACAGTCATGATTTTAGCTATTTATATAAAGGTCCATATGCTGATCATCCATGCCAATATATAAATCTGTCAGGCTCCTGGTTCAAAAGAAGAAGAAGGTTAAAGATTACAAAATTTTCACAAAAGTACTACCCCCTCCCCCTGGTGCTCCGCACCTGGCAGCCCAAAAGATATGATTTTAGCTATTTTTATTAAGGTCTATGAGCTGATCATCCATGCCAATTTTCAAGTCTGTAGGGCTTGTGGTTCAGAAGAAGAAGAAGGTTAAAGATTACAAAATTTTCACGAAAGTACTACCCTCTCCCCCTTGGTGCTCCGCACCTGGTGAATCTACAGTCATGATTTTAGCTATTTATATAAGGGTCCATATGCTGATCATCCATGCCAATATATAAATCTGTCAGGCTCCTGGTTCAAAAGAAGAAGAAGGTTAAAGATTACAAAATTTTCACAAAAGTACTACCCCCTCCCCCCTGGTGCTCCGCACCTGGCAGCCCAAAAGATATGATTTTAGCTATTTTTATTAAGGTCTATGAGCTGATCATCCATGACAATTTTCAAGTCTGTAGGGCTCCTGGTTCCGAAGAAGAAGAGGCTTGAAGATTACAAAATTTACCCAGAGTACTACCCCCTCCCCCCTGGTGCTCCGCACCTGGTGGCCCAAAAGATATGATTTTAGCTATTTTTATTCAGGTCTATGAACTGATCATCCATGCCAAGTTTTAAGTCTGTAGGACTACTGGTTGAGAAGAAGAAGAATTTTAAAGATTTTCTTAAAAATTCACCTTTTGTTGCCATAGCAACCAGAGTTTTTCATGGATTTCAATTCTTTTAGCTATTTTTGAAGGGAACCACCTAAGCAACATTTCTGTAAAATTTGGTGTTAATTGGCCCAGTAGTTTAGGAGGAGATGTCGTTTAAAGAAATTGTTGACGGACGCCGGACGACGGACGACGACCGACGACCGACGACCGACGGATGGACGCCGGAGGAAAGGTGATCACAATAGCTCACATGAGCACTTCGTGCTCAGGTGAGCTAAAAATGTCATTAAGACGCCTTTTCCTGTGATATGGCACAGATCCTTCCCATTTTCAATAGACTTCATCCTCATGACCTAACAAACATTCTGACCAAGTTTCATGAAAATTGGACCATATTTGTGGCTTCTAGAGTGAAAACAAGAAATTTGTCAGTAAGGCCCCTTTTCCCGTGATATGGCACAGATCCTTTCCATTTGAGCAATTTTCATAAGGAACCCAAGGAATATTTCTGCCAGGTTTGGATGATTTTGACCCATAAGTTTAGGAGGAGATGTCGTTTAAAGATATTGTTGACAAAATTGTCATTAAGGCGCCTTTTTCTGTGAAATGGAACAGATCCTTCCCATTTTCAATAGACTTCATCCTCATGACCTAACAAACATTCTGACCAAGTTTCATGAAGATTGGACTATATTTGTGGCTTCTAGAGTGAAAACAAGAAATTTGTCATTAAGGCCCCTTTTCCCGTGATATGGCACAGATCCTTTCCATTTGAGCAATTTTCATAAGGGACCCTCCAAGGAATATTTCTGCCAAGTTTGGTTGATTTTGACCCATAAGTTTAGGAGGAGATGTCGTTTAAAAATATTGTTGACAAAATTGTCATTAAGGCGCCTTTTTCTGTGAAATGGCACGGATCCTTCCCATTTTCAATAGACTTCTTCCTCATGACCTAACAAACATTCTGACCAAGTTTCATGAAGATTGGACCATATTAATGTGGCTTCTAGAGTGAAAACAAGAAATTTGTCATTAAGGCCCCTTTTCCTGTGATATGGCACAGATCCTTTCCATTTGAGCAATTTTCATAAGGGACCACCCAAGGAATATTTCTGCCAAGTTTGGTTGATTTTGACCCATAAGTTTAGGAGGAGATGTCGTTTAAAGAAAAAGTTGACGCCGTGACGGACAGACGGACAGATGGACAGATGGACAGACGGACGCCGGACAACGATCGATCACAATAGCTCCCTTGAGCACTTCGTGCTCAGGTGAGCTAAAAATTCTAAACTTGTCTGTGGGAATGGATAATTGTCTCAACACAGCCTCGACAATTATCAATTACCCAAACCCTGTTAGATATCTTTCTTTATACAATACACTAAGTACATATTATATATTTATCCGCACATCAATAGTTCACGGTTTGTAGTACAAATTTATATCCCTAGTTTAGTTATGATTTCGAAATAGTGACCAAAGGCACTTTCTTTCTTTTAAAATTTTTTTCAGCGTTGAGCAAGCAGACAGCAGGATTTTAGTCTGACATCATCAGATCAGAATCCCAAGGACTCAATAATTCGGAAATTAGGGGCCTTTTCTTTAAAATTCACAAATCAAAAGACTTGAATATTCAAAAAGGTAATAAACCTACCTGAGTAGAGAAAAAGCTGCGATTGAGCGTGTCCAATGCATGGACAAAAACAGCAGTCTTGAGGCACTTTCACAAATAAAATGAACATTTAAAAAGGCGGGCATCGGGGATGGGGTCGTTAAACTAAACATGAAATTCTGACGGGTTAATACTGGACCTGAAAATAGAAATCAGTATTGATAATTTCAAACAAATTATCTGTTATCCACAAAAATCTCTCTGACATTATTTGGTAATTTCAGCTACATAACCAAGATTATTGCATAAAATGTACTTTTTTGGGTCGTTATAAGCAAACATAAACATACAAAACCTGTGTGTTATAGGGAGAAAACATGGATTAATCAGTAAATTCACATGCTATTTACCCCGGCTTTCATTACTATCTTCAGTCTGGGCCTATACACTTTATCAGTTTCAATCAATAATATTACTATAGTTCATAAATAAAGATAAAGATCATGTTCCTGTTTTAAATTTTTGGATTTTGTAAATTAACCAAGCAACGTCAGTACAAACAAAAGTGATGATGCAATGCATAATGAAATTTTCAAGCACATTCATGGGTTTAGGGCTAGTTTTAAAACATTTCTATGAATCATTTTGCAATCTTTAATGCTTTTCGGTAATTTATCAAAAAATAATGGTAGATTCTCACTTGATAATCTCACCTCAAAAGCAGTGAATTTATCAAAAACTTATAACCTGCTTTTGTGCATTTCATCCTATCTGATGTCATCTATGTGTGGCAAAATAAGTGACGTCACAATGACATGCTTTACAAAAATATGTCCTAGAGACTTCACATTTTGTCTCATTTTTGCAATAAAGAAATAGAATAAACATTTGTTTTTCAAGTAAGATCGAGTAATATTTCATTTCATGAACAACAAAAGCTATAATTTCACTCTTGTGAAAATTTAGCTTTTGTTGATCACTCAATGATTATAAATCAATCTTACACTGAAACAAATGATTATCCTCTATATTTACAGAAACAGGTACAAAGCAACTTCTTCAGTTTGGAATAATATATATTCATTTTGTTTTATGAGAAATAAATTTTGCATCTTTTTGCGTTGAAGTTTAAGTCTATCAATTTATTGGCATATGTGTAGGTTTTCCTGAATAACGGATCATATTGTTTAGCAAGTCTTTACTAAATTTGTCACAAAGCAAAAAAATGCTTAGCATAAAATCTTACAGCAAAGGATGTGCTCAACTTTAAAGCTGACTTCTTTTGAAACCCTAGAAATATCAATCTGAATTTGTCAAGTAGGTGCATGTGAAAGAATTTTTATGAAAGCAGCCCTGAGTTCAGGATGCAAGCTGTGGCAAACTGTTTGTCAATTGTACCACTTTTTGCATGTGCACTAACATGCAAAGTCGGGTAAAACTTGTAAACAGTTTGCTTAGTCTAGCCATTCTGAACACAGGGCTGGCTCTCTACGAAATGATCCATTGGAAAATTATTCAAATTGGTGTTCATTCAATTGAACTTACAACATTAACTTGAACGTTCCTTTATAATGAAATACACATCAATTCTAGATCAATTCATATGAGGCAATTGAAATGTTACTTAAAATAGGATTCAAGACATATAACTGTGTTAAAAGTAGAGGGAAAGAGATATGTTAAATTGTAAATTTATTGTTGCCAATCTTGAAATGAATCTAAATAGATAAACATCCATGAAAGGCATCTCTATATCAAATAATTGTAATATTACTCATTTAGTTTGAATAGAAGGAAATGGAAGGTTTACAAATTCTGCATATAAGGGCTCTCTTTCATGTTTACTGATTTATAGATATCTATTTCTCTTGAAGCATTTTTAATCCTTTTGCATGTCTTTAGAATACATGTTATAGGTATCCCTTTCTTTTCCATGGATTATCTGGTAAAAGATTGATGGAAGACTATTTGTAAATGCATGCAAAAAAGAGCATTTATAAAGAGGTAGCATTGGAATTTCTCCAGTGAAAATTCCAATTTCTTCATTTTGAGACGAAATAAAGTTAAGAAAATCCAAAATTCTTCCTACCTTCTATATCTATCACCATAGTGTTGTCCTCACTTGTTGCAGACTGATCCATGTCTATACTGGACTGATCTCCTGAATTGCTGTTATCCTGTATACCAATTACAAACATATACAGAATAATGACGAGAAATGACAAGCAAAGAAGGTGAATCAAGCATCAGCCTGTATTTGTAGAACAATGATATTTCAATTTATTGAAGAATTCATGGAAATATGAAACATAAAAGACTTTAATTACCCCATGATTTCGGACAACCTAAGGACAGAAAATTATGATCCTGAAATTCTTAGAAAGTTGAAATGAAACACTTCAATGCATCAAAATTAGGATAAATGATAGAAAAATACGAATATTGTAGACCCTTTTCAAACTCTTCCATGAGGAGCAAAAAAGGTCAATATGAAAAAGTTTGATCAAATACTAATAATTTTTTGCACAATATAATGATTGCTCTTTGCACAACATAATGCTCTCTCTTTGCCCAATATAGTAATGGCTCTGTGTGCAATATAATGATTGCTCTGTGTGCAATATAATAATTGCTCTGTGTGCAATATAATGAATGCTCTTTGTGCAATATAGTAATGGCTCTGTGTGAAATATAAAGATCACTCTGTGTGCAATATAATGATCACTCTTTGTGCAATATAATGGTCGCTCTGTGTGCAATATAATTATCGCTCTTTGTGCAATATAATGGTCACTCTTTGTGCAATAAAATGATCAATTTTTTTGATCGATCTTAATTTCATGGCATTTTTCTAGATGACAACACCCCCCCCCCCCCACTGGTACGAATCTTATATCTTTCATAAAATTTGGTTAAAATCTTAGAGGTTAAAAGTTATTCAGTAAGAAAAAAGTGTGTTTAGTGATTCTTTTTATGAAACCTTTGTGTGGGGAAGATGAATCGGGAGTAAAGAAACCCAAGAGCAACAAGATGTTTTTGCCCACACAAATGCCTTGAGACAGCGGGGTTTCTTTTTAAAACTTTGACCTAGACTGTCCAATTTTACCATGTCATAAGGTCTTTTGTTCTGCAGATGCCCTTAGACGATATATATCATAATACCTATTATGAGCATTGTAGCTTAAAAATTCTAAAAGAGAGTGTTGAATATAAGTTTTGTAAACAGACAGATCGATAGACAGTTTGAGTAAGCATTTTCTAAATATTTCAATCTAAAATAACAAGAGCCATGTTAGACATGGCCATCCCCCTCCATGAAAGCTTGATAGTAAACTGAAGCCTAATAGATTCAGGGTTCTTTATTACTGAGCTTCCTAATCATGAATTCTATGCCCCTGACAAAGAATAAGAGTTTAAAATAATAAAGGGCAATAACTCCAAATTATGCAAGCAAGAGTTGTTGTTCTTGTAAACTGCACTTCTCCTCCATGAGATTTATCCACCTATAAAGAATCTAGTTGGTAGCTATTTAACTTTCAGATATGTGCTCCAGACAAAATCTAAGTATTTAAAATAACAAAGGGCAGTAACTCCAAAATTATGCAAGCAAGAGTTGTAGTTCTTGTGCAATGCATGTCTCCTCTGTGAGATCTATCCACCTATAAAGTTTCAAATTGATAATTTTTGTACTTTAGCAGATATGCATTACTTTATCCCCTTTGCCAAATGGCAGGGATAAACTAGAGGCGCTTGAGCGCCTGATTCGCTCCACAGGCCTGAATATCCTGAAAATGACTATTAGAGGATGATAAAGCTGTTTAAATGAGAATTGAAGTGAATGAATGAGTGAATGTTTATTTCAAGTAAATAAGGGTCATATGCTGAAATATTTCTGCATAAAAAACTCATGATCAGTGAATAACATTGAAAATTGACCTCTACCTGTTACACAAATATTTTCCATTTAATCACAATAATTTTGTGCAGTCTGATTATGGGTCACCCAAGGATCATTCTAGTGAAATTTTGTTAAAATCCAAATATAAGAATTTCAACACTAACAGAGTGTTACTGCACAATATACTATTACTGGTACTTTGTCTGCAAAATTTTGATTGCAGATCTTTCCACTTTAAGTTAAACACTACTAAAAGATGTTACTTCACAATAATTGTTTGTCATCAAAACAAAATTCTAACTGATGATAGTAAGAAGTAAAATATTCCATCCAATATATTTATTTTATTCTGCCCAATGCCTTAGAGTGCAGTCAACTCAACTCTTTCTACCCCACTCTGAGTGTCAGGAGGTCAGAACGTCATTTTACACTCTGTGCAGATTCACCCTTTGTTTAACTAAACTCACCAAATTCTGAGGGGGTATTCTCAGGCTACTTATTTCAACTAATGTTTCTATACATTTGAATTTCAACGAAGGTTTTGTTCCTTCTAACCTATAATCATTACACCTATTAAATTTAACAAGTCTAGAAAAATTCATCATTGAGATGATTATCCAAAAGGGTGATCAAATATTCACTTTATATATTATAATACCCTCTGCCAATAAAAATATGCTGTTCATCTAATCAAAATATTTTTTTGCAGACTGATACAACTTCACAGAAATGAAATTTCCATGATATCTGATCCATCTGTTTAACCTTTCAGGATAGTTTGTTTTACCCTATATTGGATATTCCACCATATAACCTGTCTGAAGGAATGACCTCTGCCCATAAAAGATATATTTTAATCTGATCAGAATATTTTTTCATAGACTGATAAAGGATCACTAAAGAATCATTCTAGTAAAATTTAGTTGAAATCCACTGATTAGATTCTGAGAAAATGATTTTCAAAGTTTACACTATATAACATATAGGAAAATGACCTCCGCCCATAAAATATATAATTTTCATTCGAGTACAATAATTTTTGCTAGACTGATAAAGGGTCACTGAAGTATCATTCACGTAAAATTTGGTTGATATCTTTCAATTAGATTCTGAGAAAATGATTTTCAAAGTTTTCACTATATAACATATAGAGAAATGACCTCCGCCCATAAAATACACAATTTTTATCTGATCACAATTTTTTTTTTAGACTTGTTGATGGTCCCTCAAGAATCATTCCAGGGAAATTTGGTTGATATCCATTGGTTAGATTCTGAGAAAATGATTTTTAAAGTTTTTACTAAATAACATATAGAGAAATGACCTCCGCCCATAAAATACATATTTTTCATCTGACCACAGTGATTTTTTGTAGGCTGATAGAAGGCCACTCAAGGATAATTCATGTGAAGTTTGGTTTATATCCATCAATTAGTTTCTGAGAAAATCCACCTATTACCATATATGGAAATTAGCCACGCCCACTACAGCCATGATTTCAAACCGATTTAAAATCTTTGAAAGAATCTGATAGAGGGTCATCCAAGGAACATTCCTGTGAAATTTGATTGGAATCCATCCAGTACTTTATGAGGAGAAGATTTTTAAAGTAAAAGTTTACGGACGGACAGACGGACGCACGGACGGACGGACGCACGGACGACAGACAACCCGCCATGACAATAGCCTGCTGGCCTTGCGGCCAGTGGAGCTAAAAATTACAACTATATCTTAAGCTCTGTTAATGCTTACCTGACTTATGCTATCAGCATTCTGTACAGCCTTAGCTAGTGTATCAAATGCTTTGGCCACAGACTGGTTCATATCTTCGTAAGTTTGATTTCCGTTTATCACTGGCTGTTGTTGTTGATCACTCTCCGTCTTTCCCATCAGAGCCAATGTGGTGACCACATTAGCTAGAGTACTCAGATCTGTGGGAAGAAGAGTGAGTTACAAACAAATCTGTGGTAATTTTTCATGGGTATCGAACAATATCGATGGTTCAGCGCAAAACAGTTGTAACTGCCTATATGTTTATAGGCAGTTACAACTGTTTTGCACTGAGACATAGATATATTGACTGATTAAAACATTTATTTTAACTGAGCAGTCAAGATCTGTTGGATAACCTTCATAATTTATTTTGACTGAGAATCATCGCAATTCTTATCTTTAGTATGACGACTAGATTATGACATACCTTACAGCTGAAGGTAAAAATTTGACCTTTGTTTTTCATAACAGATGTTTTACATGAATTGCAACTAAATTGTAACTACATATTATCAAACCAATAATTCTCTATTTTTTATGTCATAGATCTTATGATTTGCAAGCTTATGGTATTTATTTCAAGGAAAAAATTATCATGAAAACTTGACAAGATAAATACTACTGTACAAGATTTCTTTCTATGATCAGAAAAGCTTTTTGTTTAAATTGTAATTCTTTCATCAACCAATATTATTGTAAATAAAATTCTATCCTTTACAAAAGCCTTAAAAATCTTTTAACCCTTGTCTTGCTGAACCCGGAATATTCCTGCACATATGTGCAGTCTGATGTTAGTCTACACCACCTGTTTCTCACTTTCAAACCAGAATAGTCAATAGATTTAGTTTTTCAAATAAAAAAATTGACCTACAGTTGGTACATAAAGTGCTTTTTGCCCTTTGATTTTGATGCAAATTTTTAGCAAAAATTCATTCAGCGTGACAAGGGTTAAACTGACCTGTATTAGATGAAGTTGGTGTCCCCAGTACAACTGGCCCCTGATCAGTCTGCACCAATCTCTCTGATAAATTAGCCAGCAGATTTACAGCCTGTCCATCCCCTCCTAAAGGCTCATGAGGTGGCTAGTCAGGAGAAAATTGTACAGTTATATACCTTTTATGATTAACTCATATTATTGTTATAATGAATATTATTTTTAATGAGTTTCAACAACTTCCAGCAGAAAATTATTGTGAAGAATTTCTTATCATTTATGAGAATCACAAAGAAGGGATGTTGAGAAATAGTTAAATCAGATATAAATCAAATGGGCTTGTGTGTGTCATTTCCAAAAATTTCACATGTGCATGATGACCAAACTTTCAGTTGCTTAAACGAGACAATGCAATAATAATATAATTATGCTGACTGCCAAAAGAGTGATTAAGACCATATATATCTATATAGTGCATAGTGAAGACTCTGGCCTGACTGTGAGGCTGCACAGGCTGGCCAGAGGCTTTGCTTTGCACACAAAAATATTTGTTGGAAAAATCATGTACAGGCTCAAATAATCATGCAAGATAACCCTACAACTAAGTTACATCAAGTTCTAAACCATTAAAATTGTATGATTATTTTTAATCAAGATATTTAAAAGGAAATTCTATCCTTCAACAGACTTGACCTTACATTTTACCAGCAAGAAAACAAATGTCATACATTCAACTTCAAGGTTTGGTGGTTGTGTAAACTCATCAAAGCTGTGTATAATTCAACAATAACTTTGCACCGTGCAGGGAATTCACTTTATAAGTTTTAGACAATTCCATCAATTTTTGTGCATTGAGATTGGCTGAACAATTGTGTTCAGCCAAAGAAAATAATTTTGAATATGCAGTTATTTTGTAAGCTTCCACAAAAAGTAATCCCATAAGAGATTGCTTTCATTATTGAAAAATCTTTACCTTCTTGCATCATGAAATTAAATAATAAGATATCAAGATAATTTTTATTGATATGCTTTGTGTATTCATACAGTGTGATAAGGTTTTTATTTCAAACATCCATGAAATCAACAAAAAGTCTCTTCATCTCTTAAATATGAATTAGGAAAATGCTCACTAACTAGTTTAAAGATTAACTGTCATTTTTATTAAAAATTTTGTGACATGTCATGGCAAAAGGTCCATCTTATAGTATTCAACCCTGGACAGACTGTTGACGAGGGTTAAAACTTCTATCTAATTTCCTGAATCTGTCATAGGCATTCCATCACAAGATGCTATTCTTCGAAATGCGATACCATGTCTAACTCTGCTGGACTTGATCATTTTTCAACTTTATATATATTATATGGAATTTCAAGGTTATCCATTTTGGTGAGAGTTCAAGATTTCATTTGACAAGCTTTAGTTATCTAATTTGGTGTCTAAGGATGGATCGACCAACCGACCGACCTACCGACCGCAAAGTGCAATACAATATACCCCCTCTTTTTCGAAAGAGAGGTATAATAAATTTGCCAGTGTGTTCAAATATCAATGTTATTTGGTCTTGGCTGTGATAATTTATCCTGCCTCTGCAAAGCCTCTACATGATATATTTTACCAACCTCGATAACATTGACATCTAAAGACACCGATATTTTATTTCCTGTTGAATGACCTAAAAATAAACAAATAAGAAATGAAGCCTTTAAAACTTACCTTTGGACTAAACATGGGTATAGCTGTTGATGGACTATTTAAATCTTTTCGTATGTAAATCTTGTTGGTTGATGTGGCAACCATAGGAGATACTTTCTCTTTATCAGTGGGCTTTCTCTCTTGTTGGACAGCTGTAATAGAAAATAGTCCTTCCTAACCTTATAGTATAAAGTTGTATTGAGTTGAAAACTTAGTGGAGTCAGAAATCCCTAGTTTTAAAATTAACCCTTATCCTGCTGAATTTAGTTTTTTGAAGAATTCAGCTAGTCTAGGTCAAAGATTTCCCCATCATAACTAGACTGTCATAAAGTGGGCCAATACTCCCTTACAAGAGCTTGTCAAAAATGAAAAAAACATTTTCTATCAAAGGGCCATGACTCTGTAAAAAGTCAATGGATCTTGACCAAAATATCACTTGCATATGTCTCCCTGATACTGATCACATCTGTAAAGTTTCAATGAGATCTATCCATTAGATGCTGAGAAAACTTCCCCACAAAAAAGCTACAAACTGACCAGTGACCAACATGATGACTCCTACATACCCCCAAACATCGTTTTGGGAGATATTATTAACCCTTTCCTGTTTTACAAAATTTTGGACCTGTCCAAATTCAAAGGATTTGCAGACGAAAATTTAAAGTGGATTTAATTTGAAAAATAACCATTCTGTAGGGTAGAAAATAGTGTGGAAAAAGAAGAAATTGCTTGTCAGAAGCAATTTCTTCTTTTTTAACAATGTTTTCTAAATCATAAAATCACAGACACGTAAAAAGCAGGGATTAAACAGCAAAGTGTTAAGTACCTGTAGATGGCAGTTAGTTTAGACTTAGATCAGACTGCATGTCCATGCAGGCTGATCTTAGTCTTTACTGTCTGTCAAAGTTTAGAGTGCAGTAGAAATATGAAGTGAACAGAATGAAAAGGGTTAAGGAATCCAGATTGCCTCATTGATCAATACAGTCTGATCAAAATCTTCACTATGTACCCTGTGGATAAACAAAACCTTATCTTGCCATTTTTTCTTATTTTTTTTCAAACAAAACAATACTGGTAGTTTTTCCTTTTTTCAATTGTGGCCCATATAGATCAACAAGGACATGCCCCAGCAAGATAAACAGAAAGTTTACTTCCATCAGACAGCGAAAAAGTGTATGGCAAAAATATGACAGACATGAAAGGTAACATGAATTTGATTCATTGTTACTTCAGTAAAACAATGTGTGTCATGCTAGGTATCAGCCCAGTACAGATATAATTTTTTCTACAATAATTCATTACCAAGAGGACCATGATGGTCCTAGATTGCTCACCTGAGTCTCTTTGACCCCTGGGACAATTTCTACCTAAGAGCAATACCATGGAATGTTTTCAGCCAAGAGTAAGAAGGACATGCCTTTTCACTCCTAAATTCTATGTTAAAAAGGATGCACCTGGGTGGACCCCAAATATGACCCCAGGGTCTTGATATGAACTTGGTAGAGGTCCATTAGATGATGCTACATACTAAATATGAAAGTTGTCTGCCTTCTGGTTTCAGAGAAGATTTTTGAAAAATTTCCAATTTTCAACCATCATGCTCAGATATGCTAACAAGGATGCGCCCGGGTTGAAGCCCAAATACAACCCCAGGGTCTTGATATGAACAAACTTGGTAGGGGCCAGCTAGATGATACTACATACCAAATATAAAATCTGTCAGACTTCTTGTTTCAGAGAAGAATATTTCTTAAGATTTTCCTTTTTTTAACCTTAATGCTCAAAAGAGCTGAAAATGGTGCACCCAGGCAAGGCCCAAATATGACCCCAGGGTCTTAATATGAAAAAACTTTGTAGAGGCACTCTAGATGATGCTACATACCAAATATGTAAAGGGTGGATTTCATTTATTTGAACAATTTTTGTAGTGCTTAGCCCAAGGAACATCCCTGCCAAGTTTCATCAATCTTGGCCCACCGGCTTAGGAGGAGAAGATGTTTAAAGAAAATGTTGATGATGGATGACAGACAAAGCACGGCTAACGACGGACATTGAACAATCACAATAGCTCACCTTGAGCAATTTAATCTCAGGTGAGCTAAAAATTGAATAACAAGATGTGTAAGTGAAACACGAATGCCCCCATAACGGCATTTTTTTTCAAAGTTTGACCTTGACCTTGTCACATGACCTTGACTTTGGTACCAGCGGATGAGGATCATTGAGATCTATCATCATGCCAAATATTAGCTTTGTATCTTGAATAGGCTTGAAGATATTGGCAAGGTTAAGTTTTCGGACAGACAGACGGACAGACGGACATCTGCATCTTTATAAAATAGGGGTTTTACATTATGATTTTCTGAAGAATGAAATCCTCAAAACAGGCTGTAAGTTTGGTAGAAATAGAGCCACAGATAGAGAGGGTATTTTGGTTTTCAGAATTGAATATTTCATTATTCCTTACTCAAACCCTATATCGTTATTCCTCATTTGAAACATCTCATAGAGATTAATCAAATGAGTACCCACAACAAAGGGTTTCGTTGGGAAATGAAGATCTTAGGCTGGCTTTACCTCCTCTTGTCTGGACCCCTGTAGATATATAATGAATAAATGAGCTTCAGCTTGATATCACTAACAATTTCACACTTGTACAAAAAGATAGGCTCAGATTGATCTGCATATGTGTATCTTAACAGTATGACCAAAGTCTTGGATTATACAAGAGACATAGAATAACATGTATATTTATGTCTCTGATTGTGCTTTGGTTTATTTGACTCTGATTTGACCTCTGTCGAAAAATAACTGACATATTTTAATACACAAAATTAACAAAATATATTTTACTTCCAATACTGTTTCTTTTTCATTCCTATGAAAGCACATGCAAAGCCTAGTGGGAATATTTAGATTTTTATTTATTTAAATAGCAGGGGCCAGAATCAGGTCAATAAAACCACACTATACATACTCAAGACAGCTACTGATTCAGCAAATGTCTGCCATTTACAAACATCAGAGAAACAGATATAGGGGGCATTTTAAATGTTTATATTTTATATTCCAATTCATCTTCAACAAACCCTATGATATTGGTACTCATTTGAATCATCTTGCCCTGATAATTCAAATGAATGACCACAACATTTCAATGACTCAGTGCGAAACAGTTGCAACTGTAAGGAGTTACAACTGTTTCACACTGAGCCATCTAAGTACTTTCATAGCCAGATTCAGATTTTAGATTGGTTATTTCAACCTCTTGAGCATGTGAAATTGTTGAATAGGTTAGTTTTGATGTGTGTGTTAATTGTATGAGGAAATTCACGCACACTTACATTCCGACCTCATCCCAATCTGAAGACATTTCTGTAGACGGCAGTACTGACATCTGTTTCTGTGGGGTTTGTTGACGTGACAGTCCTTCGCACCTCGACACTGGTAACCGAGCTGTTTACGTATACTACGCTTGAAGAATCCTTTACATCCTTCACAACTGATGGCCCCGTAATGACGACCTATTACAAGGCAAATTGTGGAGCATTAGCCAGATTGATTTACAAGAAATTCAAGCCTGGCAAATAATCATTTTAAAGGCCCAGTCAAACTGCACTTACAAAATCATTGGCTATGTTAAACATATGAAAATCTTTTCATCCTTTGAAAAGACGCTATGTATCTGTTTCTTACAGTGTGTAAACGCTTTGCATATGCTCTGTCTGTCAAGCATTTGTCCATTGTGATTTCATCTATGCAGAAAGTTTTGAGCTTTCTACTATGTACAATATAAATGTTAACAAATACAAGGAATAAATGCGTCTAATATTTTCCCTTCTGCTTTTTCAAATTTAGGCAACTATCATCAGTTTTTATCAAGTGTATGAGAATGAATGGAAATTTCACATTTCTGTTGTGGCTGTTTAGCATGTTTTGTGTCCGTTTGGCAGTGGGACCAGGGGCCCGTTTTACTAAACGTCTTACGAAAAAATTGATCATAAGTCAAAATGACACATCGTACCTGGTGTTTTTATTTATTTTTAGATTCTGCCTTGCAATGTCTCATTGGAATCATCTTCTAAAGACGATTCCAATGTGATGATGCATGGCAGAATTCCATATTTAGTTACTACTGTAGAAGCAACTTTAATTTTTGACTTACGCAAAAAATGATCGTAAGATGTTTAGTAAAACGGGCCCCTGGTCTTGAAGTCAAGAGTATTTTCTCTAATCATGTTCTTCTTGAAAGTCAAAACTTGAAAGTGATGAAAGTGATGTTGGCATTCACATAATCAGGCCTAGTGTTTGACCCTTAAACCAGAGTTTTGACTCTCAAAAATCACATTTGACCATCAAAAATTTCATGCAGAGGGTCATTTTGACCTACTGAATTTACATTAGTGCAACACATGCAATATAAAAGATACATGGTTTTTCTCATACTCTTACACAAGATCTATATAAATGAAATAACACAAACAATAAAGTGTGTGCTTAACTTTATGTAGATAGCTTTTAAGACTGATAAGTTTTCATGCTTTGCTCATTTTTGACCCCTTCAAAACCATTTTTGACCCCCACAAATTTATGGTCAAGAGGTGAATGACTCCAAAAATTCAAAAGGTAGCACAAGCCCTGCATAATGAATATGAAGTTTTATGCATAGAACATGTTTTTCAATTTGGGGTATACCTAAGATTTGTCATGAAATTTTAAAACAAACTTTCCCTTATAAGGTCTAGAATTGAAAATTTATTTAGTATGTCTTGGGGAGCTAAATATCTTTTCTTTGAAAATTGTTTACAAATCACTCTGAGTGAAGATGCAAAATGAAGAATATCAAAAGATTTATTTTCCTCTATAATATGAACTCCCTTATACTCACTGTGGACACAAAACTTAAACCAACATCTACAATATCTTCTTTACACTAATTTACAGTATTATATTGATTAGATCTTAACACCAATAATATTGGATGTAAATTGACTTTTATACACACCTGAAACCCTATCCAAAACACCAAGGATGCACTGCATTCCGGTTGACAAAATTGTGCTAACAGTTTGTAAAATATACCTTCTTTCCATGCAAGTGCACATGCAAAGCACTGTATAATTTGTAAATAGTTTGAACGGTTTTGTTATCCTGAAAGCAGGACAGTTTCAAACATGTTCTCAAATGCCTATTTCTATGTGCAGCTCCAGTTCTCTTCCATGTCGGATTACATAACTACATAATAATGTGCACACATATAACATATGTGCCTGTGTGTAAGACTTTCAACAATTTCAAATATGTGCAAAGGAAAGACCCTGACAAGCCTGTGCATCCGCACAGTCTGCCCAGAGTCTTCACTATGCCTTCAGTAGATAGAAAAGGTCTAAAAGTATCTGTAGAATATCAGGTAACTTTATACAGTCAAATCTGTGTGAGCGGCCAACTATGTATAGCCAATCTGCCGACAGCGGCCACTCGATTTCCCCCCGTGCAAATTTCTTCTTTAATTGCACTGTGAATAGCGTGATCTCCTGAAATGCGGCCGGCGGTCACCTCAATTGGTCTAATTCCAACTGTATATCACACCTATACAACGGTCATCTGACAAAACACGCGACTTAATTAGTCGTGTTCGAAAAAATCGTTAATCACCACTTTAGTAAACAGCCGAATGCGCTTTATCCTAATGTACAAGTTATAAATAACCAATTATCAATTTAATCCCGTGTTGTCGATTAAATGACGTGTAATTGGCCATTATTATTTATTTGATCTACTTAAATGATGATAATTAATTAAAGGCTTTGGAATTTATCGGTTGTCGGGTCTGTTTAAATAATATGATCTTGAGCATTACAGGTTGTTGACACATTTAGCAAACTGATTTCTTGAGGCCTTTAAAATGGATGAAAACCTGCTTTCAATATCAAATCTCGCCATAATGTCGCTTTCTAAACGTAAGTTCCTCTCTCTAGAGGATCCTGTGAAAGTGATACGCATGCTTGAATCTGGGTGTTCTTCCAGGATTATTGCTAATGAGTCGCCGTAGGTCGTACACAGGTCCAAACTGTGGCTAAACGCAAACGAGAAATTCTCGATGAATATGAATCATGCATTCTCACAATATTTTTCTATGTTAATGGTATGATGCCTTATTCTTTTTATGACAAACACTCAAAATGAAACTTTGGAATTGCTTAGAATTTGGAGAAGTCTATAGTTTTGCGATCTGGTAATGAGCTAAACAAAAGTGGTAGGACAAAATGGCCGCCCTAAGGATACTGTGAACAGCAGCCAATCTGTGTAGAGCAGCCAATTTGGCCCTCTCCCTTGACTGGCTGCTGTACACAGATTCGACTGTAATAACAATTGATGGGTGCCTAGGCCTCTCAATGTTAGCACCTCAATAACACTTCAAGGTTCTTGGAAATGTCACACACATGCTCATATAATCTACAATAAAGGTTACCCACCTGAAGCCCTATCCCCACACACTAAACAAGGCTCAAACTTGTTCTCAAAAACCTGCTTCTGAGTGATGGTCCACTTCTCTTTCTGGGCCTGTAATTGTTCCTCTCTCAACCTCTCCAGTCTCTGGGCATGCTGCAACTCCTAAAATTGTGGAAAATGATATTAAATTCACTTAATTCTTGACCCCTAAAAGGGACTATATTCAAATTGCAAAAAAGTAATTTCAAGAGTCAAACAGCATTTACTGTAAATTGCGGTCTATAAGCCAGAGTTTAATTTTTACTGATGTTCATAACTGATTGAACACTCAATATCTGAAATTTTATCATGAAAATAAAATCAATGTTTACTGTAAACGGGGTAATTTTGGCGGTGGTTTTATTTTGGCTATATTGGCGGTCGAGCTAAGATGCGCCAAAATTAATCCACCGCCAATATTTGCCAATGTGAAATGGAAAATTCCTTTACTGTAAGGAAAATGTTATCTTGCGCGATGTACTTTTAAGGTTATATTGATTAACTTTATTTCAAAGATATTCAGACCATTCTTACCCGAATTGGAATAAGAGAATCGGCTGACAACGTTCGTAAATGTCTAGTAAAATTAATTCCAAAATTGCAGATTAAATTTGGTTTAAGTATTGTTACGAAAATCAAGGAGAAAATGTGTGAAAAACTGGTGCACGAATTATTACTCTTACGAGAGGTGTGAAAACAAACTATTGTTTAGTTTGTAAAAGAAAAAAATGACACTACTCTAGAAAATTGGCTTTCTTATACTTTCAAGGTTTAAAACGACGAGAAACAAAATATACATAAGACGTTTTATTTTGGCGGTGCATGTAAGATGCGCCAAAATTAATCACCGCCAATAAATCGAAACTGAAAAACCGCCAAATGTGGACACCGCCAATATAAAGCCGTTTACAGTAAGTGCTTAAACATGTTTTCACAAGGTATTTATGAAACCTTTTTTTGTACTGGAACATCAAAATAACAAACTTTAACTAAAACAGGAACCCTATCAACACCCTTGTTGGTAGGACTGACTATCATCTTGGAAAATCACTATCACCATAGTTTTATTTATTGTATTTATATTTTGATACTATGGATTTAACTGTTTTGTGTTGAATCATTGATATATATCATAGCCTCTTATAGCCTATCCCTTTCTTATGGAAATTTGAAGAATCTAATAGAACCCAGGGGTTCTATTGGAGCTTTGAAGGTAATTATTGGAGGAAAACTTGCCACTGACTGGTTGAAATGTCCCTTTAAAACAAGAGGCCCAAGAGGGCCTGTATCGCTCCACTAGGTTTAAAATCTTTCGACTTTCATTAAATAAAACTTACTTTAAATGAATACATTAACACTCCAAAATCTCCCAAGACCTATTTAGTAATGATTAAATGCTTCTGGTCCATATTGCACCAAAATACTAAATCACAATGAACCTGCAACCCTTGACCAATCTTATTAAAACATAAGGTTCAGAAGATGTCGTTCAAAGATTTTGGGCTCAAAATAGGCCCCACCTGACATGCCCATATCTATGGACCAAACAAAATTTCTTGAACAATTTAAGTAAATAGTCACCCAAGGAACATTCTGTTAAAGTTTCATTGAAATTGGCCCTTTGGTTCAGGAAGAGGTGTTGTTCAAAGATTTTGGGCTCAAAATAAGCCCCGCCCTGCCAAGCCCATATTTATGGGCTAATCAAAATTTCTTGAACAATTTATGTAAGGGTCACCCAAGGAACATCCATGCCAAGTTTCATTGAAATCGGCCCAATGGTTTGGGAGGAGAAGATTTTTAAAGATTTCAAAGGGAAAAAATGCCACGCCCTGCCACGCCCATATTAGGGGGCCAATTTAAATTCTTTGAACAATTTAAGAAGGGGGCCACCCAAGGATCATTTGTACCAAGTTTGGTTAAAATCCGCCCATTGGTTTGGGAGGAGAAGATGTTTAAAGAAAAAGTTTACGCACGGACGGACGGACAGACGCACGCCGGACACTCTGCCATGACAATAGCTTGCTGGCCTTCGGCCAGTGGAGCTAAAAATTAAATTCAGCAGTATAAGAGTTTAATACCTTAAGTTTCAATGTCCAGTCAGGAGGGAGGGTAGCAAGTGTTGCTGTGGGTAGCTGTATAACTTGTGGACTCAGTTCTGTTTTCAGTCGACTAGCCATGTCTGCCGTCACAACCAATGGACTGCCACCGTTTGTGGTGCTGGTCGTAGTTGGCATCTGATAAAACATGTACACAAATAGGTCAGATGTATTGCCTTGAAGAGCTGTGGACTCATGAAACTAGGGTAGGTTTCCTTTTTTTTTTTTAATTTACACAATGTCATACAAAACTTATGCACTGACCCCAGATTCAAAGCTAAAAAGAGAATAAGCTAGTATTGAATTAAAAAATAAGTTTTTGAAGGATCTTGAAAAATCTTCAAACAGAGATTATTGCTATAACAGACAATTGAAAATTGTATGAAAACCTTTTAAAGTGTGCTGCATGTAAATTACCAGGGCAACATGAACTTGGATATCAATTTTCAAAGCTCAGGGCTAGTGTTTGACCCCTAAATCAGGGGTTTGACCCCCTTTAGTATCTGAAAATATCCTTTTTTGAACCCTGAAAATTTCAATCAAGGGGGTCATTTTGACCCCTTATTTACCCCTTTCATTTTCAAATTGCATCTTCATTCTGCTGCATATCAAACATGTAATAGAATAGTTGTCTCCTTCATATTTTCATAAGAGATTCATATTTTATATGAATCTCTTATATAAAGATATGAATGAGAAAACTAGCAAGTCAATCAGCATTACCAATAGATAATTACTTTTTATCTCCTTGTTTGATTGGTTTGACCCCTTCAACAACAATTTTGACCCAAATGAATTCAGTGTCAAGGGGTCAATGTGCCTGAATTTGAAAAGCCAGCAAATGCCCTGAAGCTGCTCAGGTAAACTAAAACACATACAGTAAAACTTGTTTTAAGAGACCACTAACAGGACCACCGAAAAGTAGTCGTTAAAGAAAATGGCAGCTTAATACAGGTTTTGTTTACAAATAAGATACCAACTTTTTTATTAAATATTATTGCAAAATTCTAAATAATTATATGAAGTTAAAGCTCAATAGGATTGTCTCATTGTGACTATTCTGGTGAGTTTTAACAACATAGGATCGTTTTCAAAAATTTTTACACCAACCATACCTACTTTTCAACATTATTTACATTTAAGGTAGAGGACCTGTAATAGATAGCAACATTTTGGGAATAATGAACTTTGACAGTGTTCACCGAGGTTTCCAAATGATTTTCATTAGGAAACCTCGGTTTACATTGTGAAAGAATATGCTGTCCATAATGTTGCAAAACTATCAAGGGTACACTACCTTAAAGATAGTCACTTAATTGTATACTATTAATAAGACTTACAGCAGCAATGGATACAGGCAGAGCCAGATTGGGTATGGTAATTGTCTGTATGTTGGGACTCAACCCTAGGGTAGCCCCTGCTGATGAAATGCTCGGCACCTGGAGACCTACAACATAGAGATTATTATAGACAAGGAACCTGGTATGATACCTTGAGAAGGTCATAAAGGAGTTTGTTTAAACCTATTTATTTCATATCAATTAAAAAAAATGTTCTTACAACTTATGTTAAACAAGAGCCATGTCGGACATGGCCATCCCCCGCCGAGAAAGCTTGATAGTAAACTGAAGCCGAATAGATTAAGGGTTCTACTAATTAAGCCCCTACAAAATCTAAGTCTTTAAAATAACAAAGGGCAATAACTCCAAAATTATGCAAGCCAGGGTTATAGTTCTTATGCACTGCAGTCCTCCTCCACGAGAACTATCCACCCATAAAGTTTCAAGTTGATAGCTATTATACTTTAGGAGATATGCTCTGGACAAAATCTAAGTCTTAAAAATAACAAAGGGCAATAACTCCAAAATTATGCAAGCAAGAGTTGTAGTTCTTGTGCACTGCACTTCTCCTCCATGAGATCTATCCACCCATAAAGTTTCAAGTTGATAGCTATTATACTTTAGGAGATATGCTCCGGACAAAATCTTAGTCTTAAAAATAACAAAGGGCAATAACTCCAAAATTATGCAAGCAAGAGTTGTAGTTCTTGTGCACTGCACTTCTCCTCCATGAGATCTATCCACCCATAAAGTTTCAAGTTGATAGCTATTATACTTTAGGAGATATGATCCAGACAAAATCTTAGTCTAAAAAATAACAAAGGGCAATTACTCCAAAATTATGCAAGCAAGAGTTGTAGTTCTTGTGCACTGCACTTCTCCTCCATGAGATCTATCCACCCATAAAGTTTCAAGTTGATAGCTATTATACTTTAGGAGATATGCTCCGTACAAAATCTAAGTCTTAAAAATAACAAAGGCCAATAACTCCAAAATTATGCAAGCAAGAGTTGTAGTTCTTGTGCACTGCACTTTTCCTCCATGAGATCTATCCACCCGTAAAGTTTCAAGTTGATAGCTATTATACTTTAGGAGATATGCTCTGGACAAAATCTAAGTCTTAAAAATAACAAAGGGCAATAACTCCAAAATTATGCAAGCAAGAGGTGTAGTTATTGTGCACTGCACTTCTCCTCCATGAGATCTATCCACCCATAAAGTTTCAAGTTGATAGCTATTATACTTTAGGAGATATGCTCCGGACAAAATCTAAGTCTTAAACATAACAAAGGGCAATAACTCCAAAATTATGCAAGCAAGAGGTGTAGTTCTTGTGTACTGCACTTTTCCTCCACAAGATCTATCCACCCATAAAGTTTCAAGTTGATAGCTATTATACTTTAGGAGATATGCTCCGGACAAGTTTAGTGAGGGAATGACGGAAGGACTGAATGACGGAATGACGGACGGAGATTATTACTATATCCCCTCGCCGAAAACGGCGGGGGATAATAAAAGATCTCGATATTGTTTTCTATAGAAAACATTAGATTTCTTGTTGATTTTTTATGCCTCTAAGGTAGTGGACCCATTATAGTTCCGCAACATTTTGGTGTTAGTGATATTTGACAATGTTGACCCAAGTTTCCTAATGAAAATCTTTACGAAACCTCGGTTAACACTGTTTTAAAAGGTCATTACATCCTAAAAGTAATGAAACTATTACGGCTCCACTAAGATCCAAGATCAATAACCATGGTGGCTTAGTGGTAAAGGCTCTCACCCATTGACCTGGAGGTCTTTGGATGGAGCCCCACAATTGCCGGGGTGTGTTAATGGTTAAAACACAATAGCCAGCCCCAGTTCATCCAGCTGTACTAACATTGGGTAGAAGTGGGTTTAAACCCCTGTCTCTCTCTCACGGATGTGAAAACAGTTTGAGTAATTGAACGACTTAATACTATAGGCTGAAGCTTTTGTTCTAATTGAACTTAAGGTAACTGCGGACACATAGAGGGCCATTTTAGGTCCAAATTTTAATTTTTCTGCAAATCATGCCCAATGCGATAAAACTATACTTTGAAGTACCCGCTTTCATATTTCGGTCATAAAAAGAACTTTCATAGCGTAGAGTTGACGTCATGACGTCATCAAGGGGCCGACCCCTTTTTTAGGGGCCAAAATCAGTAACTGTCGATTTTTTCGGAAATAATAAACCGATTTTCATCCCGAAAACGCTATTTGCTTCGTTTAAAGACGCCGGATCTTATGTTCTATTGATATGCGGATATCAGTGTAAGAAATACAATTAAGTGTAACGTATTAAATGTTAATGCATTCTGCGTTGCTATTTTCGAGTACAGTCACTGGAAATATTGCCTTTTTTCTCGAAAATTTGTCCGGTGACCTATGCTGAAATTTAGATATGTTGCTGCCAAACCATTCCGCTGAAGATTTTTGAAATAAAAACCATGTGTCTTCGGGTTAGATTTTTTGTAAAATTCGATTCCGCGAAGATAACGCAAATCAGAGGATATTTCAACGTCGCGTCAAATGTTTACAAAAGCTGTCTTTTTAAATGGATAAAACTTAAGTGATTTTTTTTTATTTCTTAAAATCACATTCAGATTTAATACTTTTGGATCCTATATTTTACGATAAACCTAAATTTCAAATATTTTAGAATAAGTTATTGCACGAAGATTGGCGCCAAATAAGCATAGTGCAGATGGTTTTAGTGCGCCGTCGAATCCGACGAAAATCGTTCCAACAACTTCACAAAATCGAATTTAATAAAAAATCTAACCCGAAGACATATCATTTTTATTTGATTAATGCAAAACATATTCTTTCTGCTACAAAATAACAAAAAATCAGCATAGGTCACCGGACGAAATTTTGAGAAATTTCTACTTATTTACAAAAAATGAAATGAAAAAAGGAACGTCAAATCTTAAAATTTGCGAAAAAGTTAGCGTTTCGGGCCTATTTTTCTATTTGAATGTGCACAGAAATTAAACGTATAGCTCGGGCGTTCTTGGACTTTCAAAATGAAACTTTTTTCGTGAAAATCGGCCGATGAATTCAGAAAATATTTGCAAATATTGATTTTGGCAGGTCAGAAAGGGGTTGGCCCCTTAATGACGTCATGACGTCAAATGAACGAGCTTAAGACCCTTTTCATTGGGCGTTCGCTAATTCTCGAACTTCAAATACAAATCTCAGAAATTTTTGTGAAATTTTAAGAAAGTCGAAAATTCGACTATTTTATCTGTCCGCAGTTACCTTAAATGAATAACAATAAACTAATATCCGCTCCCAGAAATTTAACAAGCAACTGCTTGCTCTCAAAGCTAATCAAGGGGTTAGTGCAACACTATTGTAACTAAAGTGCCTATCAGCATATAGGCACTTAAAATAGTGTTGCATTGCCCCCTTGCAGTGCTCTAATTCTCGACCACAGTTACAACATTTCAGAATTTACCCATTATCAAACAACAAACTTTTAGACAGGTTACTTTCAAAGAAAGTATCAACTTCATAATTCAATAATTCTTACCTGTAGGGGAGAGAATCTGCACCAGGTTATCTGGTATAGAAGTCCCGTCCATCACAATCACCGGTGTGGCCCCAGTGGGGCCAACAGGTGTGGAGCTTTGGGTTGTTGTGGCCCCTTCTTCTACAGAACTCATTAAACATCAAGATGGGCAGGCCTGAAATGGAAAGACAATTCAATGAACAGAATTTCAAGACAATCAGATGTTTATAGTCGATGCTTTAGTCAATTTAAGCTGCCTGCCAACCAAGTATCTTGAAAAGTATCTGACATTTACTTTGAAAAAACTTGGGTCACAGTATGTCCAGCAAAGGTACAAAATCTGCCTTTTAATAAGCAAAATGAGGATTAGAGGGGAACAATTTCAACTGAACAGCCAGATTCTACAGGCAATTTTATTCCTTAAAATATTATTACACTGATAAAAGCTCTCGATACATTAAGATATTAACTATGATCAAATAGCAAATGTTATGATTACTGAAGAGGTCAATCACTTAACGGCAGGGTTCAATAGTTACAAATCAAGTTGCAGGGTGCGGCAGAGTGGATATATTTGGTATTTGGATCTGTGAAAACCAGTGTCAATTACATATAGTTCAAATGGAAAGGTGAACAAAAGGTCATGCAACTCTCCAAGAGATAGATCTATGATGAAGGGAACTACCAGCATTATCAATGATACAACAATCAAAACATCATGTAAACTGTAGTTACACTGTTTTGGTTATCCACTAACATTCACTAATCAAAATTATCTCTAGGAGTCTCATTCTGATTCAAGGATTGGATACTTCCATGCAATCATTCAAGTTAAAATATTATACAGGTAATTTGTAGTACAAAGTATTTTGATGTATTTCCATTAGATAATGCTATTATACCAAGTAATCAAGGATATTGCAGAAGTACTTTTTCTTCTGTTTTCGATAATGGCTACCGGATTGCTTATGGATTACAATTGAAAAGACAACTATAAGAAGGTTGAAAATTGTCACAAAATATGCCTGTAACACTGCAATACGTCCAAGTATAAAAAACAACAAAGGGAAATAACTCAAAAAATAAGGTGGATAGAACTATGGTTCTTGTGCACTGCACTCTGTTATCATGAGAGAAACAGAACTGCCAAGTTTCAAGCCAATGGAAACATAAGGTGATAGAGTTATGCTCAGAACAAAGAAGTGGACACCACCCACTTTTCCAGACGCCACAGGTGATCCCAAAATACATCATAGATATCTTTCAACAGGCATATAAAAAGTGTTTGCCTTTTGGATAAGTTTTGTGAAATTTTGTTGAAACCTACTTGTTAGATTGGGTGTGGAAGATTGTTTTTGTAATTGTGGACAGACAAGGAAGATTTTTTGGTAATTACCGACAGACAGGCTGTAAGAAAGACACAGGAAATAGATCAATCACAGTAGCTTGACCAACAACTTAGTGCTTAGGATGGCTAATATTATATATATGATAAAAGCTGCCTGTGTTAGGGTTGAGATAAACCATGATGAAGTAACCTGGTCAGATATATACAGAATGGGTAATAAAGGTGAAGTGACCATGCCCTGCTAGAACCGGAGGTCAATATTCTATTTTGATATCCCATCCTCCATTTTACCTGCAATGGTCAGTCAGTTGACCTCTTCTGAACCTTTGACCAGAGCCACTAAATAACTGACCAATTAATAAATCCGAAATCTGCCAATACATCATAAGGTGATGACCTTTATTTGATACTTAATCGAGAGTTAAGCGCAAATCTATTGTAAGTGCCTATATATTTATAGGCTCTTACAATAGTTTTGCGCTAACCCTTGTTATAGCCTTGTTCTTAGCAACTTTAACGTAAACAGTTCTGAGTAGAAACCAGAATATGGGTATTCTGCGTTATTTTCAACTGGCAGGGCATGGCTTAGTCGTAATGTAATTTGGCCAGTTTACTTTCTAATATTTCGTGTTCTTTCGAAAGTAAGTCCGCGATTATCGTTATTATGTGCAAATAACTGTACCCTAAAACCAAAAGATTTCATTCTCATAGAAAGTGAACACATTTCATCACTTGGTTGCAAAAGCCTTGTAACTTCAGCTTAGACCAGCTTTGTTGAGTCATGTGATTCTCCATTGTTTTTTTCATAGTTTAACTTTTTCCTCAGTAATTTCAATAGGTGCTTTTTTAGCACGTCAATTGCTTTTAACTCATTATTGAAGCATTCAAATTATACTGAACCTGGAATATTCCTGCTCTGGCAAGAGGTATCTATAGACAAAGATCAGCCTCCACATAATGAGCAGTTTGATCTTAGTTCATACCAGCTTATTTTTCTTACTAAAGCAGAAAAGTCTCATCTACTTTTTTCTTTCAATAAATACTAGTCCAGAATTATTGTATGGAACCAGGATTTCCAGCACTTTCCACATCACTTTGACCTTTAACTTACTGTTTGGCCCATTATTATGCATGTTGTGATAATTATCATCATGTATTTTAAATATGAAATGTAGATTACATTTTACATCGGTCATCAACCTTCAATATATTAATTTTGACACAGTTTTAATCAACCTTACCAATCTGAAGTAAACAACAGAAAATTTTAGGATATTTCCACTTTTTGTACATAATGCACAATCTGCTCTCAGTCTATACCAGCTTATTTTTCCTTTTTAAACCAGAAAAGTTCAATTTTTTTATCTACTTATTTTTTTTTCCAAAATAAATATTGGCTAACAATTCCTATATTCATTATAGGGATGAGTGTCTTTTTCACTGCGTTTATTGGGGTATAAAGTGCAATTGCCTTAGCACATGGCAAATAACGCCCGTAGGGCGTTATGTTTAAGCTATGTGCTAAGGCAATTGCACTTTATACCCCAATAAACGCAGTGAAAAAGACACTCGTCCCTTATAATTGCAATCATATAGATCGAAGAAACTATTAAAATACTCGGTCAAACATTAAAGCTTCAAGTCTACTTTCTCCGCGTAAAAAATTACTCAATCTATTTTTAGATCGTGTAGCGTTTATCTCACTATCGAAGTGAAATGTCATAAAGTAAAACAAATGATACACAAATAAACGACAACATAAAATTTGTAGAGGTATTTATGACAAAAAAGCTTGTTTCTGCCATGTTAATCTGTATTTTTCGACGAAAACGGCGTGGTCGGTCTTAGTTGAGAGGGTTGCTTGGAGGTCTTCGTCGACTTGATGTTTTCTAAGTTTACGTCGTCTCTGAATCAGAACTGCATGCTTGTAATCGTAAACTTTTTCGAAAATAACTTAATCTATAATAGATTGACTAGAAATGTTGCGTTGGTGATCGGGAACTAGGTTAATTCGAGTTCCTACAACACAGGTCTCGCCGATCGAAGTTCGGGGGTTTCCCGAAAGACCTATTGCATTTTATACAGAAATAAAGTGCAATGGATTTCCCCACGTGATGCGATTTAAACCAATCAGAATTCTTCATTTTATTGGATTGCAATTATTATCTAAGCATGACCCATGGCCTTATTAGCATCCACTCTGATAAAAATTCTTTACATATACATTGTATATTAAAAGTGACCATCTGAGAAGTTTGTACAGTGACACCCTTTGTCAGGCTGTGCGAACTGACTAGGATCAAAACAATTTGCACTTTGCTAATTTTCTGAATATAGAATGATCGATCAACCTTTCTGTGAAAATTTTTTTGGAATACGACCCCAGGTTGACATGAACTGGAATCAATCTTTTTCTTTTACAGAGTTCCCTGATGGTCCTTTTTGTATGACAGGTCACAGATTATTCCATGAATTTCTGCTCTAAGAATGTCTGGATTGTACTGTCAGGAGATCAGCTACAGAAAAACCTTTTGAGAAAATAGATTAAATCAAAGTGCTGAAAGCACTGGACATACTAATTGTGAGACTGTATTTAATTGGAAAATATCTTAAGTTATTTAACTTTCATTGTTTTAAAGATAAAATCCGAGAAGTAAGACTAAGATCAGACTATATTTATTCAGACTGCACAAAAGTGCAGTATGATTTTTATATACCTTCTGCCAAAATTATTATTCCTGTAGTAATCAGCATGACAAGGTTTGACCATTATCATGCTAATCCCGGAATATTCCTGCTTTGGCAGGAGGTATGGACAAAGATCAGCCTGCACATATGTGCAATCTGATCTTAGTCTATACCACTTGATTTCGATTTAAACCAGAAAAATTTCAAAATTGTATTTTCACAATCAAATTGCTGACTCACAATTAGGAAATACAGATTTTTCAGCACTTTGATTAATTAGGATATAATATTGCCAAGGTATTGCCAGCATGACAAGGGTTACCAGTCAAGAGTTATAATGTTCAGTAAGTAGAATGAATTTATATACTCACTGCATTCTTACATTCCACTTTAGATGACTCAATATGCACTTGAAGTAGATCGAGTTGACATGCACCAAAGACCATTAAATCAAGTGTGTAACAGGAAATCCACATGTAGATTTTTAAAGCAAACTTGCAGTCAAAATGAAATAATCCATTCACAGTTTATAACTCAATAACTTTTCATTAACATGAACTATCAACTCTTCCTACCAAACCAATATTGAATTCCAGCATGCCATGTACATTCAATGCTGAAGCTACAATATATAGGTCCAGGTTTTTATTCCAACAATTGATTGTGAACCTACACTGATCAGAAAACCTACCAGAACTGAGTGATCATTTCACCGTACAGGGTAATAAAGTGTAAGATTGACCCGGTGGAGCACAAATCAGCAATAAGCAATGCAAATATTTCGCCAGGATGACCTCATGTTAACCCTTGCTCTCTCTATGACATTGTAACCTTACGGTTAACCCGATATATAAGCAAATATTTATCCCCCCCCTTTAACCTAATTTTTCTGACTAGATAGACTCCAAATATAAAGGTGGGTGAGTCCATTCTACTTAAACCTGGATTGCTAGTAGTGTCTTCATTTCCCACAATATTCTCTGTCATGAAAGACAATTAGTTTTAAGAACACTGTATACTGACTATATTTTATCTAGCCTGCCTTTGCATTTCGAAAAATTTAAAGAAAAAATCATTTAAGTCTGTGCAAGATATAACATTTCTAACTTATTCACATGAGGGCATCTAGTAATGACAGAGATCAGGCTGTGGAATCCCACAGTCCTACCAAAGCCTTCAATTTATAAACGGAAGATCAGGGCTCATGTTTGGCTTTTAAACCGGGGTTTTGACCCTCAAAAATCTGAAAATATTCTATCAATGTTGACCCTTAGAAATTTCTTCCAAGGGGGTCATTTTGACCAGTGTCTATACTCCATTCTTGAGCAAAATTCCAATATTTGGACAATTTTACTGATTTTAACCACAATTCCCCCTACTTTCTGAATCCTAGAATAGACATGTGGATATTTCAAAAGCATATGTGCTAAAATGCGCAATATCCCCTCCTATGACATACTAATCCAAAGTTATGGAAAATTAGTTTTAATTTTACAAAATTTGTCCTTGAAAAATGACCTTGATCTGGACATATGACCTTGAACATGGTACCGTCCCAAAAATTTTGTCTGAAGCAGTCATTATGTGAAGTATGAAGACTTTATCACTTACTTAAAGTTATGGCCAATTGTTAAGATTGTTTGTAAAAAAAAAGAGCCATTGAAAAACAATCTCATGACCTTGACTTCAGAATTCACAGAAAGGTCTAGTAACAAGAAATGCACTGCAGCACATGTGAAATATCAAGGCTTTATCACTTACCAATCCAAAGATATGGCCAATGTTAAAGTTTTAATTTTTCACAAATTAAGACCTTGAAAAATGGCCTTGACCTATCACCTTGAAATTGGTATCAACAGAAAGGCCTTGTCCCGAGCAATCATGTTCAATATGAAGGCTGTATCACTTACCATACAAAAGTACTGACCAAGATTAAAGTATTTTCCTAGAACAAACAGACAGAGTAATAGACAAACAGACAAATAAACAGACAGCCAAAAAACAATATGCCCCCGATCTTTCAATGTGGGAGTATAAAAGGCTCTGGTACCTTAAACAAATACCATAAACAATTACCATAATTTTTCCTAAAAATCTCTCTGAAACTATGCCAAACATTGACATGTATACATGTCACAGACCTGTCTAGGCAAAAAGGGCCTCCTGGGTATGGCTTAAAGTGTTGACCCTAGTCAGCCTGCACAGGCTGTGCGGGCTGACTAGGGTAAAAACTTTTAGCATTTGTATGATTTTCTAGACCTAGAATGATGTTCAATGACCATCCAACTTTCCTATACAAGACTTTTCTCCGACTGACCTCTATTGAATACAATCTCTTTTTCAAACATGTTGTCATAGGCATTCATTCCCAGGTGGCCTTTTTCATGTGACATCCATGCATATTATGTTTTTCTTTTCATGAAAAGAAGAATTATTTCTAATACTGAATAACAGAATACAGATGCAGGTCATAAGTTCAGGTTTTTGTTATTTTCTCTAATTTAATAGGTAGATGACCTATGGACAGAATTATATCATAATAACAATCCCCTGGGCAACAGCTAATCACCCTTACAGTTACACTAAAGTGAGTGGGCGTTTGAACTTATGGATGACCTTACAGGTACCCTCAACATTGGACCCTATAAAACCTTGTGCGAGACTGTAGAGAAGCTCAACCCTATAAGCTCAGTCCGTAGAGCACCGGACTTCAAAAGAGTTGAAGGTTGATCATGTGAGTTCGATTCCCAGGCTGGCAATGGCAGATCTGACAGCGACAGTAGCTAGTAATTTTGTAATTTAATTTGAATTTGATTTTCATTCTTGCACTACACCCCCCAACACACTCCCTAATTGTCTTCTGGGGGGCATTGGCCCAATAAATAAATGAAATTACACAAGAGAAGTTCAATTAAAAATTTTGTTAATGTCCTTTTTTTAACAGAATGGACAAAAAATGCTGTCATTTGACATTGTTGCAGCTATCATAAATCAAAGGGCAAAAAGCACTGAAAGTCAAACTGTAGGTCAATTTTTATTTGAAAAACTAAATCTATTGACAATTCTGGTCTGGAAGTGAGAAACAGGTGGTGTAGACTAACATCAGGCTGCACATATGCGCAGGCTGATGTTTGTCTATAGCTCCTGCCAAAGCAGGAATATTCCGGGCTCAGCATGACAAGGGTTAAGATCATTGTCTTGTGTTTCGGAAATGTTCAGGAACACAGACGTTGGCTTTAACACTTTCTTTTTTTCTGACAATGTATTCTATATTATATATTATGGATATTTTTTCATCATCTCAACCAAATTTAATGAGAAATTATTTTTTTCTATAATCCTGGGATATTACGTCCCTGTGGTTCTAAACTTGAGAAATTTTTCTTGTTAGAACTTGAGAAAACATTTCTTGTTAGAAGCAGTGTCTCTTTTCCCCCAAAATATTTATAAAACTAGAAAGCCATGAATGGCTTGTGTCGCTCCACAGGCTTGAATTTCTTGTAATAGCAAATCGAAGTTTTGACTAGATTTTTAGATATTTTGGGTTTTACTGATGTTGAAATGATTTTCAAAGTCTCCAACATTATAAAATATAGAGAAATGACTTCCACCCATAAAAGACATATTTTTCATCCAATGACAATAATTTTTGGCTGCATGATAATGGATCGACCAAGGATCATACTTATGAAGTTTGATTGATATCCATCAGTTACATTCTGAGAAAATGATTTTCAAAGTTTCCACTATATAACATATAGTGGAAATGACCTCCGCCCATAAAATACAAATTTTTCATCTGATCGCAATAATCTTTGGTAGACTGATAAAGGGTCACACAAGGATCATTCATGTAAAATTTGGTTGATATCTATAAATTAGATTCTGAGAAAATGATTTTCAAAGTTTCCACTATATAACATATAGAGAAATGACCTCCGCCCATAAAATACATATTTTTCATCCGATTTCAATATTTTTTTGTAGACTAATAAAGGGTCACCCAAGGATAATTCATGTTAAATTTGGTTGATATCTATCGGTTAGATTCTGAGAAAATGATTTTCAAAGTTTCCACTATATAACATATAGAGAAATGACCTCCGCCCATCAAATACATAATTTTCATCCGATTTCAATAATTTTTTGTAGACTGATAAAGGGTCACCCAAGGCTCATTCCTGTGAAGTTTGGTTGATATCCATCAATTACATTCTGAGAAAATGATTTTCAAAGTTTCCACTATATAACATATAGAGAAATGACCTCCGCCCATAAAATACATAATTTTCATCCGATTTCAATAATTTTTTGTAGACTGATAAAGGGTCACCCAAGGATCATTCATGTAAAATGTAATTGGTATCCATCAATTAGAACCTGAGAAAAGTCATTTTTTACCATATTTGGAAATTAGCCACGCCCATTAAATCCATGTTTTTCATTGGATCAAAATTTCTTGAACAACTTTGAAAGAGGGTCACCCAAGGATCATTCCTGTGAAGTTTGGTTGAAATCCATCCAGTAGTTTCTGAGAAGAAGATTTTTAAAGAAAAAGTTTACGACCGCACGCACGGACGCACGGACGGACGCACGACGGACACAACGCCATGACAATAGCCCCAGTGGCTTTCAGCCAGTGGAGCTAAAAAAAAGAATGGTTTCTTTTAAAATTGCCTGTCTGCTGGAACCCATGGGTGATCACATTTGTCTTTTGACGGGCGTATATAAATTGTTGTCTACAGCCTTCTTTGAACAATTTTGTCATCTGATAATGGAGTAAGGGAGCTGTAATTAATATGGAGGAAATATCATGGTTACATGATAAGTAACATGCTGTCAAAGTTTCATGCATATCCTGTCAATTGAAGAAGGAGTTGGGTTAACAAGAAAGGGACAGGAGTATGGTCAGACATACGAACAGACAGAGACAAATTTTCAACCTTTGGTTAAGTAAAGAATTAGAATGTAAGTTAATTTCTTTTCTAATGTTTTTATTAAGTTACTCTTGTGACCCGTTTAATTGGGTTAAAGTTTTAAACACTTCTTTTAATTGTTGTTTAATTGCTTTTAATTCTTTTACAGTCATGACTTGATTTGTTTGTTTGAATTGGGTTTTACACCACTTTCAACAATTAGTCGGAAAGGATGAGTGCTGCTGTAGGAAGTTGAACCATGGCCCTTTAGAATGATATTCTGGCACACTACCACCGGGCTATGAAGGCTGTATCAGTCATGTCAAGGAAAATTGAGCACCTAACCATGTATTCCTGCTTTTCTCAATACATGTACTAACAAATACTGCAACAATGTCCTTTCCCGTCTTCCAGCTGCTCATCAGCTGCTCATCAGCAGGGTTTTAAGGGATGCAGGTTTTGTGCATATGAGATGCAGAAATAAGTATTCTGGACTCTCAAAACTATGTGATATGAGTCCCAAAGACCCTCTTAGAATGAGCTTCAGAAAAGAATTGAAGACTGTTCGAAACAGTCTTCATTACTTTTCTGAAGTTGAGTGCCAAATGTTAGTAAACTTCCATCAATTTCCGTACCTTTAACTAGGGAATAGCTCTAAATGTATGTACTACAAGATTACAGCCTAAAAGAAACAGTTTAGATCTAAAGCAGTGACACCCGAAATTTAAGAAAGGACCCCTAAAATCCCAATCATCGAGTCCTTGGGAAGCAATTTTGTTGATGTCAGACTAAAACCCTGCATCAGACATAGTAGGTTTGTGATTATCCACTAATTGGTTTGAGACAAAATCAATGTTGGAAAACATGTCTACCTACACCAGGGATCAACCCAAAGTTTGGTAACTGTTTAACTACCACCTGCCCTTATCATGGCTTGTAAAGTTTAATGGAAGTGGCTAGCCGTACGGGTCCGTACGACTAGTCTTGTAGGCTAAACGTACGGACCCGTACGGCTAGCCAGTCCTCACTGGTAAGGCTAGCCGTACGGGAGTTTTTCAACCAATCAGAATACTGTATTTGATTTCCGATTATTTACCATCTGCGGGTTCATCTATAGATTGTTCAATGATTATTTATCTTTTATTACGCGTTAGGGAAAAGAAAGATAATCATAAAACACTAGTAAGTGCATGTAACAACAATTATGAAGGTAAAATGGTCTTTTACCTTAGTCTTTTGCAATCAGCGACCTAATTAAATACTGTATTTTATGTCACGTTTCCCGAGTTAGTTTTTCACACCGTTTTGGAATGAAACAAACATTATTTCATGACTTTGAAAGCCCAATCGGCAATTGATTGTTATTAATTAGAGGCCAGTAGCAGATTTTTTTTACCTCAATATAAGACATACCGGTTTGTCATTTTTGTTGAAAATCTTGTCTATTGTGCAAACGTGTCGGGAACTTGTAATAGGATTTACTTATTTCACCAAATGTTATAGAACGGACAATAACCTGTTAACGTGCCCAGAATAATTTCAACGTGTTACGGAAGTTTTTCAATACAAAAATAATATTCGTGGTAGCAAAAATGGGTACTAGAGACGGGCACTTAAAAATTCAAGGTAAAAAATTAAGAATTCTTTATATTTCCTTATTTGAAGATTGTCTTATCAATTTCAATTGAAGAAATTCACACTTTCATATGTTCAGACCTTTAGTTTGCCAATTAACACAGTCACACAGGCACTGAATTTACTTGGGCCACAAATATAAACTTGATATGCTCTTTCTTTATGGATTTGGAAATGTGTGGATTTCCCAGGATATAGGAAACGACTCAAACTTCGTCGAAACCTTCACAATGCGATTAGTTGATTGTTTCACACAACAATGGCTCTCGGATATTAATACATCCCCAAAAGCATTGACTTACAAACACTTCAAATCAGCATTAAACCCGGAAAAATATCTAAGTTTAAATATACCATTCTGTTATAAGAAAATATTGTCCAAATTTAGATGTAGTAATCATGACCTAATGATTGAAAAAGGTAGACATCTTAATGTAGATAGAAACCTAAGATATTGCCCGTTCTGTAAATCACTAGATATTTCAGTCGTAGAGGATGAATTTCATCTGTTCTTTGAATGCCATAATTACGAAAATCTAAGGTTAAAGTACTTCAAAACACCTTGGTTACGATGTAGGACTAAGCAAATGTTTAACAGTATACTTGAATTGCAAGATATTCAGACAATCAAGATTGTTGCAAAATTCTTGATAGATGCCTTTGAATTAAGAAAAGAATACCAAGAACATTGACACGAAAAACCCTTTAAATAGCTGTTGTTAAACTTTTGTTGTTCACTCATTAGTGAATTACCTTACACTTATTATTATTATTCTCTATTATTATAATCATTGTTTTTGTTCTCATCATTTGTTCAATTAATTCACCATTGTACCGGTATGTTGAGTACTTGACTGATTAGTAATTCCTTTTTTTCGTTTTAGTGAATGTATTAGTTAATTGAAAAGATTGTTAGATCGTTCATTCGTTCTGTTGGTGCGTTCGTTCATTCATTCTTTCGTTCGTTGATGAATTGAATGATTGATTGATCAGTTAATTGAGGGATTGGTTGGTTGCCTAGTTGACTACTCTGTTAATTGACTGATTGATTAATTGTTTACTTAATTTAGATTCATTCATTTGATCATGACTCATTGTTTCGAAACTTTCTTATACACAGGGTGCTGGGTTTTCGTTGTTGTTGTTGTTGTTGATTTCTTCTCCTTCTTATAAGTTCTTAATCCCAACGCCAATATTATTTATACGATCACAATAATAGTATAAAAATAGTTAAAGATTTATCTGTCCTTTTTTTCGTCTTTGAAGGACAGATATTCTTCTCGAAAATATCGTTCAAGAACTCTGCTCTCATTTGGCTGCGCCACCTTCTCTCCTTTATTTCGGAGAAGGAAGCAAACAGATGAGGGGGGAATTTGGATGAATTATTTGGTCTTTGTTTTATAGTTTAATAAATAAACCGCTTTTAGAATGAATATCCACAATTAAACCAAGAGCTATCAACTCTAATGTGAATTAAAAATCCAGTGTATGTAAATAAGCATCGAATTGTCACTCGTATATATGTTTGTAATGTTTATTGTATTTATGTATTTGGGCCGGAGGCCAAAGTACTGAATAAAATATTTGACTTTGACTTTGAATTGCTTTTCCGACTTGCAGATTTTGGTTATTTGAATTTTTCGTACTTCGATTTTAAACTACAAACAAAAAGTCATTTAAAATGTGTAATTTCTATAATATTCCAACGACAACGAAAATTTAAATTTCCTTCTTTCTAGCCTTTTCCCACAAAAATAATAACATTGTAAATCTCCAGTAATAAGACTTTTGTAGAAGATCATATTTTAAGGATTATTCAATGCAGGGACTTAGGGTCCGTGTTCAATGTGACATTGCGAAAATTTATTTGCCCAACGAATAATTTCCTAATTAACGCTTTTGTCGTCCGGTAATAGACTTAAACTTTTGCACAGAACATCATTTTATATACTTTTAAGCCACATACAGACAGAACGGAAAAATATCAAAGTAACATAACATTTATTATTCATTCTCGTTCTATACTCTGATTGGTTGAAAAACTCCCGTACGGCTAGCCTGTCCAGTGAGGACTGGCTAGCCGTACGGGTCCGTACGTTTAGCCTACGAGACTAGCCGTACGGACCCGTACGGCTAGCCACTTCCAAGTTTAATTGAATCAGCCTATGTTTGAACATAGTATATGATAAAAAATTAAGTAAAATTATGAAAAAAAAAAAAATAAAATAAAATGCTTTTTTCATTTACCCCTTGTGATATAAATGGAACAGCTTGATAGAAGGTGACAAAAAGGCTGCACATGTGTATCATGTGAATAGAAAGTTTATGAGTCTGAATAAATACTGTCAAAAGTAAAACAACATGGTTTTCTCTGTCCTAATTGCAGATTATTAACTTTAACACTTTCTGCTGACAGCTGTCTGCAGAATGACGTAAGACAATCATGTGACATTAATTGGGCGGAGTCGAGACATAGTTAATTAGCATAAAATATGCATATGACCCACATCTAGTCATTCTCGAATAACTAAAAGGACAAAGGTCAAGAAAAATCAATATTCCTCCCGGAAAAACGAACTTAACACTACAAATAGCAAGGCAGTTTTGCTTAAAGTATCCCTATCACCATAAAACATTCACTTGGATAGCCTGTATACAATTAGTAAAGGCTAGAAAAAACGATGATCAAAAAAACGATTTTCGGAAACCGAGGCTCGAAACGGTATGACCGTGTCATGGGGACAAATACACAAAGGTCATGCACCTCTTGGTTCACCATGTGCGAAATGCCGTTTCGGTAAATAAATAATAATCCAGCTAAAATATACATCTAAATTTTGTATTCAAAGCGTTAATTCTGTCACTCCTTTCAGGCTGATGTTGTCTGAAACCTCTAAGACTATTCCAGTTCGATTTATGGTTAAAGTTCGCTTGTTTTGATTTCTATATGCGCATTATTGTCATCTCCGCTTAAAGTAATGAAAGCCTTATCAAAAGTACAAGTATGTGTTAAAATATAAGTGAAAATTATCAAAATTCTTACCAAAACAAGAAGAAATAAAGAGAATCCGTAGATTTCACAGCAAGTTTGTCCCAGACAGAGCTGAAAGGTCAGAGGTTGTGACCCTTATTCGTTGCCGATCAAAGTAGAAATGATTTGATTGGTTGAAAATAAAGTCATGTGGTATCGTGTATTGCGCAATACACAGTGCGCATAATAAACAGGAAGAAGTGTGTAGTTACAACACACATGCGGTTAATGTAGAAAACACCAACAGTAACGTGTGTAACTTTATCTTATTCCTTTTGCTTACTGTTCGATTGTTTGTTAACAGTTAAAGATATACTGCAAGTTGTGCATCCGTAACCGATGCACTCAACTGACAGGCCTTTGCATTTATTTATGTCAAAATCTTTCAATTTCTGATTTTTTGTGCCTGAATTCATTTTAACCAGTCTGGCTTAAGTTTGCCCCGAAATAATGCAGGCTGATCTTGATCAATACTGGCTGCAGCGGGTATATGCTATGGCCAGCATGGCTAAGAAGTTCGAATGCATTCAGGAATTCACTATTCCCCCCATGACATTAAAGGCCTGTGAATCTAAGGTAGTACAGTATGCTAAAAACAAATGCCATGGGATTGCTATGCAACAAGTTTGTATTAAGAGTGTCTGAGAGTCAATGTGCCGAAAGCACCATGGCAGCACTGTGACAGTGCACTGGCAGCAGTGCAATAGTGTTTTTAGCTACCATCATAGCACAGTTGGTAGTGCATCAGCTTCTCAAACACAAGGTCATGGGTTCAAACCCTGATGGCGTCACTCATACTAATCATAGATCTATGTGGGATAGCAGCATGAGGCTAGGAAAGGATGCAATGGTATTATTGGTGTGAGATTTACCAGAAATCCATAGTTATGTGCTTCAGCTGCAGTGATATAACTGAAAGATTGTTAAAAGCGGTGTTAAACCCCATTCAAACAATCATTCAAAGCAAAGCAAAAGTGCTGTGGAAGCACCGCAATATTGCAATATGAGTGCATTGAAAATAGCATAGAAAGGCAGTCGCTCTTGTATGAAGAGTTTAGACTATACTGTGCTCTTTGCAATTTTGCTTTATGGCTTTACTGTGATTCAAGGGTATTCCTTCTTCAATGCTCAAGAGTTAGAATGGAAAACTATTGCAATAGCTTTAAAATGATATTGATATAATTCAGATACTTCTCAGGACCTCTTCTGCTACAGATAGAAGGGGTATTCCAGGGCTAATGACAAAGTTTCAAGCCAGGAGTTATTGACCCCTATTGTCTCAGTCAATTTGACTGTGAATATGGTATTTATGAGACAAAACTAATGTTCAAGGGCTCTAAACAATAAAAAGAGTTGATTACAAGAAACTATCATTTTTTATATACTGATTGATTTATTTGATTATCTGCTTAGTATCTTTGAAAGGGATTCATATGAATCTCTCATAAAGATATGAAGGAGACAATTTATTCTAAAACAATTATGTAGCAAGATAAAAAAAAAAAACGAAAATTCAAAGTCAGGGGTCAAAATGACCCCAGATAGAAAATATGTACCCACAAAATAGGATTTTATTCAGAATTAAAGATATTACACTGTGCAGTACCCTCTCTTATCTGTAATTCTGTTTATTACGTTTGTATTTGGCTTTTTAGCTCACCTGAGCACATCATACTCAAGGTGAGCTTTTTTGATTATTGAATGTCTGTTGTCTCTTTTCCATCACTAGAAATTAGTTCTTTACACTCAAGGACAATCATTTTCACAAACATGAAACATAGCCAGAATGTTTGTCTGGACACAAAGTTGAACCCTATCAAAAATGGGAACATTTATTGGAAATGAAGAGAAAAGGGGCCTTAATGACAAAATCATTGATAAAACTCCAGTGATTGAAATTCACACTAGCCATAAAAGACAAAAGATAGTAAAATTTGTGGGTGCGGCAGGGTGGGGCCTTTTCTCATCAGAGTGGGGCTTATTTTCGCTTTGGATTCTTCGAATAACATCTCCTCCTCATCAGCTTGGCAAACTTTAATGAAACTTTACTTGAATGTTACTTAAGTGAAATCAACTTGACCAATGAAATTCAGGTGAAAGGGTAAGGGCTATTCTGGCACCTTTTTTTTTTCAGTTTACAAGCTTTTATGAAACAATTCCATATTATTTTGTATGTGTTTGTGAATCTTCTTTCGGGCTAGTGACTTACTTGACTTGCTGTTACAGTCAATCTTCCTTGAGCGACCAGGTCTATTTATCGACCATTTTTATTAAGTGACCGCTTTAGAAAATCTCCTTCTTTAAAAACGGATTTCCTCAAAAGAAGATATTGTTGTTCTAAAAGTTATTGAAAGTGAGTCCTATGTTGTTAAAACTCACCAGAATCGTCTCAATGAGACAATTCTATTGAGATATAACAACATAGGATGTTTAGAAACTCGCAATTATATGTAAATTCAATCAAAAAAGTATACTAGTATTTCTTATTTGTACTCTAAACGTGTATTAAGCGGCAATTTTCTTATACGACCGCTTTTAAGTGGTCCCTGTAGTGGTCGCCGAAAACAAGTTTGACTGTATTTTCAACTCTACTGATAATAGTGAGAAGAACAGTTAGTGATGACATAATTCCCATCTGTCTGTCTGTCCATTTATCTGTAAACAATTCTTAACACGTTTAAGTCTGCTACTATGATCAGATTTAGTTGAAACTTACACTGGATGATTGTAGGGTCATAAGGAAGGTTTGGGGGGGGGGGGGGGGATATTGTTTTTGCCATGTCCGTCCGTCCGACCGACATTCGTTTCCGCGCTATTTCTTGAAAACTATAGACCGGATTTCAATGAAACTTGGCACACAGCTTCACTACAATGAGGACATGTGCATAAGGTTGGGGTTACCATGTTCGACTGTCAAATTTAGAGTTACTGCCCCTGACTGTTTAAGCCATATACATACATAGTGATATTCGTTTCCGCGCTATTTCTTGAAAACTATAGACCATATTTCAATGAAACTTGGCACACAGCTTCACTACAATGAGGACATAAGCATATTGTTGGGGTTACCTGGTTCGACCGTCAAATTTAGAGTTACTGCCCCTGACTGTTAAAGCCATATACATACATAGTGATATTCCTTTCCGCGCTATTTCTTGAAAACTATAGACCGGATTTCAATGAAATTTCGCACACATTGATTTAGCTTGACAAGGGCAACAACTGTGCCAAATATCTTTAAAATCTGATGATAAATAAATGAGTTATACGCTTGAAAAGCTAAATTTGGGCTGATTTTGACCTTTGACCTTGGTGCATGACCTTGAAATTTGACCGTTTACAAAATTAGATTTAATCACAAATGAGTTCCTAGGTTGGAACAAATATGCCAAATATCGTTGAAATCCATTTCACTATGGCTTGATAAGGCCTGATTAAAGGTAATTTTTTCTAATTTATCATATTCAGGGGCAGATAACTCAAAAATTTATGAACTGATTTCTGTGAAAAAAAACTTGAGGCAATGGTTTTGTATTTTCTTTGCAAACAATAAAAGAAATTTGATATTCAAGGCTAATTGTAAACGAGTTGTGCAAACCCGCAAAGTTAGTAGGAAATAAAACAAAGAAATTCCCTAAAGACAAAAAAGGGGAGATAATTACAGTGCAAAACATGCTATGTCAAAATAGATTCCACATATCATCTAAGGAATAGTTCATTGTTGTATTGTGTGAGAGCAGGGCTTACCCTGGGTCAAAATTTCTTTTAGCCAAATTTTTAGCCAATTTGAAAATATTTTAGCCAAATTGACTTCATGGTAGCCATCTTTATCTCCCAAGTTGTAAGAAACTTGCAATATTCTTTTTTGTAATATTTTTTCCACGAAACATTAACTTAATTAATTACATTTGAATTAAAAATATTTTTTCAATTATCATCTACTGTTACAAAATGTATAAAAAAAATAAGAAGCTTTGGTCAGTTTGAAAAAGAAATTGTCAAATTGTGCTGTTTTCACTTGGCAAAAATGCAGACAGTAGTGTCATTATACCCATTTAGACAACAGCAACTAACGTCAATAAATTGCAGGTTTCGAATTTTCTCTGAGTGCATTTCAAAACCATGATTTGACTTAAGAATACCAAAAGAATATTGACATTTTAAGATTTTTGCACATCAAATCTGGATATAATAGCCTTTAGAGAGCATCAATTAAAAGAAGGCATGGTCTAATGGCCTAGTAACCAACTATCTTTTAACTGTCAAGAGGCCATTCAAAGGTGTGAAGGATTATCTCTCATTTCAATTTGTTGTTAAACAATGATCTTGACACTTAATTTCTCTTTCTATATTTATGGACTTTCCAAAATGATAACCACCCTTTGCAAGCATTTTAGCCAATTGATTTTTCTTTTAGCCAATTTTTCAGATTTTAGCCAATGGCTAAATTGGCTAAGGGCAGAGTAAGCCCTGGTGAGAGCCTCAAACTCAAAAGCCATTAATTTGGGTGGTATAAAAGTTTGAAAATGAAACTCAAGTTCATAGTAAATTACCCCACCCACTTTTAACACAAGGCACAGCTAAAACCAATTAGTTTGAGATGCCAATATTTTGTCAGTAGATGCAGATTATATCATAGTATGTATGGCAAAATTTTAAATGAAATCTATTCTAGCCACGAAAAGGCCCTTATGGAGACCCGTCCTTTTAAGAAAATTTACTTGAATGTTACTTTGGTGCAAACCACTGGACCTATGAAATTCAGGTGAGCAGTTTAGGGCCAGTCTGGCCTTCTTGTTAGTAAAAATATTCTCAATTATGTATACAGTTCACAATTTCCAATTTCTCTCAAAATTTCACAGGGTAAATCTATGGATTTATCTGATATTTGTCACTTGACAAATTCCCTCTAGAGCAATAAAGTTGCTGAAATATCAGATATGAGGAAAAACTTGATAGTCAGTAGCATGTCCCAGGCCCTAATGGTCCTCTTGTTAATTTGAATGTCAATGAATGGCAGTTTTTGGCACTCTAGAAACAACAATTATGGCCCATTCTTGATGAAACTAAGTTAGAATAATTGTACCCACATTATTTGCAAGCTGGGCCTGAGGTTATAAAACTTTTCTCAGGCTCAATACAAACTTTTCTCAAATTTCAATTTGAGATTAAAGCCGTAATTCTGTTTAATTTCTCATTTTAATGTATTAACATAAAAGGTGATATTAATAAGTTGTTATAAATAACAACTTATTAATATTATCTTTATTTTCATGCAGGAATATTTTGGTTCAGCATGTTAGGTCAAAACTGTTTTTTTCTTCTCTTTCAAAGGCTTGAACAAAGTTTTGAAAGAATTTTCTCAATCATGGCATGACGTTTCAATAGCCATATTATTGATGTGAAATTTTGGATATTGTTTGTTTGTTTGTCTGGGGTGTAACACCACTTTCATTATAATTGCTGTTATATCGCAGTGGCTGGTGCACCAACCTATTGCTTCCTGTCGTTTTCACACCAGTACAACCACAACACTTCATCCAAGCCTCCATCACCTTGACTTGATATCAAATGATGATGAAAGTAATATCAAATGTTGATGAAAGTTGGTCAAGCTGGCTTTTAAACTCACAACCCAAGGATTAGGTTAGCTGGGCTCGGGTAGGGAAATTGTATTCTGTCAGAGAACACGGTAAGGGAGTAGCTTGTAGAAATTAAATGTACTTGATGAGATCAAAAGACATTGTCCAATTAAGGGCAAAGTTTTTGTTCAAAAATATTAACACTTTCCTGTTTTACAAAACTTTGACTTGTCCAAATTCAAAGGTTTTGCAGACGAAAATTTAAAGTCATTTAATTTGAAAAAGAACCATTCAGTAGGGTAAAAAATAGTGTGGAAAAAGAAGAAATTGCTTGTCAGAAGCAATCTCTTCTTTTTTCACAATGTTTTCTCAATCATAAAATCACAGACACGTAAAAAGCAGGGATTAAACAGCAAAGTGTTAAGGCAATGGATATTATACGTCTAGGAGTCCAATGACCCCTGAAATGACACCCTAACAGGGGGGGGGGGGGGGGGGGGTGTGTGTAAAATCCTTTCCTGCGTTCAGGATGACAAAACATGGAAAACTGTGTTTTGATTATGCCCTGCTTCACACATGCATTTGTGTGAGAAGCAAGGTATAATTTGCAAACAGTTTGACCGTTTTGTCATCCTGAACGCAGGAATGGTTTGAGGATCAAACACATTTGAGCCTTGTAGAAGAAACACCGTATGATGCAATATAAAGCAATTCATATTTCATGACGGATAATTTTACACTAATCACCTTTGTGGTCATCGGTCATTGTATAGTTTGTGGTCAATAATGAATCAACTACGTAACCCTGGTCAAATGTGAAAAGCCGGACATGCACATATATGGGGAACAAAGGTCAACAAAGGGTCACTTTTATGGCCATAAAGGAGTAATTAAGTTGGCAAACAGCAGAATTTTGAAACATATTTCTGTATAGTTGGTAATAAGTCCTATTGATTTTACTGAGGGCAGTTAACATTTAACCTTTTATCCTTTTGCATGGTGCCCTTTGATCATTCTTATTTAATTACTCTTAACCTTTGTCATGCTGAACCTGGAATATTCCTGCTTTGGCAGGAGCTATAGACCAACACCAGCCTGCACATATGTGCAGCCTGATGTTAGTCTACACCACCTGTTTCTCACTTTCAAACCAGAATTGTCAATAGGTTTAGTATTTCAAATAAAATTGACCTACAGTTGGTACTTTCAGTGCTTTTTGCCATTTGATTTTGATGAAAATTTTCAGCCAAAATTTATTCAGCATGACAAGGGTTAACAATTAATAAAAGCAAGTCCAACTGGGCACAGGTTTTAAGCAGCTTTCAAACATTATTAACCCTTTGCTGTTTAATCCCTGCTTTTTACGTCCCTTTACTTTTATGATAGAGAAAACATTGTGAAAAAAGAAGAAATTGCTTCTGACAAGCAATTTCTTCATTTTCCACACTATTTTCTTCCCTATTGAATGGTTATTTTTATGCCCCCGATAGGGAGGCATAATAAATTTGACTTGTCCGTCTGTCTGTCCGTCCGTCTGTCTGTCCGTCTGTCCGTCCGTCCGTCATTCCGTCCAAAAACTTTAACATTGGCCATAACTTCTAAATCAAAGCGGTGTCGGGGGCATTGTCATCTTACAGTGACAGCTCTTGTTCAAATTAAATCCACTTTAAATTTTCGTCTGCAAAACCTTTGAATTTAGACAGGACCAAAATTTTGTAAAACAGGAAAGGGTTAAGCCGTCCTTGAATTGCAAAAGTCATGTCATTGTCCATCTTTTTCTTCACAGATATTTATTTTTGCTTGCATGCCTTAAAATATCTTGTAAACACAACTAAAGATTTATGGACAGATTTTCATCAAATTTATTCAAAATGTTTCCTATCAGGTGACAATAGGTATGTTGTTTGGCAAAATCATTCTGGCCCATGGAAAAAGGGACCTTTATGTAAAATTTCTTGTTAGAATGTCTCAAACAATATGCTTAGATTTAAAAAATTGAAACTCAGCTTTGATAGCTTATGATATGAGCATGGGTATACTGTAGCTTTTTGAGGATTAGATAGTGTATCACAAAAAAGGGCCTTCAGGGTGTAAGATTCTTAAAGTCATAACTTCTACATCAAAGTGATGGATGTAGTTGTATTTGGGTGAACTTTCACAGGTCTTGTTCCTCAACCTTGACCTTGGCTAGCTTTGATGGTGATAGATCTGCTAACAAATAAGGGTGCTAACGCAGGGGTGTGGAAATACGAGTTTTCTCCACTTGTCCCTGGACAAGTAAAAGCGGATTTTCTACTCGTCCAGGATCAAAATGAACTTGTCCGCTAAAGAGTAAATAGAAAAAATTGAAAAAAACATTGCCTTTTGATGAAGAAAATGCTGGTATCCAGCATTTTCTTCATTTAAAACAATGTTTTCTACCCTATGATATGAACATTAGGATGATTTCTCTCTTTATTATTTTAAGTAACATTCCAAGATTTGCCCTGGTATTTACTTGTCCTTGGACAAGTGGCTTAGAAAAATTTACTTGTCCTCAAGTACAAAAGCCCGAGTCGGACAAGTCGGGCATGGGAATTCCACACCCCTGGCTAACATCATGATCATGTAACCCCAATCCTATTCATACTAAAAATGCACATTTTTGGAACATTTCTGACCATTATTGTTCAAGTTTTCCCTCATTTTGTATTCGCCACCGAAGGTGGACATATATTGGTAGTATCTCCTCAGTCTGTTTGTCTGTCCGTCCATCACAATCTTGTGAATACAACTCCTCAATCAGTTATGGACTGATTTGGATGAAACTTTCACAAAATGAGTCACCTGACCTGGTACTTATTGTCGTGGTTTGGTGAAAATTCAGCTGCATCATGGAAAAAGGTGTCTTGTTTCAACTATGCTGGTTGTTTAATCTTTGTGTACAGCAGGAAATTGCTGTGATTCTACCTTGAGCTTGAGAATATTCAAAATTGCCTTACACATGCCACATGGGGTCTGCTCCTTTTGTAAGAAATAAAAATTTGAATTATAATTGGAGTTTCAATAAAATATTTAACAGTATACCTGTAAAATCAAGGACTATGTCTTGCTGGCTTGGATCTTCGCAAGTCAACGGTACTTACTCCACTTCGTTCCTTATTTTACGTAAGATACATATTGGAGTTAGAACTCTTGGCTTGCGAAGATGGTTTGCCTGATACATCATACACAGAACTCTCGGCTTTGTCTGTTATTTTTAGGCACACAGCTTTGTCCATGTTAATTTTAGGCACACACGGTAGTGCATTAACACTTCAAGGGTTAAGCGCAAGACTGTACTAAGTGTATATACATTGTATATACACTTAGTACTGTCTTGCACTGAACCCTCAACTTGAAACTCTTGTACTCTTCCAACCTATAACTTGTCAATCAAATTAGACCAATTATTTCATAATTATTATTGATGAGAAAGTCATGTCAGTTGATAATGTTTAATTGACCTTTTAATGATTATGACCTTTGATCAACCTTTTCTGAAAGCAGTGTGAACCAGGAAAATTGACCATCTACCCCAGCCCTGTAAATATGTTGTAGTGAGGGATGCATGCAGACTACAATGGGCTATTACAGGAAGCTTTGTCAGATTGGAGGAGCTGATCATTACTAGCTCAGTAGTAAAACATTTTATCATGCAATGAAGCCTATATTGACCTGATATCACCTGTCTGATAACATAACATGAAATCAGGCAGCCTATTTTAAGAAACAATTTTCAATCATTTTCAGCTGAATTTCTTTGATTTCTAAGGGTTTATTATAATTAAGTGCTGGAAAATGATTGCATAATAAATAGAATAACATGTTAGTGTCTTAAATATCAATGTTATCTGGTTTCAGCGGCTAGAAATTATCATGACTCAGCAAAGCCTGGTCATGATAAATTCTCCTAACCTAGACCAGATAACATTGATATTTTAAGACACTTACATATTTTCATTTTCTATACACGGTCTCTCCTTGGGTATTGAGTTTGAAAACTTTCAACAATATTGCAGTTATATAGTGGCTTGATCACCTTGCCATGGTTACCTGTTGTATCTAACACATTTCATCTGAGCCACCAGCTGCTGCTGGTCCCATTTAGACATACTACTTATCATACACGGATTGGTAGGAGATAACACCCTTTTCTTTAATGCTTTTCGGTGGTTTATCGAGAAATAACGGTAGATTATCACTTGATAAACTCACCGCAAAAGCAGTGAAATTATCAAAAACTTATACCCTGCTTTTGTGCATTTCATCCTATCTGACGTCATCTATGGGGGGGGCGAAATAAGTGACGTCACAATGAACATTGCATAGCAATCTTGCGCAAAATGACGCGCTTTACAAAAATATGTCCTAGAAATTTTACACTTGTCTCATTTTTGCATTAAAGAAATAGAATAATCGTTTGTTTTTTCGAGTAAGATCGATTAATATTTCATTTCGTGAAAAACAAAAGCTATATTTTCACTCGTGGCTCTGCCACTCGTGAAAATATGGCTTTTGTTGTTCACTCAATGAAATATAAATCGATCTTACACTTAAACAAACGTTTATTCTTTATGTATTACGATGACTTTTGACAAATGTCAGATTAAAGTAGGCAGAGCCCAGGTTTGAACTCAGGATCACAGGGTTAACAGCCCATTGTGTATCTGATGAGCTAACGGGGGTTAGCCCACATTGTCAAAGAAAGTCATTTAGGAGACGAAAATAATATTGTACTCTCAGCAATTAAAAGGAAAAAGGAGGGTTCAAAAATAAATGTACACTATTTTGTGGACTATTTTGTTGGTAAGCTTAAATTAAGAAAAGCATCATCTTCAAAAATTTAAATTCATGATGAATGTTTTTTGTAAGCTTTCAAATACACATTAAAAAAGGCGTAATTCTTAAACCTTGTAACTACAGCTTTGATCTAAAGCTGTAGTTACAAGGTTTTAGAATTATTCTTTCAAAAAGTCTTCTTTGGCAATCATTCTAAATGTTTTCAAGGCTCATTCTTTGATGAGTTATTTGGCACTACAAAAGCCGATGCTTGACCTTGGCCAAGGAAAGGTCATATTGATATAACAAATTATGCTTTTTAAGGGGACCACATGTTGACACAAGGTCTAATTTGGCCATGGTATCAAGATTTGGTTAAGGTCATAGGGTCATAGGGTAATATGACCTTTTTTTTATCTTAGGCAAAATTTTCTTTGCTTAATACCTGGATTAACTCTTTCTGAATATCTCTATTTTTGTTGTATACAAATTACTAGTTAAGCCAATTTTTCCTTTAGCAGCAATTTTAACCCTTGTCATGCTGAATAAATTTTTGATGAAGATTTTCATCAAAATCAAAGAAAGGGCAAAAGGCACTGAAAGCACCAACTGTAGATCAATTTTTATTTGAAAAACTAAATCTATTGACCATTCTGGTTTGAAAGTAAGAAACAGGTGGTGTAGACTAACATCAGACTGCACATATGTGCAGGCTGGTGTTTGTCTATAGCTTCTGCCAAACTGGAATATTCCGGGTTCAGCATGACAAGGGTTAATGCCCCTGCATGCATCAGATTGAAGGTATTTTGAATTACCACTGTCTTTCTATCTGTCCATCTGTCTGTCTGTCTGCAAAACTTAACCAAGACTCAACATTGCCAAATTTCTTCAAGACTTCAATATACAATGTTCATATTTTGCATGGTGATAGGTGTCAATTATACACTGTGTAATTTACTGGTACCAAGGTCAAACTTGTGAAAAAATTGCTGTTTCATAGGCGTTCATGTTTCACAAACACATCTTGTTTAACAATAGAATATAGAAATTATACATTGTTTGGAACAAGGGCTTTAACTCATTTCCACATAATCCTGAAGGATGAAAATGAGGGAAAATAATGTGAAGAAATTGCTTACTGTAATCAATTTCTTCATTTCGAACAATATTTTAATGAAAGAGAGATAAAGATTTTGAAATTCTTTCATTTCAAAATGTGTTATGCCATTTCTTTGAATTCGGATGTGTGTTCCTCAGTCTATATATGGTTATTTTACAAAGGATTAGTTTTTGTCCTAAACTCTGCGTGACCTTTGACACAACAGTGCAATAATCAGATAAATATTGCCTTGTCATTTCATCTTTTACTTTCCTGCTGAAATGAAAAAAATGAGCATTTTTTACCAATCTTATATTTTTCTTCTTCAAATAAAGTAAATTCATTACATGTACTTGAAAACATTTAGGGAAAAGCAAAACTTGATTGTTATAGATATTTTCTTATTTTCTTGCATCTAAATCTACCCCTGTTTGATTAAGTTTGCGTTTTGAATGAACTTGAATTTTTGTTAGTAACTTCTAGCTGTGATGTATTGGATGGATTAAATTTTTCATTGTTAAACAGCATACAGTATGATTTGGGTATTAATTGGCTTGAACAAGTGTAAAGGCAGTGGTAATGTACCAAGGGATAGCAATCTTGTGAGACTTATTTGTTCAATAATTGCCAATTATCTCCCTTACTATTCACAGAGCAAATGTGAAGTACCGGTATTTAACCCTTATCATGCTGAACATGGAACATTCCTACTTTGGTTGAAGGTATAGACAAGATTAGTCTGCACAAATGTGCAGTCTTTTCTTAGTCCACGTCCACCTGATTTTCCCTTTTCAAACCAGAAACATTTAAAAGTAAAATTTTTGAAATAAATGATCAGTAACAATCAGTGCATTTTTTATTTCCCAACACTGGTCGATACAGTTTTGAAAAAGTTTTAATACAGCATGACAAGGGTTAACCAGATTCCAGACAATAAGATTTTGAAGTTACCAAAGATGAAGTAATTAAACCTCTAAAAGTTCACATAAAATATAAAATTACATAATATTAAGCGAAATAACAATAAGAGAATGGGACAAATTGTGTGTTTAAAGTAAGCTGCCCTTTTTTCTGGTTACAAAAAAACACACTTTTTGCACAGTAATGGCAAAGGGCATGCAATTGATCTGTGATAAATGAAATGACATTAAACTACAAGCATTAAATTCAGACAACTATCTATTGCCCATATACAGTAACCTATTGGTTATTATGTTATCCTCATCAGCTACAAAATGAGTCTTAACATTATGCAGCCAATATTGGCATTTAACCCTTTCCTGTTTTACATTAAGGGTTAAATTACTAACATACCCAATAATATAAGACTAATCATACAATTATTACTTTATTAATGTTTATTTATCATAAAATTTGCTGAGTTTACACCCAACAGTTTCAATAATTTGGTGTCACAAATTCTCACTGCATGATTTTACATGGACCAATTTCCAAACAGAAACACCAATTGCTCAGCAATATCATAATAACCAATAGTTTTTTGGACTGAAAGCCAACATACAATGTATTTAGAAGAGCTTGCAGATTTTTTATGAAGATTTTTAGTTTACATGCTCAAGGTGAGTGAGTTTTTGTGATCACTGATGTACGTCATAAAGTGTGTGTCTTCCACCGTCCGTCATCAGACGTCGACAATTTAAGTGTTTACACTCTAGAGGCCACAAATTTGGTCCAATCTTAATGAAACCTGGTCAGAATGATTGTCGGGTCACAAAGATGAACCCAATCGAAAAAGGGAAAGATCAATGTCATATCACAGGAAAAGGGGCCTTAATGACAATTTTCTTGGCCTTGATGACAATGAAACTTGGTCAGAACATTTGTCATGGCACAAGCATGAACCCAATGATTGAGACAAAGATATCAAAGTGAGTGATATAGGACCGTCATGGTCCTCTTGTCTATACTCTTGGTAATATTAAAGCACAAATTTACCCGTCACTTGAATAAATGGAAATATATCATGGATCATACTGAACTCTCTTCACATGGGAGTAGGTAATTTAATTGGTTGTCAAATAGAGCACAAATTTACCCGTCACTTGAATAAATGGCAATATATCATGGATCATACTGAACTTTCTTCACATGGGAGTAGGTAATTTAATGGGTTGTCAAATAGGTGGGGCGACATGAAAGTAGCTTTTTGTCTCAAGGCTCTTAATTTCACAAAAACACACATACTTAAACAATTAACCACCTTTTTCTCAGGTGGGTAGAAAATTTCTCATGCTCTTTCGTTTCAGGTAAATTAGACCAGACTGATAATTTATGCGCTGGGTCAGATTTTTTCATAAGAGGGGTCCATTAAAACTGAAAAAAATGAAATTTTCTTGTAATTTCCCCAGTGGACAAGCAAATGTTGTAACTGCAGCTTGAACAAAGCTGTAGTTACAACATTTTCCATGCCCACTGACCAATAGATACTTTGAATTTTCAGTCCTTTAATTTGATGAAATTTTTATGATATTTCTTTGCAGGAATTCCAGGTCCTAACCCTAGATCTACGCATGTAATCAGTGGATTGCTGGCAGTCTACTTCAGGTATTAATTTATTTATTAAATATTCCCCCACCTACAAAGGAGAGGGGGGTATATTGGTTTCACCATGTCTGTCTGTCAGTCAGTCCGTCCGTAGACCTTTTCAGTTCTGGAATCTAACTCAAGAACCAAGTGACCTTGAATCATGAAACTTTATACAAATGTTGCTTATGACCCAAGGAAGTGCCCTATTGTTTTTGGGTCACCTAGGTCAAAGGTCAAGGTCAAAGTCAGCCTTTGTTCAATTTTGTTTCAGGACTCTAACTCAAGAACCAAGCGACCTAGAATCATGAAACTTAATGCAAATGTTGCTTATGACCAAAGGAAGTGACCTATTGATTTGGGGTCAAATAGGTCAAAGGTCAAGGTCAATTCTGGACTCTAATTCAAGAGCCAAGTGACCTAGAATCATGAAACTTCATGCAAATGCTGCATATGATCTAAATAATTGTTTCAAACACATCCTGCACTTATAGAACTTACATTTTGAAAAAGTGCTGGTGGGGCTATAAGTCCGCCCTGTGACAGTTCTTGTTTGAATTGGGTTAACTCCGCCTTCAACAATCTTTTTGTTATATTGAGATGGCTGGAGCACCTTACAATAGATTCTGGGTATTTCTCACACCAGTTCAACCATCACATCCTTTCCTAGCCTCCTGCTGCTATCCCACTTAGGTGTATAATTATCAACTCATTGGTGGGAGACAAATAGTTGGGAAGGATGAGTGCCATGGTCGGGAATTGAACCAGAACCTCTAGATTTACAGTTGGATGCGCTACCAGCTGCGCTATGACAGCAGAGCTAATCAGATATTAAAACACCATTAATATTTTTATCTTCATGTGTTTATAGTTATGAAACAAAATACATGTATAGAATGTAAGCAATTGTAATTACAGCTTGAAATAGCTATTTGTATGCTGTATAAGTCTCCTTAACCCTTGTCATGCTGAATAAATTTTGGCTAAATTTTTCATCAAAATCAAAGGGCAAAAAGCACTGAAAATACCAACTGCAGGTCAATTTTAATTTGAAAATATAAATCTATTGACAATTCTGGCTTGCAAATGAGTTAAAGGTGATGTAGACCAACATCAGACTGCACAAATGTGCAGGCTGATGTTTGTCTATAGCTCCTGACAAAGCAGGAATATTCTGGGTTCAGGATGACTAGGGTTAAAATATTCACAAAATTTTTTATCAAAATTGGCAGAAAATGATCGAGATCATCACTTGCATTATAGCAAAAACAAATGCAACTGCAGCTATAACTGCAGTTATATTTTAATCAAGATATTGGTGCTAATTCAACAAAAAATCCATTGATCAAACAAAGCATTAATCGCATGATGTTGAACTCAGGCATTATCTGCAATTTCATTTGATTCTTTTTGTGTGTGTTGATTGACACTTGAATCTTGTGACTACAGCTGCGATCATAAGTTTTTAAAGTTTAATAATCTGTCTCATTCTTCCTACCTGATGGCTGCACACATCCCTTCCGTATATTTGTCTTCCACTAAGGGGTTAATAAGCATGGAAATCTGTGAGATAGCATCTGGAGGCTAGGAAAGGATTGGGTGGTGGAACTGGTGTGAGAAATACCAGGAACCCAGCAGCTGCGATATAAGAGAAAGATTGTTGAAAGCAGTGTTAAACCCCATTCAAACAAACAACCTTGTTTAGGGGATGTATAAATGGAATTGTGAATTGTGGGTTTATACGAGTGTAAAAGTGAAGTATATTAGTTGCAAGATTAATTGGGAGAGTTAGATTAAATGTTGATATTGAGGATACAGGTGACTAAATACACTTTGCAATGTATGTATTGTTCTTTTATTTTGTAAGCTTGCTGGTTTTAGATGTAATTAAAAGCTTGAAAAGTAATTTTGCACATAGGTTGTTTAAAGTAGGCCTTGCAAATAAGCCTAGGGTGAGATCTCTTTGAATTTTGGCACAAATATTATTAAAAAGTTGGAATTAACCCTTTCCTGTTTTACAAAATTTTGGACCTGTCTAAATTCAAAGGTTTTGCAGACGAAAAATTAAAGTGGATTTAATTTGAATAATAACCATTCAGTAGGGTAGAAAATTTTGTAGAAAAAGAAGAAATTGTTTGTCAAAAACAATTTCCTCTTTTTCTACAATATTTTCTCAATCACCAAATCAAAGGCACGTAAAAAGCAGGAATTAAACAGGAAAGGGTTAAAGTAGGCCTTGCAAATAAGCCCAGGGTGAGAGCTTTTTTTGAATTTTGGCACAATTATGATACAAAGTTGGAATTAAAAGAAACATATATAACTGTGATTGTTCTAGCTGTAGATACAACACTTTTTAGCTCACCTGAGCACAAAGTGCTCAAGGTGAGCTATTGGGATCGTAGAATGTCCGTCGTCCGTCGTCAGTCATGCGTCGTCCGTCGTGCGTCGTCCGTCGTCCACAATTTCTTTAATCATCTTCTCCTCCTAAACCAGTGGGCCAATCTTGATGAAACTTGGCAGGGATGTTCCTTGGGTCAAGCTCTACCAAAGTTGTTCAAATAAATAAAATCCACCCTTAACTTTCCCTTTACCCTTAACAAAAAGGGTGAAAATATGAATCTTTAAAAATCTTCTTCTCTGAAACCAGAAGGCAGACAGCTTTCATATTTGGTATGTAGCATCATCTAGTGGACCTCTACCAAGTTTGTTCATATCAAGACCCTAGGATCATATTTGGGCTCCACCCGGGCCCAACCCTTTTTACATAGAATCAAATAGCGAAAATCTTTAAAAATCTTCTTCTCTGTAACCAGATGGCAGACAGCTTAAATATTTGGTGTGTAGCATCACCTAGTGGGCCTCTACCAAGTTTGTTCATAACAAGACCCTTGGGTCATATTTGTGCTTTGCACTGGTGCATCCCTTTATCTCTTATGAGCACAAAGGGTAAAAAATTGAAAATCTTCAAAAATCTTCTTCTCTGAAACCAGAAGGCAGACAGCTTTCATATTTGGTTTGTAGCATCATCTAGTTGACCTCTACCAAGTTTGTTCATATGAAGACCCTAGGATCATGTTTGGGCTTCACCCGGGCGCAACCCTTTTTACATAGAATCGAAGAGCGAAAATCTTTTAAAATTTTCTTTAATCGAAACCAGAGGGCACACTGCTTTCATTTTTGGTATGTAATATCATCTTGTGGGCTCCTACCAAGTTTGTTCATATAAAGACCCTTGGGTCATATTTGGGCCCCACCTGGGAGCATCCCTTTCAGCTCATCTGAGCACGATGGGTGAAAATGGGAAAACCTTCAAAAATCTTCTTCTCTGAAACCAGAAGGCAGACAGCTTTCATATTTTGAATGTAGCATCATTTTATGGACCTCTATATATCAAGACCTTGGGGTCACTTTTGGGGTCCACCCGGGTGCATCCCTTTTTACATAGAATCAAAGAGCAAAAAGGCATATCTGTCTTGCTCTTTGCTGAAAACGTTCCATGGTATTGATCTTAGGCAATTATCTTCTTTTTGACATCTGCCTATCTAATTAATGTGATGTCCCAGGGGTCATAGAGACTCAGGTGAGCGATCTAGGACCATCTTGGTCCTCTTGTTTATAATATGACCTACGCAGGAGTGAAATAAACCCGTTGAATATTTTTGATATTACACGGGTGTTATTACACTAGTGGAATAATTATGCAAATGAGCTCAGAGCGAATAGCAACGCTATTTTGTAAAAGCAAAAATGATGTCATAATATAAATATTGTGACGTCATTTTTAAACGATGTTATAAGTTTCGCAGAAAATTGAAATGTTGAATTTCAAGAATTTTGACGATTTCTCGCTAAAATTCGGGTCATATTATAAATAGAATATCAAATTTGTGCTCATAAAATACCGAATTTATTAAACTCGTCATCTAAAACAGATTGAACTTGGTGAAGCCTCGTTTTTATCTGTTTATAGATGACTCGTCTAATAAATTCGGTATTCAATGACCACTCATTCAATATCCTCTATTTATATGCTGCCAAAGATGGCCATATATTGGTATCATCTTCTCCATCTGTCCCTCCATTCCAATGTCAGTATGTACATCCATCCGTCTGTAGTTTACAATCTTGCAAAATCAACTCCTCCCTCTTTTTTGGACAGATTGATGAAACTTTCACAAAATGTTTCTAGTCACCTGACCTTGCGCATATTTACGGTTTGGTGAATTTCAGCTATGTCATAGAAAAAGGGGCCTTCATGTAAAAAATCTTGTGAACGCAACTCCCCTTATACATGGACTGGTTTGGATGAAACTTTCACAAAATTTCTTTGTCACCTGACCTTGCACATATTTTTATGGTTTGTTGAAAACTCAGTCTCTTCATTGAAAAAGAGGCCTAAATTTCAAATTTCTTGTGAGCACCAAGTATAGGCATGTGCATATTGTCCTGATTTAGTGAACTATTTCATATCATGGAAAAAAAATGACCTTATTGTAAATATTCTTTTAACACAAATAGTTCATTTGAGATGAAAGGAAACAAATGGCCATTGCAGGATTGATTTTGTTAATATGCACCAGCATTATAAAGGGTCTTTCATTTTAATGATAATCCTTTTTGTGGCGTATCTTGTGTAAATGGCACTCTTGTGTTTTTTTTGCCTGCCATATTAAGAAAACCATCAAACAAGGTAATTTTCTATAAGACCACCCCTTCCCTTTCCACACTCCTCCTTGATAATCATAGACCTATGTTGGATAGCAGCTGGAGGCTAGGATACGATGTAATGGTAGTACTGATGTGAGAAGTACCAGGAATCCATCAACAGGTACTCCAGTCGCTGAGATATATCTTAAATATTGTTAAACAAACAAATTCTCTATTACTTGCAAATCAATTTGTTCATTAGATTATCCATTTAAGTGCCAAGTTGTCTATGCCTTTATGCTGCCCTGGTCACCTCTTGATTGTAAACTGGTTCCCAATTGGCCTTTAAGAAATTTGTTCCAAACTGGGTGATATGAAGGCTGTCTTGTGAGGAAACTGGCTCAGAATTGGGTTTGTCTGAAAAAATAGGATCTCTAAATGGATTGTTTTAAAATTGCCTTTTAACTCTTTCATGATGAACCTGGAGTTTCTGTTTTAGAAGTCAAAGTTCAGTCTACAAATGTACACATGACTGTATCTACACATTATCTGTTTGTTCTCGAATTTAATTATCTGAATTGAAAAGTGGACAAAAAATTATGCTCTCAGTACTTTCAGACATTTTATTCTAATCTGGTTCTTGAAAAACATCAACTTATAAAGCATGGTAAAATTTGTTTCATTTGGTTTTGTCAGGTTAATGTTGCAGAATACAGATGTACAGATAAGAGCTGGTAAATCCAGTCTGAAATCTTTATTTCTTGTTGAAACCATATATTGTGGGTACTCATTTGAATCGGCTTAACAAAACGATTGGGCACCCAAAGTACATTGTATAGGATTTGTGCAAGTATTATGGAAAAATTTTAATCTGAAATCTAACACACCCCCTCTATCTGTAGTCCTGGAATAATACTTAATATACTTCTATAAAGAAAAAATGATGTAAAAATAGAGGTTGCTTGTTGCAATTTCTCATTTTTCTATATTTTTAGCTCCACTGGCTGAAATCCACTGGGGCTATTGTCATGGCACTATGTCTGTCGTGTGTCGGTATGTGCGTCAGTGTGTCAGGTCGTAAACTTTTTCTTTAAAAATCTTCTCCTCAGAAACTACTGGATGAATTTCAATCAAACTGCACAGGAATTATCCTTCGGTGACCCTCTTTTAAAGTTGCTAAAGAAATTTTAATCCATTGAAAACATGGATTAAATGAGCCTGGCTAATTTCCAAATATGGTAATATATGTGACTTTTCTGAGAACCTAATTGATGGATATACCAACCAAATTTTACATGAATGATCCTTGGGTGACCCTTCATTAGTCTACAGAAAAATTATTGTGATCAGATGAGAAATATGTCTGTTATGGGCAGAGGTCTTTCTCTATATGTTATATAGTGGAAACTTTGAAAATCTTTTTCTTAGAATCTAACCAATATCAACCAAATTTTACTGGAATGATCCCTTAGTGACCCTTTATCAGTCTACAAAAAATATTGTGATTGGATGAAAAATATGTCTGGAGGTCATTTCTCTATATAATATATTTCGGAAACGTTGAAAATCATTTTCTCAGAATGTAACTGATGGATATCAACCAAATTTTTCCTGAATGTTCCTTTAATGACTTAATCAGACTGCACATAATTGGATGAAAAATATGTATTTAACAGACCAAGGTCAAATTTCTATATTTCATTCCTCAATCTTAGATTTTTCTTTGCGGAAATATTTCAGCATATAACACTTAAACACATGATTAATTCATTCATTCACTGAAATTTTCATAAAAGTAGATTCAGGCCTGTGGAGCAAATCAGCAGCTCAAGCAGTTCTAGTTTTTCTTAAAGGCAAAATTGGAATTGTATAGAAAAATTTATAAACAACTGACTTTGTGAGAAAAACTAATAATCTTCAATAGCTGATTTATTCAATACAATGTCAATTTACAATATTTGTAATTTGTGATTTAAAATATCATAAATGTAGATTTAATAATTTTCAAACTTAATTAAATCAATATGGTTTGGTTAAGATTGATATACCATATTCTTTGTAACTGCCTGAAAATATAAAGGTAGTTACAACTGTTTTGCGCAGATCCATTAATTTCCATCCTTTCCCCCCCACCTTGATAGATTATTGGCATATATATAATACAAACTCAGTGTATTATATGAAAAAAATATCTAATGAGTTTGGGAGAATTGAAAATTCTCGAATGCCGAGACAATTATCAATTCTCACAACCAAGTTAGATATTTTTTCATAATATACACTAAGTACGTATTATATTTATCTTATAACCTCTATTTGTCTTGTTTTCGACGCTGTTTCTTACTGAAATGCAAGTTTCTTAAAATAACCGCATTATATCATTGTTCTAAAAATAACTATGTGATATCATAAAAAATATCATACGGGATGTTATCATACAGATATTGGTATAGTTATAAGATAAATATTGGTATCGTCTTCTCCATCTGTCCGTCTGTTCTGATGTCAGTATGTACATCCATCCGTCAGTACTTTACAATCTTGCAAAATCAACTCCTCCCTCTTTATGGACCGATTGATGAAACTTTCACAAAATGTTTCTAGTCACCTGACCTTGTGCATTTTTATGGTTTGGTGAATTTCACCCATGTCATAGAAAAAGGGGCCTTGGTTAAAAATCTTGTGAACGTAACTTCTCCCTTATACATGGACTGTTTTGGATGAAACTTTCACAAAATGTTTCTAGTCACCTGACCTTGCACTTATTGTCACGGTTTGGTGAATTGCATCATGGAAAAGGGGACTTTCTTGACTATTTATTGTGAACGCAACTCATCCTTCAATTATGGACCAATATTGATGAGACTTTCACATATTGTTCTTCGTCACCTGACCTTGCAAATATTTTTATGGTTTGTTGAAATTCAGTCTGATCATTGAAAAAGAGGCCTTAATGTCAAATTTCTTGTGAGCAGCATGTGTATATTGCTTTCATAAAGGCATGTGCATTATGTTCTGATTTAGTGAACTATTTTATGTCATGGAAAAAGTGACCTTTTTGTAAATTTTTTCAACACAAATTGTACATTTTAGATGAAAGGAAACAACTGCCCATATAAGGATTGATTCTGTTTGTATGCACCAGCATTAAAAAGGGGTCTTTCATTTTAATGATAATCCTTTTTGTGGCATATCTTGTGTCAATGGCACTCTAAAGTTTTTTTGCCTGCAATATTAAGAAAATCATCAAACAAGCAATTTTTCTGTAAGACCACACCCTCTCCTTTCTCCAATCCTCCTTGATAATCATAGACAAATGTGGGATAGCAGCTGGAGGCTAGGATAGGATGTAATGATAGTACTGAATGTGAGATTTACCAGGAATCCATTATTAGGTATTCCAACTGCTGAGATATTTCTTAAATATTGTTAAACAAACATATTCTCTATTACTTGCAAATCAATTTGTTCATTAGATTATCCATCAAAGTGCCAAGTTGTCCATGCCTTTATGCTGCCCTGGTCACCTCTTGATTGTAAACTGGTTCCCAAGTGATCTTTAAGGAATTTGTTCAAAACTGGGTGATATGAAGGCTGTCTTGCCAGGAAACTGGCTCAGAAAAGGGTTTGTCTGAAAAATTAGGATCTTTAAATGGGTTGTTAATAACAATTGCCTTTTAACTCTTTTCATGATGAACCTGGAGTTTCTGTTTTAGAAGACAAAGTTCAGTTTATATTTGTACACATGACTGTCTACACATTATCTGTTTGTTCTTGAATTTCTTTATCTGACATGAAAAATGGACAAAAATTGTTGCTCTCAGTACTTCCAGACATTTTAATCTAATCTGGTTCTTGAAAAACATCAACTTAAAATTATTAAGCATGGTAAAATTTGTTTCATTTGGTTTTGTCAAGTTAATGTTGCAGAATACAGATGTACAGATAAGAGGGGGTAAATCCAGTCTGAAATCTTTATTTCTTGTTGAAACCATATGTTGTGGGTACTCATTTGAATTGTCTTGACAAGACGATTCAAATGAGTACCCAAAGTATAGGATTTGTGCAAGTATTATGGAAATATTTTAATCCGAAATCTAAAATACCCCCTCTATCTGTAGTCCTGGAATGATACTTAATATACTTCTTTAAAGAAAAAAATATGTAAAAATAGAGGTTGCTTGTTGCAATTTCTCATTTTGCTACATTTTTAGCTCCTGGCTGAAATCCACTGGGGCTATTGTCATGGCACTATGTCTGTCGTGCGTCGGTATGTGTGTCTGTGCGTCAGGTCATAAACTTTTTTTTTAAAATCTTCTCCTCAGAAACCACTGTATGAATTTCAATCAAACTTCACAGGAATTATCCTTGGGTGACCCCCTTTTTAAGTTGTGAAAGAAATTTTAATCCATTGATAAACATGGATTAAATGGGTGTGGCTAATTTCCAAATATGGTAATATATGTGACTTTACTGAGAACGTAATTGATGGATACCAACCATATTTTACATGAATGATCCTTGGGTGACCCTTTATTAGTCTACAAAAAATGATTGTGATCAGACGAGAAATATGTCATTCATTGGCAGAGGTCATTTCTCTATATGTTATATAGAGGAAACTTTGAAAATCTTTTTCTCAGAATCTAATCTTTGGATATCAACCAAATTTCACTGGAATGATCCCTGAGTGACCCTTATCAGTCTACAAAAAATATTGTGATTGAATGAAAAATATGTCTTTTGTTGGGGAAGGTTATTTCTCTATAAGTTATTTAGTGGAAACTTTGAAAATCATTTTCTCAGAATCTAATAGATGGATATCAACCAAATCTCACTTTAATGATCCTTGGGTGACCCTTTATCATGCAGTCTACCAAAAAATATTGTGATTGGATGAAAAATATGTCTTTTATTGGTGGAGGTAATTTTTCTATATATTACATTGTGGAAACGTTGAAAATCATTACCTCAGAATCTAACTGATGGATATCAACCATATTTCTTTGAATTGATCCTTGAGTGACCCTTATCAGACTGCACATAATTACTTTGATTGGATGAAAAATATGTATACATAAAATTATGTGTATTAACAGACCAAGATCAATTTTCTATATTTCATTCCTTAGTCATGGATTTTTTTTTTGCGAAAGTATTTCAGCATATGACACTTAAACACATGATTAATTCATTCATTAATTCACTGAAATTTTCATAAAATCAGTAGATTCAGGCCTGTGGGGCAAATTAGCAGCTCAAGCAGCTCTAGTTTCTTAAAGGCAAAATTGGATTTGTATAGAAATGTTTTAAAACAACTGACTTTGTGAAAAAAACTAATATTCTTCAATAGCTGTTTTATTCAATACAATGTCAATTTACAATATTTGTAATTTGTGATTTAAAAAAATCATAAATGTAGATTTAATCATTTTCAAACTTAATTAAATTAATATGGTGTGGTTTAGATTGATATACCATATTGTTTGTAACTGCCTAAAAATATAAAGGTATTTACAACTGCACGGATCCATTAATTTCCATATTTTTCCCACACCTGGATAGATTATTGGCACATATATAATACATACTTAGTGTATCATATGGAAAAAAACATCTAACGAGGTTAGGAGAATTGAAAATTGTCAAGGCTCTGCCGAGACAATTGTCAATTCTCACAACTGAGTTGGATAATTTTTTCATACAATACACTAAGTACATGTATGTATTATATTTATCTTATTACCTCTATTTGTCTTCTTTTTGTCAATGTTTCTAACTGAATTGCAAGTTTCTAAAAATAACCACTTTATATCATTGTTCTAAAAATAACTATGTGATATCATTAGAATTATCATATGGGATGTTATCACACAGATATTGTATAGTTAAAAGATAAAATATTTTACAATGTCCCTGTGTCTTTCAGCTGTTGGCTTTACCTGTGCCATTATCATTTCTCTGTCTTAACTGTTAAAGTGTCAATGCTAAAATTTGGTATGCATCTACTAGTTTACATTAAGATGTTATCAAGGCAGTGGCAGATCCAGTGGGGGTGGGGGTGGGGGTGAGGAGGTTCAAAGGAACCCCTTTTGTATCCTAATTACTTTAAGGTAATGGACAAATTCAATGTAAATTTTGCAACACAAGTAAAAATGGTCTCCTTTTTGTAGTGTTAGAATCAGAGGAACATGAAAATCTTCAAATTTATAAGATATCTGATATACAGAATTTGAGAAATAAGTCATAGAGTATCCCTATTTATATAGCTAGGGATGCTACGGGACTAATTGCTTGAATTCTAGGCTGACAAACCCACTTTAAAGAAACCCTGGATCTGCGGCTGCAAGGATGGTCTTTTCACCAAGATCATGGTCAAAATCTCTTTTCCTTTCCACTTAATTTGACTTAATTTTAACCTGCAAACTTTAAAAAAAAAAATCATTTCTTTGGTTGTGGTTTAGTAGTCTTGACTTATTGATCATTGTTTTTGTTGCATTTTTTCCACAATAAAGGTTTATTGTCAAGTATATATGACCTGAAATGTTTTTGCTTGACCATGACATAATTTGGTGCTTCTCAATGTTTTGATTTCCATCCATATTTTTGTTTCAGGGTTTTAAGTAAAAAATATGTAATATATAAATACCATAGAAGCTCTAATACAACAAGGGGTGGTTATTAGAATCATCATGTTTCTATTTGAAAGGGGTGGGGGTTTATTAGAGGTAATAGGTGTTAAGACATAGAAAAATGGTCAAAAATGCAACTGCTTTTTAGCTGTTTTTCCATATCTTCTCAACTGTTAATTCCACTAACACCCCCCCCCATTTGAATCATTAATTTAAGCACTGAATTAACAGAAAAGCTTAAAATTTGGACAGGTAAAGTTACATTTACTCTCCTTTAAAAACATTGTGATATCGATTTGGTTTGGATGGAGATTTATTAGAGGCTTTAAGTTTTCCAAAAAAGTAGATAGAAGTTTTATGTGATCATAATCTATTGGTTAACAGTCTTGTGGGCGGAGTGTTGTCATGGTCTCAGTCAGACCAGGCTACAATAAAACCAATAAGCTCTTTTGTTTCATTTTGCAGGATGAGATGGAAGTTTTGTGTGGTGACAATCTATTGGTTCACAGTCTGGTGGGTGGAGTGTTGTCATGGTTACAGCTGGACCAGTCTGAATCTAGCAGATGACCACATTCCTTACTTTTTCACAAATAATCCAGAAATCAAACAAGAATGCGAGCAAGATCAAAATTGTCCATATAAGGTATGACCTATTGTTCTTTTAATTCATAATAAAAATTACTAAGGTAAGATTAGGAATTAAAGCATCACTGATTAGAACAAATATTATATAACTGGTTTGTTTAAAGTTATTCTAGTCTGTTTGTAATAATTATGACTTGCTTCTGTGGCTATCTAATAAAACCCATCCGACAGAGTGGAGGCATACTGTTTTACTCAAAAATATGCCAGTCAGTCAACAAAAAAAATCTGGATATAAACTTGAAAGAAAAAACTGAATTGAACTAAAATAGGTCATTAAGGTTACATTACAACCTGAATAATTGTGATAAAAAAGTACAAATACTATGTCAATATTTCAACTTCAAACAGCAGAGATCTAGGTGGCACAGACATTTTCATCATTAAGATGGCTCAGGACGAAACAGTAGGCAGTTACAACTGTTTTGCCAGTAGCCATCAAACTATTTTGCACTAAACCATTGAAATTAAAAAGTACAAGTCCTTTTTAATGTACCTTCATAGAAAGTTTGGGGGTGTATTGTTTGCCAATGTCTGTCTGTATAACTGTGCACCTGCCTGTCTGCAAATTTAACTCATGCCATGCTGAGCCCGGAATATTACTGCTTTTACGTGCAGTCTAATGTTAGTCTACACCACCTGTTTCTCACCTTCAAACAAGAATTGTCAATAGATTTAGTTTTTCAAATAAAAATTGACCTACAGTTGATACTTTCAGAGCTTTTTGCCCTTTGATTTTGATGAAAATTTTTAGCCAAAATTTATTCAGCATGACAAGGGTTATTTTACCTGCAAACTGAAAGTTTTACTATAAATAGTTTTGCTGTAACTTCAATACTAATTGAGTTACCACGCTCATAAATCATAAAGTTCTTCTCATTTATACACATCATTCAAAGTCAAGGTTATCCAACAAGGATTTTCTGTTATTTTGAACGACAATCTGCCTTTCCCAGCATGTGTACCTTTTGTAGTATACCATAAACAACTATAGGATATTTTGGTCAGCTTCCGATTATGTGTAAAAGTATGTGTCCCTTTCTGAAGAAAGTACAAAGATTTTTTAAAGTAAATATGAAATGCATTGGACTATGAATTGCAAGGTTATTGTTCAAGAGATAATTTCTTATTTAAAGCAATTATGGATTTTCTTCAAAAGAGTTAAAATTACAATTATTTGTACATAATGTTATAAATTTTTGGTTTTAGGATGCATTGTCTCAGCAGAAATGTTGGGGTTACGAGAAGAATTGTCCCAAAGAACATAGATTATCCAATCCATCATGTCCCGAGAAGAGTGTTTGGTAGGGAAAAATTGATTATTTAAAAAAAAAATGTAACTCTTTGATTCAAAATTGTTCATACTCACATTGATTTGACAGTAGAAAAGATTTCTCATTTGAAAAAAAAGTCTATATAATAATCTGCTGTCCTCAACATGTAACTGCATATTACAGAAGGCTATGGCAAAAAATGTAGACTGAGATCAGCCTGCACAGTGTGCAGTCTGATCTAAGCCTACAATTCCTACTTTCATCTTAATCATTGTTGGTATAACTTGTGTCAGACTTCTTCCCAAAGGTTGAAATTTGTTTAAATCAGAATTTGAATAAGGGTTAAAACTGTCCAGTGTATATTTTTCCATTTCTGTACTGTCAGATGATTAATATGAATTAAGGTAGTGGAACTCTTATAGTTCCACCCCTACCTTAACATTTTTGAAGTAATGAACTGTTACCATGTTAACTGAGGTTTCCTTTAGGATTTATATATGAAACCTCAGTCAACATTGTTAATGATCATGGGTACCAAAATGTTGTGGAAATATTTCAGGATCACTACCTTATCCCCTCCTATGTTGATCAGGACATATCCATGCTATATTGTCGATTTTCTACCAAAACCTCATAACTACAGCTTTAAACAAGCTGTTGTTATGAGATTTTAGCAGAACACCGACAATATAGAAAGGTTTGGTAGTCAAAATAGTCTTTGATCAGCATGTACATATGTGCAGTCTGTTCCTAGCATTCACTGTCTGATTTCCACTCAATTATCTCGATAAAAGCTTGAGTCAGACTTGTTCGCAATTGGATTGAAGCAATATTTGAAATGTGTTGTATATAAGTGTTTATAGAAATTATTTTTGCAGGACAAAGACTAAAGAAGAGCAGATTGATAATTTTTGGAAGGGAGCAGATTTTGGTTATGTATTAGAGAGAAGGAAAGAAATGACAGTTTTCTGTAAACCTGAGTCTGAGGTGAGTTTTTCTTATCAACCCGGGACTTACTGGTTTCAATTCTCAAATGTACTCACGAATAGGCCAAGAATAGTATCCTATTCTCATTTGTACTGAAACCTGGAAATTTTAGTAAAAGAAGAGTAATCAATTTGAAATTGTTCCAAAAAAGGACTAATTTAGGCTAAAGAATGTGTCTGATTCTCAATTATATTGCACTAAAAAGTGAAACTGAAAGGCAGGGTATTCAATTCTAAATACATTGAAAAATTGTTTGGTCTCTCAGGGTTCCATATTAAGGCATGTCCGATAATCATTATATAGTACCATATTTCTTCTAATAAATGCTCCTGGGAGCTATACATGACATGGTCAGGGAGCTTTTAATTAGCATGCATCAGAATTGATGTCTTTTAGGTCCTTTTCCCTTAAGGTGAATTTCCTCTCAACAATTATATAAACGATTGTTTAGAGGAAATTCATCTCTAATTAGAGAATAAGTCTCATAAAATTCCTAAAATTTAGGCATTTGAAGTGGGTTTTCTTTGTAAAAATGTAGGGATGCTGCTATTATGGAGGACGCTATTATTAGAGGAAATACTGTAAATTGTTGGTGTGAGCTATTAGAATCCATTTGACATTAATATTTTGCTTTTCTTGTTGGAAATAACAACTGAAAGTGTTGGGTTTGAAATTTTGGTCTAGAAAACTTTGCTTTTGTCTAGTAAAAATCATGAAAAGTTTAAAATTCTGAAAATTTAAAAAAGTAAAATGTCAAACCCTGACTCATGAAAAAATTGACTTTTGTTTTGATCCTTGACTTTTTTTCCTTCACAGAAATTGAATTGTAGCAGGTAACAATAATCTTTTGGTTGGAAATTTGAAAATAATGTGGTTGAAAATAATGGAGGAAAAGGGAGAAATTGTTGCAAGCATTTTTCTCTCAAGAATTGAAAAATTATTAAAATTGCCCCAACTTGCTTAACCCTTTGCTGTTTAATCCCTGCTTTGTTCGTGCCTGTGATTTTATGATTGAGAAAACATTGTGAAAAAAGAAGAAATTGCTTCTGACAAGCAATTTCTTCCTTTTCCACACTATTTTCTACCCTACTGAATGGTTATTTTTCCAATTAAATGCACTTTAAAATTTCGTCTGCAAAACCTTTCAATTTGGACAGGTCCAAAATTTTGTAAACAGGAAAGGGTTAATGTCCTTTTAGCTCTAGACTTGGTAAGGAACAGCTTGACTCACGGCAAATCATATTTAAAATTTTATCAATTTAGCAAAATAATGTGGTAACAAAAGTTATGTTTGTATTTTCCAGAATGATTCCCTGCTAGAGTGTGCCAAATATGCCCGTTATTGCCATGCTAAAAATATTTATTTTGATTTTCGAAATCGTAAAATTGGTGAAGGGACCAACAGGTACTTTATTTATTGTTCACTATTCCTATTGGGAAACATTTCAATGACTGACAATCTGTTATAAGCCTTAGATGGCCATGGCACAGTTAAAAGTGTGTCAGAATCTCAATAATGGGTACTGGGTTTGATTTTAGGCCAGGGTACCATCCTTTCTGACATTTAATGAGATTTGGCTAGATGATTAGCCTTCAGAATGTAATCATGAAAATTTTATTTAGGCCCCATTTTAGGTTTCAAACCGATACTTTCCATTGTCAATAGGTTTCATCCTTGTGACAATGTCTCATGAAGACTGGGCTATATTTGTGGCCTCTAGAGTGTAAAAGCTAAGTTTTAGCTCGGCTGTTTACAGAGAAATCAAGGTATTGCTATAGCCTTGGTTTCATCACCGTTGTCGTTGTTGTAGTCGTTGTTGTGGTCATGCGAAAATTTTGACATTTTGTGTCATTTCTACTGAGGGCATTCACTTGAAACTTAGCACACATGATCACCATCAAAAGAGCAACCTATACTTTCAAGGGAGATAACTCTACATGCATTTTGTGCAAATCATGCCCCTTTTCAACTTTTTTTCTCCACCATCTAGCACTCAACAGCTGAGCGTAGGCACCCGTAGGCGGTGCTCTTGTTTTTAGCTCACCTGAGCACAAAGTGCTCAAGGTGAGCTATTGGGATCGTAGAATGTCCGTCGTCCGTCGTCCGTCGTGCGTCGTCCGTCGTCCACAATTTCTTTAAACCTCTTCTCCTCCTAAACCAGTGGGCCAATCTTGATGAAACTTGGCAGGGATGTTCCTTGGGTCAAGCTCTACCAAAGTTGTTCAAATAAATGAAATCCACCCTTAACTTTCCCTTTACCCTTAACAAAAAGGGTGAAAATATGAAAATCTTTAAAAATCTTCTTCTCTGAAACCAGAAGGCAGACAGCTTTCATATTTGGTATGTAGCATCATCTAGTGAACCTCTACCAAGTTTGTTCATATCAAGACCCTGGGGTCATGTTTGGGCTTTGCCCGGGCGCAACCCTTTTTACATAGAATCAAAGAGCGAAAATCTTTAAAAATCTTCTTCTCTGTAACCAGATGGCAGACAGCTCAAATATTTGGTGTGTAGCATCACCTAGTGGGCCCCTACCAAGTTTGTTCATAACAAGACCCTTGGGTCATATTTGGGTTTTGCACGGGTGCATCCCTTTATCTCTAATGAGCACGAAGGGTAAAAAAATGAAAATCTTCAAAAATCTTCTTCTCTGAAACCAGAAGGCAGACAGCTTTCATATTTGGTATGTAGCATCATCTAGTGGACCTCTACCAAGTTTGTTCATATCAAGACCCTGGGGTCATGTTTGGGCTTCGCCCGGGCCCAACCCTTTTTACATAGAATCAAAGAGCGAAAATCTTTAAAAATCTTCTTCTCTGTAACCAGATGGCAGACAGCTTTAATATTTAGTGTGTAGCATCACATGGTGGGCCTCTACCAAGTTTGTTCATATCAAGACCCTTGGGTCATATTTGGGCTTTGCACGGGTGCATCCCTTTATCTCTTATGAACACGAAGGGTAAAAAATGAAAATCTTCAAAAATCTTCTTCTATGAAATCAGAAGGCAGACAGCTTTCATATTTGGTATGTAGCATCATCTAGTGGACCTCTACCAAGTTTGTTCATATCAAGACCCTAGGATCATATTTGGGCTGCACCCGGGCCCAACCCTTTTTACAAAGAATCAAAGAGCGAATATCTTTTAAAATCTTCTTTAATCGAAACCAGAGGGCACACTGCTCTCATTTTTGGTATGTAGCATCATCTTGTGGGCCCCTACCAAGTTTGTTCATATCAAGACCCTTGGGACATATTTGTGCTCCACCCGGGCTAATTAATGTGATGTCCCAGGGGACATAGAGACTCAGGTGAGCGATCTAGGACCATCTTGGTCCTCTTGTTATGCCTAATGATGTACAACTGACATTCAATTTAATCTTATAACAATACAAATATAAATGTGATAACATACCATATGATATATTTTAGTATATCACATGCATATTTTTAGAACAATGGCATAATTCAGTTATTTTTAGAAACCTGCATTTCTGTCAGAAACATTGACAAGAACAAGACAAATAAAGGTAATAAGATAAATAAAATATGAATTTAGTGTATTGTATGAAAAAATATATAACTTGGTTGTGGAAATTGATAATTGTCTTGGCAGAACCTCAGCGATATCAATTCCCCCAACCTCGTTAGATTTTTCGTACAAAAGACTAAGTACATATTATATATGTCACAAAAGCTCATTTTGTGCTATTGTGCTAAAATTCATTATGCTGAGTCCCTTTTATGGCCTTCTGAAAACAAATAAGTTTTGCCTTTCATCATGGGTCAACAGTTGTAATTGGTTGGAAATTTTAGTTGGATGAGCAATTGAAAGGGCTTAAAGGATATTGTTGTATAACTCCTGTTAGAAATTCCAGGAGTTCATGGTTAAGTGCTGTAGCAGCTGTAATGTATTGGAAATATTGTTAAAAGTGGCATTCAAACTCCATAGAAATAGAGAAAAACTAACACCCTAAGACTGATATTTGAAATAATACCACTGTATTCAATTTCCTTTGAAAGATTATGAATTTGATTTTTTCCCCCAAAAAAAGCCATTCTCGGGCTCATTTTAAACTGACTTATTCAAGTTTTACCGGCAAGAATTAAATATAAAGTAGGAAGAGTAGGCTAAGATCAGACTGCATGTCTGTGCAGGCTGATCTTAGTCTACCAGTATAATGTCTTTGTGTATGAATATGGGTAATCTTTCAAAGGTAGGCTTCCTGCTTATTTTATAGTACTTAATGTAAATGTATTTATAAACAAAAAATTGACTTTGTATTGCTAAAAAGTTGTAAATACCTATTGAAACTTGTATCAATTGAATGAATAGTGGTTCTTGTATAATTGTATGCTCAGATTTAGAGAAGATTTTTTACTAGAAGGAGAAGTAGGGGGCCATTGTTCTCTCAACAAGAAAGCCCTGAAAGCAGAGGGAGAACATAAGAGTGCCTTACAGTCATGGTAAGCAGGGGCCCGTTTTACAAAACATTGTACTATTATTATTTGTTTAAGTCAAAAATTAAAGTTGCTTCTACAGTAGTAATTAGATATGAAATTCTGCCATGCATTATCTCATTGGAATCGTCTTTTATAGATGATCCCAATGATATATTACAAGGCAGAATGTATCATTCAATGAAAACACCAGGTACGATTTATGATTTCAACTTACAATCAATCGGTTTGTAAGAAGTTTAGTAAATTGGTCCCCTGGGCTCCAGTTAAGAGTGAGTGATCATTAGTGATTACAATCCAAATCCATCATTTCTCATCGAAACCCTATGTTGGAGTTACTCTTTGGAATCATCTCGATGAGATGATTCCTATGAGTACCAACAACATAGGATTTGATCTACAGATATTGATCTTTATGATATGACCTACGTCACAGGAGTGAAATAACCCTGTTGAATATTTTTGATATCATACAGGTGTTATTACACTAGTGGAATAACTATGCAAATGAGCTAAAACAAACAGCATCAATATTTTGTTACCGGGAAAATGACGTCATAATGTGTATATTGTGACGTCAGTTTTAATCGGCGTGATAAGTTTCACAGAAATGTTGAAATTCAAGAATTTTGGTGTATTTTTGCAAAATTCGTTTCATATTATAAATAGAATATAAAATTTGTGCTCATAGTATACAGAATTTGTTAAACTCGTCATCTAAAACAGATAAAAACTTGACGTAGCCTCATTTTTATCTGTTTATAGGTGACTCGTTTAATAATTTCAGTATTCAATGACCATGGTGATTTTTTGAGACAAGACCTTTCTGTTGATACCAAGCTCAATGTCATATGTTCAGGTCAATGTCATTTTCAAGATAAATTTGGGAAAAATTCAAACTTGAACATTAGCCGCAACTTTGGATTGGTTTGTGGTATAGCCTTGATATTTCACATGTGCGTTGCTTGTGACAAGACCTTTCTGTTAATGCTTAAGTCAATGTTGCCTTTCAAGGACATTTTTTCAAGGTCAATTTTTTTTTATTATAAAAACTTTAACATTGGCCATGACTTTTGATTGGTAAGTCATAGAGGCTCCATATTTTACATGAAGATTGCTTAGGACAAGACCTTTCAGAAAGCACTATCTTCAAGGTCATATGTTCAGATCAAATTTTGAAAGATTTAAACCAACTTTTGATTGGTATGCCATAGAGCCATGATATTTCACTGGTGCATTACCCATGACAAGACTTGAACATGCATAATAAATTCTGATGATAGGTCAAGGTCAAGGAACTTTAGTGAAAGGCACTCATTGATGACATAAAAACCTTACTTTTAGGTATTACTTTTGATTGATAAGATTCTTACTGTTGAAAATGGGTATGAAGCATCAGTTTTAGGCAATCAAAAGACTTAGGATTTCCATATTCTTGTATCATACCACTATTCTGAGAAATGGCAGTTCTGTGGGCATTGGTGTTTACGAAACACATCATGTTTTCTTTATGAAAGCAAAGTTTTGCTCTATAAATTAGCTCTGGTAAGTATTGTCCATATCAAGGAGTTAGAAGATAACTTGTAATGGTTTGATTCCGTTTGTGGCAATTCATGTTTTCACACACTTGTTCTTACCAATTAGTTTATTTTAAGTGAGATTGCTGTAGGATTTGAAGGGATCTTGTTGAAGTGCTGGTGCAAGAAATACTAGAAATCTATTGCAAGGAGCTCCAGCTGCCATGATATATAGAGATTCTGTTAGAATTAGCGTAAAACTCAATTTTGGAATTGAAAAGAAATACTGTTAGTGTACTGGTAGCTTTAATGTGAAAGTTATGTTCTTTGATTTCTGTAAAAAGCCAATCTGACTGTATGTAAATGTGTGATTTTGGTTGTTCTTCAAGTTACTATGTTTCTAAATGTTGTGGTTAAGAATTAAACTAAAATAAGTTAAAGCAAAGGCACTGGTGTGTCAGCTGCAGAATGTGTAAGATCTTACAAAAAAATGGTATGATATTCCTTAATTAAGGGGTTTGAACAGGATTTATTAAGGCAGTGGACCCGTAATAGTTTCGCAACATTTCGGAACTCATAATTTTTCATAATGTTGACCAAGGTTTCCTAATGAAAATCATTAGGTAACCTCAGTTAATACTGTTAAAGTACATCACTTCTGAAATGTTGCAAAACTTTTCCGGGTCTACTACCTTAAATTGCCAATGATACTGAATCTTGATATTAATAAGTCATCAATATCAACTATACACAAACAATTAAATACTAAATTATGGATTGGCATTATTATTGGTAATATTAAGAGGTTATTTAACATTATCGTGTTCAATACTGAGTTCTATTGGATGAGTACCCTGCAGAACCAGTCTATATTTGACGAGGCGATAGCCGAGTCAAAATATAGACTGGTTCTGCAGGGTACAAATCCAATGAATTCAGTATTGTACACAATCATGTTAAATGACATCTTTATTTCACACCATACATTGAAAGTTCCACAATGAACGATTTACGGCATTTGAGAAAAAAGACAAAATGATCCGGATAAGGGCGTCAAATGCAAGTCACTATGAACATGATGAAATTGAAACAAACATTTGTTTTAAAAATAGAATTCCACATGAAATGTTTATTTCATGTGTCAAGTCGATAAAATGCTTACTGATTATAATATGTAATAAACATAAAATAGGTTGACTACCTGTAGTCGCTTAAAATGTGCATTTTCATGTGAACAGATGATATTTGACAATCAAAAAGCAAGAAACAACAGCAATTTTGTGTCCCTCTATGTCACTTGCATTCTTCTTTTACATTCTTCTTTTTGCTAAACAATGTCACAAATGAAGAAACCAAGAATCTTCTTAGATCAAACTTATTTCAATACCTCCGAACAGAGGGTTTGCTACATTTGAAAGGCTGCAAAAAGTGGTGATTTTCATATTCGGGACTGCAGCCTAGCTTTCTTTGTACAATATAGCTTGCCTCATTTTCATCATACAATATAGGTTGCCTCGTTTTTGGAATAAAATCATATTGCACAGTAGCCTCGTTCTGGTTGTACAATATGGATCTAGATATTTCACTCTCATGTGATGCACAATAAGCGATGCCAATGGTCTAAATTGTTTAGGTGTGAAATAAATAGACAATATTGAAGATAGATTGATTTGAGACTGGCAATAGTATTGTCAATAACAATTGATCAGATATGTGCTGCTTTATTTTGTTTCAGGTTTGCTGAAGTAGAGCATTATACATCATTGCCATTTCAACCAATCAACAAAGAGAACTGTGATATCATTATAGATAAACCTGTCATGTTTATGAAGCTAGATGCAGGTAAACTTAGTGAAAGCATTTTGAGTTGTTATCAGACTGGTTCAAATTATGAAAAGTTATCATTCAAGGTGTGTTAATTAGGAATATTCTAGTTATGTAAGATCCAGTGCACTGCCTACTGAGATATATATATAATACGTACTTAGTGTTTTGTATGAAAAAGAATATCTAACGAGGTTTGAGGGATTGATAATCGTTTAGGCTCTGCCGAGACAATCATCAATTCCCTCATCTAAGTTAGATATTTTTCCATACAATACACTAGGTTCATATTATATTTATCTCATAACCTCTGTTTACTATGTTTTTGTCGATGTTTCTAACAGAAATTAAGGTTTCTAAAAATAACTGCATTATGTCATTGTTCTGAAAATATCCATGTGATATCATAAGAAATATCATATGGGATTTTTATCACACAGATATTTGTTTGGTTATAAGATAAAAATGAAATCATGTTGGGTATACCATTTTCAAATACATAAATGGATTGAGAGAACATGAATTTTGGAATTGAGAATTCTTTTACTTGAATGACAAGCATTTTTGAATACTAAGTACTTATATATATGTATTTATCGTGTAATTTAATTTAGGATCACACCAATACTTTATGGTAATTTTGAGCATCTGTGATTCTTTAATGTTTATTTTCCTGTGCCAACAACTCAAGATCTCTCTTGATTTTAAATCTCAACTGACCAAATTTTAAATCTCAACTGAACAAAAGGTTAGAGCTATCTATAATGATGGCCTGTCCGCCCGGTATCCATCCATTAACTTTCCCGTATTATTGTGAAAGAGTCCACAATTTTCATCCAGTTTGCTTCAAACTTTCACAGAATGATTGTACAAATATAAGGACCATTCCTTTTGAAAAGGGGTCATGTCTATTAAGATTCAGAATGCACATTATGTGCAGACTGATCTTTGTCTATACCTCCTGCTCAAGCAGTAATATTCCAAGTTCAGAATGACAAGGGTTAAAGAAAAATATTTTTCTTTTTCTTTCAGGTGTGAACATGTTTCATCATTTTTGTGATTTTATCAACTTTTACACATCTCAACACATCAATAACTCCTTCTCTCTAGATATACAGATGATTAACTGGGATACTGTGAGTACTTTGATGATGGAAGATTATTTCTGTAATTATCTCCCTTACAATAGAGGGTAAGGGATTGGGCTCAAAACACAAATGATCAGACTGATTTGAATTTTTCCTAGCAAGGCCAAGGCTGACTTAATAACTTTTCTATTCTAGACTCAGTTAAAGATCCTCTGATCTCAAAATCTTATCACAGATCATATAAATGTTAGATTCTTATTGCCCAATGTAATATCTAATCCCTTCCAAACAGAGATTTTTGTTTCCATTAATTTCATATAAGACCTTTCAGCATGTCACAATCTTGCCCTGCTTTAAATTTGAAAATTATTATTTCAATGATTTTTGGTAGATTATCAAAAAATATTGATAGATTATCATTTGATAAACTCACTGCAAAGCCAATGTAATTATCAAAAATTCATACCACGCTTTCATTCATATCTTGCATTATCTAAGTGGAGCCAAATAAGTGACATCATCATGAATGTTGTATGGCATTTGCAAAATGATGCACCCTAAGAAAATTTTTTCTAAAGTGCTCAATTTTGTTTAATTTAGCATTAAAGAAGTAGAATATTTTTTTTTTTTTTTTTTCAAAGTTAGATCGGTTAAAATTTCATTTCTTGAACAACAAAAGCTTTATTTCCACTCATGGTCCTTCCATGAAAGCTTCCATATAGCTTTTGTCACTCAATTGAATATAAATCGACCTTGCACTAAATAAATGATTATCTTCTCTATATTTTTCAGAGTGCAAACAACTATGGAGACCTATTCCATGAGACTTATCAAGCATTTACAAATCTTCCTATAAAGATGCTCAGAGAATTTGAAGGAAAGAGGGTAAATTTCTATTGCTACTTCAACAGGTCATAACAAAATAAAAATAGACATTCCTCACTGTATATTGATCAGTTCAAATCTATTGTAAAACTGCCTATAAATTCAGAGGAAGATTTGATTTATTATCAATCTATTAAAGTAAAATATCCATTTGATTGGATAGTATTCCTTAAACAATCCTTTTAGAAGGAAATTAACATCAACAAAAGAGAAAACATTGCACAATTTTTTTGAAATTCAAGTAATTTCAATTTACTGAAATTATGTTTTCTAGGTAAATAGTCTAAAAGAACCGCTAAGGAAGGATGCTCTTCTTAAAGGAAACAGGGTAATGACAGTTGACACATCTTTTAACCCTTGCCGTGCTGAATAAAAGACATTTGCAAGATTGCATTATGACCGAACAACTAAAAGCTTCGGATGCACTTGTTCTGACTCAGCATTTGATATGAAAATGCTGAGTTTCAAACTTTTCAGGTTTTAAATATAAAGTCAGGAGGTATAGACTAATATCAGACTGCACATATGTGCAGGCTGATCTTTGTCTAACCCCTGCCAAAGCAGAGATCTTCGGGGTTCAGCATGACAAGAGTTAACTGCAAAAAGTTGAATTTTTAAGCTCTACATATAAATTTCCCAAGGAAATTTCTTGAATACATAAGTCAAGGTCATCAAATTAGGTCAAATATCAAATGTCAAATTTAGAAAATATTTCTTTTTACTCCTCTTCAGGTTTGTGTGAAAGAAGCTGTGTTCCCTCTTCTACCCAGAATGAGATGGGGAATGTTCTATAACATGCCTTTGGTAAGCTTCATCAACATGAATCATGTGAATTAGATCAAGTGAAAAAAGCTTTTTTAACTCACCTGACTACAATGTTCATGGTGAGCCTTTGTAAGCTAGCTGTTTCCACGAACGACTTCTGTTGTGGGTCGTCCAGCGTCCATCAACATCTTGTGTGCACTCTAGAGGTCCCATGTATGGCCCTAAATCTTGAAACTTAGTCAGAATGTTTGTCTCTATAAGCTCTTGAACAGGTTAAAATTGGGTTGAGCAGGGCCAAAAGCTAGGTCAAGGGGTCAAATCTTAGAAAAACCTTGTGAACTCTTGAGGCAATATTTTTGTCCTAAATATCTTGATACTTAGTCAGAATGTTTGACTACATGCATGATATCTTGGATAAGTTTGTCAGTTGATCAAGTGGACTCAAAGACTAGATAATGGGGTCAAATATTAAAGAAAAGACCTTGTGTGCTTAGGACATGCTCTTTCAGACTCCTTCTTTCAATCCTGTAGTTAAAATATTTTGAAACTAAGATCTTTTGTTAAGGATATTCTGAATCAAACTTCAAAAGTGGGTCAAATTTTGTCTAAAACTAGGCCATGGCGTCTTATCTTTGTAAAACACTTCTAGTAGATTTGCAACCTTTGTAAACAATAGCTCAGTTGAGCTGTTTAGGGCCAATGGTCCTCTTGTTTTAACCAATAAATCTATGTTTAAGGAGTGGTAAGGGCCTTTCTTCATTAACATTAACCAAAAAATAGTATGTTTATCTTTTCATACTAAATGTTTGACTTTATTACAGATTCCAGGGTGCTATAACAGTAGTTTATTTGAAGCATTTTCTGCACATTTAGTTCATCGATTAAATATACCTCAGGATGGTCCAATAGTAAGTTATATATTACATCTTTAAAGTGGAAAAAAAATTAATTCTTTATAATATGACCTACGTCGTGGGAATGAAATAATCCAGTTGAATATTTTTGATTTTGCATGGGTGTTATTACACTAGTGGAATAACTATGCAAATGAGCCAAGAGTGAATAGCAACGCTATATTGTAATCGCAAAAAGACGTCATAATGTATATATTGTGACATCAGTTCTAAACGGCATTACAAGTTTTGCGGAAAATTGAAATGTTGAATTTCAAGAATTTTGAAGATTTATCGCAAAAATTCAGGTCATATCATAAAAAGAATGAAAAATTTGTGCTCATAAGATACAGAATTTATTTAACTCATCATCTAAAACAGATAAAAACTCGGCGTAGTCTCGTTTATATCTGTTTATAGATGATTCGTTAAATAAATTCGGTATTCCATTACCACTCATTCAATATCCTCTATTTCATTATAATCATTAATGTATTACAAAAAATTTGGTTTATTTTTTTTTGCATCATAGACAATGTTGTAGTTCAAACAATTTATTTTGTGATATCTCTAATGAATGAAGGTTAACTACCCTGTGATCAGGACACGAAAACATTTGCAAATGTTTTTAAAGATGACACTAGGCTGCTCTGCATTTTTGGCTGTTCTGTGTGCATGTGTTAACTTTTTCTCTGATCATTTTCTTCGTTGAAACAACAACTAAATTTCACAGGGATGATGCTAAGGTCATGCTTTTTAGACTCCTTCTTTCAATCCTGATCAGGCTGATAACTTGGGCACTACAGGCTTTTGAGTCACAAAAAAAGACCTTTTATGGCAAATATAGAAAAATCTTCTTCTTTGAAACAACTGGCCAGAATTCAACGAAATTTTACAGGAATGATACTAAGGGCATGCTCCTTCAAATTCCTTCATTTTATGCTGATCAGATTGATTACTTTGGTGCTATTGGCTGGCTGTTGCGTCATCCAAAAATGGCCCCATATGGCAACATATTAAAAAATCTTATTCTCTGAATCTACCAGTCAGAATACAACTAGTCTGCACAAGGACAGGCGTGTAGCTGCCTTTACAGGAGTACGCAGCAGAATCCGAATTATTTTGAAATCAGCCGCGTTCGCCCAATCTGATAATTACCACACTTTTTAAAATACTTTATAAATCATATACCTAAATTGGCTAGCAAATGCCACAGGTAAGACTTGCTGTGAAATGTAGACTAGTTGAAACAAACGAAAGGAAAGCCATTATCTCCATTTTTAACCCTTGTCTTGCTGAACCCGGAATATTCCTGCTTTGACAGGAGGTATAGACAAAATCAGCCTGCACTTATGTGCAGTCTGATCCTAGTCCATACCACCTGTTTTACTTTTTTAAACCAGAAAAGATTTGAAATCATATTTTCAAAATAACTATTGACCCATAGTAATGGCATCAGGTACTTTCAACTCTTTGATTTTAATATGATTTCATTTGAAACAAAATATTCAGCATGACAAGGGTTTATTATGCTAAAATAAATAGATTTTTGTTGGACAAGAAAGCTCTCTGGAGGCCCGAAATTGCACCATTAATTTAAAAAAAATATTTTCGGGGGGAGGGGTGCTCCCTGAACCCCCTAGATTATTTTGAATCCACATTCTATATAGGCAAGCTACACACCTGAAGGATGATGATTGGGGTATGCTTTTTTAGATTCCTTATCTTAATCTGATTGGGCTGATAACTTGGGTGTACAGGGAGCTGCATCACCCCAAAATGGTTTGACCTAATCACCCATACAAACAGGCTTTTAGATCACAATTTTGAGGAACATTCAAGGCCATCTTGATCTTCCACAAGTTTATTCTACATCATGTATCTTCTTTTTCAGCCTGGAAAAGTTCGCATCACTTTACTAGATAGAAAAAGCCAGTATCGAAATATCTTGAATCAAGATGAGGTAATATTACTTTTCAGATAATTATTTTTATATGTTTATATATACTCAGAACAAGAAGTTAAGCGCCACCAATTTTTAGACAGAAGATTTTTAAAGGCAGGGAGCCTGCATTTATTCAAAATAACAGAGATGTAAATTCCAATGTTGAAAGTGGTATGTTGACTTAACAATTTCAAAACGATACATGGGTGGCGATAAATTTTATTGACTTTGTACCTTGAAATGTAATTGACGTATTTTCCCCTTTTTTTAAAACATGAAAAACTATTGTCAAAGCCGACTTACAGTGTTGTCTATGACACGAAACTTTGTTTTAGAAGTCAGATAACACAAATGCGAATAATTCCAGTCACATCTTAGTCAGTAGCGTGTGTAAGATCTGTGAGCATTGATCACTGCGCGCACCCTCCTCAGCATGCCACGAATCAGCCTCTGGATGATGTGTTGAGGGATTTGCTGCCACTCCTGGTGCAGTGCTGCTTCTAACTCAACCACATTTTGTACAGGAGGCTCTCTCCGACGTATACTGCGCCCTAAAATTTCCCACAGGGGCTCTATGGGGTGAAGATCGGGACTACAAGCGGGCCATGGAATTGTGATGGCTTCACATTGCATAACGTCCGCCACGACTCTTGCTCTGTGGGGTCTGGCATTATCATCCATGTACACTGGTCTTGTTCGAAGAGAGTGATTGTTAAAATGTGGAAAAAGGACGTTATCGCGATATTTATCGACAGTCAATGTTCCTGGAACTGTCACTAGGTCCAGTTTACAGCCATAGGAGAAACAACCCCATATCATAGCGGAGCCACTGCCACCCTGATAGGTTTGTTGATGGTACTTTGGTGCGAATCGGGTGTTAGGTTGTCTCTGAACACGAATTCGGCCATCGGTGACATGCAACAACATCCTGCACTCATCTGACCAATGGATCTGACGCCATGATGCCAACGTGCCCTCGCCCTACACCATATTAGACGTTCATTGATGTGTCTCTGTTGTAACTTTTGTTGTTTCAGGGGTCTTCGTGCCTTATACCCAGCCATCCGAAGTTGATTTCGCACTGTTGAAATAGAGACCCGTCTGTGTGTATTCCAGTTGTCCCTTTGTACAGGCGCACTGGTGAAGGGCAGACGTCTGACGTGATGCAAAAGTGCTCTATCCTCTCGAAAAGACGTTACTCTAGGGTGTCCAGATCTGACACGGTCCTTAACATGGTTGGTCTGTGGGTGTTTTTGTACCAAACGTGTTATGACACTGTGGTGATACCCCAGCTGTCTGGCAATGGCTCTACAAGACATTCCAGAATCTTGCATTCCAATTATTTGCCATCTTTCATTTGTAGACAATCTACGCCTTGCCATGACTGAGTTTCAAATCGAAATGTAAACAATTGCACGAGCTACACGACGTAAGTATCTCTGACAGAAAAGCTGATTTTCCACTTTGCACGAGCCCTGGCTTTACTGTCATTGCATGAGACTTGCTGAATATGCACGTGCATCCGAAACGTTTTTAATCAATAGCTACAAGGTTGTTCTAACAGTTTGACAACATAGATAGGTTATTAAAGTTTTCGATAGAAATTTTATTAACTTAAAACTTAGTAGCGCTTAACTTTATGTTCTGAGTATATATAAACACAGGGTACAGATACAACCCCCAAGGTCAAACACCATACTAGACAGGGATTTGTCTGGTGGTATTTTTCTCCAACATTCTATAAGTCAGAGGGCTTTGATTTTGTATCTATTTATCTCGACCCAGAGAACAACACTCATCTTCTCTGACTATTTATCTCCCTCAAGTGGGTTAATTATCTTGGACCTGTATAGGATAGCAACTGGGGGCTTGGAAAGGTTGTAATGGTATTACTGGTGTGAGAAGTGCCAGGAATCTATACTTAGGTTCTCCAACCTCTGATAAAACTATAAGATTGTTCAAAGCTGCATTAAAGCCAATCCAAACAAACATATCCATTCATCTGAAGGAATTATTTGTGAAATGAATTTGTGACCTGTCATGTAAAAAGGTACCATCTGGAAACTATAATGAATAATTGAAAAACAGTATATGTCAACAAGAATTCACATTTCAAAAAACACATTCATAGGAAGATTGATCATTCTAGATTCAGAAAATGGGGTGAGCGCAAAATGATTTGATTGCCTCAAATAAGAAGATTATTTTCAAAGTAATCTTGAAATTCTCTGTCCCATATTTGTTTTGTTTATCTTTCAGTTATATAATGCCTTAAAAACAGTTGGTGATTATGAGGTCAGACTGGTGGCTTATAAATTCAGGTAAATATTTATGGAGTAAATTTTGCCTAAATTTATAAACTAGAAAGCCATGAATGGCTTGAGTCGCTCCACAGGCTTGAAATTCTCATAAAAGCAAATATTTTGACTTGATTTTTAGATATTTTGGGTTCTACTGATGTTGAAAATGATTTTCAAAGTTTGAACTATATAACATATAGAGAAATGACCCCCCCCCCCCCCTAAAAGACAAATTTTTCATCCAATGACAATAATTTTTGGCTGCATGATAATGGGTCACCCAAAGATCATACCAAAAATTTTTGATTGATATCCATCAGTTACATTCTGAGAAAATGATTTTCATAGTTTCCAATATTTAACTTGTTGAGAAAAGACCTCCACCCATAAAATGCATATTTTTCATCCAATCAAAATAATTTTTGGTACACTAATAAAGGGTCACTCAATGATCATTCCAGTGAAATTTGGTTGATATCCAAAAATTAGATTCTGAGAAAATGATTTTCAAAGTTTCCACTATATAACATATAGAGAAATGACCTCTGCCCATAAAATGCATATTTTCCATCAGATCACAATGTTTTTTTGTACACTGATAACGGGTCACTCAAGGATCATTCCAGTGAAATTTGGTTGATATCCAAAAATTAGATTCTGAGAAAATGAATTTCAAAGTTTCCACTATATAACATATCGAGAAATGACCTCCGCCCATAAAATGTATATTTTCCATCCGATCACAATGTTTTTTTGTAAACTGATAAAGGGTCACTCAAGGATCATTCCAATGAAATTTGGTTGATATCCATCAGTTACATTCTGAGAAAATGATTTTCAAAGTTTCCACTGTATAACATATAGAGAAATGACCTCTGCCCATAAAATGCATATTTTCCATCCAATCACAATGATTTTTTGTACACTGATAAAGGGTCACACAAGGATCATTCATGTAAAATTTAATTGGTATCCATTGATTAGAATCTGAGAAAACTCACTTTTTACCATATTTGGAAATTAGCCACGCCCCTTAAATCCACGTTTTTTATTGGATCAAAATTTCTTGAACAACTTTGAAAGAGGGTCACCCAAGGATCATTCCAGTGAAGTTTGGTTGAAATTCATCAAGTAGTTTCTGAGGAGAAGATTTTTAAAGAAAAGTTTACGACCGCACGCACGCACGGACGGACGGACGGACACAACGCCATGACAATAGCCCCAGTGGCTTTCAGCCAGTGGAGCTAAAAAACACATATATTCTCACATAGCTGCCGTTGTATTCTATAACGAATGGCCATCAGAGATATGCTTGTCTTAAAGGTGTGTAAGATCACATTCAAAATGATGGCATCACAACATTGTCTAAAGCACATTTTTATGCAGTCAGACTGAAAGTCTGACTTGCATATAGTGGTCGCCGGCAATCGGATCCTCACAACACCGAATTCGAATAAATCCATGAGCGTGAAAAAGTAAACCCATTCATGATTTTTAGCCCGCGAAAATAATATCAGACTGAATGCTAGCTACCTAGATTTTTTGTGAACAATTCCGATTTCAAAGCCATAATTCCGAATTTCGAATTTGGACATCAAAATTCAGGAGAAAAAAAAAGATTTTGAACGGCGCCGAAAAGGAAACACGAAATCGAAAGTAGTCAGCGACAGTTTTTTAAAGGGACTCGTCTTTTCGTTTTACTTCCCTTACTCAGATAGGTTTATCGTTTAATTTAAAATCCGGTGTTAGGGTTCTGTCAAGGCCGCGCGATTAGAACTAAAAAGTTGTAGACTGCGAATAAAAATCAAAAGGATGGCTTGCCCCTACGTCGCGCCGAATCTTAAAATACGATATCGACGAAAATCAGACTTCTGCGACGACCTGCCGTTTTGGCCTATTCCCAAATAAAAATCTTTATGGTACCCCGCACAGCGTTATGATAATCGGTGCTGTATTATCGTAAATCCAATAAATCGGGAACCATTCTATGTTAACATGTTCCTTTACGAAATAGATCAAGATTAAAGGCGATCAAAGACAATTTATAACTTTTTCGCTGGGTCTCCCGAAAAGAAGGCAAAAGTAAATATAGAAATAGAATCTAATGAACCCGGGCCGATTTCACAGGGTCCACGTCCATATTACACAATCACCGGAAATCAGTCTGTCCCTCTGAAATTTCAGCAGACATACAAGTGACTTTTTCCGATCCAAAAACCAAAGAAAAGCGGGGTTTTCTCACCTACTTGCTTGACAGATATTACTGGCTTAAGTATGGTGAGCAACCCAACGTTATGACATGTTCATTGTGAATAAAAAAAAAGAGAAAAGCAGAGTTAGATAGTTAACAATATTATGTTGATTTGTTGACTCGAGTGCAATTTTTGGGGTGGTTTTATGTCTGTAGCTATTTTCTGTTAACTCGACATGAGTATTGGCCATACCAGGAGCTATCCCTATTATCAAGGTGGATGACGATGGAAGATATAAGAATTAAGCCCTTACTATTTTTATATTATTATACTGACCTTGTAGTAAAGCATTGGCCCTCCAAGAAGTGCTCTTTTCATCAAAAGCAAGGGCTTTAAGCATGAATAAGGCAATATTTTGGAATGAAAGGTCAGAATAGAAGGCCAAAGATCTGAAGTGTAGATTTTAGCCTTAGATTTTAGAAAATTTGTTATAATTAAAATATTTCAATACTCAAATATTGTTCCGTCCTGACTGCATTCAGGCCTTTCAGGCCTTTGATTTCAGTATTTCTACCATCAGAGTGTTTCAAACTGGTTTACTATGTACAAGACTTGTTCAATGTGAGAAAATGAGTCTGTTAAACAATTTTGAGACAAGTTGACCCTAACCAAGGGCTTGCTTAATAATTTTTCTATTGTAGACTTGGTCATCTCAAACAAAATTTCATGACTGATCCTACATTCATATTGCCCTAATAATTCAATTTGACTTGTGTTAATATTCGTGCATTCTGATTTGTTGAAAAGTTGGTATTATTTCTCAATGAAAACAATTTTGAGTATGCAGCTATTTTGTAAGCTTCTACCCAAAGTAGTCCCATTACAAAACTGTTTTTCAATTAATATATCTGAGCAGGTTTGCTTCGATAAATTAGAGTTTAAGATATGAAAAGAGTATATATTGATTTCATTGAGTTTTGAGACTTAAAATCCTAATCACACTCATGTATGAATCTGCTCCACGAATTCATACAGTATGATTAGGTTTTTTAGTTCCATATGTCAATGAAATCAACAAGTACTCTCTTCATCTCTTAAGTGTAAGTAGATTGTGGCATGCAGTGTAACACCTAACCCTGATGCTGAACCTGTAATATTACTGTTTGTGCAGGTATATAAATGAAGATCAGCCTGCACATACACATGCAGGGCTTAGTGCAAGACTGTACCAAATATATTTACATTGTATATACACTTGTTACAGTCTTGCACTAAACCCACGGTCATGTTCGTTCCATTAGATTGTAGTCAGTTGTGTCTCAGCCCTGTTTTGAAAATCATATTTCAAGGTCAAACTTCTGCAAAATTGACCAAAAAACTCAAATCTTTTTTATTTCATCCAGACTATTCATGATACAAAGCTCATATTTGGCATGATTATTTGATCCATATGGATTTGTAGATATGAAAGTCTAGGTCATGGGGACAGGTCCCAATCTTATGTCCAGGTCAAAGTTCTGAAAAGTTTGCTGTTTCATGGCATTTGCGTTTTGCAAATCATTCAAAGGCTATATTTATCATTATACAGCAATCTGGTTCTAATGAATTTAAGTTGAGAAACAAACTGATTTTGATACATGAAAGTTTAGATACTTTGTTTGATTTCTTCAATATTGTAATATAAATTGTAACATTAAATTATATTTGTTTCCAGGGAAATGCCTTATTTGGAGCAAGTGAAGGTATGTATCAATATTTCCTTTTCATTGTAAAATGAAGAGAATAATCATTTAGTGCTTTAATTGAGACATTATATTTAAAATTAAATCACACTGAATGAAATTTTATTAAAAAAACAGTCTTTGATTACATGTACATAGTAAAATTGCATTTAAATCAAAGTTGCAGTCTGATTCTTACCGTTTCTTACCGTCCTAGACATCATAGGTTAGGCAATGTTTGCCTCTGTTGATGCTTTTTGACATCTTTATCATATCTATTTCTGTCGTCGCCATATCTATTTCTGTCGTCGCCAATCTATTCCCAAATAAATCTTAGATCTTAGACTCTACCACATGTTTTGCCAATTTAGGTCTGAAAAGCAGAAGAAATACTGACTAACATTTAGTGCATTTAGGACTTTGCCATTTTTACCATGGATATTATTCAGCATGATTAGGGATAAAAAAAGTTTTATTGTTACCATTGTTTCAGATATCCCACAATTCTGATGTATTTATTGGTATGCATGGAGCTGGCCTCACACATATGTTGTTCCAGCCAGACTGGGGTGCTGTTATAGAATTGTAAGGTTATAAGGGACCTTTATACAAAATAATATGCAATTAATATTTTTGACAATAATATTGCCATTGATGCTGAATCCAGGAGCCTGTTTAACTAAACATATGTCTGACGAAAAAATTCATCGTAAGTCAAATTCGCAAATTGTACTCGGTGTTTTATTATAGGGATGAGTGTCTTTTTCACTGCGTTTATTGGGGTATAAAGTGCAATTGCCTTAGCACATGGCAAATAACGCCATGTGCTAAGGCAATTGCACTTTATACCCAAATAAACGCAGTGAAAAAGACACTCGTCCCTTATAATTGCAATCCTATAGATCGAAGAAACTATTAAATACTCGGCCAAACATTAAAGCTTCAAGTCTACTTTCTCCGCGTAAAAAATTACACGATCTATTTTTAGATCATGTACTATCGTATTGTTTATCTCGCTATCGAAGTGAAATGTCACAAAGTAAAACAAATGATACACAGATAAACGACAACATTAAAATTCGTAGAGGTACTTATGACAAAAAAGCTTGTTTCTGCCAAGTAAGTCTGTGTTTTTAAACGAAAACGGCGTGGTCGGTCTTAGTTGAGAGGGTTGCTTGACGGTCTTCGTCGACTTGCTGTTTTCTAAGTTTACGTCGGCGCAGAATCAGAACTGCATGCTTGTTATCGTAAATTCTTTCGAAAATATCTTAATTTATAATAGATTGAATAGAAATGTTGCGTTGATGATCGGGAACTAAGTTAATTCGAGTTCCTACAACACAGGACTTGCAGATCGAAGTTCGGGGGTTTCCCGAACGACCTATTGCACTTTATACAGAAATAAAGTGCAATGGATTTCCCCACGTGATGCGATTTGAACCAATCAGAATTCTTTATTTTATTGGATTGCAATTATTCATTATTAGATTCTACCTTGCAATATCTCATTGGAATTGTCTTCTGAAGACAGGTTCTTTGTTGCCCATATCCTTTAGAATGACAATATTATTGATTGTATGTGAGCAATATTGAGTATTGACTTATATCTATATTAGATTGGCTTTTTCTGGAGAAAACCAGAGGTCTTGCCATAGCCTAGGCATTGTCGTTGTTACTGTTTAGGAAAACTTTGACATTTTGTGATATCCCTGCTTCTACTAAAGGCATTCACTTGAAACTTGGCACACATCACTACTAAAGAACCACCTATGCTTTCAAGGAGGACATTTCTAGATGCATTTTGTGTAGATTATGTCCCTTTTTTTACCTAGATTTTTGTCCAATATCCAGCAACCAACAGCCAAGTGTAGGCACCTGTCGGAAGTACTCTTGTGCAATATTATTGTCAACAGTATTGGTCGTGTATTGGCTTTTATCATGCAATGAAGCCTGTATTGACCTGATATCACCTGTCTAATAACATAACATGATATCAGGTAGTCCATTTTTAGAAACAGTTTGCATACACTCACAAGAATTTCTTTGATTTTCAAGGGTTCATTATGATTAAGCGCTGGATGATAAATAGAATAACATATTAGTGTCTTAAAATATCAATGTTATCTGAACTCTGCTTCAGTAAATTATCATGACAAAACAAAGCCTCTTCATGAATTCTCCCAACGTTGACCAGATAAGATTGATATATTAAAACACTAATTTGTTATTCTCTATAATGATTTTGATTTTCATTTGTGATAAAAAAAGAATTAATTATCTACCTGTTAGTCTACTACTACATTTAGATACATTTGAACATATACCAGTACTTTTTTCACGTTTCCATTTCTCTGTAACTCTTAAGAGTATTTGTACTCCATGAATCAATGGTTAGAACAATGGCACCAGGGAAGGTCCCTAAGGATCAAATCCAAGCCAGATTGTGAGATTATTTCTGTTAAAAAAGGATAAACTCAATGTTGCTTTTAGCCTGGTGGAATGGTCCAATTTAAAAAAAAGTTGCAGAAGGTAGCTTTTGGAAGATGAAATTTTTAGCTTGGCTGTTTATTTTTAAAAAACAACAAACTCTGAGGTGTGGCTACAACCTTCATCATCATTGTGAGAAAACTTTGACATGTTGGTATATCTCCAGTATAATAACCTCTTCAAACTTGACATTCATGTTCACTATCAATTGAGCAACCTGTTCTATCAAGTGGAATAACTCTAGATGCATTTGTGAAAATTATGCCCCTGTTTCCACTTAGATTTTTTGGTACACTATCCAGCATCAAACAGTCAAGCATAAGCACCTGTAAGCAATAATCTTGTTAATATCTCTTATATTTGTCAGAGAACCCATTTTTTACAATAAAGAAATTGCTTTTTTTCCCACAATGTTTTCCTGAATTTTTTAGGGGCAAGGGGTAGTAAGGGAATGGGTTAGACACCAGCTCATATTTTACCATACTCTTAATTGTTTTTATCTATAGGTATAATTGTGGTGACAAAAACTGTTATTATGATCTTGCCCGACTGCGAGGTGTGAAATATTTCACCTGGGAGCGTGAGGACAAGGTGGAACAGCAAGATGAGGTGATATCTAATTATAGAAATGATGCAATCATTGTCTACTTAATTTTAGGATAATTTGGTCCAAGGTTTTTCTGCAAATTTTCCAAAGTTTTGGTTATGATGTTTTTTGTTTGCAATAAAGATGGCTCAGTGCAATACAGTTGTAACTGCCTTAATGGTTAAAGGCAGTTACAATAATGGTTAAAGGCAGTTACAATAATGTTTAAAGGCAGTTACAATAATGTTTAAAGGCAGTTAAAATAATATTTAAAGGCAGTTACAATAATGGTTAAAGGCAGTTACAATAATGTTTAAAGGCAGTTACAATAATGTTTAAAAGCAGTTACAATTATGTTTAAAGACAGTTACAATAATGTTTCAAGGCAGTTACAATAATGTTTAAAGACAGTTACAATAATGTTTAAAGGCAGTTACAGAAATGTTTAAAGACAGTTACAATAATGTTTAAAGGTAGTTACAATAATGTTTAAAGACAGTTACAATAATGTTTAAAGGCAGTTACAATAATGTTTAAAGGCAGTTACAATAATGTTTAAAGGTAGTTACAATAATGTTTAAAGACAGTTACAATAATGTTTAAAGGCAGTTACAATAATGTTAAAAGGCAGTTACAATAATGTTTAAAGGCAGTTACAATAATGTTTAAAGACAGTTACAATAATGTTTAAAGGCAGTTACAATAATGTTTAAAGGCAGTTATAATAATGTTTAAAGGCAGTTAAAATAATGTTTAAGGCTGTTACAATAATCTTTAAGGCAGTTACAATAATGTTTAAAGGCAGTTAAAATAATGTTTAAGGCTGTTACAATAATATTTAAGGCAGTTACAATAATGTTTAAAGGCAGTTACAGCTACTGTGTGCTGAATTATCTATTTATTATCTGTCATGTCAATTTTTAATTCATTATGAAACTCAAGAAACCATTTATTAATCTTCTTTATAATAGCCAATGTCTTCCAAGTTAAATCACCTTCAGCTCGGGTAATATCATTTTTTCCGGTAAAAATTGTCATATACCCTGGCAAGAAACCATATAACTAATGATATCATTTTAAATAATGCATGATTTATTTCAGGGAACATATTGATGAATTTCAAGAATTTTATCACCCAGATTTAATAGAATACCAAGTTTTGTGCAAATATTATATAAACTTGTTATCTAAAATAGACAAAAAGTCCACAAAGCCTTGATTTAACCTGTCTTTCAATGACTTGTTTAACAAATTCAATATTTTATGACCATGCATTGAATCCTCTATATTTTCAGGGTCATCATCCAACATTAGGGGCTCACCAAAAGTTCACCAACTACAAATTTGATGTCCCAGAATTCATGAATTTAGTTGCCAAGGCAGCTGACCATGTACGATCTCATCCAAAATATCAAGCATTAACTGCGTCAAATAAAGACCAAACTAAGGATGAATTGTGATGCTGTGTGTGCTGTGTGTTCTAGTGTTAACCCTTTCCTGTTTTACAAAATTTTACTCCTGTCCAAATTCAAAGGTTTTGCAGACGTAAACTTAAAGTGGATTTAATTTGAAAAATAACCACTTGGTAGGGTAGAAAATAGTGTGGAAAAAGAAGAAATTGCTTGTTAGGAGCATTTTTTTTCTTTTTTCACAATGTTATCTCAATAATAAAATCACAGGCACATAAAAAGCAGGGATTAAACAGTAAAGGGTTAATTCATTTCCACATATTCCTGCTTTTAAAAGCCCAATGAAAAATATATGAAATACACTGTGGAAAATGAAGAAATTGCTTGTCACAAGCAATTTCTTAAATGTCTTAAATGTTTTGCTTCTCTAGAATACAAGATTTTAAGAATTTCTTCATTTAAAAATTTTCATCTGCAACTTCTTTGATTAGAAAAGCAAGGATTTAAAGTTAGAAAATAAGTTCAATGTTAGAAGAAAACATTGCAAGAAAAGGAAAAAATGCTTTTGCAATTTTCCCTTTCCTTTAAGTTTTAAAAAAAGAACAATAAATAAATAAATTTAAATAAAAAAAAAATGAAATCCTTACAAGATCAGGGTGGTATTGTTATGGGCTAATCTTAAAGTTTTCTCTTGATGATTATTTGATATTGAGTTAACACAAATGTAATAAGTGACATACCATGTATCTCCATTCTTCTGTCTTCCAGCTTGCATTCGGAACACCACTCGGCCAATCTAACGATGAACCTCGGATGTACATAGACGGACTATTTTAAAAATTATGGGAAAACCTTGGAAAAACTGGATGAAGTCAGTTGAAATGGCATAAGCCCTTGAAACTTTGAGTGAAAACATTCGACGTTGTCAATGCTACTTGTTTAAGTCACTGACGTGAAACCATCGTATACTTATATAAATATCTTTAGATTCTTAAATAACGGCTGAAAAATCTTTATTTCTGAGAATGATTCGTCATTCTCAAAAATTAAGATTTTTCAGCCGTTATTTACTTTGAAAAATATCAATCTAAAAATAGTGCCGGTTGTTTCCGCGCTAGTTTTTCTTACACTGTTTCCTCCTAACAAAATGCACAATTTTGTTACATACCCATCAGCCTTATATACATCCGAGGTCTGTTGCAGTTTACGGAAATGGCCGAGTGATGTTCTGAATCTTCCAGCTTGGTGCATGGATTAGCCTACAGTCATGCGCAAACATGAATCTGATCTTAGTATACACTGCCATATAACTATAACTTGGTGAAATATCCATATAGTTAGTTAATCATCATTGTCCCATTGTTAAAGATATTTTAATGTTTTCTGCATTAAATGATAGAAAATAAAGTATTTTTATAAAAGAAAAAGGTGTTTACTAGTTCTGCTGTTTTCAGAGAATGTTGCTACAAGTGTAATTATCCTTTCACATTGTTGTGTGAAAACTCTGACATTTTGTTATGCCCTTGGTATCTTTTGAAACTTGAAATATATGTTCCTTTTTTGAAGAGCAATCAATTCTGTAATAGGATTAGCTCCAGCTGTATTTTCAGCTCACCGGAGCATGAAGTGCTCATGGTGAGCTTTTGTAATCTATCTGTGTATGGTGTCTATCGTGTGTAAAGATCTTGTGTGCAATATAGAGGCCAAATTTTTTGCTCAAATGTATTGAAACTTAGTCAGAATATTTGTAAAAATAATAATAAAAAATCAAAAAGAAAAAAAACAACATCCGAGACTGAGAGGTAACTGTAGGATGTTCTTAAACATCTTGAATGTAGACTACCTAAAGAAGTCATTTGCGAGCGTATTACATTGCTCGCATTGATATATATCAAAATCATTGTTAAAGCATATGGAAGAAATGGGTAAACCCGAGGTCATTATTTCTGCATTATTGCATAAAACTGTGAGTCTTCGGGTCGTTATGGGTATATGTTAACGGAAAAAACGCGGGCGATAACGGGAGAAAACGTGGATTAACCCTGTATTCAACGGAACGCAAATGACCTATGATGCTTTTAGGATGTGTGGTATGTCTCTGACTGAGGCCGCTGTCATAGCACAGATGGTAATGCATCAATCTCCCAATCCATTTGGAACACCACTCGGCCAATCTCATGATCAACCTGGGATGTAAATAGACGGACTATTTTGAAAAATCACGGGAAAACATTGGAAAAATTCGATGACGTTAGTTAAAATGGCTTCAGCCCTCGAAAGTTTGAGTGAAAACATTCGACGTCGCCAAAGCAACTTATTTGAAGTCACTGACATGAAATAACGGCTGAAAAATCTTAATTTTGAGAATGATTCGTCATTCTCAAAAATCAAGATTTTTTAGCCGTTATTTACTGTAAAAAATATCAATCTAAAGATAGCGCCGGTTCGCTAGTTTTTGGCCTGGTTTAGCAGGCCATAGGAAACAACCCTGTGTCCTGGAAATTGCCTAGGAAAAAGATAATCAAGTCAAAAACCGAACAACGTGTGTACTACGTAGCTTTTTTGTGCTCATGCACGTACAAAATATAGGTCATCAACTTTTGTGCAACACGATGTGCTTTGTATGTTCAACGCGGTGCTTGTATATCACTACGCTGTGCTAAAATCAAAATACTGAAAGTACTGAAGGCGAGGGAACTAAATAGACGAAACAACACACAAGGTCAATTTTCTGGAACATGACCTTCTTTATTCACCTTGTCCTTATCATGTATACAAGATATCTTTCTTATCACTGCTAAAATCACTGCTGTGTAAAAGATACATAGCTTTTATAGTTGATCTTGATGGATGACCTTGCTTCTAGGTAAAGGAAGAAAGTGCTGCTAACTAATACTTTCTCACTTTCTCCTTTCTCCCTAAAATTATCTACCCTTTCTACTACAAATTATACTAATTTGCCAACATATTGTATGTAATCTGCAACCTTTTGCAATTTGCACCTGTCTAAACATTTGTTGTCTTGTAATGGATTAATCTAAATTAGAAAAATAAGAGCCTTGTTCCATCCTTAAACCCTTAAACAGACAACAAAATTTTAGACTGGGCCAACTTGGAACAGGTTTGCAATAAATCAACATTGGTGTAATTTGATATATTACAAGGGTAGAAATTAAAACACTATGGGGTATGAGTATAGGGTTTCCCATATTGTGGTAAAGGAAGAAATTGACCCTATCAATTCCTTGAGTTCCCACTGTAAAATACAACTTCTTTATGGAAAAACCGACGAGCTTGTGCCCCTAGAAAAACATCATTACTTCGGTTGTTAGACGGAATGATCGCATGGATAAATTGACTGACTAGTAGCAAACCAATTATTTAGACTAAAATGATAAAAATGCGAATTGCGCCTGTCTGCAAAGCGTTATCGGGCGTGGTAATCTATACCTTGGGAATTAGTTATTTTGGGCGGACTCAGCGCTATAAAGTGAGCTTACCTTTCGACATTTTTCCTTTGAAGTGAGTTCGGAATGTGGCTTACGATTCACATAGGTAAATTGAACCCTTTGTTTCCATCGACTTAAAAAGCCTTGCTAAAAATATTAAAAAACAAAAAAATGGAGTGCATACCTTCAAATGCCATCTTGCCTCTTTATAAACCAGGCCTTCGGTGCTTTTAGCGCTTTGATTCTTACACTGTTTCCTTCTAACAAAATCACAATTTTGTTACATACCCATCCGCCTTACATTCGTCCGAGGTCTATTGTAGTTTACGGAAATGGCCGAGTGATTTTCCGAATGTCTCCCAATCTTCAAGCAAGGAATGTCATTTTCATCAGTGAAGCCCGATTTATATATACTTTTTTCCAGACATCCCATCAGTTGGACACATTAAATTTTTACCATTATCCGCTGAGCAATGTGTTCGAGCCAAACAATGTGTTTTCAAACACCGAAGAAACAGCCTTTCCCTTGCAAACTCACACTCCTTTGACAACAAACACAAAATATATTATATATTTTTTGGTATAACAGTTGGACTGTCGACCGACTGTAGACCGTTTATTTTTTAACTCATTATATAACATCAAACCATCAATACAATGAATAAAACTACTTAAAACAACAAATGAGGACTAATGTAGGAAAAAACCTACAAACCGGTCATATTCAACTCAAGAAGTTACGCCTGAGAACGCGTCATGGCGCTCATGTCTTTTACAATATTTTACGTTATACGACTAAAGACCATAAAAGGCCGATATGTTCGACGTAGAAACACTCTTAACTATCAACAGGCATCGAGACGAACGACTACGAACGCTTCACATAGCGTTCAAACGCTACACTAGATACAACAAACGCTTTATATAGCGTCGCCAACATATGACCACGTACGATTTACAGCGTAGCGCGACAGTATACTCGACTACTACGTACAATACACACCGTCAACTGACATGACAAATGACTCGAACGCATCAATGTTCCAATGATGCACAGAACGAACACATGTCGTTCAATCACATACAAAACGAACGCATCTGACGTTCAACGACAACTTAAAACCGATCTCGACCGCGGTTCTAGATATCATGTTTACACTGCTAACATACCAATCAATTCTAGCCAATTTATTAAACGACCGAATATAAGTGAACTAACCAAACAACTTCAAATATTTCAAAATATAAAATTAGATAATCAGTCCGTCCACAGTCGATTTCCAACTCTGAATGATGAACTTAATACATGCACGAAACACTCGTGCACTACAGAGACGCCACCTATCGGAGCTTAGACCTAGCAAGGGAAATCAATTTTCGTCTAATTCGCTATCTCAAACGCCGAAAATTACATTTCCCTTGCAAACCCACACTCCTTTGACAACAAACACAAAATATATTATATATTTTTTGGTATAACAGTTGGACTGTCGACCGACTGAAACTAAAAGAACGGGCATGTTAGCAAAGTATACTTAACTATGATAAATTTACATGCCATGCTTATAAACCAAATTAAGGATACTCTCAATTTCTCTTCAAAAGAACTTTTTATATACCCATCCTTACCGAACTCACTAAGCCATCTACCGGGACGTTTAAAGAGTCTGTCCGGTATGCCATTATTTGCGACAGCCGATGCCCCGCCTGCACGCAAAGAATGAAAACAGTATTTCTCAACGTTTTCATAACTCTCATAAACATTCCACGAAAATGACTGTATGAAAGAGACCTAGCACGATCCCTCAGTTTGTGACCCTTTTTAGTCGCACTCAATTGACCGAACAGCAATAGCTGCAATTCATTGCTAATCTTTATCCACTTTAAATATATTTCTAAATTACCAACTGGACAAAGTACTGTACCCATCCTAGCTATATACACCCATGCGTCATCTCTATATTTATCTGTTTTACTAGACTCAATGAAAAAAAAAAATAAAAACTTCACTTCTTTTCAAGTTCAAACCGCCGAACTTATTAAAAAGACAGCAAAGCAATCAAACAATACAAAAGTTCTCTGATTCATTATACATCCTTCAGTATGTAATTGTTCATACAGCTTTTGCAGAATTTCAACGGTCATGGGTTCCTTCTTATTGACGGGCTTAGCCAATTTTCTTATGGCGACTTTAAGCACATACACACTTACCTACTATCTGTAGGTGATATATAATCGAACAAATTTTTGAACCACTTTACACTATAAAACGCATTTATCACTGCAGTAGGGGTATTCAAACTCTGGATTAGAGATAAAATATATAGAGCTACATGGAAGGCTTTCTCAGGCAAGGTATCCTCTACCTTTAAACTATTTATAACAGCCCACTTTCACCAACGCTGAAATCCACGCTCGTAAGCATTCGAAGTATTGTCAGCCCTGGACTCTATCAATAATCGTGGTAACACAGACACCCTGTCCGCCAACACTTCCGGCAACTCCAGATCATTCAACTCCTTATCATATCTCTGAAAAAATAAATGTAAAATCAGCAAAAGGTCAATATCGTTTATAAGGGAAACAAATCTTGCACTACAGCAATCTTTATTTACTAGATTTGTCTCCCTTAGACCGGAACCACACTGAAATCAATGTACAGTGCTAAATTTTTACATTTCAAATCAACAACCCCAATGCCCGAATAGTAATTACCTGTATACATGGGATATAAACTTTTTCTGGTGGAAGTAGCATTAAATCCTTGACAAAAGGGTGAATAGCATAATCTTTATATGAAAATAACATCAGCCAAAAACTGGCTGACTTCCACTCAAGGACGACTAGGATGCCTCGTGCACCGCCAAATCTTGTTTTTCCCAATACTCTCGGTACCAACATGACAGGGGGGTGGACAAAAGACCAAATTTTTTACTCGGTCATAAGTAAATGCATCTAGTGGAAGTCAGCCAGTTTTTGGCTGATGTTATTTTCATATAAAGATTATGCTATTCACATTTTTAGTCCCCTACCGGCGAAAGCCGAAGGGGACTATAGGTTTGCGCTCCGTCCGTCTGTCTGTCTGTCTGTCCGTCTGTCCGTCCGTCAGTCCGTCTGTCTGTCAGTCCAGATTTCAGTTTTCCGGACTTTTTTTCTTAACCCTTGGAGATATTGAGCTGATTTTTGGTATGTGAGTCCGCATCAATGAGTTACAGAACGAGTTCGAGTTTGGTTCCGGTCCATTGATTTTTGTGGAAGATACGGATGCTGGACTTAAAAAAATACCAGGAAATTTCAGTTTTCCGGACTTTTTTTCTTAACCTTTGGAGATATCAAGCTGATTTTTGGTATCTGAGTTCGCATCAATGAGTTACAGAACGAGTTTGAGTTTGGTTCCGGTCCATTGATTTTTGTGGAAGATACGGATGCTGGACTTAGAAAATTACCAGGAAATTTCAGTTTTCCGGACTTTTTTTCTTAATCCTTGGAGATATTCAGCTGATTTTTGGTATGTGAGTCCGCATCAATGAGTTACAGAACAAGTTTGAATTTGGTTCCGGTCCATTGATTTTTGTGGAAGATACGGATGCTGGACTTAGAAAATTACCAGGAAATTTCAGTTTTCCAGACTTTTTTTCTTAATCCTTGGAGATATTCAGCTGATTTTTGGTATGTGAGTCCGCATCAATGAGTTACAGAACAAGTTTGAGTTTGGTTCCGGTCCACTGATTTTTGTGGTAGATACGGATGCTGGACTTAGAAAATTACCAGGAAATTTCAGTTTTCTGGACTTTTTTTCTTAACCCTTGGAGATATTGAGCCGATTTTTGGTATGTGAGTCCACATCAATGAGTTACAGAACAAGTTCGAATTTGGTTCCGGTCCATTGATCTTTGTGGAAGATAGGGATGCTGGACTTAGAAAATTACCAGGATTTTTTTTTATCCTCAGATATATTGAGCTAATACTTAAAATATGATACAACTAATAATTTGGAGAGGTAGTTATACCTTTTCCACCAAGATACTGACAAAAGACTGCTTTAGGGATATAAATATAAATCCGGTAAGGGACTTGGTATTGCCATGCAATACTTCCGAATGCTTGTTCTTTAATGAACTAAGGAGCCAGAGATGCCCAAATCGTCCTTCTCACTTACTTTCGACAAATTAATATGCGCAATCATTTTCAGATATAAGTATCCACTCAACCTCTAAGGAAATGCATTGTTTGGTTCAAAATGATATATCTTTAAAGCTATATCTTGCAAATTCTCCTTCATTCATCCTTTTGCCACTATGCTACTAACATTTGAATTAACAGTGAACCATTTCACTCTCTGAGAACTATAAACGGCACTCAGCTCTCTCCAGGTGGACGATCTCTCAGATTCTTGTGGGTCCCACATACCGCGAACAACCCCGCTACGAGTATAAGCCCCATAACCCGCAAAAACTGTATTACTCGCATCACTGTACACTATATGAGAACAAATGTTCACTCTAGAAAACAACATTTTATTCAAATCTGGCAATTTTTCTCCCACAAAATAGCAACATTTTGCTCTCGTCGGACAAAGCTATGTATAAATCCAGCGAAATAGCCATAATAACATCAATACTAAGACATTAAGTCATTATTTGACAAACAGATTCAACGACCATGGAATAGAAATGATCTGACCTACAAAACTGGAAACTTTTCTGACTGGTACAGTTCTAAAGTTCAACAAACATTGCAGGGAGCCTAGGGTTTTCTAATCCTTTCCTCTGGGATTTTAAGGAAAAAATCAAAAGACTTATTAAAATACCTAACCACTGTAACTCTTGCGTAGGGATACAAGATTTATCTGCCTTGGGTATACATCCAAAAGCCAATAAATCCTGCTTTTCTCACGACTAACAATCAATGTGTCAGACATTTTCTCTGTGCCGAAAACATCATTTAAAAACTCTTCCCTTCGCCACGCCATTTAGCTATTAAACTCCTCGTTACCTTGGTGAATACGTAACAGGCCGAACTTAGGCCAAAAAGGTAGGACAAAAAGTTTATAAAACTTTGTAACTCCTTTGAACCGATGCCATGAAAATCCTAAAAAGTTTGTATGGGCGGGATAAATATCAATGAAATTATAAGCCGAACGAATGTCAAATTTAATCATCCACGAACTATGTTTCAATATCTCACCAACTGTTTCCACATGTGCATAATTACTATTCTTAAATCTGAAATCAATCTTGTTTTGCAATTACTCTGAACTGAAAAAGTGAGGGGATTTCAACAACTGTAGGCATACCAAAACATTATGTAATCAAATCACTGTCGAAAAGATCCTGCATTGCATCACTAACAAATTTCTTTTCTGCCATGGCAGATTTATTATTGTTTGAAAACGATGACGAGGGAAGGGAATAAATGGGGATATTGTACCAATTAATGATTGTATTTATTACAAACTCATTAACATTGATATTTCTCCAAAAAGAATAATGCTCTTCCGATCTATTCTTTACAATTATTTGTTTTTGACTTGTTCATACTCATAATAGTCTTTAGTAACTTATTATAATCAGAATTGTATAATAAACTACAATACTCATCTTCTGTATTCAAATTTGGTAACTATCCAAGACCAGGCTGCTCTCTTTTTAGTAAACGCTGACTGCCCCCGAGCCTCTACTGTAGGGACAGTTTGTACGGAGATGACTGACTTCTCCACACAATAAACGGGGTCTATAAAATTCCCTCGGCCCTTCCGGGGGCGGAAAGGAACTAAGGGCTGCTACTGTCGCATGTACTGGTTCTGCTACTGGCGGTCAGTTTCACAGGCCCCCATCGGACGTGTCCGCGATACGCACATGCTTATTTCTCTTCCTTATAACGCCACAAAGCTCTTTAAGAAGCTCACCAACGTATTGACACTTCTGGTTTTCAAGCGCCCACGATGCCTGGTTAATACTGTCCAAACGGTTTCACGCTTTTACTGAAAAACAGCCCCTTCGTCTCGTCTTATAACGAATTAATTTCTCGCCTCTGTTTGCGCACTTCGGGTAAGTAATATTTTATGTCATTGTTCTAATCACTAAACAACTCGTATTCTATTGACATAATTGACTGAACAATGTAAAAATTGAATGCCACGTGCTCAAAAATGATTAAAAATTAGATAATCAGTCCGTCCACAGTCGATTTCCAACTCTGAATGATGAACTTAACACATGCACGAAACACTCGTGCACTACAGAGACGCCACCTATCGGAGCTTAGACCTAGCAAGGGAAATCAATTTTCGTCTAATTCGCTATCTCAAACGCCGAAAATTACATTTTCAGTCACAATCTATAAGCATTTTTTTTATCTTATTTACTTTTGCGACCGTAGCAAATAAAAATTTGATGTAATTTTGGCTTTTTAGTAATTACCAGTTAGTATTTTCAGTGTTTATAACAAGATTTTCGGTTGAGTAAAGGAGTTGAAACATACAATAGGTTAACTGTATAATAAATTTGTAGCAGTAGCCATATTACTGCTCTGATTTTTGTCTCGAACGGTCATTTACCAGTTGTAGGGCTGACAACCAATTAAATTCTGTTATCATGTGGTCAAAACCCACACTTATATAAGATAAGATAAGATAAGATAAGAATTATTTTATTATAGTGACCTGTGTATATACATGTTACATAATAATTTACAAATACAAAATTGGAAATTCACACCCGGCCCGAACGGGCCTATAAGTCACCTGTACTAATTTTGTTTGAATTCGTACGCATTATTACTTGAATTGTTTAAATATTTCTATCCAAATATATATATGAATAGCAACCTACTAATTCCACGCAGTAATATAATCTACGATTATATGGACACATCTATAAGGAAATAATTTTATGCTGTATATATGGACGAACGTCGCTTTTGAAAAGCTTTAGTAATATATTTTGAGGTAATCCGAGTATGTTGACGTATAAGTAATTTTAAAACATCCTCTTTAGATAGAGTATTATTTTCTTCTAAAACGGATGACAAAATTTCTTTACGTATTTCACTATAATGACCGCATTCCAGCAGAAAATGGATTTCTGTTTCTACTTTTGCCATCTGACAAAAGGTACATTTCCTTTCTTCTGGTGCTTCTCCTATATAACGAATCGGTCTCTATACGAAGTGGTAACACTCCATATCGAAATTGTGCTAGTAATGATCTTTCATATTTTGGTAAATGCAGCAATAAAAAGGGTTCTTTTTTCAGTTGTATTTTAAATATTTTAAAAGTCCGTAATTTCGGGGATTCGTCAACTTGTCGTTTCCACACATTTTCATAGTTCTCATAAATTCTGCTTCTGACAGCTTGTAAATCAACAACTTGCTTGTTTATAAAGTTCGTGGAGTGTCCTGTTTCATATAAAATGTTCTTTATTTCTGTACACCAATTATTATTGGTGGCGTTTTTTCCAAAATCATTATTGAACACGTGTTTTAATACTCTGTTTTCATCCAATAAAACCAATTTATTCCAAAGTCTTAACATGTTCATTCGCCTTCTATATACACTCGGAATCCAACCCGTATCCCCGGTAAGCCCCAACACTGGAGTAAAGCGGTGAACACCCAGAAAATAACGCATTGCTCTATTTTGTATATTATTTATCTGATGATTTTCTTTAAAACCCCAGACAGAAGAACAATAATAGAGTATGGGTATAACACAGCTAGAATACAATTTTTCGAAAGTGTTAAACCCTATATCTTTAAATTGGTGTATTTTACTGATAATGCTACCAAGGGCTCTACCCCCACTTTTTGCTAATACCTCACAATTGGAGTCATAACTTTTCGTCTCATGGAAAAGCACACCTAAATATTTATACTGTTCTACGACCTCAAGTCTTTCTGTACCTATTCTGAACTCGTAATCATTTCTAGGTGTTCGTCGCATTCTAAAATGGACACATTTTGATTTCTCTGAATTTATTAACACTCTCCATTTTTTACACCATGAATGAAGGGCATTTAACATTAACTGTAGATTTTCTGCAGTTTCACTAGTTAACACAATATCATCTGCATATAGCAAAATCGATAGTTTTTTGTTTCCAATTGGTATTCCAAGGTCAAGGTCATTTATGTGTTTAGCAAGGTCATTGCTGAAAACTGAGAATATCGTCGGCGAGAGACATTTGCTATTACGAAATTCTAAAGTCCATTCACAAAACTTATAAGCATGTAAAAAAAAGAGCTGTTTCTGTCCGAGGATTTCCTATTCCCTAACTAATTTCCTGTGATTCATCGTATTGTTATCATATTTTGTTTTGCTATTCATATACTATAGAAGCATTTGTTTTTTCACCATTACCATTTTTAAACTTTTCATTAATATTTTTTTTTTCATTGATAACGAAGGCAACTTTGTAAAAAAGACTATTTTCATGTTATTTTCATTTGAAAAATGTCTTAATGTTCTACCTTCATGAAATAAAGATATTATTATTATTATTATTATTATTATCACCTTGTTTCAATCAAACCGAACAATTAATCCAGTCTGTTAATTTGTCATTAGCGCGAATACACGACGTAGCACTTACGACATTCTGGTAATCCGTATATATTGATTTAATTGTATTGTATATTTTACCATCAATGCCGTTCAACAATAGTTTGTATAACAGCATATCTCGGTCTACAAAGTCAAATGCCTTTCTGAGGTCGATAAATGCCGTATATACATTTGGATTATTTTTTATTATAGAATTAAGACAATACACGTGGTCTTCACAAGATCTGTTTTTACGAAATCCGTTTTGTTCGTCTGCTAGTATTTCACTTTCTTCTAAATAGTTCGTTAACCGTTTATTAATAAATGATGTGTACACTTTATAGATACAGGACAGCAGACTTACTCCCCTGTAGTTAAGTGGGATTCTACGATCTGAAGACGCATCCTTTAGAATTGGACAAATGATAGCTTTTCTCCACTCTGTTGGAATGATCGAAGTGTCAAACACTAACTGGTATAACTTATGTAGTGTCAAAATAACGTTGGGATATTTTAATATATGTTTACCGATCGCCCTATTTTTTTCCTCCAATGAAAGGCCGCTATTTCGTTTGAAATTCAAAAAATATATCCCATAACCTGACGATCTGCTCGAATAAGTGAGTTACGTGACTAGGTCATAATGGGCGGGGAATACATTCAAAACTAGACAGTGACGTCAAAATCTTGTCTGAAATGTCCCGGAAGACCCTTAACTTGTAACCGAGTATCTATGAAAAAAAGTTTTGTGAATGCCTTTTGAATTGTGCTTATACACAATTACATACGTGTGCTCACGAAAAGGAGGAGAAACGATCGAATAATGTGTCTGCATCTTAATCAATAGAAGATTAGACTGATATAGGCCTATCACTAGTTCTGATTCTAAAATATTAATCTACATGGTATACAGCAGTTAGAATGACATCAACGGGTTTGCTCGAACCAAGCATTTCTGTACTCCACATTTTCAAATAGGATTCTAGGAATACAAATATATGCAAAAAGAAAGTAATTCGAAGCATGTTAGGCCTGTGATAGCTGACCATTATCAAAAGCCAATGTCAACCGTTCAACTGTGACATCGGTGGGGAACCAAAATTTAGAAACTACAGATTTTCAATACACTATGAATGTTTTCTACTAACGTCTTGTTGCAAACTTTATATTATTGATAATGAATGTGCCGTGGTTTTTTTTTTTTTTTGTGTGGGGTTTTACACCGCTTTAAACAAATTTTCAGTTCGCGGCGGCTAGAGCACCTAGCAAAAAATTCCTGGTATTTTCTATACCAGTACTACAATTCCTTTCCTAGCCTCCAGCTGCAATTCCACAAAGTCTACGATTATCAACCCATCGGTTGGAGGCAAATAAGCGGAAAGGATGAGTCCCGCCATCGGGGATCGAACCTTGGACCTTCGGAATGATAGACCGAAGCGCTACCCTTGCGGGGCTGACTATGACGTGGTAGATAACTGTTTTTCGAAAAATACAGAATTCCAAAATGTCTGAACAACAACTATCTAGAAAGAAAATAAACCCCACTAGCAGCAACCACGAGGTTTTGTTCACCGAACGTTCACAACTCGTTTTGTCTCGCCAAAATGATAAAATATTTACAGAAGTCCGATGGTGATTAAATTCGCTCCTCCCACTTTTTGTTCACCTCGATGTGATTGAAGAAAGTATGACTCAACAAAAATGACTGACATCATTGATTGACACACAGCTCATTTGAACTAGCGTTATTTGATGAAAAAATAAGTCGATCGGTAAATCAGTTATAGTTCATATTCTGACAACTTACGCGTATAACCTTGCGCTTCGCTAACGCTCCGCTTAGGTTATATCGCGTAAATTGTCAGAAATGAACTATAACTATTACATACCGAGGCTGCACACTTACATTTTGTGTGTTATCCACTGAGCTATGTGTTCAAGACAAACAACGCACAAACGAACTTTTCTGTTACAATCTACATTTTTTTTTATATCTCTTTCACTTTTGTGACAAAAAAGGAAGAGGCTTATAAATAATTTGATGTAATTTTCGTTTTTAGTAATTACCAACTAGTATTTTCAGCGTTTTTAGCGAGCTTTTCGGATGAGTAAAGGAATTGAAATGTGAAATTGGTTAACTGTGTTATAAATTAACACCTTTACATGTCACCCCAAAAGCAAAACTTCAACATATAAAATCGTAAATTTACATTGGTCAACCCAAATATCGTATCTAAAGCTTAGTTCAATTTGTAGATACCACATTTTGATCATCCACCGTAAATATACTGTATATCGTTATGGGAGATGAGAACATTGTAACTACAGGCTAAATAACCTAGAGATGCAAGGTTTATGTAGCAAAGTTAATCTTCCTGAGGTCATTTTGACAGGGGAGAAAAATCTTCACAAAATGAACATTTAATCAACCCCAGTTGTCTTTCCATAATTAACTTCTGAGTTCCTTATCTTGCTGAATGAATACGAGTTCTATATTGAATAGGATTGAATGCAGTTTAATGCTGATTTCAACATTTTTTTTCAGTTATATTGCACTGGCTTGAGCACCCAACAATGGATTCTTGTTTCAGAGGAAAAGATGATTAAAGAAGGTGTATGCATGTATGAAAAATGCTAGTGGACACGGATATACACTGAATCGAACTTCTAAGCGGCCACTTGGTTTTTGCTGAAAAGAAATAATTTCTTTGGTATCTGAAATGGGTAGTAGTCGAATTGTATTAGAAAAATCATTTGGGAAGAATCTTCAATTACTATCAATCGGAGAAAGTGTTAGAAAAACAACGGATTTGGAGGGAAATCAAGGGTACTCCCGATTTCAAAATCAACATTGGTGGCTGGGGTTGTTTTAATGCCCGTTTTTATGCTCGTGTGAAAAAAAAAAAAAAAAAAAAAAACAACAAAAAGAAAAAAAAAAAAAAAAAAAAAAAAAAAAACAGCCATAGTGATATTTTCTTCTATAGTTTAATATTTGACACGAAATACCCGCCAAACTTTGTCACTTATAGCAAATTTTGAGTATTTCTTAGACCGATCTTTTGAAATTCTTCGAAAATGTGCAAATTTTGTGACTTTTGGAAAGGAGGTTTCTTGAGTTTAATGGTTTGATAAAGACACCAAGGACAAAAATTCGAAACAACTTTTCTTAAAGAATACGCCGAATTGAACGATTTTCCGTACAAAATAATGGATACTTTATTTAATGGCTACAAATATGTTGAAATCAAAGTGCTGTCAGCACTGTAAATCGGACATCATTGAGAGGCTGGGATAGTGCAATAGTTCGCCAATCAAAAAAGGCTCAAATTTGGACAATAAAAGTTGGTAAAATATTTGCCCAATTTGTGAGTTTTTTGTCTTAACACTCCATCTTTTCGAGGACATCGCCAGCTCATCCAACCTCGTGGGTCCGATTTTGAAAGTTTGCAGATTCGATAGCCCTCTGCTAGTCCACATTATTTCTTAGCAGATTTTTTTACGTTGTTATAATGAGCACACGCCAAGCTAAAAGCTTGTCTGTTAATATTATTCCTCTCTCTAGAGTTTAAAAGCCTGTTTAGCAACAAAACATTTTTCATTAAACTATTTACAATTTTGATTACCAACATGTTTGTTTTTCAAGCATTGGGTTTTCCCAAATACTATAAATGCATTTCCCTCAAGAAACACGTGAAATCGGCAACTATGCTATTTATATCTTTGTTTTCTGGCCAATCGATTAAATCTAGCAGCACTCTATGATTATTCATGAGTTATTCTAAAAATAGATCGCTCTTACTGCTAACCTATATCAGTTTATCGTATCTTTTGTCGGTTTATTTGTTGTTGAATAATTTTTCTTCATACTCAAATTTGAATTTATTGAAAATAGGATTGGAGCGTGATCAGAGTGCTCATTGAAATCAAATATTTCAAAATTACAAAATTATTTCTATTTGTTAACACATAGTCAACAGTACTCATTCCACCAGTAGACTTCCCACGCTCCCTGTCAGAGTGCAGACGACAATTGACCAATGACAAACAACTTAATTGACGCATTTCGAGCAGACGATGTCAATTTGCATCTACCACGTGGTCTGAATTTACGCGTGGGTTTTGACCGAGTGATAATCATAACAGAATTTGATTGGTTGTCAGCCCTACAACTGGTAAATGACCGTTCGAGAAAAAAATCAGAGCAGTAATATTGTAAGTGCTACAAATTTATTTTACAGTTAACCTATTGTACGTTTCAACTCCTTTACTCAACCGAAAATCTTGTTATAAACACTGAAAATACTAACTGGTAATTAGTAAAAGCGAAAATTACATCAAATTTTGTATTAGCCTCTTCTCTATTTGTCGAAAAGTAAATAAGATAAAAACAAAGTTTGTAGATTGTGACTGAAAAGGCCGTTTCTTCGGTGTTTGAAAACACATAATTTGGTTTGAACACATTGCTCAGAAGATAAAGGTAAAAATGTAGTGGGTCAAACAGACTGGATTTCTTGAAAACGGTATAAATCTCCGATGTGTGACCCTTTATCAGTCTACCAAAAGCTATTGTGATCGGATGAAAAATGTCTATTTTATTGGCAAAGGTGATTTCTCTATATGTCATATAGTGGAAACTTTCAAAATCATTTTCTCAGAATATAATTGATGGATATCAACCAAATTTCACTAGAATGATCCTTTAGTGACACTCTATTAGTCTACCAAAAATTATTTTGATTGGATGAAAAAATATGTATTTTATGGGCGGAGGTCATTTCTCTATGTGTTATATAGTGGAAACTGTGAAAACCATTTTATCAGAATCTAAATCATGGATACCAATGATATTTTATATGAATGATCCTTGAGTGACCCTTTATCAGTCTACCAAAATTTATTGTGATCAGATGAAAATATGCATTTCCCGAGCGGATGTCATTTTTCTATATGTTATGTAGTTGAAACTTTGAAAATCATTTTCAACATCAGTAGAATCAAAATCATCTAAAAATCTAGTCAAAACTTTTGTTGCTTTACAAGAATTTCAAGCCTGTGGAGCGACTCAAGCCATTCATGGCTCTCTAGTTGTTAGCATTTTCAGAAAATCTTTTTTTGTAGTTCTATTACAAGCCTCTTAAATCCAAGTTCATATTAACAAGTGCTGAACAAAAACTGAAAGGTTATTCAATTTCATCACGCCGGACCCATATTTGACCTTGCCAACAGCAGTCCTTCTACATTTTCTTTCATGAAACGTTATCCTTTATGGCTCTGGAAATTTTACGAACTGAATAGGGTCCCCCCTCCCCCGAATTAAAAGACTGATGATTCTCTTACTTATTTCGCACATCAGTCACAGACAAAACGTAAATGATCGTCGAATGAGAAGTTTGCAATTCAAAACATATAGCGTTGGTCTTAAACTATAACGTTGTAATTACACCGTTTCTGTATTTTTGGTAATATGCAGTGTTTCGTTAAGAATGATTATCTGATGTCATTGTGTAAAAAAGAACAAAAGAAAAGACAATAAGATTTGTGTAGTTCAGTATTTTGTACAGGTATTCTGCGTAATTAATGAACTGACAGGGCGGGGCTTAATCGTGACGTAAATTGGCGAGTTTACTTTTAAATAGTTTGGGTACTTTCGAATCTTAGTCGATAATCATCGTTTACGCGTGCAAATAACTGTATTCTGAAACCTAAAGAATTCACGTGCTTTGAGAGAGAGAACGCATTTCATCGTTTGGTTACCAAGGCCTCGTAACTTCAGCTTGATTAAGCTGAAGTTAAGAGGATTTGGTTACCAATCTACGACTAATGGCCTGGAGTTACTTATATCGACTCTCTTTACAGGTAGGTTATTTTTAAATAAAAGCTGATTTCCCTTAACCTTAAGCGCAACGACCCGTTACTTAGGCTCCGCCCTGCCAGGGCATTATAGTTCCGCAAGTTTATGTGAGTATTGAGAAACCGTTATTGCCTATCATTTTCAATGTAAAATTGATCTTTGACGCCTCACTATAGATTGTACAACTGTAATCATGGGGTAAGTTCATATCGGACTCGGTTTCGAACCGAGTTATCCGGGTTTCCATCAGAACGACCTCGGTTTTGACACTAGTGATGTCATTTTAACCTTTCAACCTCGACGCTTCTGATCCTGGGTCAGGCCGGTGTTACTTGGGTTCCAAAATGGCGTCGAAAATAGTGCACAACAATTCGATTACATAAAACAAATATTCTCTTCTACTTTAAACGACAAATACTTTTTTCTTATTTTATATAGTATTTTGCACGAGTTTATCACATTTCTTAATGGGATAACGATATTTCATGGTTAATTAATTATTGTAGCGGTAAATGTGAAGTTTGTTTGCTACCACCAATGGGTAACTCCGTTCACATGAATGTCCTTTCTGCGCATGCATATTACAGTCAATTTTAGATTATTACATCATCTTACGCGACTCCCGGGCTGTCATTTGAATTCCCCCATGGATAATAATTGATTGTCAAAACAATGACGTAGTTTAGAGGGTAGAAGGAGAAGGCGAGGTAAGGATGTAAGTTAATAATAGTTCTGGTGAGAGATATACCAGAAATGCCAGAAATCCATGTTTATGTGCTCTAGTTCACAGGCGATTGTTTCACAATGCAAACTTCGTCCTATATAATTCGAAAATGCAATTGTGACTTGTGATCATAGTACATTTGTATATAATAGACGAGTCAAAACAGCGAATTCTACTTATATGTATTATATTAACTTATTGTTATATGTAAATATAAGTGAGCCACCACAGTAACGCAGATGGTAGCTCGTAGGACTGTCAATCTAGAGGTCCGGGTTCGAACCCCGACGGCGGCTCTCATCCTTTCCGACTATTTGGCTCCCACCAATGGGTCGATAATCATAGACCTATGTGGGACAGCAACTGGAGGCTAGGAAAGGATGCAGTGTGCGAAATACCGGAAATTCATTGTTAGGTGCTCCAGCCGCCGCGATTTGACTGAGAGATTGTTGAACGCGGAATTAAACACAATTTAAACAAGTTAAACATTAACATATATGAAAAAATCGGATTATGAATCAATCGCCTGTGTCCCACCCACCCCGATTTTCACAGAAAACTATTTGGAAGCGGCGACCATCCATATTCAAACGAAATGTACAAGAAAGGTTGTACATTTAAAACACGTGTCAAATAGTTCTTGAAACCCGTGAGATAAAAAATTTCCTGTACCATGATCAAAATATTTCCGTGCACCCCGTCATAAAATATTTCACTGCCTCAGGATCATAAAATTTCTGTACACCATGCGATAAACTAATCCTTGCAGCATTATCAAAAAAATAATCGGGCACTCTGAGAAAAAAATTTCCTGCAGTATGATCAAAAAATTTCTCTGCACCACGAGATAAAAAAGTCCCTGTTGCGTTGTATAGCCTACAAATTTCCATGTAACCCGGGTAAAAAAAAAATCACTGCAACACGTTAAAATTTTTTCGTACGTCTCGATACTAAAAGTTACTCTGCAGCATGATAAAAAAAAAAAAAAAAAAAAACGAGATACAATCCTTCCTGCAGCATGTTAAAAAAATCCGTGCACCCTGAGATAAAATATTTTCCTGCAACATGATAATATATTTTAGTACATCGTGAGATAAAAGAAAATGACTGCAGCATGATAAAAAAATCCGTGCACCCTGAGATAAAATATTTAATTGCAGCATGATCAAAAATCTTCTTTGCATCATGAAATGAAAAATAACCTTCCTGCATGATTTTGAAAAATCAGTGCACCTTGAGATAAAAAAATATTCTCTGCAGCATGATAAAAACATTTCCCTGCACCCCGAAATAAAAAATACCCTGTAGTATGGTAAAGAAAATTCCATGTAACCCGGGATAAAATTGTCGTACACCGTTAGATAAAAAAATTCCCTTCACCATGATCAAAAAGAGACCACAAATATTGCCCAATCTTCATGAAACTTGGTCTGCATGTTGGCCAGGTCACAAGGATGAACCCTATCGAAAATGGGAAGGATCCATGCCATATCACGGGAAAAGGAGCCTTATTGATTATTTTCTTGTTTACACACTAAAGGCCTCAAATATTGCCCAATCTTCATGAAACTTGGTCAGAATGTTGGCCAAGTCACAAGGATGAACCCTATTAAAAATGGGAAGGATCCATGCCATATCACGGGAAAAGGAGCCTTATGACAAATTTTCTTGTTTACACTCTAGAGACCACAAATATGGGCCAACTTTCATGAAACTTGGTCTGAATGTTGGCCAGGTCACAAGGATAAAACCTTTTGAAAATGGGAAGGATCCATGCCATATCACGGTAAAAGGGGCCTTAATGACAATTTTATTGTTTACTTGCTAGAGGCCACAAATATGGCCCAATCTTCATGAAACATGGTCAGAATATTGGTCAGATCATAAGGATGAACCCTATTGAAAATGGGAAATATCCATGTTATATCACTGGAAAAGGGGTCTTTATGATAATTTTCTTGTTGTAACTCTAGAGGCTATAGATTTGGTCTAAACTTCATGAAACTTGGTTTTTTGTAGAAATTATCTCCTTTATGACATCTGCCTATTTAATTGATGAGATATCGGTCAAAGAGACTCAGGGGAGCGATCTAGGACCATCTTGGTCCTCTTGTTTATGCAACCTGAGATAAAACAAATACTTGCAGCATTACCAAAACTTTGCCAGGCACCCTGGCTTAAAAAAGATATAAAAAAAATCCTGCTCCATGGTAAAAGAAAATTCCATGTAACCCGGGTAAAAAAAATTCCCTGTAGCACGATAAAAAAAATTATACACCGTGCGATAGAATATTTCCCTGCATCACGATCAAAAAATTTCCGTGAGCCCTGAGATAAACAATTTTCCCTTCTGCAGCATGATAAAAACAAATCTGTGCACCATAAGAAAAAAATATTTCCCTGCAGGATGATATAAAAATTTCTTTGCGCCATGCGATATAAAATTCTTTGCAGCAAAATAAAAAAAAAATCCGTAAACTATGAGAAAAGATTTCCGTGCAGCATGATCAAAAATTTCTCTGCACCTCGAGATCAAAAGTTTCCGTGTAACCCCAGTAAAAAAAATCACTTCAGCACGATCATAATTGTCCATGCACCCTGAGATGAAGAAATTCCCTCAGCATGATGAAAAGTTTCTGTGTACCGTGTGACAAAAAAAACCTCCCGCCTCTAGCTTGATCATGAAAAAAATCCGTTCACCCTGAGATAAAATATCTCCCGGCACCAAGATAGAATATTTTCGTCCACCGTGAGATAAAATATTTTCCTGAATCATGATAATAAAAAGAAAAGAATATTTTCGCTCCAGCCGCTCAATACAACCACATCAGTCGAAAACGGCGTAAACCCTAATGAACCGATCAAAATCAACGCATTGGCAAAGAAATTTGTGCTAAAAATAGACTAGGAATACCGTTACGTTTTGAAAAACCGTCGGTGCTGTTATAAAATATCGTAACTACGGCTTTACTCAAGCCGTAGTTACGAGATTTTATAACATAACCTACAAAATATTGTTTGTCCAATATTGCCTCATTGTTAACTGGATAAAATCGTTCCCCATTGTGTTCTAACTTTTAGCTCTCTGCGCGAAAAAAAGGCTTTTCAAGTCCGATGGACCAAGGTTAAATAATTTTGTTGAAATTGCATGTGCAATTTTGGCATCTCTACTGTTACTGTGCCTATACACTGCAGAGACATGAGCGAGATTTACCATTCTCTGTCTCTATATAAATGCTTCCCTCAGGCATCAAATCTATGCCGGTTCTATCCCCTTCACGTCTGACCGTAGTTGGTAGCATGTTGGATAATCAATCTTAGTTGAACTGGGTTCAGTCCCAAGTTGAATGGAAATGTTTTGTGACATATCTGTCAAGTTGAGCTGATATAATTCTGTAAACTCCAGTTGGATGAGCTGGCGATGTCCTCGAAAAGATGGAGTGTTAAGACAAAAAACTCACTAATTGGGCAAATATTTTACCAAATTTTATTTCCAAATTTGAGCCCTTTTGATTGACGCACTATTGCACTATCCCAGCCTCTCAATGATGCCCGATTTACAGTGCTGACAGCACTTTGATTATCCTAGACGGAAGCACATATCCTTTTCGATATTTGTCTCCCACCAATAGGAATATAAAAGGACACTTAAGATGGATAACAGCTAGGGGCTCTGAAGGGGCTGTAATGGTGTAACTGGTGTGAGAAATACTAGAAATCTGTTGAAAGGTGCTACAGCCACCACGATATAACGGAAAAAATGTTAAAAGCGACATGAGCCCCCATTTCAATAAGTCTATGACTAGGTTCAGGAAAGCACACAATCAAAGACATGATTCTACGGGTGTGCGCTTGCCTTCGCGACCTTCAACCTGTTTACGGGAACAAGACACGGTGAGCAAATACACAGTCATATACCTGGTACAGTGTAGTAAAAAAAGTGCCCAGTGTAGAAGCATGCAAGATGGCGGACGTAAACAACGATCAGAAGTAAGTACATTTTCAATCGCAAAAAATAAAGGTTGATTTAACTGATGGTGTTAAATAATAGACATTGTGAACAATATGAGATGTCCGATTTTCTTATTTTCCCATTGATTTCTCGTGATGCCTACTACACAACTTGGATTCAATCGATAAATAGCAAAAACCGAAATTGCAGCGGTGATCGAAAGATTCATTCCAGAATATTGGATTCATAAAAAATAAAATCACCAATGTCCAACGACCTATCGTAAGCCGAAACCCCTTCAAACCATCCCGGTTTTTGACAGCCATGAAAAAGCATTGTGGAAAGTGATATTTTTAGTTTTTGTAAATGGACAACGGTCCAGTGCAGCAACGGGCAGCTTTTTTCATTGGTACAGTGGACATACAAGGTTTTGAGGAGATTTTAAACCAATGGAGATACATTTTTGGATACTGTGTAGACACATGGTTTATACCTTTATCCAGTCTTTGAATTAAGAACTATATAGTTTTGCTTATAAAGTTTGGAAGCTGATTGTACTTGATCATGGCATTGTGTGGGCTTGTAAATTTGCCGATGACCTAAATGTATTTGTATTGTATATTTATGCCCCCCCTCCCCCTTTTCGAAGAATGAGGGGTATATTGCTTTGCACTTGTCGTCGTTAAATCCGTCCATAGACCCTTTTTTGTTCGGAGCACTTCGAAAGCTGTAGTTCGGCAAGCAAAAGTAAGATTCGAAAAAAAACAGTCATCTCCAATCAATTTCAATGTAGAATTGATCTTTGATCACTCAATTGAAACTGCTTGTCTATAGAATCATGAAATTTCACAGATGGGTAGATCTCATTGAGAAGATGTGCAGTGCGAATCGTAACTCGTCGTTTTCTTTGTGTTATTGCCCTTTGCTGATTGACAAAGAATATGGCATCGACTTGCTCTTTTGGGGGCATAAATGTTTTACAAACATCTCTTGTTTTCTAAGTTTCAAGTCTTTGGATGTATCTGTCATATACAGCTGAAAGAGTAAAAAGATGTCGCTTAAAAATAATCCGTAAATTCAATATTGAAAAGCGATTGGCACATATTTTTCTGTGGCTGATCCAAGATTTCTGTTAAGGGATTTGAATATGCAAATAGATGGGTCGTTTTCCAAGTATTACACACAATATGTAACCCTCGTGCTGAATTTAAATTCAAGTTAAACGAAATTTCCCATTTTAAGACACACCAATAAGGCCGCATCAAGCTTTTTCCCACAAAGATCAAGTAGAAGGCAGGAAGTATATGCTAATTAAGATAGCACAAATGTGCACGCTTATCTTAGTATATTCTCTGCCTAAGCATCGTCAACAATCGTAAAACATCTTTTCGAGAATCACTGGGCCCATTTCAAAGAATTTTTGCCCGAATGTTTCTTGAGTTACCATCTTCACCATGAAATCTTTAAACATTTCATCCTCCCATTGGACTGATTTCAATGAAACTTTAACAGTAAGTTGCTTAGGTGGCTCTTCCCAAATATTTTGCAAAAGTTTGATTGGCCCATAAATAAGGGCATGACAGGGCGAGGCATTTTTAACTTTGAACCCTTTGAAATACATCTCTTTCCTCATTTGGGCAATTTCAACAAAACTTTGTCAAAATATTCTTTGGTGACCCTTTCGAAATTGTTCTTGAAATAATTATTAGCCTTAAAATAATGGCTTGGTAGGGCAGGGCATTTTTTCTATTTCTGTTCGATGAAAGACATCTCCTAAAGAATTTAGCCTTTTTCTATAAACTTTACCAGAATGTTCCTTGTGTGACATTCACTGTGCCATTGAAATACACGTGAGCGGTTAAGGGCCATTCTGGCCCTCTTGTTCACAGCAACTTAAAATCACAACAATTTCAAACTTAGTGTGATGTATTGGTTAGAAGTCCCATACATCACATTGCGAATTTAGGTCCATTAGATACCTGCTTCCTGTTATACGACTTAGTTTAGTTTCGGACTTGACTTCGCACTATATCAAATTTTGGTCCCACTTTTCTCAGCATCTACGTACCTCAGCAGTTCGAAACTTGGTATGATGTATCAGACAGAGATTTTTCTCAGTAACTATGAATTGCAACATCTTGTCGGTAAGTCATATCAAATGAAAGTTCTGTATATTGCTTATAAATTCAGTATCAGTGCACAAGTTTTAATAAGTGATCAAAAACGTCTTTTCCTACTAAACCAAATGACCCAATTTTTAAAAAACGTAGGAGAAAAATGAATGTTTAAAAAGTACTATCGACAGTTACTGAGTGATGAAAACTGTCTCCGACCCTCTAATTCTGATAATAAATTCTCTAATTCTGACGTTGTCCTCAATTTTTAAAAACATGTTTATATCGTTCTATCATTATCATTTGAATCATATTTTATCAATATTGAAGGCAACACTGTAAAAAAAGACTACCTTCATGAAACAAAGATTTTATTAATGTTGTTATTATTATTATTATTTCGGAATTTTGATTTAAGGGTGGGGGCTGCCTTCTCTGTGCGTTTGCCACTCTTAAATGCGTATATAAACGGTTTCGTCCTGTTTGTCACAAATCAATATTTGGTTAATATTTATTTTGCTGTAATCATTCTTCAAAACATTTTATTTTTGAAAATTTTGGTGATGCGTTATTTTTGATGTTGAGTATATTCAAAAATAATACATTATAAATTTTCTGAAACTTATTCATGCAATCGCCGTTATTTTATCGAGTGTCCAAAGTGAGAATTAGTTCGGAGTAGGTTTTAAGATTTCAAAGTGAAATTTGTCCTCGCCTTGCCACACCAATGTGTTTGAGCCATATGCTCCATTTGTTATAAGTCTCGTTTTTGTTAAAGATGGTCTTAGCATAGCTGAAAGATGATGTGCTCGAAGGAAATCAATAATAGCACGGGATGAATTGACCATATCATTGACTTGCTTACATGCGGTTACCCTATGGTTATTGCTTACGAAAGGTTTGATATTCAGCTTGGATACCTCATATTAGTGGTCCACTGTCATCACCAGATCTAGTCCATGAAAACGGAGGAAAGTGACATAGAAAGGAAAGAATTCACGATCATTAGATACTACAATGAAGTCCCCATACTGTCAGCCTCGAAAGTATAGCAACATGGGGTTGGTATTATCGACATTTAAACTTTACAATCACCGAGTTATGACCACTCATAGCACGTGGTAGTTTTAATCACGTTCAATATGACCATGGCGCGATAACGTACTTCAATTCAATGTTACACTTCCGTCAAAGTCGAAAAATTGGCTTCATCTGATAACTTCTCACACATTTTCGAAAGCTGCTACATATGTTGTGTTACTTGACCAATTTCAATTTTTGTACGAAGCACGTATCTGTTGCACGATCCGAAAGCATGTTTATCATATTCCAACCTTTCTGCTCAAGTGAGTACTAGTTCTGGAATAAATTTTACCAGAATTGTTTACTACGTAGCCGACTGGTATAAAATAATATCATATCGATAATTCGATCGATTTCAGTGCAGAATTATTTGTATACTTTGTTTATTGTATTTCTTTTCTTGAATATCTCTTTCAAACCAGGAGGTCTTTAAGCCAGTGGAGCAATACAGGCCATATTGGGCCTCTTGTTTCATTTTTGACCTGCGTTCTCTGGTAGACCTCTCCTGGATAAATTATCTTCTTTTGAAATGTTAAGTTTATAATGTAGCCACGAGTTCCCGTTTTGTAAGACGGGTCACCTATTGATTCTGATAGATAAAAAACAAAATTCTCGATAGAAAAGTATCAGGTCTGTTAAGCCAACTCATTCCTTTCATAGATCTTAACACTTTCCTGTTTTACAAAATTTTGGACCTGTCCAAATTCAAAGGTTTTGCAGGCGAAAATTTAAAGTGGATTTAATTTGAAAAATAACCATCCAGTAGGGTTGAAAATAGTGTGAAAAAAAGAAAAAAATTGCCTGTCAGAATCAATTTCTTTTTTTTTTCACAATGTTTTCTCAAATCATAAAATCACAGGCACGTAAAAAGGCTGGGATTAAACAGCAAAGGGTTAAATGAGTCAAGGAGTAAGAATATATGTCAATGATCTATTAGGTTGATGTTGACATTTTTTTGAATAGTTGAAAGTGCACTTTAACCCCTATTTGTCAACAAGTACACGTAAACGTTACAATCAAAGAGTTATAAAACACCGTGTTTTTGAACCCACTCACATGAACCAAGAATATTCTGACAATGATTTTCGCAGAGCAACTATGGACGAAGTTGGGGAATAACAATATTTCGGAACTCATGATCTTTCACAATGTAAGCAGAAGTTCCTAATGAAAATCATTAGAAAATCTCGGTCAACACTGTTAAAGTTTTTGACATTTAAAATGTTGCGGAGCTATTACGGGTCAACTACCTCTATGATTTTCAACGATTTCACATATGGACATAGCAAAGGCTTGGTACAGCCTGGGAATCTGCATAGCCTGAATAAAGTCTTCACAAAGCGCTGTGTAGATAACCAAGGTCAAAACCCTTCTTCTGGAAGTCCGGGAAAAATATACTTATTACAATACGTGTTTGTCTTGGCTGTTTGAACAATGTTTGCTTCTCGTGTAAACGTGAATGTCTTGGAAATGCGACCCGTCAGGCGAAAAGAGATGATCTGGGTGTGAGTAAAGTGTCGTCGACTCTGTCAGACTGCACAGACTGACTAGGGTTAAAAGTCTAAGCTATTGGCCTACTATCTAATCAAGAATAATTTTTCTTACTACTGAGTGCGTAAAGTTAAAGGGACAACTATTTATCAAAACGAGCAAATACAAAACAGAATTAGCACCCGTAAATTTGCAATGAAATCAGACGGATCGATCAAATGTAAGCGCACATCAATTATTTTTGGCGTGCACCAGAATGGTTTATTGGTGCATCGACGTGCGCCCAAGAAATTACGGACCTATCGAAATTCTGAACGGGTACATGTGGTTTTCCAAGCAAGCACGTCTTTATGTAGACTTTCGACCCATGCAGTTATGGCTATTAGGTCAGCAGGTGTTATGTATCATCTCGTAAATCCTTGTCCTGATTTCGAACTTTTGGACTTGTCCTTAATCAAAGGCATACACGATAAATTCAAATTAAATTTTAATTTGAAGTAATATCTTTTAGGGTAGTAAATAATTCTAATTACGAAAAGAAAATAAATATTTCTAAAAACATATCGAATAAAAAAAAACTTGTTAAAACTTGTTAACGATTTGGTTATATAGTAAAAATTATTTGTTCTGAAAGAAAAAAGAGTTAAAAGCGTCAAGTATTTAAAAAATATATAGCTCTTGTTTTGAGAGAAAGGAGTTAGGAAGACAGTCATGAAAGATCCTACGATATTACAGTGTCTTGTTGTGCTTATGGCAATTAATCTAATAACAAGTAAGTCAGAGGCGTAGCTTGTTGAAATTCTGAAAGTGTATTTAAAGCGCCGACAGGGGAAAGGGTGCACGGCGTGTTGTATAGCTGCTATAAAGTAACCAGAGAGAGAACGAGAGAGAGAGAGAGAGAGAGAGAGAGAGAGAGAGAGAGAGGGAGAGAGAGAGAGAGAGACTTTCCGGTCGAAGCTAGTAATAAAGCCTTCTGCATATTGGTTGTTGCGTTAACTTTCGTCACATTTCCTTTTCTTTCTTTTGAAACTTGCTGCTCTTGACCGTATTCATGTATAGCATTTTATATATCACTAGCTTTTTCTGTCACCCTCCTCTTTCCCCCTTTTGACACATCTCTGTGTACACAATTCCTTTTCGTGTATGGGGAGCTACGCAAATGAGCCAGTTTGTGACATTTCAAGCAATTTCACATTTGCACAGTTTCTTGATTCGAAAATCATTACGTCCAATTTACACTTTGTGGCTTTCAAGGTTAATGCATGTTTGCGCCTCATTCATATATGAAACTGTTTCAAATGTTCAAAGACTCAAATTTAAGTACGGCTGTGACCCGTCAAACGACAACGGAATGCGAAAAGTGTTGATCCGGATCAAATCGCGCGGGCTGACCCGAATTGACCCCCTTTTCTTTGTTTAGGAGACACATACTTTTTCTGAAACTGTGTGATAGGCTATAATCAAATCAATTTTCCCTTCATGACCTTTCCAAGACCCCCCCCCCCCCCAAAAAAAAAAAATAATAATAAATAAATAAATAAATAAATAAAAATAAAAAAAACAAACAACCAAAAAAAAAAAAAAAAAAAACGCTCATGTGAAAAACTAGGAATAAATGACCTAGACTTTATTGCCAATTTTTATTGTATAGTGAAAAAAATTCGAAATCCTGTTTCTTAAAAAAATGCTGGATAGTTTTCAACACAACATTGCAGGTATGGTCTTTGGATGACATTTTGTCATTTGGGGGAGGGGGGGGGGGGGGGGGTGGGGGTTACCTGATAGTATTCACAGCGCATTATCAATTGATAATTTCTATGAAAACCCTATGAATACATCAAAATATGTTGTTATTCTCAGTATGGAGATCTGCAAAGCTTAATTTAACATATCCTCTTATCTCGCACGTGGTAAAACTACATTAAAGGACTCAGCAAAACTATACATGTTTTGGGTTTTTTTTTTCATCAGCTAAGAAAACACGTATTACAGATATCCCATCGTCTGTTGTATGAAAATGTAGGTTTTAGATCTATACTTAACTCCAAAAGGAACGTTTACGAAATATAAATTGAAACAATTCATAAACTTTAAACAAATTTAAATCTTTCATTGATTTTCAGCTCACCTGAGCACAGCGTGCTCACGGGAAGCTTTTAAGGTGGTCGTGTGTCCGTCGGTAGTGGTCCGTCGTCAACAATTTAAAAAAAAACTTCTTCTTCTCCTGAACCACTGGGCATATTTCAATGAAACTTTGCAAGAATGCTTCTTGGGTGACCCTCTTTAAAAAAATGTTCGCTAAATTCTGATTGGCCCATAAATATGGGTGTGGCAGAGCGAGGCATTTTTTCACTTTGAAATCTTTGAACGACATCTCCTCGTGAACCATTGGGCCGATTTCAATGAAACTTTGCAAGAATGCTTCTTGGGTGACCCTCTTTAAAAATTGTTTGCTAAATTCTGATTGGCCAATGAATATTGGCATGGCAGGGCGTGGCATTTTTGCACTTTGAAATCTTTGAACGACATCTCCCGCTGAACCACTGGGCGGTTTTCAATGAAACTTGACCAGATTTTTTTTTGGTGACCCTTATCAAAAATTGTTCCCGAAATTTTGATTGGCCCATAAATATGGGCGTGGCAGGATTGGGCTTATTTTGAGCCCAAAATCTTTAAACATCTTCTCCTGAACCACTCAGCCGATTTCAATGAAACTTAAATAGAATATTCCTTTGATGACCCTCTTCAAAATTAGTTTGCAAAATTTTGATTGACCCATAAATATGGGCATGGTAGGGGGCTTATTTTGAGTCGCCCCATTAAAGAATTCTGTGGTCAGGGTCTATTTTCCCTTTAAATTCTTGGAAAAACATCTCTTCAACAATTAGCCAAATGTGAATGAAACTTTGTCAGAAAATTACTTGGATGAGTTCAACTGGACCTATAAAATTCAGGTGAACGGTTTAGGGCTATTCTGGCCTTCTTGTTTTTGGTAGAGCACCCATATAGCCACATGTATGGGGTGAAATAATGATGCTACCCGAGACCGATGTTAAACATACGCTCGACAACACTTTCATTAAAAAAAAGTTTGCATGGATACAAATGGTAATTCAATGATAAATAAAAGTACCCATTTCGAAAGTGATATATACTGCAAAACCCTCATAATAAATCGAAATAAAAAAAAAAAACTTTGCACACCGCTTGATAAATCTTTCGTAGCTCACTCACATTGCGTGGTTGGAAAGTGGGTAGGGTAAGCATTTATCGTATGATAAGTGTAAACATCTGCCGTATGTGGAATGAATTTGGAAAGCAAGGTAAAAAGGCATTTCTACGGAAAGGAACAAGGAACCCCTCAGTCAAAAGGTCGGGCAGTCAAAAAGTAGTCAATTTTGATAGGTCTCAAAATAAGAAATGAATGTAAGTCATAAACGTTTAAGGGATTCAAATAACATGTACTTGAGGCCGTTTCTTTTGGAATTAAGTATATAAATATTTCGTTTAGATAGCTCCGAATAACTTTAAAATACATCGTTGTCTGGGGCCCCGCTAGCAGTTTTTCAGTTACAACAAATCATGGTTCATGATTCAAGTTTGTCATTTACATCTTACATAATGACCTATAAGACGGAATTTGGATTGTGAAACAGTCGCATGTGTCTTAAAGCAAGTTATATATGCCCCTTATCTTCAGCTTGGAGTTAAAAATCTTCCTAAAATGATTTTACCTATGGGGAATCGGGGAGATTTCTGCTGCAAAATAATACATTTTTCAATATAATCAAATGTTGGACTACAATCATAAGTAAGAAATTTATCAAGATGGCATATAATACCCTATATCAGGATATATTAGATAAACATAATTGCAAAAACTGGTGTTTTCTGTGTCGAGACTTGATAATTAAATTAGGCTTGAATGAGGCATGGCTGTATCAAAGTTTTGGCCATCATAAAAGTTTTCTGATCTTAGTTAAACAGAAAATACATCACCAATTTCTCCAACTGGACGGGTCGCATAAGTGATTCTAGTAGAACACTATTTTATAAAAGACTGGAGGAATTTCGATTTCAACCCTATCTTAATTTCATTCAAGTAGAAAAAAAAATCGAGTAAGCCATAGCCAGCTTCGCGTCTCATCGCACAGGTTTGGCGTTGAGACGGGAAGATGAAATGGACCTACAATTACACCAATAAATGAAAGAATATGCCCACGGTGTCAAACATTAGAAGATGAATATCATTTTGTTATCGGTTGTAGTCACAATACAACATTGAGGAACAATTCTTACCCAGTTATAATTGGAAATATCCTTATATGTATAAATTCGTTAAATTGGTGAAATCGGACAATGTGAGTCTCATGAAATGAGTAGGAAGTTAATTAATAAAGCATTCTTGCTAAGAAATGAACTTATGTACTCAAATTGAGCATTCAAACCACCCCTCTGCTTTTGAAAAGTGTTTTGACGACATAGCCTAATTACAATACTTTTGTTTCTGGGTAAACATATCTAATGTAACAAATGACAATATTGCTTAATCGTGATATTGATATCCATCTCCATCAAGACCACTCAAATCACTCACACAGCGCTCTAACCAGTCATTCAAAAAGGCTCAAAAAATTGTTAAAAAAATCTTCGTTCCAAAACGATCGATATTTGAATCAAATCGATTAAATAAATGCATGACTTTATTGACTGAAGATGATTTTAAATCGTCTAAATTGTCCGGGATGACACAGAAATAGAAAAGTACCTAGAATTTATACGAGGAGTTAATACATATGGCTAATTTCGTTCAAGTTTGACGGAGTTAACGATATTGGATTAACTCCCTTAAATTTTATTCAAAACTTGCTCCACACTCTGATTCATTTTCATTCCAAAGTCAATAAAGTTGTCAATTTCATGGTGTTTCTAACTGTAGATGGCTAATGAGACTTTCTATTACTTTGAAGTATTGAACTTGATGAATATTCATTTAAAACTTGTTTTTTTTGTCTTCATATCCTTTATATACATATTTTATGTTCTCATCGGGCTATGTGGCTTCGTACCATCAGTTAAAATAAGCTGAAGTTGCGTGGTTCTCGTTGCCCATCGACTATATGACCACACCTTAAAAGGGAATAATTTTACCCACAATCCTGGTTTGTTTTTTTGTTTTCTACAAGACTGGAGAATTAAATCAGTAATTTATTTTTTTTTTCATCTCGTTACCTATTGATTTAATACAAATTATCAAAACTAATTCGAAGAATCTACAGATGCAATGAAAATTAAATATCATTTTATGTTGTCCGCTATAGTCATTTGTTAATATTGTATCAATTGTGTAATCCCTACTAGGTAATCTATCCCTAATGTGAAACGTTAGAGTCGGCATGAATAGAGTTTCTCGAATGATATCCTTTTCCTTTAGGATAACTAGCGGGAGATAATTTAGGCATTGATCGCGTAACTGCAGTGCTGAAATGTCATAAATAGAGGTCCAGGACATTGAATGAGTACCGAATACCTAATTTATTAAACGAGTCATCTATAAATGGAAAAAAGCGAATCTGCACCGATTTTTTGTCTGTTTAAGATGACAGGTTTGATAATAAATTCGGGAGTACAAATTTGATATTCTATTTATAACATGAACTTAATATTTGTGATTAAATGAGGAAATGACGATATTTATCGACTCAAGTTATTCAGCAAAACATATTATGTTTGCGATATGACGTCAGCAAATCCATTATGACATCATTTTCATAACAAAAGTATAACGTTGTTCTTCGTTCTTAGTATCATTTGCACAGTTATTCCACTAGTGTTATAACATCCGTGTAATATAAAAAAAATTCAACGGGGTTATTTCACTCCGGCGACGTAGGTCATATTATAAGTTTGGTTACACCGAAATAAAAAAAGGTTCTTCCAATCATGGCTATTTCAAATTTTCTAATTAGGGATATACTTTGGGATATAATATCTTAAACTTCACTTTTTAGGTACAACTGGACTAAAATGCTACCAAACTATTATGTATGGACACGATGTTGTTGTCAATTGTTCGGGATCATGCCGTTCTGATTCATGGCAATGTAAGTTTATGTTTTTAAGTATTTTTGACCTCCTCAAAAAAAAAAAAAAAAAAAAAAAAAAAAATACAGAGTCCTTTTTGGCGTGCTAATTCTATCGGTGTGGTAGGAAAACGCGGACATGGGTCTATAATTAACGATTTCGCTGTCCAATTTAAAATATGGTAAAAAATCCTGTAAAATAAGTTATATTTGTTATTATTTCTGTTTGCGTTTCATACACGTCGTTTAAAGAATATCTTAGCGATAAGGGAATATAGACGTCTCGTGCATTAAATATAGTTAAAGCCAAATTTAGATTTAGTCTACGTAGACCATACGGCGCCTGTAAACTCCCCGTATTCTCCAAATCTTGCAGTGTATATGCGGTCGGCATTTGGTGTCCTTGCGATCATTAAACGGTTTTAAGGCTTCTATAGTCCGTACGAATTTGCTTTTTACTTAACAATTTCTTTTAAATTACAAGTGTGCACGAAGACCGGTCTTAAAAGCATCGCAAGGACGCCGCACGAATATTGCACTGTCGCCATGCAACGTTTAGCTAGTAAACTATATAGGCCATACCTTTACATTTTCTTTAAACTTAGAATGACCAATCTACCTTCCAGTGAAAGAACTTTTGAAATGCGACCTCTGGTTGATCTATGTAAACATCAATCTCTTTTTTCAAATATCAAATCTTATCTAATTACTATAACATCCTATATGATATTTTTATGATATCACATGGATATATTAAGAACATTGACATAATGCGGTAAGTTATATTTTTGCATTTCTGTTAGAAGCATCGAAGAAAACAAGGCAAATAGAGGTTATGAAATAAATATAATACGTTCTAAGTGTATTGTATGAAAAAATATCTAACTCGGTTGTTCGAATTGATGATAATTGTCTCGGCAGAGCCTCGACAATTATCAATTCTCCCAACCTAGTTAGATATTTTTTAATACAAAACACTGAGTACGTATTATATATTTACAGAGTTCCGAGATGCCCTTATTGCTACACGGATCACATTTTTTTCTCGTTACAGATACGACCTATCACAGAGCATGTAATCAAGAATACCATGAAAACGGATGCATTATGGACGGCAATGTCTTAGTGTGCTTTTGTAATTCCTATTTATGCAATAAAGATTAGAATAATTTACTTCAAGTTGTATCCATCTCCATTAAGTTTATTTAAGTCTGTTTGCCTCAAAAACTGGTTTCGTTATTCAATGAAAATAATTTTGAATTAGCAGCCATCTGTTTGCACAAAAATTATATATTATTTCATTTCAAAATAAACGAGACACGAGATATACACGATATAGTCTAAATCTAAATTCCAATGCTTATATTTGGCAATTAGATGTTGAATTAATTTTGACGACGTCCGTGATAAAATCTTTGTCTTATGTTTCCCACAAAAGTGGCATGTTCAATTTGACTATATCTCTAACAATAACTTGGTTTTGTTTTATCCATTTATTCATTTTTTTTTTCATTTACAAAACTAAATATACATTAACTCCTGGACCATCAATAAGCGGTTCAGTCTTTCAGTTACACAATTACAGTGCTTACAGTACTAAGACTTTATCAAGCAGCGGAAAAAATTACTTTTTATGCTGCGGGGAATTTTTCTTTCATGCTGTGGAAAAGCTCTTTATCATGATGCATTTAAAACATTTATCATGCTTTAGAGAAAACTTACTGATCATACTTAAAGGAATTTATTTTATTTTTAATTATTTTATCGTGCTGATGGGACTTTTTTTATCGTGCTACCAATATTATTGCAACATTTTTCTCCAAGCTACGGGAAATATTTGTTGTTATGCTACAGGGGAAAATAATACTGCGAGTAATATTTCTATGATGCAGTGGTGAACCTATTTTTATCATCCTGCATCTTATTGCAGGGGAATATTTTTCATCGTGCTACGGGAAAAAGTTGTTACTTTGCTACAGGGAAAAATGATGCTGCGTGTAATATTTTTATAATGCTGTACATCTTTTTTCTTTATCATGCTTCATCCTTCTGCAGGGAAAATTTGTTAACGAATTGGAAGACCTTAAATCTCGTTTTTGTGTTGTCGCGGGATTTGAGCTCTGGGGATATTGCATCGCAGTTTGCTTTTTGATGTATGAAATTTTAAATAATGAAATTTGATATCAAACTTTTACCAGTACATTTAATTTTACAATAAATAGATTTGATTATCAGTAAAACAAATGAAAATAAATAAAAAAGAATATTTTTAATTTGGTCTGGATTACATTTTTTTGACCCCCCCCCCAAAAAAAAAAAAAAAAAAAAAAAAAAAAAAAAAAATCAAGATGTGTTTGTGAAACACGAATGCCGCCGTAACAGCATTTTTTTCAAATTAGATCTTGACAGATGACCTTGACCTTGTCACATGACCTTGACTTTGGTACCAGCGGATGCAGATCTCTGAGATTATCATAATTCCAAATATGAGCCTTGTATTTTGAATAGGCTTGAAGATATTGACAATGTTAAGTTTTTTGGTTAACTTTTGCAGACAGACAGACAGACCGACAGAAGGACAGACGGACAACGGTAAAACAATATGCCCCCCGATCTTTCGATACGGGGGCATAAAAATCAACAGTGGTCATAGTTGTCCTGAATTTCTCACCTTAATGAACTGTCTAAAAACAGTGTAATGTAGGTTTTGAAAAAAGATGATGAATGGTCACTAAAGCCTAGTTCACATTTGCCACGGTCGCCGTACGATATCGCAGCCTGCGTTTTTTATGCCCCCGTATCGAAAGATCGGGGGCATATTGTTTTACCGTTGTCCGTCTGTCCGTCTGACCTTCTGTCTGTCTGTCCGTCCGTCTGTCTGTCTGTCTGTCTGCAAAAGTTAACCAAAAAACTTAACATTGCCTATATCTTCTAGCCTATTCAAGATACAAGGCTCATATTTGGCATGATGATAGATCTCAATGATCCGCATCTGCTAATACCAAAGTCAAGGTCATGTGACAAGGTTAAGGTCATCTGTCAAGGTCAAATAATTCAAAAAGTTAACCAAAAAACTTAACATTGCCAATATTTTCGAAACTATTCAAGATACATGGCTCATATTTGGCATGATGATAGATCTCAATAATCCACATCTGCCAATACCAAAGTCAAGGTCATGTGACAAGGTCAAGGTCATCTGTCAAGGTCAAATAACTAAAAAAAACTTAACATTGCCAACATCTTCAAGCTTTTTCAAGATACAAGGCTCATATTTGAGATGATGATAGATCTGCATCTGCTGATACGAAAGTCAAGGTCATGTGATAAGGTCAAGGTCATCTGTCAAGGTCAAATAACCAAAAGAGTTAACCAAAAAACTTATCATTGCCAATATCTTCAAGCCTATTTAAGTTACAAGGCTCATATTTGGCATGATGATAGATCTCAATGATCCACATCTGCTGGTTCTAAAGTCAAGGTCATGTGACAAGGTCAAGGTCATCTGTCAAGGTCAACATTTTGAAAAAAAAATGCTGTAACGGGGGCATTGTGTTTCACAAACAAACTTGTTCTTACGAATTTTTTGACATCGCAGACACCTACGGTCTGCGGCGTATGTGTTCACAATGCCGCACGGTGACCGTGCGATTTTTAAAAATATTTGAGGGGGATATACCTAAATGAGACCGTACGGGTCCCGTGCCATATTGAAAGGTAATCGTGAGATTCCCGTGCGGAGATCTTACGGGTTCCGTACGGATATCGAAAGGATGCCGTGCGGTCAACGCACGATTCTACGGGTTTAATTTTGGATGTTTGATAGTTAAGATATCGTGCGATTTCCGCGCGATCATCGCAAGGCTTCCGTGCGATGTCCGTGCGGTGTCCGCACAAGGCTACGGGCTTGCGATTTTTAAAGATGTGTACAACCTTTTTTTAACGAGATCGCAGGTGTCTACGGTGCCCGTAGGACCGTGCGATGATCGCACGGGCACCGTTTGTCACCGCAAGGGCACCGCACGATTTTATGCTCACGGCGAGATGCGGGCGCCGTACTGGCTCCGTAGGCCAAATTCAAACGAGGCTTAGGCTAAACAACGTTGTTACTTCTATACACCTAGACGATCTTTTTTGTCATTATGGAGATTGATATGGCTTAATATGTGGCTCCTAGTGCGCAAACAAAGTCTGATCCCGTGACCTAGGGCCACCGTCATATAGTGCAGTTGATAGCGCGTCGGACTGTCAATCTACAGGTCCCGGGTTCGATCACCGACGGCGGTACTCATTCTTTCCGGCTATTAGTCTCTCACCAATGGGTTGATAATCGTAGACCTATGTGAGATAGCAGCTGGAGGCTAGGAAAGGATGTGATTGTTGTACTGGTGAGAGAAATACCAGGGACCCATTGTCAGGTGCTCCTCCGATATAACTGAAAAAATGTGGAAAGCATCGTTAAACTCCATTCTTATCCCGTGACCTAGTTTTTGACCCCATTAGAGCCTATTTAATTCAATCTTATCCCGTGACCTAGTTTTTGACCCCATTAGACCCAATTTCATACTCTTACCAGACTTCACCGAGAAAATCACTCTGTCTGAATTTCAGGTTTTTTGGTAAAAAATGTTGTCTCTAGAGTGCATACAAGGTATATCTCAGACCCCGTGACATAGTTTTTGACCTTAGTTGATCTAATTTCGAAAACGTCCAAGATTCTATCAAAACAATTATTCTACTCAGATTTCAGGATAGATCAGATAAAAAATGTGGCCTCAAGAGCGCATACAAGGGTTTTCTAAAGTCGGATCCCGTGACCTAGTTTTTTCCACATTTGACAAAATTTCAAATTTTTCCAAGATTTTAACAAGACTGTCATTCTGACTGAATTCCAAGTCGGTCGGTCATAAAATATTGTCTCTGAGAGTGTATATAAGATTTTACCCCGTGACCAAGTTTTTGACCAAAGTCGATCCATTTCAACTCGCCGGGGAATTATCAAGAAAATCATTCTTATCAAATAAAGATTGGTCGAGCAAAAATGTGGCCGCTAGAGTGCATACAAGGTTTTTCAAAGATTTTACCCTGTGATATAGTTTTTGACCTAATTTCGAACTAATTTGAGGTTTCATTAAGACATTCTTTATAACAAGGTATTTAAATATGATCCCGTGACCTAGATTTTGACCCCAGTTCATCCTATTTCAAACTCGTCCGAGATTTCACTAATATTTCAGACCGACTTTCAGGTTGGTCGGTAAAAAATGTGTTTTCTAGAGTGCATACAAGCTTTATCTAAGATTTGACTTCGTCGCCCACTTTTTGACCTCAGTTGATCCAAAATCAAACTAGTCCGATATTTATGTCATTTTATGCCAACATAAAATCTTTTATGTAGTGCTGCTGTAGGACGGGTTGGGGGTATTCTGGTTCAGATTTAAGCTGCAAATACACCTCTCTTATTCATTCGGGATAACTTTTCCCATGAGCCCGTTTTGTTGGGAGGTAGCCAATGGCTGGTCGGTTCGTCCATCACATGACCTATCCGTCCAACCACAGACTAGCTAGCCATTATTGATATTTTTCTCGGAACGAAGCAAGAAAGTTTTCACTCAGTTGATTATTCCCCCTCCACCCCGTCCACCTCCTTCATTCCTTTGTGGTGGCGGTTTTTAGGGCTTGCCCTGCTTACCTAATACAGAAGAAAAATCGTCTAATTTCATTCATTATATTACTATTTTTGATAGATATGTTTTTACATTATTTTGTCTGACATTTCAAATAAATGTCCATTACTCACTTGCCCTGATTACCTAATACAGAAGAAAAATCTTCTTATTTCATTTATTATATTACTATTTTTGATAGATATGTTTTTACATTATTTTGTCTGACATTTTTGAAATAAATGTCCATTACTCAAAAACATTGGATTCAGTTTTATATAATTCCGTCCAGTAGCAATGCATAAAATCAGGACAATCATTCTAAATATCAGGTTGATTAAGCAAAACATGTGGCACCCAGAGTGCATGCACGGTATTTCTAAGATGTGACCCTGTGACCTACTTTTTGACCCCAGGTGACCCAATTTTTAACAACTCTTGTCCAAAACTTTATTAAGAAAATCAGCCAGACTAAATTTTAGGTTGATCGGAGAAACAAGAGGACCATGATAGTCCTAAACCGCTCACCTAAGGTTTTCAAATCACAACTAGTCAAGCATTTTATAAATACCAGAGATTGTTTGGTATACATTTGGGCTGCTTTTAAAAGAAAAAAGAGTTAAAATTCGTCCTGCTGAATTTGTAAATTTTCGTAAATGTCTAACCTTTCCGTTACCTTGGCAACCGCAGTTATTGATGAAACTGAATTCATTTAACACCTGTAATAGACCTACGCCCTAAGAACATCCCTGCCACGTTTTAAACTGGCCCTATGGTTTAGGAAAAGATGATTTTTTCTTAGATTTTGGCAATTTTACGACTATCCGTTACCTGGCAACCAGAGTCTTTGGTAGTTTTTTTTTTACAACTTTGGTAAGGCTTAACCAAAGTAAACATCCCTATCAAGTTTCACCTGGATTGGCCCAGTGGTTTAGGAGGAGAATTTTTCTAACATTTCTGGCAATTTTCCTTTGTTTCTGTTACCATAGAAACCAGAGCTTTCGATGGAAATTATATTCTTTGAACAATTTTGGTAAGGCTTCGCCCAATAAATACCTTGAAAAGTTTCAGCTTGATTGGCCTAGTAGTTTAGATTTAAATTCTTTTAACAACTTCGGAAAAGCTTCTAAAAACACCCCTGCCAAGTTCCAGCTTGATTGACCAAGTGGATTAGGAGAAGCATTTTTTCTATGATTTTTCCCGTTTTTTCGTTTCCATTGAAACAATAGTTTTTGATGAGTTTCTTCTTTAAACAACTTTGTAGAGCGTCACCAAGGAATATTCCTGTAAAGTTTCAGTTGGCCCAGGAGAAGACTTTTATTCTAAGATTTTTGCAATTTCAGTTTTTCTGATACCATGGCAACCAGAGGTTTTTGATAACATTAATACTTTCAGCAACTTTGGAAGAGCTTCAGCCAAGAAACATCATCCCTGCCAAGTTTAAGTTTGATGAGCACGGTGGTATAAAAGGAGAAGTTGAAAAAAGAAGTTGTTGACGGAAGGATGGACGGACGAACGATGGGCGAAGGACGGACGGTGAGTGATCACCAAAGCTCACTCTGGGCAATTTGTGCCCAGGAAAGCTACAATGTGGCCTCCAGAGTGCATACACGTTTATGTTGACGACGGATTACGGACGACGGACTACGCACGACGAACAACACAACTAACCACAATAGCTCGCCTTGAACACTTCGTGCTCCGATGAACAAACAATACGAGTCGGATGTTTTGCCAACATGATTGGCTACCGTTTTTTTGCAACTGTAACCTTCGCTTCTAACAAGTGTCTCCGTTCATCATAAGAGAAGTGTTAAGCTGCACTGGACTAAGTCGAGCGGAGCCTAATGACATGGCGGGTCGTCCATCGTAAGTTTTATCTAAGCTGCTACTCTTCTTAGACTACTGGGCAGACCAAATTTCACAAGAATAATCGCTGGGATATACTCTCTCAAGTTCAATCGTTAAATTCTGATCGGGTTAATAACTTGGGCGCTACGGGCTGTCGAGTCACCAAAAATTGGTCCAAATTGTGAAATAGAAAATATCTCTCTAAAAATACTGGTCAGAATTCAACCAAACTTTACAATCAAAGTACTGAAAGTACTGATAAGTTGGAATGCGTTCAAGAGACGGTGACTTCAAGTCACTAACAAAGCTGACGCCTCCCGCCCTCCACAGGTGTTCATAAAATACGTCGCGTCTTTTTTACGGGCGAATATAAATAAATGTATTTCAACAACGATATACGCTGAAAACCGTGAATCGCTGATTCTGATGAAAGAAAAATGACAAAAAGAAAGAAAATGATACGGACCATACAGCAGACTAATGGACGCACAGGCGGACACTTATACACTCAAAACAGTTACTATGCTATTTTTCAAATGGCTTCTGCTAAATTAGAGTTATGAATTACATCTTTATTTAGAATTGTCGCAAAGTGGACCGTAACAAGCGCTTTGTTCCTGATGAAAGCTATTTTCGCAGGGAAGTCTTTTACTTCATGAGTTGGAATCTAAAGAAATTTTTTGCACGAAGTTAAACTGTGACTTCAACCTCCGTGACTCCATAATTGGGCACTTTCTTGGGTCGTTGACAACATTTGTGTCAAGTTTCATGATTTGGGTCAATTTGTTGTAGAGTGGAAACTGTTAACAGTTAAAGCTTACTTATTGCATTGACATGTATGACCTCGAAATAATAGGGCCTTTTTGGGGTCATGGTCAACATTTGTGTAAAGTTTCGTTGTTGCAGGTCAATTGCTCCTCCGTTTAGCTAGCGGAAGGCAAATGGTTACTGGACAGACAGACATGATGAAATCAATATATGCTCCTCTACTTCTGAGTTAGGGGTGTGATGGATGCTCTTAAGCGTCTTCAAGAATGTGAAGAAAACAAGTTGTACTAGTAGGTTTGTTTCAAATGGCAAATTATCTTGGCGATGGGATGAAATTGGGCAAAGATATTCATAATTCCATTCAAGATGGTGGTCAGGATTTTATTGGATGAATATTGAGTTTTGACAATGAAACATTCATGTAGATAACTGCAATATGACGGAAAACAAACTACAAAATGTTTCAAAATTATTTATTTAGTTTAAAAGTGTATCATCACTTTAACAAAAGCAGAGTTTTCTTTTTCGAAGTTTCAGTCAAAAGTTTGCTCAATGTTTTTTTCATCCATTAAATATCATTTTAAACTCAACAAAAAATACATCAATGGCTCAATGCGAAAACAGTTGTTACTTCTTATATGCCTATAGGAAGTTAAAACTGTTTTCGCATTGAGCCATCAATATTATTATTGGCAAGTATTGTCGAAAAGAAGTTGTTGTTTGTTATAAAGAAGCACTTTCTTCTTGTCCACACTTTCACCTTAGTATTTAAGTATCCCTAGTTTAGCTTGGGCTCTTTGTGTTCAAAGTTTTCACTGAAGTAAGAGCCAAACCATTTTGAACTTAAGTTGTTTGTAGAGCAAAGGAAATCTTTTTATGCTCCCGCATCGATAGATCGGGGGCATATTGTTTTACTCATGTCCGTCTGTCTGTCTGTCCGTCTGTCTGTCCGTCTGTCTGTCCGTCCGTCTGTCCGAAAACTTAACCTTGCCAATTTCTTCAAGCCTATTCAAGATACAACGCTCATATTTGGCATGATGATAGATCTCAATGATCCGCATCCGCTGGTACCAAATTCAAGGTCATGTGACAAGGTCAAGGTCATCTGTCATGGTCAAACTTTGAAAAAAATGCCGTTACGGGGGCATTCGTGTTTCACAAACACATCTTGTTTTCTTCTTAAAATTGAATAAGTAAAGCGGCTTTAGCAAGTGATTAGCTTAACAGGCCTTAGCTTTGGTTGATATCCAAGTTTAAGGTTATGAAAAAATGATTTTGAGAGTGTCAACTATATATATACAGAGAAATGACCTCCTCCTATAAAAGACACATTTTTTCATCTAATCACAATATTAAGTTTTTTTGTTATCTGATAAATGGTCACCAAAGGATAACTCAAGCGAAATATGGTCGATATCCATCTTTTATGTTTTCGACAAAATGATTAAGTTTCTACTATATAACATAAAGAAATATAACCTGTGCCTATAAAAGACACATATTTCATTTTATAACAATATTTATAGTAGTCTGATAAAGGATTACCCAAGTATCCCAAGAAAATATAGTAGATGATATAGTAAACCAAGAAAATATACTTAAGGACAAAAGTTCTGTCCGCTTTTGTCTTATCCAATGACGCTTTAAGTTGAAAGTTAATGTCTCGGAATTATTGCTTAGTAGTATTCACCATATTTTCAAAACATAGGGACTGTTTTCACCGGCATTGGATCACAAATGACGTTGATTTACTCCCAACGACGTTGATGATATTTCTAACTTTTTTTTCACGCAGCAAACGACATAACATAATGGATTTTTGTACGAGAGCCATTCTTTTTTATAATCTAATAGAAAACACTTTAAAAAATTGGTAGAAAATTGGTTGGTTTTGAGAGACACTATTTTCATTTAGGGTGCGTCATAATTTTTCGCAGGTTTATCGTTCGATTATGAAATAAAGACGTCTTCTTCCATTGTCATTTTTTTTGATTAACGGCATTGTTTATGAGTGATATCTTTTATCTGAATTTTAGTGTTTAAAGGCCGCGTATTTAACGACGTCAGTCAGAACAATTGAATCGACGTTATGTTAACCCCTTTCATTTTTTAGGAAAATCTATGCGCGATATCATCAAGATATTGAGTACAAGCATGCATGATTTCTATTCATTGAAATTTGCACTCGCTTGGAAGAGGCCGGGTCGTAATTAGACAATCTAACGCGTTCTTTATATCGTCGTTTTATTCTTAGACCGTAGATCAAAGTTTTACAAAACTAACGTAGATTGAAATGTTAACTGTCTCCTTTAAATAGCGCTTCATTCATTCATGTTCTATGTCTCATAAAATGTTTTGCCCTATTTGCATATTCGCGAAACCGGACAAGACTTTTGTCAATAAGTATATATTGGTGCTCACTTTAAATCAATGCACACGCGGATGATATGATTACCATGCGAGAATCGAGGGCAAATGAGCATAATTGTTTATGAGTATTGTAGGTATACCGGTGGGAGTAGAACAAACTGGACCTGAAAGCAAAACACGTGGGGTTGGTAAACTCGTTCAGATATTTGAAAAAAAAGGCTGTAGTTAACTTGTGATTATCTTCAATGATATTTAAAGGATTGCGCACGTGCGTATTTTTGCACAAGTGAATTAATGTCTATGCAATTTTAAAGAAAATGGACAAAAGCAGAAAGAGAAGATAAATGCTTGCATACCTTCATCGATCCTTGCTGCGTCCACAATCAAGTTAAATTATCGCGCTTTTTGGAAATGGTTTTCCGGTTTTTTTAAGAACAGAACAGAACAGAAGAACACATCTTTTATATTCATCCAAGTACAATGGGGTACAATATGGACAATATACATTAATAATGTAATTTGTAATAATTTAAGTGCTTCCGGTAAAACAAATAGATGAATGATTGGATTGGGGAAATTTTAGACTCATCCGAGGGATAGAAACGCTACTACACAGTTGTAGTAACTATGTTCAGTTCTTTGAAGAATTATATTTTGTTATCAGTGGTAAACTAGTGGACAAGAAAAACTGCCAGTTGGGACTTAAAACATCGCAGCTAAAGGTTAAGTATGCTACAGTTACGACGTTTCGGTAACCATTTGATATTATAAATTGAAATCGAATAGATCTTTTGTGTTGGAATAATTATTTATCTTTTATTTGATTGAGTACAAAATAACAACGACATGCATAAATATATAATTACAGTAAATCGTGCCGAGATGGCTATATCCCCTGTTTTTTCCGTTCTTGTTCGATACGCAAAATCAAGGAATGGAATTTCGGAAATATGATACAAAAAAGGTAATCGAAACAAAATATTTGGATTACATACGAATGCAACAAAAAAGTTTGAGATATATACGAGAGATGTAAATTACCGGGACAGTTGAGAACATAAGTCGTCTGGTGTTGGGGTAAATTTCACTTCATATGTATAGGAACATTCCATTCGTTTGTAAACTTGACCTTTCGTAACTCATAAGTAGAGATTTCATTCATAAAAGGGCAGATAAAATCGTAGTAGGTCATCAGGTCGTGTGGTATGGCCAATCAGAAAACGGCTTTTGTTTACACATGCGTGAGTTCAACTCGTGTCATAGGAGAGTGCATGGGAAAAAGATTTTACGGTGCATAGAGAATTGATAAAAGAGAATATTTACTGAATCGGGTTTTTAATACAAATAAATAATTTGTAGATGTTCGGCATTTCTAATGATGGTTTACGGAACAATAAGTTACAAAACATTTGAACAATTTTGTTGAAGTGTGTAATAAGGTCGTTCAGAAAGCGAAACTAGACCTCTAAAGATTCTACGAAAAATAATGCGACATTGCAAAATAAGCAGATCACGTGATTGCCTTGTGCTATCGCCACAATTGGTCAGACCCCACCCGATTTTTGGCCTTCTTTGTTCTATATAAAATTGCTCAAGTTTCAGGTGCTGCAGCGCATTCCACAACAATGCATTTATATATTACGTCACCAGCGCTTCATATACATTCATTGTTCTATCATTTGAGACTAAAATAACTGGGTCTTTTAGGTTTAACTTTTTGGCTATTCAAGCCAGAGTAAAGGAACCGTCTTTTTCCATCTATGAAGAGGTCAGTTAGTTCGGGCACCCCACCGTCGCTCATCCGTCCTCCCGGAAAGGAAATCGTGCACAAAAAAGATCGAACCAAGCCTTATATTAAAGAAGAGATGCAAGACTAGCAAAAAATCAAATAAATATGCACGTGGATCACTGTTCTCCACTTCAAAATGCCATTTTCAAGCCGCACTATTTTTTCGTTAAGATCTACTTTTGCCATACAACGACCTCCGGAAGTAAATTCCAGTGAGGTCACTCCTAAATTTAAGAGCTTTTTGCATTCCTCTAACTACTAAACACTTTGGTCAATGCTGGGGGGTATTGTGACCAAAGTTAAGTCAATAAGGTTTTAATATTTGCATTTGTCACTGAAATATGACGATTTTAGGACATGACCTGTTCAGCGAAAAAAGGCAAGAATTCAGAGCAATGTTATTTGTGATGTAACATGATTACTTAATCAAATGATTTTTGGTAAGAAGCCATTGGGAATGATTTCTCAAAGTATAATTTTGAACTATTACTTCATCCAAACTTGTTAAGCCAAAAATGTTAAACATTACTTGATTTTGAGGCAATAAAAAGGGGAGTTAATCATTGAAGGTCGAGGTAATTTTAACAAAAAAATCGCAATTTTCACGTTTTAATGCCAATTAAAAGAACTTAATCATAAAAATATGCGCAAAAAGAGTGTTTTCTGTTAAAAGGTATCAAAATGACAGTAGAAAGAAAAAATAAAACAGACATCTTAGCTTCAAAAATCGTAACTTTGAGGAATGAAATGGTATAATAGCGTTCCCCAGAAATGAAAAGGGGCTCACATAGAGTAAAGGGTGGAATTCAAAATTCCACAAGCTTTGCTTAATTTTTCAGGATCTAAAACATCGTTTAAGAGTTTGTGCATCGTAAACTTACATAATGTGTAGGAATAACGAAAATCAATCCTCAAAAAACATGTCAAAATAGTCATACTGGGTGTGAAATTTAAAAAAAAAAATGACAGAGCCCGCTCATTTTAATTTCTTAAAATGCAGTTTTATGTAAAAAATCTCCTAGAAAGCTCTGTTCTTTAACAGATATGTTGTATTACAACTCAATAAAAGGTATTAGAAACCGCAACGGGATGGAGAAACGTCCATTTTACAACATGGACTTGGGGTACCCACTTCAATAAATATCCATTCTGAAATGGGTGTTAAGGGTTGGATAATGGGTCTCTTGAATCATTTTGAGCCATGTCGAGAATTTCACTCACGTGTAGGTATTCAGCTATGACGACTTTACTATTTAAGTAACAGAAACGGAAGATCACCCAATTTACAAGAAACAGCTTGACACGATAAAGAGGAGAACATTTTACATAATTGATCATTTTGACTTGTAAGACCCTATGTCTCCACTAGCAAATTAACTTGATTCAAATGCTTTTGTCTCTAATTTGCTTTTTTTAAAAATGTTTTGAAACTGTCTTATTCAAATGAGAAAACGAGTTGGAAAATGTGTTAAAATGACTATAAAAAACGCTATCAAAAAGGACCAGTCCCCTGCGACAAAGTCATGAAAAAACCGTTATCGGGGCAAGGGTTAAGCATTTTCTCACCATTTCTTACTTAGAATTCACTTTTAATTGCAAGACTATTGAAAAACAAATGGTTCCCAAGTTTATCAGCATGGAATCTTTGCTTTAAAGTTTTACGAACGCCAGAAAAGTAATATTGAAATGGGCTTCTTTCGATATTAAACTTACCCATATAGTGAAAAGGGTTTGAATTTCAAGCCAGAAAAGGGATTTAGAATTAGAAGAAATATGCATATTTCCTGTTTACTACCAGCAAATATCTATTTCCAATACTCTGAGCAAAGTAATTTAAAAATTTGCAGCGAGAAAACGATTTTTCGATCACCTTTGTGTGATACCCTCATATTACAAAGTCGCAGGTTTTAAATGGGGTAAGGGTTTTTTATGTCCATTCTATCGCATTGTTTACATAATTAATTACATCCACTTGACCAATTAAATTAATCCTTGCTACCCAAAGCGCCAAAACTGACTTAATGATAATTTTAGCCTCAACAAAAGTTAAAAAATGCAAGAAGAAATACTTACAAGGAATTTCCTTTAATTTTTTAAAAAAATTAAAAAATTGATTTTAAATCGATAAAATCATCAAAATTAAAATTTTTACTCTTTTTGAAACTATTGACAAAATATTACGTCATTTGCAACTATCTGAAGAGGTCAAAAATCGTTTTCTCAAAATCGGACCTTTTTACCATCTAGGTCAGACCCCACCCGATTTTTGGCCTTCTTTGTTCTATATAAAATTGCTCAACTTTCAGGTGCTGCAGCGCATTCCACAACAATGCATTTATATATTACGTCACCAGCGCTTCATATACATTCATTGTTCTATCATTTGAGACTAAAATAACTGGGTCTTTTAGGTTTAACTTTTTGGCTATTCAAGCCAGAGTAAAGGAACCGTCTTTTTTTCATCTATGAAGAGGTCAGTTAGTTCGGGCACCCCCACCGTCGCTCATCCGTCCTCCCGGAAAGGAAATCGTGCACAAAAAAGATCGAACCAAGCCTTATATTAAAGAAGAGATGCAAGACTAGCAAAAAATCAAATAAATATGCACGTGGATCACTGTTCTCCACTTCAAAATGCCATTTTCAAGCCGCACTATTTTTTCGTTAAGATCTACTTTTGCCATACAACGACCTCCGGAAGTAAATTCCAGTGAGGTCACTCCAATTCAGAGAAAACAGATTACGACATTACCAAATAAGCAGATCACGTGATTGGCTAGAGCTATTGTCAATAGCTGACATTATTGGAGTTGACTTATCACATGATTTCCAAATATAGTAATGCATACTAGTAAATTCGTACCCGACTTTTAATAAATATCGTTTGAAACATAAATTAGCGTCTTAATAATATATATGAAGTGATACTTGTGTAATTGTACAACATTATTTCTTTTTGGTGTAATTAACTGTCTGTCTATGTCAAGTTGAGATAAACAAAATAGACCGAAGTGTATTCACATCCTGTTCACGTGATATGTGTTATCAGAAAACCCGAAATGAAATTATCTTGTGTTCATTTTGCGGTTTTGTTAAATCTAAGTTGGAATTGCTCCGCATTCCAACTTAAAAATGATCCTTCATGGTACGCACTTTCAGATTCATTAGTTAGATCCGGATCGGGTCGAATGATATGATGAAATATAAAAATATCTTTCTGTCGGAAACACATGGCCTGAATTCAATTTAACTTTCAAAGAAAAAAAAAAAAAAAAACAAAAACAAACAGAAAAAAAAAAAAAACCATAGGACATGCTCTTTCAGATTCCATCGTTTAATTATGATCATGTTGATAACATGAGCATTTTAGGCTGAATTGTCGCCAAAGGATGGGCCGGGCCCCAAATGATGAAATATCAAAAAATCTTCTCCTTTGAAACTACTGGTAAAAATTCAATCATGCTTTACAGAAATGATCCTCAGAACATGCTCTTTCTTATTCCTTCACCGAATTCTGATCGGGTTGATAACATGGGAGAAACATATTACCCAAAATTGAAATTAAGGTGTATGCACTTAGATGCCAAATATATAGAGGATAATCGTTTGTTTCAGTGTAAGATCGATTTATATTTCATTGAGTGAAAATATGTCTTCTGATGTTCACGAAATGAAATATTAATCGATCTTACTCGAAAAACAAACGATTATTCTTTTTCTTTTTTGCAAAAATGAGACAAAATGTGAAATTTCTAGGACATTTTATCGTAAAGCATGTCATTTTGCGCGTGACTGTTTTGCAACGTTCACTGTGACGTCACTTATTTCGCCCCGCATAGATGACGTCAGATATGATGAAATGCACGAAAGCAGGGTATAAGTTTTTGATAATTACACTGCTTTTGCGGTGAGATTATCAAGTGATAATCTACGGTTATTTCTCGATAAACCACCGGAAAGCATTAAAGAAATCATTATAACTTCAAAATACTGACAGGGGCAGGGTAAGCGAGATTGAAATCTGTCTTCAAAAATGATGATCTCTTTTTTAAGTTGATGTAGAGATTATCTGGGAGAAGGCTGTTCAACCTACTTTACTAGTTTGGTTGTTTTTTCAGAGAAAAGTTTTACCCTGGGTAGTGTCATCACCTTGGCGCCATTCCCGTTGTTGTTGTGCCATTTTCGACCAATTGGTGGGAGTCAAAAATGGGTGCCGCCATCTGGAACCGACCCTATGGTCACTAGATTGACTCTGTTTTTTTAAAAATCAATACACTTTTGACCTGTGGTTGTATAAAAATGTAATGTAATCGCTGCTACACTTTTACCCGAACATTTACTAAATTTTTAGTGTGGTAAGAGAAAGGGAAGTAATTGAGTTGATTAATAGGGCGTTTCACCATATCTCATTTTTTTTTTTGATCAAACTATATTATCAAGAGAAAGTCTTGGTTGTAACCCATTCCCATATCCCATGTGAGATCCCACTTATGAGTACTAGACCATTTGCTGAAAACAAATGACATGTGTCACGGTACCGTTTGCCAATTGTAGGAAGATGGTTTGACGAAGGAACCAGAGAAAAATATGTATATGTGACCCGTCACTCGAAAAGGGACAACCCGGGAAGTCTATAAAACAAGAGGACCATGCTGGTCCTAGATTGCTCACCTGAGTCTCTTTGACCCCTGGGACATCAAATTATTCAAAAAGGCAGAGTCATAAAGGGGTTAATTTCAACACAAAACCAAGTTTCGAGAAGTTTCGGTCAAATTTGTGGCCTCTTGAGTTTTAACAAGATAATTATCATTAAAGCCCCTTTTCCTGTGATATGGCATGAATCCTTTCTATTTTCAAAAGGGTTCATTTTTGTGACTTGACCAACATTCTGACCAAGTTTCAAGAAGATTGGGCCATATTTGTGGCCTCTAGAGCTTAAAAAAGATAATGTCGTTAAGGCCCCTTTTCCTGTGATATGGCATGCATCCTTCCCATTGTCGATAGGAATCATCCTTGTGACCTGGCCAATTTTCTAACCAAGTTTCATAAGGATTAGACCATTATTGTGGCCTCAAGAGCTTAAACAAGATAATTGTCGTTAAGGCCCCTTTTCTTGTGATATGGCATGGATCCTTCCCATTTACAATAGGATTAATCCTTGTGACCGTGCCAACATTCTGACCAAGTTTCGTGAAGATTGGGCTATATTTGTGGCCTCAAGGATGTTAACAAGAAAATTGTCATTAAGGTCCCTTTTCCCATGATATGGCAATGATCCTTCCCATTTTCAATAGGATTCATCCTTGTGACCTGGCAAACATTTTGCCCAAGTTTCACGAAGATTGGGCCATATAAATGGCCTCTAGAGTGTAAACAAGATAATTGTCGTTATGGCCTCTTTTCCCGTGATATGGCATTTATCCTCCCCATTTTCAATAGGGTTAATCCATGTAACCTGGCCAACGTTCTGACCAAGTTTCATGATGATTGGGCCATATAAGTGGCCTCATGAATGTAAACAAGAAATTGTCCTTAAGGCCCCTTTTCCCGTGATTTGGCATAGATCCTTTCTATTTTCTATAGGGTTCATCCTTGTGACCTGGCAAACATTCTGACCAAGTTTCATGAAGATTCGGCCATATTTGTGGCCTCTACGACGTAAACAAGAAAATTGTCATTAAGGCCCCTTTTACCGTGATTTGGCATGTATCCTTCCCATTTTCAAAAGGCTTCATCCTTGTGACCTGGCAAACATTCTGACCAAGTTTCATAAAGATGGGGCGATATTTGTGGCCTCTAGAGTGTAAACACTAAGTTGGTGAAACGCCGGACGACAGACGAGGGACGACGCACATTCAATGGTCACAAAAGCTCACCTTGAGCACGATGTGTTCAGGTGAGCTAAAGATTATTGAAAAAGAAATTTGAAGTCGCACTTCCGAAAATTCTTTCACTGTAAGGTAGATTGATCATTCTAGAAATAAGTGCGATCCAAAAATACGGTCCGAAATGGATCGGCCCTTTACGCACTACCCAGATGGTCCCTTTTCGCGTGACGGTCACATATAGAAATATGGTTATTCAATTCCCAGTCCTTATTGGTGGCTCAGCGGGACTCAGTTGTAACTATCTGTTTTGCATTTAGCTAAGGATATGCTGTGTAATCGGGATCTTGAATTTGACATAGGCGACATTAAAGTGAACATAATATCCGTGCAAGGCACCTCAACTTCAGCACATCTAATGAGAACACATATCCCCTTCTAGCGACTAATGAGCATGTTCTATAGTTAAATAGTGGCTAGACGACTGATATACGGCATAGATGACCTGATAGCCTCACACGACATCACAATAACTTCGAACCCTATGAAGAAAAAAACCATGAAATCGGACAAGGCCTGAAGGTCATTTGACTTCAGGGAGTCGGGGCACATAAGTGGATTGGCAATCAACGACCTATATGATATTGATGGTTACTGTGTATTGATGGTTACTGTGTGGTAAAATGTCTTGCCAGTCTTACCTTCGACACCAGTGGGAAAATCGTATTTCTACAAACTAGTGGTAAACAGGTAGGAGCATTATGTCTCTGTGTAGCTGGCCTTGTTGAGACATGAACTCGTGATGCTGGTCTTCTATTTTCATAAGAGGATTTATCTCAGGAGGATACAGGCATCTACAAGACGGGCAGAGCATCACAGACAGCCTGGTGAATAGACGCTTTGGAGGGGTCCTAAAGTAGATCCAAAACCCACGAAGTCTGATAATGTGAAAGGTTTTGGACGGAAACGTAGCTACGGTACCAGTGATTACATTTCGGTTCCAAAGGACAATTAGCGCTGTAGCACTGCCACCAAACACTTTTGCTTGCCAGTCCACCTTAGCCACGGATGACCATAATCCAGTCACTCCTTTCAAACCGTCCAAACAAGGTCCCAATTACCCAGACCACATAAGCCAATATAGATTTGGGAGAAAGAATTGCAATACTGGTGTGAATGTCTTGTTCCAAGCAAGGGATAAGTAGGAACGTGCGACAAGCCGTTTAGCCCATACTCAGAGATGACGACAAGACAACGTGGATCTCCAGATTGCTTTCAGTTCAAATGAGGAATACTCACAGCCTCTCAATTCCATAGTTGAAGGCATCAAGAGATATGTCTAACTATCAGTTTGAAGCTCAATTGAATTCTCGACTACTATCTAACGAGAAACTCCACCAGAAACTCAGCCGCAGCACGGACCCCAACCAGACCGTCAGCCAGAATGTCAACAAGTATCAAAGTTAGTATCTAACCAAGGATCCGAACCAAAGCTACATGAAGATTACCATATATTAGAACTGAATTATATAATGAATGCAGGAAGGCTCTCCGTAGATCGAACTATTGTTTATACGCAGTTGCGTCGCCATCAAAAAGACAGACAAAACATTTACTACAGAATACAGTAGAACTTGTTTTAAGCGACCACCAACAGAATCATCAAAAAGCGGTCGTTGAAGGAAATGACCGCTTCATACACGATTTGTTTACAAAAAGTAAACCTTACTTTTGATTAAATATGAATATTATTCCGAATTCTCAATAATCCTTTGTTGTTAAAACTCAACAGAATCGTCTCGTTGATACGATTCTTGTGAGTTTTACAAAATATGAGTCATTTTTGATGATTTGTAAATCAACTCTTACTACTTTTTAAGATATTTTGATTTAAAGTATGGAATTTTGAAAACGGTCGTTTAACGAAAATGGTCGCTAAATAGACGAGGTCGCTCGAGCAAGATTGACTGTAGTATGTCATAAGTGCCTGAAAAGGCCTTTAAAATAAACTGGTTAAAGCACTGTTGCAACAGAAAAAAACAAAACTTGCGTATTCCATTGCGCATGGCAGCAAATTCCAGGGCAAAGTGTCGACAAGCTATGGAATAGAAAATGAATCATTAGAAAGTGACTTGTACCTGAATGAATTTCGGGTTCATCTTTGTGCGGGAAAAGTAAGAAATTGTGGACATTTTGTTTCTAGAAACCATTCTTAAAGATAGTCCAGGTAGGATTTTATCTGCAACCGTCATGAAAGTCATCTTAAAGAGCTGAAATGCCACGAACAATTCACAAATGGTATAGAGCTTGCATTCTTGGATTTTTGGATAGTACTTGGGAAAAATCATACGAACTTAAGAAAAACCATGCCTACTAAACACAGGTACAGGGATAGCTTCAACTTACCGGGCTAAGTCAGTTTGATTTTGTCCTTTATTATTGGAACATTGTTGAAGTTCTTACGTTTCAGCGCGACCATGATTTCTTGATACACACTATAGATGAATTAACGAGATTCTTTCACACACATATTTACCCTACCATAGAAAAAAATGGGATATAACAACCAAAGATAACAATACAAATATCCTTGTGATAACATGCCGTATGATATTTTTTTATGATATCATGTTTTCGGCAGAGCCTCGACAACTATCAATTCTCCCAATCTCGTTAGATTTTTTCCCCATACAAAACACTTAGTATGTATTATATATAAATATATATAAAAATATATATATATATATATATATATATGATATTCTAGGCTATTCTGATAGTCGATATGTGGACCAGTCTAGAGCTGGTAACCCGCTTTCTGAGAGATACTCTGATGTTGCGGGCAACAGTACCCGCCCAGGGTCAGAAATAAGTTGGCCCATTGAATTTTGATTAACGAAACATAGTTTTAATCATTGTCATGGTGAACCTAAAATATTCGTGCTTTGCCAAGAGATATTGGCAAAAGATCTGCCTATAAACCGATGCAGTCTGAGCGTTTCCTGTGCCGCCTGATTTATCTTGTTTATACAAGAAAACTTTGAAAATTCTAATTTCAAAATAAAAGGCGACTAACTATAACTTAATCAAACTATGGCGCATACTTTGATAACGATTTTATACAGCATGTCAAGGGTAAATTTCGTTCAAGTTACAGTAAAGCTATGGTTACATGAAGTACGATTTACGCAGTAAGTCGCACTTCATTTTTATCGTAAGTACGCCGTGGCTTATATACGATTTACTGCGTTAAAGTAAGTCGATGTTCGATAAAAAGGGTAACTTTTTCTGTTGTCACAAACATTTCCTATAATTCGAGTACGTATTGATAGGAACAACTACGTGGAACTGCGTTAAAATATGGAGTTGAACGGGGGTAATTAGCTTTAAGGTTCATGTAAAGTGTTTGAGGCCCAATTTTAAAACACTTCATTTGCCAAGAAAAAGCAGTATGTCCAGGTATATTATATATCAAATTGAAGCTATTCATGAGCATAAGCAGTAAAGCAAAACAAGCCTGCCATATCTATAGCGGTATAGCCAAAACATTATGGAAAAGGGTCATTTTGTACAGAACAAGCAACTGCAAGACTGTTGGATAAAATAGGCCCATATTTGAACAAAGAACCGACTAAAGTTCTACCCAGGTACTACTACAAACGTTGGTATAAAACTCGAGCCCAAAACGTAGTTATGCAAGCAATTTATTTTGACTTATTTTTTATTAAACACATATGTCATATATGTCATTCATATTTTGTAAACGTGTAGATATTTTTTAGGTATGGTGTGTTATCACAACATAAATGGACATTAAAAGTTTATATACCCTTTAAGGTTGTTTAGCAATAAATCAATTTCTATTTCAATGAATGATCAACATATAGTAATTAATTATAGATCATTGAATTTAAAAAACTATATTTTGAAATAAATGGCACAAAATATTTCACAATAATATGGTGTGATGTTGCACAATACCTAACATCTATTATGAAGGACAAGCACATGCAGCTAACTCCAGACAATGCTCCAAATTTATAATTCAAATAGAGAATCTCGAAGTCAAGTGCAGACAGTCTGTATCATTTTACGAAGCCAGAAAGATCGTAGAATCGAGACAAGCTGCTTTGAATCCCAATGGAACAGAGGGTACATATGCAAATAAAGCTAAGGCACCTGCAGCCGAAAAAAGTAAACCTGACCATTGCAGTACATGCGAACGTCTCCTGAATGTAATAACTGACTTATTACTCAGGCCAAAGAACAAATTAATAAGGCACTGGCTGGAGAAATTTCGTTGCAAGAAACTTCAAATAGAGTTGACGATAATAAAACTTCTTCTGTATCAAGTAACTCAACAGCTGACCGACCGTCAAAAGTCACTTCAGCTCATGGTAATGCTTCAAAAGCTAATAGTACTAATGTTGTTAAACCAGAGACTGCTCGTCAGAGAAAGATTCGCCTTCAATTAGAGAGGGCAGATGTTGCCTCGATGGAAGTGGAGAAGGTGCCTCCTCTAGTTTCGACAGGCAATCGATATGCTGAATTAAGCGGATCAGACAACGAGGAGGAGATGGATGCACCCGCTCCTCCTCCTTCAAACCCAACGCCTTCAAATCTAAAACAATCTGATGTGATTAGGCAAGGTGCGAATAGAATTAATTTAACAGGTATCAAATAATGGGTAATTTCTTACTTTCATTAATAAGTGGTCTAATCTTTACAGTAACATCTATAATGGCGTATAATATAATACAATGGAATTGTCGCAGCATCAAGGCCAATTTTGAAGAACTTAATCTTCTAGTATCAAAACAAAAACCAGTTGCAGTATGTTTACAAGAAACGTTTCTAAAAGATACAGGCAAGTTTTCCTTCAAATATCATTCTTGCTACTTGAGTAATTACACAGAACGTGAGAAAGCATCTGGTGGTGTGGGAATCATTGTTAATAACAATATTCCTCATCGTCATGTTGCATTAAATACTTCTTTGCAAGCAGTGGCTGTTAGTATCTCTTTAGATAAAACACTCTGTGCTCTGTTTATCTTCCTCCAAGTTCCCCTGTTGATGGCAGAAAACTTGATCATCTCGTCGATCAGCTACCTAAACCTTTTATGCTTATGGGGGATTTCAATTCTCACCATAAGTTATGGTTCCCCTGTTGATGGCAGAAAACTTGATCATCTCGTTGATCAGCTACCTAAACCTTTTATGCTTATGGGGGTTTTCAATTCTCACCATAAGTTATGGTTCCCCTATTAATGGCAGAAAACCTGATCATCTCGTCGATCAGCTACCTAAACCTTTAATGCTTACGGGGGATTTCAATTCTCACCATAAGTTATGGGGGTGCTCCAATACAGACGACAAGGGTCGTACTGTTGAGGATTCTATAACAAGGCATGATCTTGTTTTACTGAATGATTAATCTAAAACTTATCTTCATCCTGCAACTGGACATTATTCTTCATTGGATTTGACTATTTGAAGTCCTGATATTTTTCCTGATTTTTCATGGAAAATAGTTTCTGACCTTCATGGTAGTGACCATTTCCCTATTCAGATCTCCGAATTAGGACCATCTGTTCAGGAGCGCCCTAGGCGTTGGAAACTCCATAAGGCTAATTGGGAGCTTTTTAAAACCACCTGCGAAAGTCAATAAATTCAGAAGCCTTTGATGACTGTGAAAGCTCTGCAGACTTGTTTACATCTTTACTTTATTCTGCTGCAGAAAAAAATATTCCACAAACATCGCCTGACCCAAAGAATCCAAACAAGCCATGGTACAATGATGATTGCCAAAAGGTTATAGCCGAGAGGAAACGTGCTCTTAGAGCGTTTGGCTTAAGGCCTTCAAAGGAAAATCTTTACAAATTTAAAATTGCACGTGCAAAAGCACGTCGTACTATAAAACAAAGTAAGCGTTCGTCTTGGAGACAGTATGTCTCTAGATTAAATTCTAGATCATCTGTCAAAAAGACTTGGGACATGATTCGTAAAATTAGTGGGAAGAATACATCACTAAGTGTTGGCCATATTCAAACAGATGAAGATAAAACAGTTTCTTCGAAACATGATATTGCTAATGTCTTAGCAGATACGTTTGCCAAGAAATCTTCCTCTACTAATTATTCAACTACGTTTCAGAAGTTTCAAGGTGAAAAAGAAAAGTCTAAACTTAATTTTAGTTCCAGTAATCTGGAACAATATAATAGAGACATTTCCGTTAAGGAATTGAAAAAAAGCTTTATAAAAGTGTCGGATCAGATGCTATTCATTATCAGTTCCTCAAACGTTTGCCGTCTCGTTCCCTTCATTGCTTACTTAAAATTTATAATCAGGTATGGACAACAGGGAGCATTCCAGCCTCTTGGCGGGAAGCTGTCGTTATTCCAATACCTCAACCAGGTAAAGATTCCACAATTCCATCTAATTATCGCCCTATTGCTCTAACTAGTTGTATTTGCAAGACCATGAAAAGAATGGTAAATGATCATATTGTCTGGTTTCTTGAAAAGAACCACCTTATTACTCAAGTCCAAAGTGGCTTTCGTAAACAGAGAAGCACTCTTGATCATTTTGTTCGCTTTGAGACATTTATTCGAGAAGCCTTTATAAAGAAGGAACACGTTGTTTCTGTCTTTTTCGATCTTGAAAGTGCATATGACACCACTTGGAAGTATGGAATTATGAACGACCTCTATGATTTCGGTATTCGAGGTCGCCTTGCCTTTTTCATCTCGGCTTTTTTGGATGAACGTCAGTTTAAAGTCCGTGTTGGTGATACTTTATCTGATCATCATGAACAAGAAAAGGGTGTCCCCCAGGGAAGTATTTTATCGGTGACACTATTTAGTGTCAAAATAAACAACATCGTAAAAACCGTTTGCCCTGGTGTGGAATGTTTTCTATATGTTGATGACTTCTGCATCTGTTACAGATCCAAACGCATGTATACAATTGAAAGACGGTTGAAGCAAGTTTTAAACAATCTTTCAAAATGGTCTTATGAAAACGCCTCAAATTTTCAAAGACAAAAACCAAATGTATGCATTTTTGTCAATCAAGGAAAATGCACTCCGATCCAGAATTGAAGTTGGACGGAGTGCCGATTGAAGTTGTTAAGGAATATAAGTTCTTAGGACTCCTTTTTCATTCTAAACTGTCGTTTATTCCGCATATTGACAATTTAAAAAATAAATGTCAAAAGGCACCTTTTACGTGTTGTATCCAGTATGGATTGGGGAGCCGATAAAAAGGTTTTATTGCGACTTAAAAGGGCACTTATTAGATCAAAGCTAGACTATGGCTGTGTTGTTTATGGTTCTGCGCGCCCTTCATACCTTCGCAAACATGATACTATTCATAATCAAGGATTGCGTTTGGCGTTGGGCGCATTTAGAACGTCACCAGATAACAGTCTTCATACAGAAGCAATTGAGCCTTCATCAAATTTACGAAGGAAAAAGCTTTCATTACAATATTATTTAAAACTTAAATCCAATCCCGATAATCTTACTCATATAGTTGTGTTTGATCCAAAATAAAGAAAGGATTTTGAAAAGAAAAATAACCCTATACTTCCCTTCTGTTTGCGCTGTGAGGCTGATGTAAATTCTCTAAACTTTGATCTAGAGGACGTGGCAGAACATATTGTTCCTGATGTTCCTTTATGGACATATATAAGCCCCACGTTTCTTTATGATCTTGCTTCCAGCAAAAAGGATACAACAGATCCAACTATTTTTAAAACAAAGTTCTTGGGAGTCAAAGAAAACTAGAACTGTCGCAGAGCGGACTAATACCCCCCACAAGCGCTTTGTCGGAATGCAAGTGCTATTAGTGCAGGATGTGTTTGAAACTAATATTCAGGTCATATGAAGCATTTGCATGAAGTTTTATGATTCTAGGTCACTCGGTTTTTGAGTTAAGAGTCCAGAAATGAAATATGAACAAATATTGACTGTGACCTTGACCTTTGACCTATATGACCTAAAAACAATAGGGCACTTCCTTGGATCATAAGCAACATTTTCATAAAGTTTCATGCTTGTAGGTCATTTGGTTCTCGAGTTAGAGTCCGGAAACGAAAATTGAACAAAGGCTGACTGTGACCTTGACCTTTGACCTACATGACCCCAAAACAATAGGGCACTTTCTTGGGTCATAAGGAACATTTGTATAAAGTTTCATGATTGTAGGTCATTTGGTTCTTGAGTTAGAGTCCGGAAACGAAAATTGAACAAAGGCTGACTGTGACCTTGACCTTTGACCTACATGACCCAAAAACAATAGGGCACTTTCTTGGGTCATAAGGAACATTTGTATAAAGTTTCATGATTGTAGGTCATTTGGTTCTTGAGTTAGAGTCCGGAAACGAAAATTGAATTAGGCTGACTGTGACCTTGACCTTTGACCTACATGACCCCAAAACAATAGGGCACTTCCTTGGATCATAAGGAACATTTGTATAAAGTTTCATGATTGTAGGTCATTTGGTTCTTGAGTTAGAGTCCGGAAACGAAAAGGTCTACGGACGGACGGACGGATGGACGGATGGACGGACGGACGGACGGACCGATGGACAGACAGACAGACATGGTGAAACCAATATACCCCCCTCTACTTCGTAGGTGGGGGGTATAAATACCCATCATACGAAGAGATATACACAGACGGTTCAAAAGATGGTGAAAAAGTTGCTTCAGCCACAATTTTAGATGGCGAAAAATATCAATTCCGCCTTCCTAATAACTCTTCCATTTTTTCAGCCGAGCTTAAGGCCATTGATCTCGCACTCGATCATATGATCGCAGAACGATTCTCTCGCTATATTATTTTTACTGACTCTATGTCAAGCATGCAAGCGATTGAGCATGAGAAAACTGACAACCCCGTTATTGTAAGATTACTCGATAAAATAGCTCAGCTAAATGATGTTGATCTCGTTTTCTGCTGGCTTCCAAGCCATATTGGTATTAGTGGTAATGAGGAGGCGGCTAAAGCTGCCAAGGATGCATTATCAATTGAAATTTTACCATTCGAAGTACCTTTTACCGATTTTAAACCCTTAATTCATAGTTTTATTCATGACGTCTGGAGGAACTGTTGGTCAGATCCAGCTAACCAGAATAATAAATTATTGTCTGTTCGACAGGACCTCGGCGATTGGTTACCTGGTTACGGGTCAAACCGTCGCGAAGAGCTGATTCTGACACGGTTACGCATTGGGCATACTTTTTTAACGCACTCCTACCTTATAAAAGGAGAAGAGATGCCAATGTGCTTTCCCTGTAATGCTCCATTAACTATCAAACATATTTTTATAGATTGTATTGATTTTTTAAGTTGGAATGCGGAGCAATTCCAACTTAGATTTAACAAAACCGCAAAATGAACACAAGATAATTTCATTTCGGGTTTTTTTATAACACATATCACGTGAACAGGATGTGAATACACTTCGGCCTATTTTGTTTATCTCAACTTGACATAGACATACAGTTAATTACACCAAAAAGAAATAATGTTGTACAGTTACACAACTATCACTTCATGTATATTATTAAGACGCTAATTTATATTTTAAAGATATTTATTAAAAGTTGCGTACCAATTTACTAATATCACATGTTTGTATTACAATATTTGGAAATCATGTGATAAGTCAACTCCAATAATGTCAGCTATTGACAATAGCACTAGCCAATCACGTGATCTGCTTATTTGGTAATGTCGCGATCTGTTTTCTCTTAATTGTGGCAATAGCACAAGCCAATCACGTGATCTGCTTATTTGGTAATGTCGCAGCCTACTTTTCGTAGAATTATGTTATATCTTCTTTTAGAGGTCTAGTTTCTCTTTCTGAACGATCTTATTACACACTTCAACAAGATGGTTTAAATTTTTTTGTAACTTATTGTTCCGTAAACCATCATTAGAAACGCGCAATATCTACAGATTATTTATCTGTATTAAAAACCGGATTCAGTAAATATTCTCTTTAATTACTTCTCTATGCACCGTAAAATCTTTTTTCCCATGTACTCTTCTATATGTCACGAGTTGAACTCACACATGTGGAAACAAAAGCCATTTTCTGATTGGCCATACCACCAGACCTGATGACTTACTTCGATTTTATCTGCTCTTTTATGAATGAAATCTCTACTCATGAGTTACGAAAGGTCAAGTTTACAAACGAATGGAATGTTCCTTTACATATGAAGTAAAATTTACCCCAATAACAGACGACTTATGTTCTAAACTGTCCCGGCAATTTTAACCCCTCGTTTATATCCAAAACTTTGTTGTTGCATTCTTGTGTAATATAAATATATTGTTTCGGTTCCCTTTTTTTGTATCATATTCCCCAAATCCCAGTCATTGTTTTTTCGTTTCGGACAAGAACGGAAAACACAGGGGATATAGCCATATCGGCACGATTTACTGTAATCATATATGCATGTCGTTGTTATTTTGTACTCAAACGAATTAAAAAATAAATAATCATCCCAACACAAAAAATCTATTCGATTTCAATTTATAATATCAAATGGAGACCGAAACGTCGTAACTATAACATACCTAACCTTAAGCTGCGATGTTTTAACTCCCAACCGGCAATTTTTGTTTGTCCACTAGTTTACCACTGATAACAACATATAATTCTTCAAAGTACTTGACATAGTAACTACAACTGTATAGTAGCGTTCCTATCCCTCGGATGAGTCTAAAATTTCCCCAATCCAATCATTTATCTATTTGATTTAACAGAAGCACTTAAATTATTACAAATTATTACAAATAACGTCATTAATGTATATTGTCCATATTGTACCCCATTGTACTTGGATGAATACTTCTGTTCTGTTCTGTCCTTAAAAACAGGAAAACCATTTCGAAATAGCGCGATGATTTCACTTGATTGTGGACGCAGCAAGGATCGATGAAGGTAGGCAAACATCTATCTTCTCTTTCTGCTTTTGTCCATTTTCTTTTAAAATTGCTTAGACATTAATTCACTTGTGCAAAAATACACACGTGCGCAATCCTTTCAATATCATTGAAGATAATCACAAGTTAAGTACAGCCTTTTTTTCAAATACCTGAACGTGTTAACAAACCCCACGTGTTTTGCTTTCAGGTCTAGTTTGTTCTACTCCCACCGGAATACCTACAATACTAATGAATAATTATGCTCTTTTCTCCTCGGTTCGCGCATGGTAATCATATCATTCATGTGTGCATTGATTAAAAGTGAGCACCAATATATACTAATTGACAAAAGTCATCCGGTTTCGCGAATATTCAAATAAGGCAAAACATTTTTATGAGACATAGAACATGAATGAATGAATCGTTATTTAAAGTAGGCAGTTAAACAATTCAATTTACGTTAGTTTTGTAAAACTTTGATCTACGGTCTAAGAATGAAACGAACATAAAACAAAGGCGTTAGATTGTCTAATAACGACTCGGCCTAATCCAAGCGAGGGCAAAATTCAATGAATAGAAATCATGCATGCTTGTACTCAATATCTTGATGATATCGCGCATAGATTTTCCTAAAAAATGAAAGGGGTTAACATAACGTCGTTTCAATTGTTCTGACTGATGTCGTTAAATACGCGGCCTTTAAACACTAAAATTCAGATAAAAGATATCACTTTTCATAAACGATGTCGTTAATCAAAAAATGGCAGAAGACGTCTTTATTTCATAATCGAACGACAAACCTGCGAAAAATTATGACGCATCCTAAATGAAAATAGTGTCTCTCAAAGCCATCCAGTTTCCTACCAATTTTTTAGTGTTTTCCTATAAGATTATAAATAAAGAATGGCTCTCGTACAAAAAAATACTATGCTATGTCGTTTGCTGCGTGAAAAAAAGTTAAAACTACCATCAACATCGTTGGGACTTAATCAACGTCATTTGTGATCCAATGCCGGTGAAGACAGTCCCTATTTTTTAAAAAAATATGGTCGATACTACTAAGCAATAATTTCGAGACATTAACTTTCAAATTAAAGCTTCATTGGATAAGACAAAACCGGACAGAACTTTTGCCCTTAAGTAAATTTTCTTGGTTAACTATATTATATACTATATTTTCTTGTGATACTTTGGTAATCCTTTATCAGACTACAATAAATATTGTTATTAGATTGAATATATGTCTTTGATAGGCACAGGTCATATCTTAATATGTTATATAGTAGAAACTTTATCATTTTGTCGAAAACATAACAGATGGATATCGACTATATTTCGCTTGAGTTATCTTTTGGTGACCCTTTATCAGATTACAAATTACTTGATATTGTGATTAGATGATAAAATGTGTATTTTATAGGCGGAGATCGTTTCTCTGTATGTTATATAGTGGACTCTCTCAAAATCATTTTTTCTCGGAACCTAAAACTTGGATATCAACCAAAGCTAAGGCCTGTGAAGCTAATCACTTGCTAAAGCCGCTTTACCTATTGGAATTTTAAGAAGAAAAAAATAATTTCCTTTGCTCTTCAAACAACTTAAGTTCAAAATGGTCTGGCTCTTACTTCAGTGAAAACTTTGAACACAAAGAGCCCAAGCTAAACTAGGGATACTTAAATACTAAGGTGAATGTGTGGACAAGAAGAAAGTGCTTCTTTATAACAAACAACAACTTCTTTTCGACGATACTTGCCAATAATAATATTGATGGCTCAATGCGAAAACAGTTTTAACTTCCTATAGGCATATAAGAAGTAACAACTGTTTTCGCATTGAGCCATTAATATGTTTTTGTTGAATTTTAAATGATATGTAATGGATGAAAAACCTTTCCTAGCAAAAACTTGAGCAAACTTTTGACTGAAAGATCAAAAAAGAAAACTCTGCTTTTGTTAAAGATAAAGTTGATAAATAATTTTCAACATATTGTCGTTTGTTTTCCGTCTTATTGCAGTTGTCTACATGAATGTTTCATTGTCAAAACCAAATATTCATCCAATAATAGAATTATGAATATCTTTGTCCAATTGCTTCCCATTTCCAAGATAATTTGCCATTTGAAACAAACCTACTAGTTCAACTTGTTTTCTTCACATTCTTGAAGACGTTTAAGAGCACCATCATACCCCTAACTCAGAAGTAGAGGAGCACATATTGATTTCTTCATGTCTATCTGTCCATTGACCTTTTGCTTTCCGCTAGCTAAACGGAGGAGCAATTGACCTGCAATAACGAAACTTTACACAAATGTTGACCATGACCCAAAAAAGGCCCTATTGTTTCGGGGTCATACATGTCAAGGCAATAAGTAAAATTTAACTGTTAACAGTTTCCACTATAACTGAACAACAAATCGACCCTATTCATTTTCTTCCTTTTTGCAATTTTTCTTTAATCAGATTCAGCGATTCATGGGTTTCAGCGTATATCGTTGTTGAAATACATTGGTTTATATACGCCCATGAAAAAGACGCGACGTATTATAGGATCACCTATGGGGGGCGGGAGGCGTCAGCTTTGTTAGAGGCTTGAGGTCACCGTCTCTTGAACGCATTCCAACTTATCAGTACTTTCAGTACTTTGATCTATTATCAGGGACAGAAATTTTAAAGTTGATAGTATGGCGCAGCTGTTTGACCGTGTCAAACTAGAACTTATTTTTGACTTTTTAAAGGCAATTCATTTATATAGTAAAATCTGAGTTTTAGTTTCTATTAATTGTATTTTCTTCTAAATTTTCAAAATTGTTGTATTAAATTTTACCTTTTTCAATAGCTCTTTTGGCTTATTTTTTTCTTTCACATTTGAAAATTTCTTTTGGATTTTTATATGTATACATTGAGATTGTTTTATAATTTTGTTCACTTAAATTTCATTGCATACAATGAATGCTCACTTTTTTGAATTTTCTGGTCGGGTGGACTCGCACATGGGCCGTTCTCCTGATCTGGAGTCCATGTGTTTTCGTCCTCACGTCAGATTATTCTAGTTTTATACAGAACTGTTTGCGCCCAACATGACCTTAGTTGTCGACGGGCCATAAAACAACATTCATTCATTCATTCATTCATTCATTCATTCATTCATTCATTCATTCATTCATTCATTCATTCTTTCTATTATAAAAACAGACCAAACCGGTTTGACAAGTATGTTGACAAAAAAGATGGAAATTGATTGTTTCAAATGAGGCTTTTTGAGACCGAGTTTTATTCCTAAGGTTGTAGTAGTATCTTGATGGTACTTTAGCCTGTACTTTGTTAAAATATTAGCCAATTTTATCCAGCCGTCACGCAGTTGCTTGTTCTGTACAAAATGACCCTTTTCCACAATGTTTGGCTTTACCGCTATAGCTATGTCGACCTTATGTTGCTCAACTGCTTGGGCTCAAAAATAGCGTCATTTTAATATACAATATACCTGGACATACTGCTTTTTCTTGGCTAATGAAGCGCCCTTAAAATTGGGTCTCAAACACTTTAAATGAACCTTAATAGCTCATAAAAAGTACGTATATTTTGTTCTTTAAGCTCTGCCATCTCTTGTAAGTCACTCAATACACAAGAAACGCTATCAGAAAACTTCACGACAGTTTCTAAACAAGCAAATCTATATAAGCCATCTAGGTGTATCACAATAAATCTGTTGTAAAAACACTAGAGTAACAAACCATTTATTTCACGTGCACTTCATGAAATAATAAGATCGAACACGTCTCCCGTTAAGCTTTCCTATGCGTACTAAAGACGCTGTTCAACTCTACTGTTTTCCTATGCGTACTGCAAACGCTGCCCAATCCTACTGTTTTCCTATGCGTACTGAAAACGCTGTCAACCCTACTGTTTTTATATGCGTAATACAAACGCTGATAATCCCTACTGTTTTCATATGCGTACTTCAAACGCTGTTCAACCCTACTGTTTTCCTTTTCGTACTACAACCGCTAATTAACCCTACTGTTTTCATATGCGTAATACAAACGCTGCTCAACCCAACTGTTCCCAATGGGTACTGCAAACGCCGGTCAACCCTACTGTTTTCCTATGGGTACTGCAAACGCTGCTCAATCCTACTGCTTTCCTATGCGTACTGAAAACGCTGTCAACCCTACTGTTTTCCTATGGGTACTGCAAACGCTGTTTAATCCTACTGCTTTCCTATGCGTACTGAAAACGCTGTCAACCCTACTGTTTTCCTATGGGTACTGCAAACGCTGTTTAATCCTACTGCTTTCCTATGCGTACTGAAAACGCTGTCAACCCTACTGTTTTCCTATGGGTACTGCAAACGCTGCTCAATCCTACTGCTTTCCTATGCGTACTACAAACCCTGCTCAACCCTACTGTTTTCCTATGGGTACCGCAAACGCTGTTTAATCCTACTGTTTTCCTACTTAGCCGACATATCAACATGGCAGGTTTTTTAGCTCACCTGAGCACAAAGTGCTCAAATGAGCTATTGTGATGACCTTTTTTCCGGCGTCCGTCCGGCGTTCGTCGTCCGTCAACAATTTCTTTAAACGACATCTCCTCCTAAACTACTGGGCCAATTTACACAAAATTTTACAGAAATGTTCCCTAGGAGGTCCCCTTTCAAAATTGCCAAAAGAATTGCAATCGGTGAAAAACTCTGGTTGCATGGCAACCAAAGTTGAAAATTTAAGAAAATCTTTAAAATTCTTCTTCTTTAGAACAAGCAGTCTTACAGCCTTGAAATTTGGCATGGATTATCAGCTCATAGACCTTAATAAAAATAGCTAATATCATATCTGTTGGGTCACCAGGTGCAGAGCACTTTGGGGGAGGGTGTAGTACTTTGGGTTAATTTTGTAATCTTTAACCTTCTTCTTCTTCAGAATAAGAAGCCCTACAGCCTTTGAATTTGGCATGGAGGATCAGCTCATAGACCTTAATAAAAAAAAAAGCTAAAATCATATCTGTTGGGGGGAGGGGGTAGTACTTTTGTGAAAATTTTGTAATCTTTAGCCTTCTTCTTCTTCTGAACCAGAAGCCCGACAGATTTGAATATTGGCATGGATGATCAGCATATGGACCTTTATATAAAAAATAGCTAAAATCATGACTGTAGATTCACCAAGGGGCAGGTGGTAGTACTTTTGTGAAAATTTTGTAACTTTAACCTTCATCTTCTAATGAACCAAGAGCCCTACAGACTTCAATATTGGCATGGATGATAAGCATATGGATCTAAAATAAAAAAAAAAAGTAATTTGGATCATTTTTGAAATCTTTAAACTTCTTCTAATGAACCAGGAGTCATACACACTTGAAAATTGGTATGGATGATCAGCATTTGGACATTAATTCAATTAGCTAAAATCATGACTGTAGATTCACCAGGTGCAGAGCATCTTTGGGGAGGGGGAGTGTTTTGTTGAGAATTTTGAATCCCTACAGCCTTTATATTTGACATGGACTGATCAACTCATTAAAGAAAACTTTAAAAGTCTCAGACTCAGCCTGTATATCTGGCATAGATTATCTGATCACAGACCTTATATGAAAAAAAATTCAATAAATAATGACCATGGGAGGAGCAGGGGGGGGGGGGGGGAAGGATTATTTCAAATGTTATCTGATTGAATAAGTGAAAATATCTTTTTCTGTGGTTGCATGGACATACCTAGGTAATGAAGCTTTTTTTCTCAGGTGAGCGACCCAGGGCCAACGGCCCTCTTGTTTTGTATATATACTGAGGAAAAATAAAAAAATTGACCCGTTTGAATTTCCTACTTTTCAATTCCGTCAGATAAGTATGTAATGCAAAACATGTCAAATTAAGTAGAATCGAGCGGCGCCATTGAAGTTACGTTGAAACTGTCATGTATAAGATTACGGCAACTTGGTAGAGAGATTTCTAGTTAGCTTTAGACCGTTTCAGTTATAAAAATCGTTTATTCGGGGCGCCAATTCACCACTGAGTAACTACAAGCTCATCCTTTTGTGAATTGTGTGAAAACAACTTTTGATAGTACACCGACTCTATTGATTTCTTTTTTGTCAAAAGTCAAAACACAGTGTAAATGTTTGGTTTCTGGTGGTCTGTGGTCCGTGGCCTTAAATCCATCAAGAAAAAAATTCTGTGGAAATGGAATGAACCTTTCTGTTGTAGATTTTTTAAGTGTCAAGTTTTCGTTTTTGCTCAGTATAATTGGTAGGGCAAACTAGGGCAAATGGAACGTAAAAATTACGTTTAAATAAATATTTACTACGTTAATTTACATTCAGAACACGATAGAAATTTCTTATGAACCGAGGGTGAACGTAGGAATTTTAACATGTTCTCTACGGCAAAATGATACGACAGAAGAACGTTCAAACCACGGCTGAGTAGGTTGAACAACGCAGTCTATGGTAAAGCATGTTTTACTGCGGTATTCTTTCACTATGGTGAGATATTGTTTTCAACGATTAGTGTGGCCGCGTTTTTTTTCTTTTTTTTTTGCCACGTAGTTTGACCGTGGAACTTATCAGAAAAACGCATTGAAACAGTAGTGAATCGCTAGTTCAACCTTAGCTAGCCCTAAGATCAGTAACGTTTACGATCTTACAGCGTGTTACTACTTAGAATAGGGTTTACGGATGAGCAGCGTTATATTGATGTTAAATTACGATCAAAATAGAGAAAAATAATCGTACTTAAACGTAAGAGGTGTTTTGAACATTTCTTGCAAAACACTCGACACTACGGTCAAACTCACGAGTTTGTACTACGTCTCATAATCGAGTAAGCACGTCTTACTTCGACCAACTGCGCATCTGCGCATCTGAATTTCGTCTACGTAAATTTTACAGCTGGCGAACTAGTGAACTCTACCTGGTTTGTTCATATCAAGACTAGACCCTTGGATCATATTTAGGCTCGACCCGGGCGCATCCCTTTTTACATAGGATCTTAAAGGGAAATCTGTAAAAATCTTCTCTGAAACCAGAGAGCAGACAGCTTTCATATTTTGCTTGTAGCATCATCTAGTAGATCTCTAGCAAATTTGTTCATATCAATATCCTGGAATCATATTTGTGCTCCACCCGGGTGCATACCTTTTTACATAGATTCAAAGAGCTAAAACCTTCAAATTCTTCTATGAAACCAAAACGCAGACATCATCCATATAATGTGTGTGATACGTTTAATGGACTTCTACCAACGTTTTCATGTCATGCCCCTGTGGTTATATTTGGGCTCTGAATGAACATACCCTATTTGATATAGACACAAAGGAGGAAATCTTAAAAAAGGTCTCTAAAACAAGAAGGAAGGGACTCTTCATAATGGTCTCATTTAATTGTATTTCATGAAGTTTGTTCATTGCATGTCCATATGTTCATGTAAGGTCTGTACCCAGGCATATCCGTTTTACTCCTTGCTGAAAACATTTAATGGTAATGATCTTATTTAGAAATTATCTTTTTGTTGACATCTTCCTATTTGATTGATGCGATGTCCCAGGGGTCAAAGAGACTCAGGTGAGCAATCTAGGACCATCATGGTAAACTTGTTTTTCATTATTATGATATATATATCATATTACAAAAAATCTGCGTGCCAGGTAAATAATTAACATTACTTTTAACCATGAGGTTATCAGTACACATTTGTTTTTCAATCGGACCAGAGTGATTTACATAACGTTTTAACTCTTCCCTGTGGAACAATTTTGTGATATAACATGAGTTTTGTCATCCGGCTTTCGGGTTGAGTCACAAGAATCCCAGCCGCGTCATGAGGTTATGTCACTTCGAGTTAAAATAAAGGGTTAAAAGGCCGAAAGAGTTAAGCGAAAGGAAAAATTGGACACGAAGACAGTCATGGAAACTCGGATATTGTCGGGGTGATTAATTTTGTTAATGATAACGGCTATATATACAAGTAAGCTAATTCTATTAACGTGATTTTGCATGACATTTCCAAGAGCGTAATTCACACAATGTATGCTCCGGTTCGACAGAAAGACGAAAAGAATCCAACTATTTGCGAAAATTTGTTTAAAGGTCGATTTTTTTTCTTATTGCAATTTTCAACAACAACATATATAAAAGCCTATAGGATCAATCAATGCGTCAAATTTAAAAAAAAATGGCTGGTCAAGACCCGAAGAGTCTTCCAGCAGAAAGTGGATGTGGCGACAGGGGTGGTGGGAAAGATTATAATTTGGTTCCGAAGATGCCACCCGTATATCGTAATAAAGCTAATAATGGCTAGCCGGGCGATGATTGGTCCGAGACCATCACGTAACTGATCATGTAGCGACCATTGGACACCTTTTTTTACACCTATGTTGAAGAAATTCTGAAACACACTTTATCGACCGAATAACGCCTACTCGGAGCAAAAATGATTTAATGTGATTTATGCTACGTTACGACAGAAAGACAAAAGTGTTTGCAAGAATATACATTTATGTAAAAATCAGACAAAGTATCTTGTAACTTAAAATTTCAACAACAATATACATGTGTATAATAGTCTTATAACGACTAAATTGAAAAGCTGTGCAAGCCTAAAGAGCCACCAAAACGATGCATAAACGGGGGCGCTCATCCTGCCGGGGGTGGGGACGAAGAACATGGGGCACGTGCCCAGCTGGAGACGTGTTATGCACTCAATCAAGAGTGAAAAGCAAAAGTTTATGATATTTTTTCTTCATAAACAAGTTTTGAAAGGTTTTTTTTGATGCATTTATTTAGATAAGCTTTCAAGTCTAGAATTATCGAATTCTGCAATGCAACTGTCACACAGTATTGTCAATTTTTGCCAATTGAAATTCCGTTAGTATTTATTGCAATAAATTATTCAAAAAGATAATTTTTGTAATATGGCAATTTAATTGGACATGGGAGGTCAATGGCTCTGATATAAGGCACTATATCGAAGATAAACAAGTGATACACAAGTGATAGTAATATTCCATTAAAAAGCTCAATTTCCTTTTCGTAAAAATGGTCGATTAAAAAATCTTATTTGATTTCGATTTGAATGGGGTTTAACGACACTTTAAAATATTTTTCATTCATATCGCGGCGTTTGGAGCCCCTAACAATAGGTCCTGGTATTTCTCGCACCGGTGTTACAATTATACATTTTCCAGCCTTTAAGTGATCTCCCACATAGGGTTACGGTTATGCACATTATGGTTGAATACGAAATGCGGGAAAGGATATATGACGTCACCGGGGGTCGAACCCGTGACACCAAACGATGTCGGTTTATTCAGGGTTCTGTGTGGAAATTTCGTGGCATTATCGTTTTAGGTACTAACGGACTAAAGTGTTACCAGACGGTGCCGTATTTCTCTGATGCTCAACTGGAATGTTCGGGATCATGCCTCTCTTATGTCATACAATGTAAGTATACGATTTGACATGAAAATACATGCCCAATTAAGATTTAATTCCTTTCAAAATCATTCAGCAAGGATAAAGTTTATTTGCTTCGCATTGCGATCATCCCCACATGCATCGGTTAGGGTGGAGTAATAATTTTTCAAAACTGTGACAATGCGGGGTCCCCCCAAAAAAGGTCCTTCAAAAAAAGTTTAATATGGTAATAGAGAATTTGAGTCCACAGCTCCTCATTTGAGCATAGTGAAGAATCTGATACGATTATGAGGAAACACAGGCTGATCTCAGTCTGAACTTAACGTTCACTCAAGGAAACACCACGCATCTCTCTCTTTCTCTCAAATAATAATAATTATAATTATAATAATAACTTTATTTAAAAACAGGTAACATGTGAAGACACGTAACATAACATCTTATATACAACATGGCCTTCTAGACATATAAAAATTAATGAATTATCGTCTCTCTTTTTTCTCTCTCTTTTCTCTGTCTCTCTCTTTTTCTCTTTCTCTCTCTGTCTCTCTCTCTCTGTCTCTCTCTCTCTGTCTTACTCTCTCTCCCTTACTCTCTCTCTCTATCTCTCTTTTTCTCTCTTTTTCTCTCTCTCCCCCCCTCTCTCTCTCTCTCTCTCTTTTTCTCTCTCTCCCTCTCTCTCTCTCTCTCTCTCTCTCTTTCTCTCTCTCTCTCTCTCTCTCTCTCTCGATTCGTTCAACATGTAAACGTAGTCATGTAATCAGATTTAATAATTTTCTCCTTAATCATGTGACCCGTCCCGCAAAAATAACCATCTTGGACTTCCGTTAAGGAAATAAAATCCAATAATCATTCTTGATTCAGAACTTTCGAAAAAAAGTCAACCCTGGTCAGTCTGCGCAGATCGCGCAACCTGACCAGGGTTGACACTTTTCGCACTTCCGAGATGGTCCCTATCCGCGCATTTGTCTTTACAGATGTAACATATTATAGAGGATGTAGTAAAGAGTACCACGAGGATGGATGTACTATGGACGGCAGTATCTTCAAGTGTTTCTGTAATTCGTATTTATGTAATAAGAAATGATTAAATTTCATTTGATCTTTTTGTTCTTTTAGTTTATCTTGAATAAAACAGTATCTTAGATATACTTGAATCTAAGAAATGTAATTGGTAGTTTCCTTTTTATCATGAAAGAAAAAAAAATTATCACACTAATGTAAGAATTTATTTCGGAAAATTAATCGCCTCTCTTAAAAAGAGAGAGACCAAATTGAGAGTTTTAAAAGTGTCGGGCCGAGTCATATTGTTCGGGCTGTGTAGGCTGACGGGTATCAACACTTTTTGCTATTTGCGATTTTTCTACATTAGGAAATATCATTCTAACTTCCGATATACATGTAATAATCTGTCGTTAACCTCTGCAATATCGAATCTCTTTGTCAAATATTTATCTAACGGGGTACCTAGATAGTCCCCTTTCGCGAGATTGCCACAATTTTACTACTTGAAATTTTATTACGGCTATTTTTAATATTGCGTTCATTTCCTATCTTTTCCATTTCTTAACACTCGAAATCGGTTTATTCTAGTATGATGACTCTTAATAGGCTATGGGCCAGTAGGGTGATTCCTCCCCCCTCAGGGGGAATTTTCGGGACTATGTTTTTTTGAAAGCCCAATGTCTACCGAGTATATACTGAAAGTCTGCAAGTTGGCGGTTGGGGCTTTTAGGAATTATTGAGGTCAAAGGTCACCCAGTGCACACTAATTTAAATCTTAACCTTTAGTCAGAAATTTTTATTTATTTTGTTGAATTGATAATTTCTTTGGACCCTTTTCAACATAATTCAATACCCAAAACATTATTACAAAGATTAAACACATTTGTGTGATTTTCAGACAGGCTTTGGGCAAATCAAAGCACTGAAAGTACCGAAAATCAACAATTTTCTTTGCTTATGAAGATTTTTAACAAGATTTAAAAAGATTTTTTTGTCTTTAATAACATTTTCTTTTATTCTAAGCATGCTAGAGGATACCTTGAAGCCTACAAGCAAAGTTTATTAGACATTTCCTTTGTGAATTTTGTTCAAAATCTGATTTAAGCCATGGCATGATCAAGCCAAAGCTATAACTATACTATTATTCATATTTCACCAATTGTCAATATATGTTTTTATTTGATGTTAGTTATATTTTGAATTACATAATTCTTAAAGGTAAATAAAAAAGAAAGGTTTCAAGGCATTTGAGCACACATCAGGTTTATTCTTAGCAAATCAAAGCACTGAAAGTACTGAAAACCGACGTTTTTTGCTTATATAGATTTTACATGATTTAAAAAGTTTTTCTGCTTCCTTTTGAAATAATTTTATTAGTCTAGACATGCTGGAGGATACCTTTAAGCATATGAACAAAGTTTTTTTAACATTGCTTGCTTAAATGTGCCCAATTTGTGATTACTATAATGGCCTGAGTATACCAGTGTCATAACTATACTAAAAGATAAGTAAAACTTATTGTCATTAGATGCTTATAATTTGGAATGATCATGTTCAGCATGCAATCATTCAATAAAATACACACTTACAAAAAGGTTCAAGCCAACTGTAAACATATTGGCTAATTTTAGCTAATTAAAGCACTGAAAGTACCAAAATATGACTTTTTTATTATAAAGGTTTTAACACAATATAAACAGGAATTTATTTTCCAGTCCATTCAAATTTACTTACAATTGTTATACGATTGAATGATTTGTGAATATGTGAATTTTTTAGTTTTGCTTACCTTAGCTTTTCTCCATAATTGATAAAAAAATCTGGTAAAGGGGAGCTATTGTGACAAATTCACTCCATTTGTTAAGTAATGTCTCACTCTTTTGCCAGTAATATTTGTTATTTGGTTTGTACAATATTCTGAATGTCATGATTCAATTCAATGAACAGGTGATTCAAATTCATAAAAGTTTCAAGACATTTTTGAAGATAACAGGCTTATTTGTTGAAATTCAAAGCACTGGAAGTACCGAAACATGATTTGCATATTATAATCTTGAATTTCTTGTTCAATTTACTTTTATTTCCTTATATAAAATACCCTAATTACATATCTCATCCCATTGTCAGTAATGTCAGTTCTGTGGTTTTTTCAATATTCTGAACATCATGATTAAATCTAGTTAAAATGTTATTCAGATTTGAACTGATTTGTGTATATTTGTTAGATTCATTTTTTACAAAGCAATATACCGGAAGCTTTGAAATCTGGCAAAAAAGTCTTCTACCAAGGAATTTTTTTTCCACTATGAAAATATCCTACATCAATTAGTGAAACAGATCAAAGAGGATTGACATAATACAATTAGCATTTATGACTGGTTTTCATACACAAAATGGGCATCATATTTAAGTTGATATAGAAATGGGTGCTAAATAGTAAACCATTCAATCTGTTAACATTATAACCATATAACGATACCAGTTGACATAGCTTAATGCTAATTCAAACTGATGGTCATCACATACTCTTTTATGAGAGTGGTTTGTAAAATGATATTGGAATATGGTCAATGAATTTTCCTTCGTCTTAGAGAAAAGATACATCTAGAGTTTCTATAAACATCTCTTTTCCAAAGCTTCTCTTTGTTTCCATAAAACTTCATGTTTTGTCTTAAGCCTGCAACATCGTAAAAATTGCATTAGAATTACAAATGAAATGAAATTTAAGTTAAATCAAATATTAAGTCATGAGCATTAACATTTTGATGGAAAAGGACAGGGGATTTGAAAATGAAAAAAAAAAACACCTTGTGTGAGAGTTATGAGTCAAGCAGGTAAAAAAGCAAGAATTCTATTTTATCAAGTATTTCGTTTCATCAGTTTCAAAATATCAACAGTATTGCAACATAACCTTAGAGAATTTCATCAAAATTTAAGTGATTACTAATTTGCACTCAGTATGATCCATATTTATATATACATTAATGATATTATCAAAATTGGTAAAAAACAGAGAAAACAAACACTCATGTTAAATTCAAGTCATGGTGGACATCCTGGAAGAGAGCTTTATCGTATTTTAATAGACCTTTTTACAGTATTTTGCATTCAAAATCTGGCAAGAAGAGAGTGTGGGGAGGCCACAAAATTTATATTTGGAGTTTTAGATTTCGCTATAGAATTTTTGAATGAACAAAAAGCCTCAAATATATATCTCTTTCAAACTTACCAAACTGAAAATGTTTATGCTCATCTTACAAGATAATCTATTTCAGAAATTAAATAAATATATCTTTGTTAGATTGAAGAGTAAATTGGGGTGATTAGTGTGCAATGTAAGCAAAAAAAAAATATATTTATGCTAACAGTGCTTATGTCCACACACAAAGCATATTAAAAGGATTGTAAACTAAAAAATCTTCAAAGAGCCATTGATAAAAAATGATTTCTGCACATACATTTTAAGAAAACATGTGACTTTTTAAAAAAAAAATGTTTGTGAGCTCTGTAATAAGTATCAATAGTATTAATTTATAGCTGATGTAGTTATCATTTTGATCAGCTTCTATATAAATGATAATTTTTCATGAAAAAGTTTCACAAAAGGAAACATATAAACTTAAATTTGATTACTGATATCCAGTCTAGTTATGCAATTTACTGGACCTACCAGGCCCCTTGCTTTTTATCTGCTGGAAAGGGTGGTCATCTTCCAAAAGTATTGGCTATATGTCTTAAGACACAGAAACAAAATATGATTTTTCTGATGAAAAGTGTATACAAAAACAAATTTTGAAGAAAAAAATAGCATTCAGTACATCAGAAACAAGTTTGGAAAATGTAACAATGTGAATATCCATTGGAAACATAACTTTTTCCATTAAGGTTTGAATATTGTAAATAATCAACTTCACTTAATGGGCGAAGAGTTGGTTAGAAAGAATTCCATTTTACATTCAAGAAAGCCCATGGCCCCATGGCTCCCTTCTAGACTCACACAATTGTGATAACTGTTGTTAGACTAAAGAAAAATGGAATTGACTCTTGGGAGATAAAAATTTGGTCTCTTTTTTTTTATCTTTGACATTCAGTGCTTTCAGTACTTTGATCTATAAAAAAAGTAATATTTATGTGCTTTAAAGCTTAAACCATTCAATATTTAAATGACAGTGAATAACTGTTTTAATTAAAAGAAACTGTGATTAAGTGCCTATGCAAACAAAAAAACCCGCAAAATCTAGCTTTTGTCCCATTTTATCTATACTTTCATTATACATACAAGTAAATCTATAATGCTTTTATATCTATACCTAAACTAATATAAAGCACAACTACAGTGGACACAATCTGACACCAACATGAACTTTTACAAGGAACACAAGATATAAAAGAAAGCAAAAGGGATGTTCCACTTTTAAGAATGAAAAAGAGTATTCCCTGTGTTTGAACATGTATATAAGCAAAGATATACAGTCATTTCAGTTCTTTGATTAAATCTATGAAGATGAAGTTTACTCTCAAAGGTGCCACAGTTGATACTTTCAATAGTTTTGAGTTGTTAAAGTTGCCTCAAAATGCATTTTATTCGCAGAAACTTAAAAAAATAAGTTTTCCTTTCAATTTATCTACGTAAATATATGATATTCATTTAAATGCATTGGCTTACTTAAGCTTTAAAACCAACAAATACAATAGAAATCAAATGACAAATGATACAAATTACCTTCAGGCAAATTATTGTTTAAGTTGATGGGAAAATATAAGGAAAAAATCCTCCTTTGGTCTGAAATGGCCTATTGTCTATGGTTTAATCTCTTATATATGAACCGATTTCAGTACTTTCAGTACTTTGATTTCATAAAAATTATCTTTAAATTACCCTAAAATGAAATTTCACAGCAGAAAAATATTTAGTGATTCATCTAGAACCATTTCCTGCTCAATTTCATGAAAAGATAGTTGAATATACCATTTCAAATCCAGCTCATTTATTCTTTCATAGAAAAAGTGCACTTGTTGACCTTTGACCTCAATAACTTCTAAAAGCCCCAACAGCCAAGTTGCAGACTTTCAGAATATACTCGTTAGACATTGGGCTTTCAAAAAAACATAGTCCCGAAAATTCCCCCTGGGGGGGAGGGGGGGTGTATACTGGCTCATAGTCTATAATTTGAGCTACTCCACCCCCAAAGACGCGGAAAAAACCCGACGCAAAATAACCCGATATATCGTAAATAAAACTTAAGAATATTACGATTCGCTATTTCGAAAAAGATCGTAGATCTCTTTCTCACTTGTCTTCCATAGCGAATAGCCATCAGAGATGTTATTTTCCTACACGTGTGTCGGATATCACTTTCTAAAGGACGCCATCATGGCGTCATCTAACGCATGTATTTGTATTTTTGCATGTATCTGTCATCTGAGTGTGTCAAAAATTAATTAAAAATGTATAATTTGTTGTTTATGTGAGATAAAGAATCTGTGAATTAATTTTATTTGAGAGAAGCTGATCGTAACCTCGTCTAAAATAGAAAAGTTGATACGCTTTCCAAGGCTCACCGAATACCTTTTCGATTCTGGACTCGGTATAGTTCAACTTACCTCAAAAACAATGTCATGGAAGCTTTATTATACCTTTCAGCACTAGGACGTCGAATTATTGTTGGTGTAAAAAGCTGATGTAAGAGGCTTACACGCCAGAGAAAAACTAAATGAATAAGGCTTTAAAAGTACAGACAAAAATTGACTGTTTGAAATGTTAGCTTTGAATTTTTTATCCGAGTGGTTTTGCCCCTCATATTTTAGAGGAGCCAAACTACAGTTTTCAGTTTTGATGCTTTTAATGGAGGATTTTTTAAAAAAAAGTTCATTGACTGAAAAGATAACCAATCTAAGTATTGCCAATATGCATCCCTAATGTTTTTTTTTCTGTATCCTCTCCTTTACCGACTTAAAAATCTCTACTCATAATGGTTAACGTCAAAATTTATCCTCTACAAATAATTATTTGACCGAAAGGATGAAATTTTCAACAATTTCACATTTGAGCAGAGCGCATCTGCACAGACTAACCGGGATCTTCGCTGTGCGCCCTGTAGCTACAGAACAGCATGAAATTGGCAAGATGAATGATTTCGGAATGAAATTGAATGAGTGTTTTAAATGATTGCTTTGAATGAGTTTTGAGTTGAATTAAAGGGAGGTGACCCTATATCGATTAACGGTTGTACGATGTGTGTCCGAATTTGAGTTTAACTCATTCCTGACAGCTGGCGTTGAAATAAAGCTCCAATAGAGTCACATTGTAAGGTCAAAATAACACTAGCTCCACCATTTAAAATAGCTACCTTTTGAAGTGTTTCCTGGTTCAATCTGCCAAACATGTTATCTTCTGGTGAGAAGTAATTTGGACAGTTACCCCTCCTAACCCAGGATAATAGAACAGCTAAACAAACACGCACGCCTTGAAAGAGATTTCTAAGGGCCGATAGTTCAGGTCTAGAATTTTCCAGGACGTTTTTTAACGAAAGGGAGGGGTGATTTCTCTCCAGCTCTTGGTTGTATGATATCCTTCTTTATTGAGCCTGTGCGTGACATTTCCAATAATTTGAAATATTCGTTAAGTGCAAACATTGAGTAGCGTAGACAGCCACATACTGTAAATGTAAAGTTACCTGATCTACAGATACTTAGAGACATTATCTATCTGTGGGTGCACAGACTTGTCAGAGTCTTTGTTGTTCATATTTGAAATTGTTTGAATTATCACGCACATGCTCAATTATCTTCAGTAAAACATAGCATTTGTGTTGTGTTGGATTAAGGCCACTCATGAGTTCTCGTTCTTGGAAGGAAAATGAAATTCTCCACTCAGCAGACTTGTTCTGAGAATGAGGATGCCCTACATAAACAAAAAACATCTATATCTGCAGATTTTACGAAAGAGTGCGTTCGATGGCCATCTACATGACACAGATCGACGTACAATGATAATATTTTTCCATGTACACGTTGGCTTCTTTAAGCGAATACAAGTCAACATCACGCAAGCCATCCCTACCTCCATGCCTAGTTTCGGCAGAACCATTTCTTTCTGAATATTCAGGAAAGGTAGAATAATTATGCTTTCTGGGTATTCTACCTTGCATATTGGTATCTTTATGGTTTTTGTCGATTTCTCTCTGAAATATTGTTCGTTGAATTCCATTACACACAGCCTGTAGATTAAAATAGCCTATCCCGGCTATGTATTGTTGTCAGTTATTACGAGAATGCAATACCGTTCATTGGGGTATCTTCTTCTGGGGTATGTACAAATGTTTCTAATTCGAAACAAACAAGAATATCTTCGTCTGAATGAAAACCTGGGGCCCATTTTTCTAAAATTCTCAGGAAAAAAATTAAAGTCAAAATCACATATCGTATCGTATCGTGTTTCATTAATTGTGAGATTCTGCCTGCAATATCTCATTGGAATCGTCTTTAGAAGATGATTCCACTGAGATGATACATGCCAGAATTCCATATTTAGTTACTGATTTAGAAGCATCTTTAATTTTTGAGTTACGCAAAAAATGATCGTAAGATGTTCAGTAAAACGGGACCCTGATGCCGCGGTCCCCTCACACCTACTTCCAAAACGGTAGAAAGAAGTAATACCATTTCCACAGGCACTTGGCACAATATCGGTCGTCGCGGCATGGTCCGAGAAAGACTGTCTTGCTTGTTCTGTAACGCCTATGATGTCTAATATTTTGTACAAGCATGTCGAAATAGTTTCGTCGATATGAAATTTGGCATCAGTCCCTTTTTGTGTTTTATTTTTCCTCTTAAATTAAAAAAATAAAAATGAAAAATAAATAAATAAAAAAATAATAATAATAAAAAAATAAAACACCTTGTCTGTAACAATTTTTATTCTTAGGTTTCAGAACTCCAGTGAAACGGTCGAGAGGTAGTAAAAGTTGAATATTCGACCTCAATATGTGACCTTGAATTTTAAGCCATCTAAGAACATCTTTCGACTACAAAATGTTAGCACAAAAGAGAACAATAGTATCAATAACACTTCTTGGCCATTATCCATGATTATCGTATAACTATACAAATATCCGTGTAATAACGTACCATATTATATTTATTATTAAATCACTTGGATATTTGTAGACCAATGACAAAATGTGGTTATTTTTAGAAACTTGTATTTCTGTTAGAAACATCGACGAAAACAATGCAAATAAAGGTTTTCAGATAAATATAATACGTACTCAATGTATTTTATGAAAAAAATATCCAACTCGGTTAAGAGAATTGATAATTGCATCGGCAGAGCCTCGACAATTATCACTTCCCCAAACGTCGTTAGAATTATTTTCATACAAAACACTAAGTATGTGTTATATATAACCTGCTCTAATTTCAATAAAAATGGCACTAATAGGCGCATGTCTCAAATCTTGATTATGCACCATTTGGTCTCTTCAAGCAAGAAAAAATATCGATGGCTCACTTCGAAACGGTTGTAAATGCCTATAAACATATAGGCAGTTACAACTGTTTCACGCTGAGCCATCGATATGTTAATTTCAAAGGAGAATTAGATCCTTTGTACCTGTTACACAATTTTTTTTTCACCCAAACCGCATTTTTAGGCACTGAAGGCAAAAAAAAGGGAAAACATTGAGGAAAAAAAGAAATGTTTGTCTTTTTTCTAAATGTTTTCAACAATATTTTTGCACTCTCTTTTCAATTTCACCGCATATTCGAGGGTTTGAATTCTTTTACTTGGATAAGTCTAAAAAGGTTGATTTTGTACAACCTGGGTAGCTCAAAGTATCCAGTGACGTCATCTAAGCAGGTTTTCCTGGATATTGAATTATCTCCATGAATAAAGGTGTTATGTTTTAGGGTGGAAAGTAAGCCATATGCTATCTTAGTTTATCTTATAACTATACAAATATCCGTGTGATAACATCCCGTATGATATTTTTAATGATATCACATAGTTATTTTTAGAACAGTGATATTATGCGATTATTTGTAGAAACTTGCATATCAGTTAGAAACATCGACGAAAACAAGACAAATAGAGGTTATTGGATAAATATTATACGTACTTGGTGTATTGCATGAAAAAATATCTAACTCGGTTGTGAGAATTGATAATTGTCGACAATTATCAATTCACCCAACCTCGTTAGAATTTTTTTTCATACAAAGCACTAAGTACGTATTATATATATCTTTCCTGGAATTATGACCTTGTACGCAGAATTTTAGAATATCTCCTATCAAATAAACTTACAATTACAATTCACGAAGAATGATTGTCACAAAGGTTCTTGAATCTATATAAGTATAAAGATGGGTAATGCTGCATATAAGCTGATGTTTAAAATTTTGCCCTCACCTTTGAACTTGAATTTGTTGATATTCCCAAAATTCTTTCAATTTTGATACAGTTAAGAACATCGTGATGGAATGATTTTGGAAAGAAATTGAATGAGCGAACGGAGTGAGTTTTGAGTGAAATTAAAGGGAGGCGATCCAACATCACTAATTTTGTTCAAGATTAACATAATTAGCGACAGTTATTATCTTCCTTTCCACACAAATTCTATAAAATGCTTTCTAGCGATTTTTATTTTGAATGTTATTGTTTATCTTATCTATTTTTGAGATTCGGAGAGTTTTTGAATTGTCCAATGAAGCTGCGGACACAAAGCGGATCATTTAAGGTCCGAATTTCAAAATGTCTACAAATCTTGCCTTATACGATTAAACTGAACTTTAGAATACTGCCTTTTAAATGTCGGTCATAAAAAGGAATTTCATAACGTGGTATTGGCTTCAAGACGTCATCAAAGGACCGATCCCTTTCTTAGGGACCAAATTCAGTAATTGTCAGTTTTTTTCTGGAATAATTAACCGGTTTTATCCGCAAATGCTATCTGATGGTTAAAAAGACGTCTGAGATTGTGTTTCGATTAATATGAAGACATAAGTGTCAGAAATACAATAAAGTGTAACGTGTTAAATGTGAACGCCTTCTGTGTTGCTGTTTTCGAGTACAGTTTCTGAAAATATGGACTTTTTTCCCGCAAATTTGTCCGTCGATCTATACTGAAATTTAGACACATTGCTGCCAATTCATTCCACTGAAGATTTTTTGGGGAAAAAAAAAAAAAAAAAAAAAGTGTTTACTGGTTAGATTTTTTTTTTGTAAAATTTGATTTCGCGAAGATATTTCAAATAAAAGGTTATTTCAAAGCCACGTCAAATGTTCACAAAAGCTGTCTTTTTAAACGGAAAAAAAATGAAGTGATTTTTCCTTTTTCTTAAAATCACATTCAGATTTAATACTTCTGAAGATAAATTTTACGATTATCTTTAATCTCCTATATTTCAAAGTATGTTTTTGCGCGAAAATTGGCGTCAAATAAGCATAATATTCATGGTTTTGATGCCGCGTCAAATTCGACGAAAAATGTTGCAACAACTTCACAAAAACGAATTTAATGAAAACTCTTACCCGAGACAAATCATTTTTATTTGATAGATCTTAAGCATATTCATTTCTCTACAAAATAAATAAATAATAATAAAAAGCATAAGTCATCGGGCTGAATTTAAGAAATTTCTATTTATTTAAAACAATCAAATGGAAAAATGGAACGTCTTGTCTTAAAAATAGCGAAATAGATAGGGTTTCAAGCTTAGTTTCTGTTCGAATGTGCTCAGAAACTAAACGACTAGCTCGGGTGTTCTTGGGCTCTCTAAATGAAGGGTTTTTTTTTTCGTAAACCGTTTTTTTCGGCCGTTTATTTCAGAAAATATCTGCAATATTGATTTTGGCGGATCAAAAAGTGGCTGGTCCCTTTATGATGCCTCGACGTCACATGAACGAGGTTCAAACCTTTGTCAGCACTTCAAAAATAAATCTCGGCAATTATAATGAGATTATAAGAAAGTCGAAAATTCGACAATGTTTTCTGCCCGCATTAAAATATTCGCGAGATACGGTAATCATTAGCTCGTGCCTTCATATTGTCATGTATTTATCTGTTTATGATATTAATTATATAGTCTGTTTGACTTCTATTTTGACCAACATTTCGCCGAAAATCTTAGAAGCGAATAAATGCAGCGTTTTTTCCTTGTCACATCATATTTTCAATCTAATACCATGAAGAATTTCGTTTTTCAGAATTGTTGAAGGTGTAATAATGATTTTGTCCGTCCGTCTACATGATAACTTTATGCCTTTCATACCTATTCATACCTACTCGTGTCTGTAATAAACGGAACAGCGAATTGTCTTTCCAAAAATAGCTCTGATTTGCATAGGGGCCGAGTCAAAAGTGTATGAATTTGGCAAGTCGTTTTAGTATAAAATCGAGTATTTTTATAAAATTAATTTTGTAGATATTTACCTACCTTGTGAATCTGAGTGTATCCTGTATTTGTTAAAAAAATGTTTGACCAGATAATCGATAATAGTTTTTATCCATTCTGAGATGACCCCCGTATTCCCTTATTTAGACCAATCAAAGAGGACCATTTTACGAAGTCGTTGCGATTTTCACGAGGAAAACTAGATAATTAGGCGAGTAATAACGGTACAAATCACGGGATATTTAAGTTTAAGATGTCCAGACCGTCGATTTGCTAATTAGCTTTTTCAAATATGGAATAATGGACATTTCTTCTGCCAAATGCTTAGTGATAAACCAATTGGTTTTACTATTTGTTTACATTTTTTTACAACTAAACAGCCTTCACCACCCCTCGTGTTTAAGAGCAGAAAATGCGAAAATATTATCATTAATTAGATAGACAAAATCATTATTTTAAAATCATTTAGTTCCCAAAGAATATTTTTGGAATGGTATTAAGCTGAAACTAATATTTTACCACATAGAAATCCTTCATCTAAACGCAATTTTATGTAATTGGTGAAAAGGTTGGTCCACATGTCACAGGTAACACATTTAATATTCTCGGTTGATTTCACTGTTCATTTCTGTAATATAACGTTTATCTTTGTGGTAGCCGCCGTAAAGACGCAGTCAGTATTAGCGCGTTGAGAATTCATTCAAAAGGTTCCGGGTTCGATTTCCGACGGCGGCACTTATCATTTCAATTGGTCTTCCCAAAAATGAGTTGATAATCTTAGACCTTTGTTAGTTAGCAGCTGGAAACTAGTAAAGTATGTAATGGTAGAACTGCTTTCCATTGTTAGGTACTCCAGCTTCCTTAATATCAATGAAAGTTTGTTGAGGTAGTGGACCCGAAATAGTTCCACAACGTTTCGGAAGTTATGAACGTAACATTGTTAACCGAGGTTTCTTAATGGTTTTTCATTAGGAAACCTCGGTCAACATTGTGAAAGGTCATGAGTTTCGAAATGTTGCAGAACTTTTAAGGGTCCACTACCTTAAAATCGGCTTTAAACCCTACACAAATAAGCAAACAAATCTTTATGACGCTTCACGTTACAAGGGACCGTCTAGGAAGTGCGGAAAATATCGACCCTGATCAGTCTGCGCGGTCTGTACAGGCTGACAAGGGTCGAAATTTTGGCTTTCTGCAGATTTTCTGAATCGATTCTAATCAGCATATAGATCCACAAGTTTAAGTGAGTGATCAAAGGTCAATTTTGTCTATACCTGTATAGACAAAATTGACCTTTGATCCATCAATTTAAATAGAGGATCTATTCCTTACCATATATCCAATTTCGCAATGGAAAATGTAGTTGGTCGATGGTTGTTTCTTTCTCTTTTTTACAAGTAACGATTTTACCGGTCAGGTTTCAAGGCGATCTTTTATCGCGCGACGGATTTTACATCATACTCGTTGAATCTGTCAACTCAAGGAATATTTTGATAATTTCTGATGTTCTTTAACCATCAATAAATACTGTGATAAAAGGGTGATAAAGAACATAGTGACCTTCGTTAGTAAAGGGTAAATCAGCAATGCCGGAGTCAACTACTTACGTTTCACGGGCCAGCTTTCACAGATCATTCGTCAATCATCATGTATATCTTTTACTTGGTTCATCTAATGGTAGGGATATGTTATGGATATAACTGGACTCGGATTAACCTGCCAGACTCTCATCTGCCGTTCTTCTTTCGCAACAACCCGGATGTTAGGACAGCGTGTGAAAAAGACGATAAATGTCCATATAAGGTATTGTGACGTTTTAATTTTGATTTCTCGGTTATTCTAAGGATTGATTGAATGGAGTTACCGCCGCTTTCAACATTTTTTCAGTTACATCGCGACGGCTGGAGCACCTAACAATGGATTCCTGGTATTTCTCTCACCAGTACAACCATTACATCCCTTCCTAGCCACCAGCTGCTATCTCACAAAGGACTACGATTATCGACCAATTAGTGAGAACAAATAGTCGGAAAGAATGAGTTCCGCCGTCGGGGATCGAATCATGTAGAGGTCAATTGGTGGTCGTATTTCGATAAATAGAGGATATTGAATGAGTGGTCATTGAATACTGAATTCATTAAACGAGTCTTCTATAAACAGATAAAAAAGAGGCTTCGCCGAGTTTTTATCTGTTTTAGATGACGAGTTTAATAAATTCTGTATTTTATGAGCACAAATTTTATATTCTGTTTATAATATTACCCGAATTGTGGCGAAAAATCGTCAAAATTCTTGAAATTCAACGTTTCAATTTTCCGCGGAAGTTACAACGCCGTTTCAAAATGACGTAACAAAACATAGATTTTGACGTCATTTTCGTGGTTACAATATAGCGTTGCTCATCGCTCTGAGCTCATTTGCATAGTTATTCCACTAGTGTAATAACACCCGTGTAATATCAAAAATATTCAACGGGGTTATTTCACTCCCGCGACGTAGGTCATATTATAAATTCTTGTACAGGAAATCTAGACTCAGAACAATACTTAAAGTATCGACCCTAGTCAGCCTGCGCAACCCGCGCAGTCTGACTAGGATCGACACTTTACGCTTTACCAAGTTGGTCCCTCTTCGGGTGACGGGTCACATTTAAAAAAGCGATGTGAATAATGAAGAAATCGCCAATCACTATTTCTTCATTGTCCACGATGCTTCCATCCCTAAAAATTTTTTTTATAAATTAACTCCTGAAAATTGTTGTCTGCATTTTTTTAAATTTGTTCAGTCTCAATTGTTGTCTTTAGTACATTCGATTCTTAAAGAATTGAATTAAAATAATCGAAGGAAATACATTTAAAGATTTGCAGAAAAACACGTTTTCTGTATATTGAATCCCCAGACAATCCTTGCGTGAAATAGTCATAATTAATGAGATAAGAGTGTGATAAAATCGTCTTTGCATGATTGATTTATATCCTTTACTTATTTTCATTTTCGTAACCCTTCTTCCATGTACGGAAACAAAATTTCACGAGATTCATTTTGTCAGAATCCACTCATTCGGATCATCACTCGGCCATTTCCGTAAAATGCAACATACCTCGGATGTATGTAAGGCGGATGGGTATGTAACAAAATTGTGCATTTTGTTAGGCGGAAACAGTGTAAGAAAAACTAGCACTGTAGACTAATATCTTTTACAGAAAATAACGGCTAAACAATCTTGATTTTTGAGAATGACGAATCATTCTAAAAAATAAAGATTTTTTCAGACGTTATTTAAGAATAATATTAGTATTCGATGGTTTCACGTCAGTGACTTAAACGAGTAGCGTTGGCGACGTCAAATGTTTTCACTCACAGTTTCGAGGGCTAACGCCATTTTGACCGACGTCATCGAGTTTTTCCTAAGGTTTTCCCGTAATTTTTAAGTTGGAATGCGGAGCAATTCCAACTTAGATTTAACAAAACCGCAAATGAACACAAGATAATTTCATTTCGGATTTTTTGATAACACATATCACGTGAACAGGATGTGAATACACTTCGGCCTATTTTGTATATCTCAACTTGAAATAGACATACATTTTATTTCATCAAGAAGTAATAATGTTGTACAATTATACAACTATCACTTCATGTAAATTATCAACACGCTAATTTGTGTTTTAAACGATATTTATTGAAAGTCGCGTACGAATTTACTAGTATCACATGTTTGCATTACTATATTTGGAAATCATGTGATAAGTCAAGTCCAATAAAGTCAGTCAGCATTTGACAAAAGCACTAGCCAATCACGTGATCTGCTTATTTGGTAATGACGCGACCTGTTTTTCGTAGAATTGTGGCATAGGCACAAGCCAATCACGTGATCTGCTTATTTGGTAATGTCGCGACCTGTTTTTCGTAGAATTTTGTCATAGCTTCTTTTAGATGTCTAGTTTCTCTTTCTGAACGACCTTATTACTCACTTCAACCCAATAGTTCAAATTTAAACCATCATTAGAAACGCGCGACATACACAGATTATTTATCTGTATTAAAAACCCGATCCAGTAAATACCCTCTTTTTGTTACTTCTCTATAAAAACAGAACCTCATTTCTAAATCGCGCGACAATTCCACTTGGTGGTGGACGCAGCAAGGATCGATGAAGGTATAGATCCACAACTTTAAGTGCGTGATCAAAGGTCAATTTTGTCTAATTTAAATTTGATCACTCACTCTAAATTGCGGGTCTATAGGCAAACATTTATCTTCTCTTTCTGCTTTTGTCCATTTTCTTTAAACTTGCTTGAACATAAATTCATTTTTGCAAACATACGCACTTGCACAATCCTTTAAACATCATTGAAGGTTATCACAAGTTAACTACAGCCTTTATTTTTATCAAATAAAGTATTAGAAGTTAACATTTTTACACACATCACAATGATAATTGAATATAATGATAATGATAAAAAGATTAGAAGTTAAGAACCGGAACTTGGTACATGTGATCATGCTTATTTTACCAGGAGGTATCAGGTTTAATTAGTCTTGTAATGCTCCACACATCCGGCGCGACAGCGCAGCGATACAAATAATGAATAATATTCATTATTTGTATCTGGACATACAAGTAGACATTGTTTTGGTCTGTATGGTGATTTTATGTTCTGTAATTTAGGGGACATTTTACCCACTAACGTGTAAGTTTATATCAGATGATCTGCACGTGCAGATTCAAAAGATCAATTTTACGATGACCAAATTGTCTATGATTTTCAAAGATTTTATGTGGAAGCCATTTACAACCATCCTAAATATAATGGTACGATAATCATAAGATTAATCGTACGACTTTTCTTCTTGGAAGAGGCCTCAGGTCCCACCGGAATACCTACAATACTCATGAACAATTATGCTCTTTTCTCCCCGATTCGCGCATGGTCATCATATCTTCTACATGTGCATTGATTTAAAGTAAGCACCAGTATATTTTCTTAGTTTTCTATTGCAGAATTATGTTCTCTCATTTCTTCCTTTTCATTATTTCTTTCATCGTATTCAGGCCTGTATTGCGATTCAGGGTTTTAAACACCCCTCGTTGTTCAAATACATTGATTAATATACGTCCATCAAAATACGATACGTATTATGTGATCAACTGTGGTGGGGGGCGGGGGGGGGGCGTCAGCTTCGTTAGTGGCTTGAGGTCACCATCTCTTGAACGCATTCCTACTTATCAGTACTTTCAGTACTTTGATTAAAGATAGTCCGTCTATGTACATCCGAGGTTGATCGTGAGATTAGCCGAGTTGTGTTCCGAATGCCAGCAACTAGTTATATGAGGTTGATTAACCAATGATTAATTTTCGCCCAATAGGTGAAGATCCTGATTTTCTGAAATTATTTTTTAGTTGAACTTCAACCAATAATTCTTTTTTTAACAACTCGATTCTGGTAAAACATATCACCACTCTCGATTCGTAAAGCGAGTCTTTTTTAGGTTCACTGGACTAAGTCCAGCGGAGCTTTTGTCGTGGCGGGTCGTCAATCGTTAGTTCGTGCGTCCGTCTTGATAATATGGACGCTACGGGCTGAAATGTAACCAGAAAATGGGCTCCCAATGTAGAAATTCTCGAAAAAAAAATCTTCTTCTCTAAAATTATTGTACAGAATTTAACCAAACAATACCAGAATGATCTTTTGAACAAGCTCTTTCAGATTTGTTCCGTGAAATTTTGATTGAGATAATGCCATGCATGCCAAGGGGATGTCGCGTCATCAAAAAATAGTCCCGTATGGTAAAATTTTAATTAAATCTTCTTCACAGAAACTACCAATCACAATTCAACCTTTTTCACATGAATTATTCTCGGGAGTTGCTCTTTCGGGTTCGATCCCCGACGGCGGCACTCATTCTTTCCGACTATTTGTCTCTCACCAATGGGTTTATAATCGTAGACCTATGTGGGATAGCAGCTGGGGGCTAGGAAAGGATGTGGTGGTTGTACTGGTGAGAGAAATACCAGGAAACCATTGTTAGGTGCTCCAGCCACCGCGATATAACTGAAAAAATGATGAAAGCGGCGTAAAACTCCAATCAATAAATCAATCAATCAATGTTATTTCGGATTTCTTGGTTCAATTCTTATTGGGTAGATATCATGGGATACCGTGTCATCAAAAACGAACATTCTTGGTCTTTTTATAATCTTTTTATCAGAAACTAGGCTGATCAGAATTCAAACAAACTTCGCTGAAATGATACTTAGGATATGTTCTTTCAATTTCTTTGTTAAATTATTGTTGGGCAATGGACTTGGGTACATGAGGCTTTCACGTTAGCAAAAAGGGGCCAAAAAGGAGAAATAAAAATAGCTCACTGTCTAAAACTAGGCATAGGAATTGATTGATTTTGTGTAGGACTGAAATATGGGTAAGTAGATGATCGTCTTTGATTCTGGCATTATGTTTAACCCTTGTCCCTGGCTTTGACCTTTGACCTATTTGCTTTGACCTATTTGCTTAAATGTTGAATTAAAAGGTCTAGGACTACATTAAGTTAATAATAAAGGTTAGTAGCTGATTATCCTTGATTCTGACAATATAATAAACCCTTGACTCTGAATGAAACCTTTGAGCTACTTTCTTAAATATTGAATTATTATGGCTAGGACTGTGTTAAGTCAATACTAAAGGTTGGTAGATTATTGTCTTTGATACTGGCATCATGTTGAACCCTTGACCCAGTTCTTGACCTTTGACCTATTTTCTTATTACATTGAATTATTAAGCTAAATCTATGTTAAGTCAATACTAATGGTTGATAGATGATTGTCTTTGATTCTTGCATTATGTTGAAACCTTGGCTCAGATCTTGACCTGTGACCGGTTCTCTTAAATGATGAATTATAAGGTCTAGGAATGTATTAAGTAAAAAAACTATGGTTTTTAGATGTCTATCTTTGATTCTAGTATCACGAGGAACCCTTGACCAAGTTATTTACCTTTGACCTACTTCTTAAATATTGTATTATAAGGGCTACAACAGTAATTAACTAACAATACAGGTTGGTAGATGATTGCCTTTGATTTTGGCATCATGTTGAACCCTTGAAACAGTTCCTGACCTTTGACCTACTTGCTAAAATATTGAATTATTAGGCCAAGACCTATATTTTCCACTTAAGAGTGTTTCGGGATGATTTTTTCTTTCTTCTGGCATCTTGTAGAGCCCTTGGTCCTGATTATGACCTTTGACTTTGAAAGACCCTGACCTGCTTGTTAAAATCTTCGTTTACATAAATTTCACATAAAGCAAATTGATATTTCTTCTTGTTTTCTTGGGGAAATTCCAGTGAAACGATACTTGGCCACCTGGACTTCAAGTATTTCTTGTAAAGGGTTTATTATAATCAAGCACTGAAAAAAAAAAAAAATAAATAAATAAATATCGATGTTATCTGGTCTCGGCTGCAAGAAATTATCTAGACTCGGCAAAGTCTCGTTATGATAAATTCTCCCAACCTCGACTAGATACCATTGATATCGTAAGACACTAACGTGTTATACTATGATCCAGGCCGAGTTAAAAAAGCAGAAATGTTGGGGATATGAAGATGGTTGTCCCGTTGACGACAGATTGTCAGTGCCAATATGTGAAGAACAGGAACTAAAGAGGTACGTTGAGTGTTCCGGTAAATACAGTTATTTGCATCGTGAAATTGCACTCATTCCGATTAAAACCACTCTGAATCGATCACTCCGCGCTCCATTCATTCATTCCAAACACTCACTCAAATCGATCAAAAACGTTCCAAAATCTTTAAAAAACATTTCGAAATCGGCAAAGACGATCAACTTTCAATTCAAATCGATCGAATTTTTCTACGATTTATTGGCTGATGTGGATTTAAAAGTGTTTTATTGGTTCATGAAGACACAAAAACAAAAACTACGTATATTTTATTAAAGGGAGGTAATAAATATAGCTAATTTTGTTCATCTTAAACAAAGTAGCTATATTGGTTTACCTCCCTTGAATTTCACTCAAAACTCGCTCTACACACTCACTCAACTTCATTCCAAAATTATTTATAAATCCATCATCCTGTCAAATTCAGGATGTTCTTAACTGTACAGTCGATATTGTTCGAGCGACCACCTCTATTAAGCTATCAATTTAGCGACCATTGTAAAAAGTCCCTTCAATATTAGCAAAATATCTGAAAAAGAGGGCAGTTTAAAACGAAAAATTATAAAATTTCTTATCAACTTGAAATTTTATGAAAAAGGTTATCTTACCAAATTATTCTACAAATAGAATTTTACCCAGGTTAATCGAGCACGACTCGTTCGATTAGACGCTTACAGAAATAAACAAGCGTCTCGTGATCAAGATCACACACGTGAATTCACAATGAATTCAGTTTACTGTTCAAAGCGAGGAGAACAAAAGATCTCTCTGAAACAGAATGGGGTGGTGGTGGGAAATGTATAATTTGGTAAGATAACCTTTTTCATAAAATTTCAATTTAATAAGAAATTTTATAATTTCATTTCACTCGATTATCTTACCAAATTATTCTACAAATAGAATAGATTTCAAAGCGGTACTTACCATAAAAGGCGGTGCTTTTGCTGTTTCAGTATTTTGAAGAAACCATATAACCACTAGATCATAGTCTTTTCTTCTTCCACAGAATATAACACAAAAAATTGAAGTTGTGAAAAAGTACAGCAATAACCAAATACAGTTCCAACTATATACATATGTATGTACAACATCACAATACATATAGTCCACTATATACAATGTTACGTAAACACCATTAATCCTCAAGAACTTACAACCGCGACTCGCTAGAAGGCTCAACAAGTCCTACAATCTCAACATATTGCAGTTCAAATCCCGCAAATACGATCTGATAAGTGTGGATTCAGATGACCAATCTGCCGATTTAAGTATGGATTCAACAGAAGCCCCTCTGAAAAGGGCAAGAGAGGGTCCCATAGCTCTGGTGCTATGTCCTTTAACTTTTAATAGCCATTCTCTGTAAGCATTTACACTTTTACACTGTGAGTGTGGCACGCCATGTCTCAGATTTACTTGAAACTTGTTTGATTTTCAGACCTTATTGCCCTTATGAGAAAATAATAGTTTTTTTGTCAATTTGTTTTGAGGTTGCCATGGAAACCAATCTAAACATTTATTGATAAAAAATTGCAAATATAAGCATGAAAATAGGCATTTTTCGAGCATTATTTCTTGTTTATTTAAAGGTTTACAAAAAATAATCTTTCTCTTATAAATTGCTTTATCCTTACTCAATCATTTGCACTTTTTAAATTTATTTCAATTATTTGTTATATTCGATGCTTTACCATATTTAGGTGGGTGGGGTAAGACATTTTTTGAAAATGTCATATTTTGACAATTTCTTGAAGCATTTTTGAAAAAATGCAGCTAGTTTGAAATTATGTGTACCTACTAAAGAATAAATCAACCATCCCTCTATAATAAAAAAGAAAAAAAATTATTGGGATTTTGTCTGTAAAGGTGGTTACTATGGTAACCAGACAGGCACTGTCAAGTTAAAATTTTAGTATTTTTCTATGTATTTTCTTCATAAAAACACATTATATGCTCAATATAACTGTATTTTTTATATTCATGTTTGGTAGGTATATAGATTTCATCAATGATAGTCAGCCAGAAGTCTTTCACTTAAGGTCAAGGTCATTTGTTAACCATTTTTGAACAAATTTTTGAAAAAAAGATAAAAAACCAGTCAAGATAAACTTTTTCACCTTTCAAAAAGGAAGATAGGCATCAGAGAAACAGATAAATGTCATATTTTTGTGACAAGATAACTAATATAGTGTTTTGGATATTATATTAATTTGTAATTTTCACTACCTAGATGTATTTCAAGTGTTGAGTTAGAAAACAATCCCATCCGATGGAAATCCCCTGCATGTGAAACCACATAAATAAATCCTATTCTTATTTATAATGATTCTTTGGCCCTCCTTATACTTTGAACATGGTTTGAGCCTTGTAAATGTCTTGAATTAACACAGAGAGCTTTTTTATGCTGCATATGGTTGACAAATTTTTTATGGTACCCAGTTCTTTTCTTATTTAATTTTGAATGTATGTAAAACAACAAAATTAAGGAATGTCCCTTTTCTTGTAATTTCAGCTTAAAATAGCTATATAAAAAAAAAATATTATATTTTTTTCTAAAATAAATAACATTAATAAGATAACTTTTTTAAATTAGCTAAATTGTTTACAGAATGAATTAAAAATTGCGAAATATTGACTGCACATTTTGTTATTTCTATCCGCCATTTTGGATTGTTGCTATGGGATCAAAGGGAAGTAACTCTAAAATAGTTTACAAGACTAAATTTAAGAAATTACACCATTTTTTCAAATAATAATTCTAAAATTATACCACATGAAAACAATATATTCTGGTTATTAAAGGAATATTTATAAATTTATCTTTCGATTAATATGGACATGTACTGTAAAATCTTCTGCGTTGAATTATTGTAACCTCCTGAAAACAGGGATATTTCATGTATTTTATGGCCATTTTTAAAAGTATGCAATTTTCAATCAAGAATTGTGAAAAAATTAGGGTATGTACCCCATGGGATTTTTTTATGTTTTGATAACTAGAACACCTAATCTATTTGCTTTAAACAATTTTTTTCCCCATATACGCTGCAAAAATCTGAAATTTGGATCTGAAATTTGGCATTTTTGTAAAATTCTGACTTTCTATGGCCTGTTTCTATGGCAACATAGCACCCATTTCCGAATGAGTGATATATTTTGTAATGATCTTATATGGGGATCAACTTGTGCAAGTTTGAACAAAATCTGTTCTTATGCGTGCCAAAAAAGTGTAAGTGCTTACAGAGAATGGCTATTAACTTTTTGTCATTCAATGTCAATTTCAGAAGCATAACTATCCAGTTTGAAATAGTCTGTGCTGACACTGGTTTGTGTGGTTCAATGTAGCTAAGAAAAATCTTTGTGTTTCTTCTTTTCCATTTGATAACTTGCGAAAACGTTCTGTAGCTTTCAAGTAATATAAACACCTTTTAGGGTCCAGTCTCTTATTTTCTGGAAAAGCTGGAATGAATACTGTTGCCTTGCGATGGGATTGTCTGTCTTGTTTTGCCAATCCATGTCGAATAAAAGTAATACCTTTACTTTGAATATTTACAGATTCAGGGCCTATCCTGAAAGACTGCAGGTCACTGCATCTCCTGGAAGAAGTGGTAGCAATCAAACATACAGTTTTTAATGTTAACATTTTAAGGCTTATTTTAGGCAACGGTTCAAATGGCTTCTTCTCAAGAGCATCTAGCACTTGCAAAAGATTCCATTCTGGAACCAATTTGACTTGAGGAGGTCTAGAATTGAACACCCCCTTTAGTAATTGAATTACATATGGATGTTGACCAACCTTACGGCCATCAATGCAAGGTAAAACAGTAGAAAGCATCGACCTATAGCCATTTATAGTACTGTACTCTAAACCTCTATGATATAAATGAGTGACAAAATCTGCTATCTCAGTGATAGTAGCACAATAGGGATCAATTTTCCGTGAGAGACACCAGCTATTGTACAGTTTGAACTTACAGGAATAATCCTTCTGCGTTCCTGTCCGCCAGGCAGCCATGAGCAATTTTCTAGATTTTTTAGAAAAGCCAATCGTTTCGAAACGTTTGTTGAAAACACCCAGGCTGTTAGATTGAACAACTCTGGATTCTGATGATAAATCTGTGTATTGGGTTGTAAAAGTAGATTTTGAACCACTGGCAACTTCAGTGGAGTTGCTATTGCTAGATCCAAAAGGTCTGGATACCAATGCCTCCTCTGCGAAAGCGGACCTATTAGTATAATTTGACAATGGTACTGCCGTATATGTCTCAAAATTTTCTGAATTAGACAAATGGGGAGAAAGGCAATGGCAAACATGTTCTCCCACGAAATGCTCAGAGCATCTATCGCAAAAGCCTAGCTGCATGGAAACCATGTGTAAAACACTAGGGTCTGATGGTTTGTCTGGGATGCAAATAGGTCCATCATTGGACTGCCCCATTCCTGAAAGATTCTCTGAACAATAGAATGGTTCAATGTCCATTCTGTTGCTCTGATTTTGTGACGACTCAGATTGTCCGCAAGGCAATTTATCTTCCCTGCGATATGAACAGCTTTTATTGTTATCTTGTTCGCAAGAGCTAAATGCCACAGGTCCCACGCAGCTACACACATGCTTCCCGATTTTGTGCCCCCTTGCTTGTTGATGTATTGTACCACTGTCGTATTTTCTGTTCTTACTAAAACTGTTTTCCCATGAAGTTTTGGTAGAAAATACTTCAGACTCAAATGAACAGCTTTCATTTCTAGTAAATTGTATGCAGTTTGGCTTCCTCCTGTGTCAATGTTCCCTGCACATAATTGTTTCCCAAGTGTCCCCCGTACATGACTTTTGAAGCATCCGTGGTAAGAGTAACTTCCGCCACAGACTGCTGTAGGGATCGACCCTTCATAATGTTGGCTGAATTTTGCCACCATGCCAAATGTGTTATAACATGTTGTGTTACTGGTACTTACATGTCCAAAGGGTGTTTGGATGGTTTCCAATAAAACAGAAGGTGTAATTGAATTGGTCTCATGTACGGGCGGGCATATGGGATCAATTCTATGCAAAAAGCCATTAAACCCAGAAGAACAAGGAAATCTCTGGCTTGTGTCTGCCCAATCACAAGTGAACTGCTTGTCAATTGTAGTTTTTCTAGTCTTTCTTGAGTGGGACATACTATTGATTTCTTGAGATTGAAAAGTGCTCCCAAGTAAACAAATATTTGTTGGGAAACCAGGCCTGACTTCTCTAAATTGATTATAAAGCCTAAAGATATCCATAGGTTTACAGTCTGGTTTTTAGATTGGTCAATAGTCTGTTTTTCAATCGGTTTAGATTTAACCAGTCGTCCAAGTAAACTGCTAGTCTTATGTTAAATGTTCTCAAGTAAGCTGCTACTACTGAGACTAGTTTTGTGAAAACACGAGGGGCTACTGTAGGACCAAAGCACATCACTTTCCATTGGTAACATTGCCCTAGGTAACATAATCTCAGATACTTTCTGTGATTGGGAAAAATCGGAATGTGCAGATATGCATCGCTTAAATCTATGGACACGGCCCAATCGTGAGGTCGAACTAAATTAAGTACCTTCTGAAGAGTGTCCATCTTGAAATGTTTTTTGCTCAAATATTGGTTGAGAGGTCTCAAGCTTATCACTGGCCTCATTTTGCCATTTTTCTTTGGGACTAGAAATAAGGTACTGTAAAAACCTTGATGAGTTTCTGATAGGGGTACATGCTCTATAGCATCTTTTTCTAAAAGGGTATTTATTTCTTTTTAAATGATAGGCTCTCTGATGATTTTACCTTTGTGTTGCGTATGCCTGAGAAAGGTGGTTTTTGAAGAAATTCCAACTTGTAACCTTCCCTTATTATTGACAGAACCCATTGATCTGGAGTGATTTTTTCCCATTCTGACAGAAAATATCTGAGACGGCCTCCTACTTGAATATGGGGTAAAAGACATAAAGTTTTGCTTACCAAGTCATTGTTTTTTTAGGAATCCCAAAGGAAGGAACAGAATTCTCCTTTTCCTTCGGCTTCTGAGCCTCACTGTGGCTGTTTCGGAAACCATACTTAGAGGTGTTCTCCTTTGAAAAAGAAGTCTGTTTTGGTTTGTTCTTTTACCCAGAATGAGAATCTACCCGAGCCTGTTTGAAATTAGGACGATAGTCAAAAGTAGTGCTTTTACGTTTCTGCGCTTTATGCTAAAAACAAACTCTGGCACCAAATCAGTTAATTGCTCTTTCTGTTCTTTCCTACATTTAAGCTTTTCCTGTAAGCCAGAACCAAATACTCCATCACCATTCAGTGGTAGAAACATAACTTTAGATTGAATGTCTTTCAAAGTGTTCAAACCAGAATCCGACATAGCAGTTTTGTGCCGAATCATGTGATGAAAAGCACCTGATCTCCCCGCTTGATCCATTGCTTTATTAGACATGTCATACAAATCACGGACATTCTAAAACTTGGAGGGTGATCTATATTACAGTCTTTGTCTTGTAGAGTCATGAGCCCGATGCAAAGCACCTGATCTCCCCGCTTGATCCATTGCTTTATTAGACATGTCATACAAATCACGGACATTCTAAAACTTGGAGGGTGATCTATATTACAGTCTTTGTCTTGTAGAGTCTTGAGCAGTGAAGCCAATCCCTGTTGTACATAGGCTACTGCAATAATATTCATCCTGGATGCCAACTGACCCTGGTATCCTAAAGTTTCAATAGACTTAAGAGGCTGAGTACAAAGTTGTCTATTCTTCCCCCAAGGTTTGAAAATCTTAGGGCCATGCCTTTTAGCTAGCATAGGCTCTAGTAATTCATCCAATCCAGGCACCTGTAACACAGCTGAGGATTTTTCATGTACAGGAAAACACATTCGATACTCCTCTTTATATGAAGAAATGCGTTCTGGAATTTGAGCCCTCCAAGTTTTATTGAGCATTTTAACTTGACAGTCATCCAATATCAGCCCCGAATCTGAGCATGTATTGACTGTAGAACTATCATCTCCAAATAATTGACCCAATAATTTTGGTGTTTCAGGATTTGTATACTGTGTGAATCTTCCTTTATTAGAGTCCTCTGACACTGAAAAATGTACACTGTCTGCTTGTGACTTGCTGTCCAAGCCATATAAGTCCCTGATCTCCCTTTCTTTAGGGTGTAAAGACAAAGTGTCCTCTTGAACTATATCCTCATCTATCCCATTGTTCAAGCTTATTAAGGGTCTGTGCCTCCCTGACGGAGCACTATCCCTCGTAGTCTCTGGGTCTGCTCTCGGCGAGGTACAAGTACCACCCGTATGCTTAGCTCGAGGAAGAGTGTTCAAACCTTGCATAATTTGCTCAAAAGTAGAGTTTATGTTAGATTCCATCTGGGAAATGCGTTTATCCATTTCTTTCAAACTAAATTTCGATGACCCGGCAGTGCGAGTCGTCTTCGAAGTCGATTTGTCTTCACTTTTCGCGGAAGTAGCCACGCTGACATTCGACTGTTTATCCGACGTCTCCGAAAAAACGTCGTCAATGGAAGCTTGCGCCATTGTAAAGTTAATGTGAGCACACAATAAAAAAGCACAAAAGAAAAATAAGTCCGAGCTCGACGAGCGCTGAAAGTAAACTGAGTTCATTGTGAGTTCACGTGAGTGATCTTGATCACAAGACGCTTGTTTATTTCTGTAAGCGTCTTATCGAACGAGTCGTGCTCGATTAACCTGGGTAAAATTCTATTTGTAGAATAATTTGGTAAGATAATCGAGTGAAATAAAATTGTTAATCATTGAATCTTATGTTGTTGATACTCTTTAGAATCGTCTGATGTGAAACGATTCAGTAAGGCTTATTTGACAATTTTTATATATTATCAAAACATGTCTTATTTATCATAAAATAGTATAGTAAGCGTCCATTCCCATAAGCGACATTTTTTGTGGCTCCCAAAATAGTCGCATACCACATGTTTACTGTGGTAACAATTTGAAATTAAGAACTTTAGTTCTAAAAAGAAAACCTTAATTGGCTACATGTAGATTTGATGCCAGAAAAGACTACCATGCAGTCGCAATTACGCAATTATTGTTTTTTATTTACGAAAATTTCTTTTCAGTACTGTTTCGAATTTAATCTTTTTTTTATTTAAAACCTTGTCAAGATTGTGTTCAGAGAATAATAAAGATGGTTGGCAACTAGGAAAAGATTTTTGTTGGCTTAGTCTAACACCCACTTCGGTAGTTATATAAGAATTAAACGTCCCTGTTGACTAGCAGAGATGTTGGCATCATACAATTTTATATTGGATTGAATTGGAAAAAAAATAATAAAGAAATAAAAATAAAATAAAAAAAAATCAAAAAAAAAAAAAAAAAAAAAAAAAAAAACAAATCGGCAACTTCTTTCGTATCTACAAATAAATCCATTTTATGACTTGTAGAGTGGTAAAAGAAAAATAATGAAAATAATAATATAATATTCACAAGATATACCGCTTTTTTGTAGGAAAATAACTATCGAGCAGCAGCAGCAAAGCCGGACATTCGAATATAGTGAATTATTTTTAACCTCGAATGTTTTCTTACGAAAATGCAAGTTATTGGTAGCATAGGTGTATTTGTTGTGCGAAAAAAGAAATCCTGTTTCAAAGCTCTTGCATTAATGCAAACATTTTCGACACCTTCGAAATTATATCCACTTTCAAAAAAGAACTTCATTACAAGGGCGTTACTTTAAATGCATTTTGTTAGCTCGACTATTCGAAGAATGGGGGGTATTTCCAGTCACCCGGGCGTCGGCGTCAGTGTCGGCGTCGGCGTAATGCTTTGGTTAAGGTTTTACGTGCAAGTGTTTAAAACCTCTGTTTCTATTAAAGCTATTGCTTTGAAACTTTGCACATGCTTCTTTGGCAATGACATCAGCATCTAGACAAAGATTCATTACTCTGATATTAAATTTAGTTGAATTTTAACCCTTTTCGGACTTAGAAATCTTGGCTAAGTTTTTACGTGCAAATGTTATTTATCTGTAATATTTCTGTTTCTATAAAAGCAATTGTTTTGAAACTTTGCACATGCTTTTTTGGCCATAACATCAGCATCTAGACAAAGATTCATTACTCTGATATTGAATTTTGTAGAATTTTAACCCTTTTCGGACTTAGAAATTTTGGCTAATTTTTTACGTGCAAATGTTATTTATCTGTAATATTTCTGTTTCTATAAAAGCAATTGTTTTGAAACTTTACACATGCTTCTGTGGCCATAATATCAGCCTCTTGACAAAGATTCATTTCTCTGATATTGAATTTAGTGGAATTTTTAACCTTTTCGGACTTAGTAATTTTTGGTTACGTTTTTACGTGCAAATGTTAAATATCTGTAATATCTCTATTTCTACGAAAGCTATTGCTTTGAAACTTTGAACATGCTTCTGTGGCCAAAGTATCAGCCTCTTGACAAAGATTCATTACTCTGATATTGAATTTAATGGAATTTTTACCCTTTTCGGACTTAGAAATCTTGGTTAAGTTTTTACGTGCAAATGTTGTACATCAGTTATAGCTCTATTTCTACCAAGGCTTTTGCTTGGAAACTCTCCACATGCTTCTATTTATCATGATATCAGCCTCTTGATAAAGATTCAATTCTCTGGTATAGAATTTAGTGGATTTTTTACCCTTTTTTAGCTCACCTGAGCACGAAGTGCTCAAGGGAGCTATTGTGATCGATTAATGTCCGGCGTCCGTCTGTCCGTCTGTCCGTCACGGCGTCCATTTTTTCTGTAAACGACATCTCCTCCTTAACTTATGGGTCAAAATCAACCAAACTTGGCAGAAATATTCCTTGGGTGGTCCCTTGTAAAAATTGCTCAAATGGAAAGGATCCCTGCCATATCACGGGAAAAGGGGCCTTATTGACAATTTTCTTGTTTACACTCTAGAAGCCACAAATATGGTCCAATCTTCATGAAACTTAGTCAGAATGTTTGTTAGGTCATGGGGATGATGTCTTTTTAAAATGGGAAGGATCCTTGCCATATCACGGGAAAAGGGGCCTCAATGACAATTTTGTCAACAATTTCTTTAAACGACATCTCCTAAACTTATGGGTCAAAATCAACCAAACTTGGCAGAAATATTCCTTGGGTGGTCCCTTGTAAAAATTGCTCAAATGGAAAGGATCCCTGCCATATCACGGGAAAAGGGGCCTTAATGACAAATTTCTTGTTTTACACTCTAGAAGCTAAAGATATTGTCAGATCTTCATGAAACTTGGTCAGAATGTTTGTAAGGTCATGAGGATGAAGTCTATTGAAAATGGGAAGGATCCGTGCCATATCATGGGAAAAGGGGCCTTAATGACAATTTTGTCAACAATTTCTTAAACGACATCTCCTCATAAACTTATGGGTCAAAATCAACCAAACTTGGCAGAAATATTCCTTGGGTGGTCCCTTGTAAAAATTGCTCAAATGGAAAGGATCGGTGCCATATCACGGGAAGAGGGGCCTTAATGACAATTTTTTGTTTACACTCTAGAAGCCACAAATATGGTCCAATCATCATGAAACTTTGTCAGAATGTTTGTTAGGTCATGAGGATGACATCTTTTGAAAATGGGAAGTATACATGCAATATCACGGGAAAAGGGGCCTTGATGACAATTTTTGTTTACACTCTAGAAACCACAAATATGGTCCAATCATCATGAAACTTTGTCAGAATGTTTGTTAGGTCATGAGGATAAACTCGTTTGAAAATGGGAAGTATACATGCCATATCACGGGAAAAGGGGTCTTAATGACAATTTTCTTGTAAGAGCTCCAGATGCCACAAATATGGTCTAATCTTCATGAAACTTGATCAAAATGTTTGCCAGGTCCAAGAATGAACTCTGTTGAAAATGGGAAGGTTCATACCATATCATAGGAAAAGGAGTTTAAATGATAATTTACTTGAACTATCAGGTGAGCGATTTAGGGCCCTCAGGGTCCTCTTGTTTAGACTTAGCAATTCTTGGTTAAGTTTTTAAGTGCAAATGTTGTGTTTCTGTAATATCTCTATTTCTACTATAGCTGTTGCTTGGAAACTTTACACGTGCTTCTTTGACCATAACATTAGCACACAGAAAAAGCTTCATTACTCTGATTTTTTATTTAGTGGATTTTTAACCTTTTTTTTAGACTTAGCAATTCTTGGTTAAGTTTTTACGTGCAAATGTTGTATTTCTGTAATATCTCTATTTCTACTATAGCTGTTGCTTGGAAACTTTACTCATGCTTCTTTGACCATAACATTAGCCCACGGAAAAAGATTCATTACTCTGATATTTAATTTAGTGGAATTTTAACCCTTTTCAGCCTTAACAATCTTGATTATGTTTTTATGTGCAACTGTTTTATGTTAGTTGTATCTCTGTTCCTACTAAAGCCATTGTTTGAACTTCTGCACATGCTTCTGTGACAATAAAATCAGCCTCTAAACAAAGATTCTCTTCTCCTGACTTTCACTTTATTGAATTTCCAATGTCGATATTGATTTGCTGTTACTATCCAGCCTTAGGAATAGTCGAGCTTCGCTGTCCTCCGACAGCTCTTGTTCGAATTATGGTCGCTTTTCAAATGAGATTTGTTATCCGCTGTCCATCATTTTAGAGTCGAGCGTTGACATAAGCATGATTGCTCTTTTTATACGCCCGTCAAAAGACGGGACGCATTATGCTATCACCAGTGGCGCCCAGGCGTGCGGCGGACGGGACGTCAACTTCTTTGTCCAGGGCATAATTATTTATTATACTGCAAAGAAAATTCTAGCATTTTCGTTGGTTAATGCTGACCTGACAAACATTGATATATCTACGGCCGCTCCGGTATTACCTCTAGTTTTTCCTTAAGGCGCCTCGCTGTGAACATAGTCAAAAAAATCGAAACGGTAATGGCAGCCATGACTCTCTCGCTTCGCGGATAATACGACCCGAGTATACGCATTATACTACATTTATAAAACATGTCAGGTAATAATGTGCAAATAAAAAATGATAAAGATGTCAATACATACCTTGAATTTTTACCAATCAGTACATTTTAAGTGACAAATTTCTCGCAGGTTCAGCCAAGAACCGTTTTCATTTCACAACATCGCAGTGTATCATTGTGACGTCACAGTTATATATGACGTCACTTTGTACATGTTTACTTTTCATAGGGGCGTATAAAGGGATAATTGTGGATTAAAAGAATTCGGTTTATACCAAGGCCTTAAATAGGCGAAAGACAGATATTAAGGCTTAAAACTTTGAAGTATAATAAATTCGTAATACGGCTGGAAAAAATGATGTCACCCGAGCCGTAGGCGAGGGTTGACATCACTTTTTACTGCCGGGAATAAATCGTCATATACCCCGACAAGAAATCGTATACAGTCAACTGGCCAATAGCGGATCACTAGTGAGAACTTTGTTGATTATTTTTCAAAGAAACGTTGCAGAATGCCGATTTTGGTCTTAGGAGGCAATAAAATTTGTACACTTTGAAGTGTAACGTACATCTTTAGTCAATCAATCAAAACAGTTGCATCGTACGGGAAATAGTAGTGTACGTAAATTAGCCATTTCCGGATCAATTTGGCCAATAGCGGATCACGTGATAAGATGACTCTGGGGGCTGTCTCAAAATGATTTTGACCTGTCATCAATGTCAACCAACATGTTTTCTTCCGTTGGAAGTGATTTTTACAATTATTTTTGTCATTCCATATTGATTGAGTAGGACAAACGAAATCATTGAGCAGACATTTATTTATTAAGCCTCTTACAAAACAAATTAACTAATAATCAACATTTTGAAGATTTAACTGTCTAAAAAATGTATAAAACCAAAGGTTTTTATATATTTCATCAATTCAAACTTAAACCACGTTTTTAGACTGGTTTTTAGACTGCATCAATTTGAATTTGTAATATTCTATTAATTGCCTTCTGTGTAAGAAACATTGTAACAAAATGTTACATATAATCCTGTCATTTTTCATTTTCTAATTTCTGATTTTTTTCAAATCCTGAAATTATCATTTGCTTCAGTATCTACTCATTTACACATGACACAATTTTGGGCTGGTTGAAATTTAAAAAAATAAGTACTGTACCAAGATTTAAATCATCACTTTTTTCAGTTATGGAAAATTGAAAATATGGACCTTTTCAGTTGAAACCATTTGTCAGAAATAGAAATCGTTTGTACATCTGTAACTAGAATGACAGTTCTAACCACCTACCTGTTACCAGTCAAAATTTTCACTTCGTAACTACTGCTTGATCAAAGCTGTCGTTATGAGATTTTAGAATAACAACGACGACATGTATTGTTAGAAAACAATTCTTATTCTAGGTAGAAATAAGCATGGGAAATAAAAAAGTAATTTGATACATTCAATTTCGTCATGTACACTTTGTTTTCCTATTCCATGCCAAGCATGGTTCAGAAATCCATATATGTTTACACTTATCCTTGCGGCAAATCATTTATTTTGTTTTGCGACATAGTGAATCTAAACACTTGTTCAGAGCAGTTCCATTGCAGAACCTTCTGGTATTGTTGACAACAGTACCTTTAACTTATTTCCATGATGTAAATAAAGGTCAGTTTGCAGCGTTTTGCCTAGACTCATGCTTATTCCATGATACATCTTTGCAAATCTCTTTGCTGATTTTTGGACTGGACTGGTTCCAGAACTGAGACATTTTCTATTTTTTGATATCATGTCCTGTATAGATGTAAGAAATTTTCTTAAAATATTTAAATATGAAATAAAACTTCTGGGTGTAAAATAAATGAACAGGTAATGACATTGACGTTGGGAAAATTTCACTGAAAGTGAGGTGCATCATTTAGCATACAAGTGGCTTTTATGACGTCAAAAGCATAAATTAACGTTTGTGCTAAAGATTACGTTGAGAATAATAAATGAGTGCACTGTCAAAACACATGACATATGAATTTTATTGCCAATAAAGTTCTATGCCATTGGTCCTTATTTCATGCTTGCATTTTATGTCGTTGTGTTATAATCAAATTTTGATAGAAGCTGCAGACGACTGGTGGGAAGTGATGGGGCCTTTAACATACTTGATAGGAAATAAAACCTTTAAGGAAATTGTGTGTGGCAAGCAACAGAGGCTTCTTTTACAGTCCTGTTTTATTTTTATAAAAGTACCTTTAAAACATTAGAGTTGTAGATCGATTAAAGATGATAAAATAATACCCCTAAAGCAATTATTTTTCTAACCACTATAATTTGGGCCGATTTTTCAAAAATTTCAACACTTATTTCCCTCTGATTTGATACATGTATGTATATAGGTAGAAAATCTGACATCTATGGCCAGATACTTCTGTAATCTCCTAACTACCACCTTTTTCATTCAAAACGTTGACCTTGGTATCTGTAGATGCGCACTATTGGGATCTAACATTATACCAACTATGAACATGGTATCTTGAATAACCTTGTAGTACTGTAATTGGCAATGTTGAGGGTTTCTTATGTTAAGTGTTGCAGACATACAGACAGAAAATGGTCAGCCAATATGATCCCGATCGTTTAATGTACTAGTATAAAAAAACAAGAGGACCATGATGGTCCTAGATCGCTCACCTGACTCTCATTGATCACTTGAACATCACATCAAGTAAAAAGGCAGATGTCTTAAAGAAGATAGTTTTTTACATAAAACCAAGTTTCACCAAGTTTGGGCCATTTTTGTGGCCATTAGACTTATTTCAAGTAAATTATCATTAAGACTCCTTTTCCTGTGATATGACATGAATCCTTCCCATTTTCAACAGAGTTCATTCTTGTGACCTTTCAAACATTTTGACCAAGTTTTGTGAAGATTGGACAATATTTGTTGCGTCTGGAGCTCTAAAAAGAAAATTGTCATTAAAGCCCCTTTTCCCGTGATATGGCACAGATCCTTCCCATTTTCAAAAGAGAACATCCTCATGACCTAACAAACATTCTGACCACATTTCATGATGATTGGACAATATTTGTGGCTTCTAGAGTGTAAACAAAAAAATGTCATTAAGGCCCCTTTTCCCGTGATATGGCGTGGATCCTTCCTATTTTAAATTGGGTTCATCTTTGAGACCTAGCAAACATTCTGACCAAGTTTCATGAAGATTGGACCATATTTGTGGCCACTAGAGTGTAAACAAGAAAATTGTCATTAAGGCCCCTTTTCCCGTGATATGGCATGGATCCTGCCCATTTTCGATAGGGTTCATCATTGTGACCTGGAGAACATTCTGACCAAGTTTCATGATGATTAGACCATACTTGTGGCCTCTAGAGTGTAAACAAGAAAATTGTCTTTTATGCCCCTTTTCCCGTGATATGACACGGATCCTTCCCATTTTCGATAGGGTTCATCCTTGTGACCTGGAGAACATTCTGACCAAGTTTCATGATGATTGGACCATATTTGTGGCCTCTAGAGTGTAAACAAGAAAATTGTCTTTTAGGCCCCTTTTCCCTTGATATGACACGGAATCTTCCCATTTTCGATAGGGTTTATCCTTGTGACCTGGAGAACATTCTGACCAAGTTTCATGATGATTGGACGATATTTGTGGCCTCTAGAGTGTAAACAAGAAAATTGTCTTTTAGGCCCCTTTTCCCTTGATATGACACGGAATCTTCCCATTTTCGATAGGGTTTATCCTTGTGACCTGGAGAACATTCTGACCAAGTTTCATGATGATTGGACCATATTTGTGGCCTCTAGAGTGTAAACAAGAAAATTGTCTTTTAGGCCCATTTTCCCTTGATATGACACGGAATCTTACCATTTTCGATAGGGTTCATCCCTGCGACCTGGAGAACATTCTGACAAAGTTTCATGATGATTGGACCATATTTGTGGCCTCTAGAGTGTAAACACCTAAATTGTTGACGTCTGACGACGGACGACGCACGAAGGACGACGGACATCCAATGATCACAAAAGCTCACCTTGAGCACGATGTGCTCAGGTGAGCTAAAAACAGAAAAAATTCTAGGAAATTTCATCAGTTACTGCTGTCAAACGCCATTGCTTAATAGATAAATGATCTAAATATAGGTCATTTCTCAATTTAATACAATGTTTTCAGAATTAAACAAAACCAGATAAAATTGGGATCTATAAAATTTCTTTTCATTTTTTCTTTAAAAACTTCAATATATTAATTCAAAATGCATAAGTAGCTAGATTCGGCGTGGTTATCTTTATAAGATATTTGGTTTGCATATTTTGAGACGCCCCCTATCATGCGCACAGCTGGTCCGCTAATGGCGAGTAAGGGTTGAGGGTTGTTTCTATTTATTGTACTTAATAAGGTGGATAAAACCATGCGAAAGCATAGTGAACCAACAATTTATGCCCCCTTTTCGTGATTTCATCCACTATTTGAAGTAATACTCGTTTACTCGCTTTCAATTTTGCAGACGAATTATTTTCATTGAAATTCCTATGACGAAATCTTTCAGTCGAACAGACGCTTGACCAGCGTTTCGTCGGTCTGAAGCACTTCAACAACAATGTGAACTGTCAAAATTTTGTTATGCTACGAAGAGATGGACAGTGTCTTGGGATAGAATATTAGTTTCTTCTTCGGTATTTTCAATTGAAAGTAATTGAGGATGGAAATCAAAGTGATCCGCTATTGGTCATGATCCGCTATTGGCTAGTTGACTGTAACTAATAATGTCATCTTATTGTCCATTGACTTAGAACTTGACATTTATGTTCCTCTGACGATCATGGGATACAGTGCACAAGAACCGTAATACCTACCTTTCCATTTTTTTTAGCTATTTCCCTTTGTTGTTTTGTACTTTGACAAATTTCCACCTTGTTTTGCATGTTTTCTGTGTTACAGGCATAGGGAGCCCCTATCACAGCGGTTCTGGAAGGAAGGTGACTTTGGTTATGTGAAAGAGAAGAAGAATGAACTTTTTACATTCTGTCGAGGAGAGACGAAAGTTTGTTGATTCTTTGATTTATAGAATTGCTATCGAACGACAAAGTCCTACTTAATGATGGAAGTAACTTTATTACCAGACATTACCTGTTCATTGTATAAGTTAAAAATATATCGAATTTATCGATCATCCTTTGTAGAATTACATATATCCGATTCGTCGTTAAAATAATATAGAGGGTATTTTCTCGTTTGAGTATAAAAGCGATTTAACTTTCTTTTTGTAATCAATAAAATCTATAATTTCACGAGTGGCGAGGCCACGAGAGAAAATATGGCTTTTGTTTTTCACGAATTGAAATTTGTCGATCTTTTAACAAACGCACTCAAAAAATTCCAAATGATCATTTATATGGTTTAATGCAACAATGAGATGAAATTGGAATTGTTTCAGCCTTTTTTTTTTCTTGAATCCCGTTATTTTGCATGTGGTTACTTTATAGATTAGGTAATGGTTTGTTTAATGGACGCCGCTTTGATAACGTCAAAAAGGGTTAAATGAAAGAAAGAGAATAAATTTATGTAAAAAAAAATTCACTGGTTTCGTGGTGAGATTACCAAGCGATATTCTTCCGTTATTTCTCAAAAAATTACAGAAAAAGTGATAATTACTCGTCACGTGAAATCGTATACAGTCAATCGTCCTAACACGAGCGAGTCTATTTAGCGACCATTTTTATTAAGCGACCGTTTTCAAAATCCCCTTCTTTAAAGGAAATATCTGAAAAAGTAGCTTTCACTGATATAAAAGTGATTGTAAATGTATCCTATGTTGTTAAAACTCTATAGAATCGTCTCAATGAGACGATTCTATTGAGTTTTAACAGCATAATTATGATTATTGAGAATTTCGCACAAATATACATAACCAATCAAAATTATGCTTCATATTTGCAAGCAAAAGCGTGTATTCAGCAACCATTGTCTTTAACGACCGTTTTAGTGGTCGAATTCGTGATCGCTTAATTCAAGTTCTACTGTACATATAATCAACTAAACGTATCACTCTGTATTACCTTTACCAAAATTGTCTGTTTTTCAGGAGGATTCCTCATTAACCTGTACAAAGTACGCACGTCACTGCTACGCAAGAAATTTGTTTATAGATATGAGGAATAACACCTTAGAACGTGTACGAAAGAACAATATGCGGTAAAGTTATGAATATTTCATTACCGTCTAGTATGCTTGCCATCTTAACCCTTTCCTGTTTTACAAAATTTTGGACCTGTCAAAATTCAATGGTTTTGCAGACGAAAATTTAAAGTGGATATAATTTGAAAAATAACCATTCAGTAGGGTAGAAAGTAGTGTGGAAAAAGAAGAAATTGCTTGTCAGAAGCAATTTCTTCTTTTTTCACAATGTTTTCTCAATCATTAAATCACTAGCACGTAAAAAGCAGGGATTAAACAGCAAAGGGTTAATAAACACTTAAAGCTACGTAAGAGATCACACAGGTTATGTATAATGGACCCGTTTCGCATCTTGTCGGACCAAAAGTAACGAACGTTTTACTTGTCTTATCGAGAAGAAGCTATGGATCCGATACCCGTTGATTAGTGAAGATGCCCGTTGAAAAAGACAAACTTTGAACTCTGTAAAAAAATACTTATACTCGAAAGATTGGGTAAAACAGTTGTCAACGAAATGGTGTTCATCTTGCAAGGTTGACTAATTATTCTAGATCCAGAAAATGCCCCCTATAATCCTTTTTAACCTACACAGTCTGACCAGAGTCGATACCTTAAGCGCTGACCGAATTTGCCTTTCATGCATGACGCGTCTCATGAATTGATTCCTATAAATTTCCAAATAAAGTACAACTTATCTTACTCATGTTTGAACTCGCTTCGCGTATTCATACACTGTGATAAGGTTTTTAGTTTCATATATCCATAAAATCAACTTATATTCTCTTCATCTCTTAAATGAGAAGGTTCTCGCTATTATCAGATGATGCGTTTTTCACACGAGCCCAAATTGCTTTCATTTCTATATATTCTACGTTTCAGTTATACAAATGATTTCTGGCTTGAAGGAGAGATCGGTGGACACTGTAAGTTCGACAAGGATAGATTCCAACGAGAGGATAGAGACAAACGACAGCTAGCATCTTGGTACAGTTATCTGTTACTTATCAGTTTTATTGTTGTAGACTTGAACGAGTACTTATCATGAAATGAAGCCTGTATAGACCTGATATCACCTGTCTTATAACATAACATGATCTCAGGCAGTCTATTTTCAGAAATAATTTGCATACACTTTGACCTGAATTTCTATTGAAGGTTTATTATAATTAAGTGATGAAAAATGATTGCATGATAAATAGATTAGCATGTCTAGTGTCTTAAAATATCAGTGTTATCTGGTCTCTCCTGCGAGAAATTACTATGACTCAGCAAAGCCTCGCCATGATAAATTCTCCCAACCTCGACCGGATAGCATTACAAGTAGTTCTCCATATAAACTCCATTTTCGATCTATGATTTATGGAAAATGTCGACGTTGTTGTCAATGAAAAACAAGATTGTTCATGCTTGATAAACTTACCATTTTTGATGAAATTGAAATGATTAGCATACAAAATCAGCTAATGAATTCGACCGCAAATTCTTCCTCTTAGTAGTACGACATTCCCAAAATGAGCTTGCACACTACCAGTCTTCAAATATTAAGAAATAATACCAGTCTTCAAATATTAAGAATTCATCGAAGTTATTCTAAAAGAATCTCAATACTTTAGAAAAAGACGGTATAATTTCCAATTACAAAGATGTTTGATTTTATTTCCACGAAACAAAGTATTCTTTCCCTACAATTCGATAGATAGATTTCCGTCCTATAGATTCTAAGATCTTATCTGGCCTACAGGTACGCAGAACTCGAGCATTTCACAGAATTTCCTTTCCAACCGACGGATGATGCCCACTGTGACGTTATTTTTGAGAAACCTGTTGTTTTCATGAAACTCGACGCAGGTATGGCAGAAATGTGTTAATTGTAATGTAAAAAAAGGTAACTTGGGGACCGTTAAACTCACTTTCTAATGAAAAAAATTAATCGTAAGTCAAAATCAAAAATCATCGTACATGGTGTTTTCATTCATGGTTAGATTATGCCTTGCAATATCATATGAGCCTGTGCGTGAGATTTCCAACCATTTCAAATATGCGCAAAGCAAAGACTCTGACCAGCCTGTGCATCCGCACAGTCTGACTACAGTCTTCACTATGCGCCTAGAAGAAAGATTAGGTCTCAAAGTATCTGTAGACCATCTGGAAACTTTATTTTTTTGAGTTTGTGGCTGTCCATGCCTAACAATATCTGAACATCACAAAAAATTCAAATTGAAATGTCACGCACAGGCTCATATTGTAATCGCCTTCAGAAGACGATTCCAATTAGAAAATGCCAGGTAGACTCCTTTATCTAGTTACCACTGTAGAAACAACCTCAATTTTTGACTTACGAAAAATGATTGTAAGATGTTTAGTAAAACATGCCTCTGGTCATGTAAAACACACCTTTTTTGTTGGTACTCATTTGAATCGTCTTATTGAGACGATTCAAATGAGTACCCACAAAATAGTGTTTCATTGAGAAAAAATGATTTTAGACTGACTCTATCCCCTCTTATCTGTACATCTGTTCATTTTCAAATTCTATGATGTTGACTTTGAGGATGAGATGTTATAGACATATATAGGACACCTTTGAACGCCTCTACCCCATCGAATCCATGTTGTGTTTGTGGAATTTTTCACCAAAGGTTTAAACGTGTGAATCAAAATAACGTTACATCTTTATTTAAGCTTAAATGAAATTCAAGTTAAAGCAAGTACATCAGGGCCCTAGATTATAAAACTTTTCTCGTTCTTACGTGAGAATTTTCTCAAACTTCAAGTGGGATTGAGCCGTCGTCATATCGAGGTGGCTCCGCCTCGGACTGTCAATCAAAATGCCCCGGGTTCAATTTCCGACTGCGATTTGGCTTCAAATTTGTTAAAAGCGGCTTTAAACTCACAAAGCAAGCAAAATAATTATAAATTTAAAGCTTTAACTCTGTTGTTATACTTTAGAAATTGTATGAACATAAAATATGGGATTAATAGAACGTTATGAATAACAAATTTTAAATATCATATTTTAATATTCGTACACATGTTTAACCCTTTGCTGTTTAATCCCTACTTTTTACATGCCTGGCATTTTATAATTGAGAAAACATTGTGAAAAAATAAGAAATTGCTTCTGACAAGCAATTTCTTGTTTTTCCACACTATTTTCTACCTTACTTATTGGTTATTTTTCATATTTATTTATTTTCACATTTTTATTTTCGTCTGCAAAACCTTTGAATTTGGACAGGTCCAAAATTTTGTAAAACAGGAAAGGGTTAAGTTTTGAATTTGGGAAAATTCTCAGTTAAGAATTAGAAAAGTAATATATAGCCTCTGACCTGTTTTAGAATTTTTGTTAAGATATATGACCCATCGGGAGGAAAACGGTAACTACAACGTATATAAAACCTGGTCGAACTCCGAACTCCGCTTAGTCTTACTAGAAATGAAACTTTTCAATTTTCTAACACACAATCGTCGTTTTACCCTTTGCTGGTTTCAGTACTGTGTGACATTCTAAATCACTTTATTGCAAGCGAGGTAAAGGAAGTTACTTCCGCAACGTTTCGGAAGTAATGAACTTAATTAGGAAATCTCGGTTTACTTTGTCAAAGGTAATGAGTTCCGAAAAATTACGTTTCCACTTCATTAACTGGAGCGTTTTGTTTTTTTTCATTTCAGGTGTGAACATGTATCATCATTTCTGTGACTTTCTAAACATGTATATTTCTCAACACATCAACAACTCATTCTCTACAGATGTACAAATTATATTCTGGATATATGTAAGTCATTTTTCGGTGAGATAGAACTATTATATCTATGCCATAAAGGTTATTAAGCAGAACCCAAACATAGCCAAAGGCACAGCGCGAAAAATTGTATTTATTACGAAAAAATCTTTGATTTGGGGTACAAATTTGAATCAATAATACAGATAAGAACCGAAAAAAATAGGATTTTGTTGAGAGATAACAATAAAGAATGATATTACAACGTTTATAAAACTGGGTGCTGGACAGCTGTCGAGAATGTTGAATAATTATTTAGATTATTATTTATCGAAAGAAAAGAACATTGCTAGACCAGTACATAGTTGAGTCGCGCTACGCAATTATATGATAAATATTCGTTTGTAAGCGAAAATTCAAACAATCTTAAGATTTCATCTATACTTTATTATTTAAACAATTATTCATTGATTTCTTTATGGCATAGATAAGTATTTGCTTTGTCACAAATACTTATAAACATAATCTAAAATCCAGTCCTTGGTTCAAGAAGATATGTTTTAATTCTAGTTGTGCTTATCAAGATACAGCCAGAGTTGCTGAAAAAATATATATATTTATTCCCCTGCATCGATACGATCATGAACATATTGTTTTACCGGTGTCCGCTGGTCAGTCTGTCTGCTTGTTTGAAAAAAAAATGAACGTGAAAACCTAACCTGCAGCTAAACATTTACCTGTAATTCAGAGTTATTCGAATTATAATTCTCATATTTGGCATGAATGTTCCTCTCAACAAAACACACTATTTAATATCAACACCAAGGCCATCCGACAATGTCAAGGTAAAACGTAAAAGAAATGTCTTTCGGGGGATTTGAGATTAACGTGAACATGAGCCTATGCGTGACATTTCCATCAATTTGATGAATGCGTGATTGATAGGTATATTTTGTTTTAACTGGTTTGAAATTAGATAACTAATAATACACATGTATGGATCCGATTAGAGCCTAGTATTCAATGAAAAAAAAAATGACACAAGTTAGGGCCAACTTATTTCTGACCCTGGGCGGGTACTGTTGCCCGCAATATCAGAGTACCTCTCAGAAAGCGGGATACCAGCTCTAGACTGGTCCACATATCGACTATCAGAATAGCCTAGAATAGGCTATTCTGATATGCGACAGTGAGACCAGTCTACACCTGACCCGAAAGCGGGCGAGAAATAAGTAGGCCCTCAGATTATTTCTAACACGTGACAAGCAGCTGCTTATTATTAACTTTCTTTACTTCATTGACAGAACAGTAATCGATATGGAGACCTATTCAAAGAAACATTCGATGCTTTTACAGAACACCCTGTAGACTTTTTGTACAATTACCATTCAAAAAGGGTAAGCGAATTTAACGTGTAGATTTTAACCAATACACTTGGGGACCCAACTATCGTTAATACAGCTTAAATTGCTGTATTTACGATGTTTACGTCACCCAAAGATAAGGTAAATTAGTCTTTACTAATGCATATCATTCTTTTCAACAACATCTGTATCCTATTCAACGGTCTGAATTCTTCTAAAAGATGAAGCGACATTACTCAAAAACATACAGTATAATTCACAGAGATGGTTTTAAAAAGGTTCGTGATACAATAGCATAATATTTTATTTTTTCGTAAACTAAATATTTTGAAATTTGATTGAATTTGCCACAGAATATTTTAATTTGAGTAGAATCCATCAAGATTCGCGCACTCTGATTGACTTAAAATATGGTCTTATTTCTGAATGAAACAATTTTGAGGCGTCGTCTGTTAACTTTTGCTTGTAAACTCTTTAGAATCCACATTTTTTTTATCCGATTGTCTTCAAATTCAGCCTAAATGATTAAGCAATCACAAGGAAGGTTCCTGTTGAAGAAGGACCAGGGGCCCGTTTTACTAAACATCTTACGATTATTTTTTGCGTAAGTCAAAATTTAAAATTGCTTCTGGAGTAGCAATTAAAAATGGAATTCTGCCATGCAACAGCTCATTGGAATCGTCTTCTAAAGACGATTTCAATGATATATTGCAAGGCAGAATCCACAAACGAAAGAAAACATCACGTACGAATATTTATTTTGACTTACGATCAATTTTGTCGTAAGATGTTTAGTAAAACAGGGCCCAGATTTGTAAAGGGAAAAGGGGCGAAATGAAAAAAAAAAAAAAAAAAAAAAAAAAAAAAAAAAAATCAGCACAGTTCTCTTCCGACCGTTTCCAAACCTTTTTAGAACGACTGCACTATTACAAAGATAATTCAATTTGAAAATTAGCCAAATCCGTCAAGCGTCAAGAGATAAGAGGCCGAAAGGAAATTTAACTAGAAAATCCTCGTTGACACTCAAGACTTCGCAGATTTTATCCAATTGTCTTCAAGCTTGCTCAGAATAATTATAAAATCTCATGAATGGTTCGTTCCGAAAATGGTCCCAATCCGCCAAGCGTCGGGAGAAAATGGACCTTTAAGGAAATTAAAGTTTAAGAGTTCCTGTTAATACTTCTTCATTTTTTGCATGGTATTTCCACTAAGCCTTCTTCGTCATTTGACCATGTGCATATCGATGTCTTGTGATTTTTATACTGCTTCACAGAAAAAAGGCCTTAATGTAAACTTTCCTGAGAACAATGCCATTCTTTTATAAATACACACATTGAAATCCCTCTTCGACCGACCATTTGCATTTCTGGAGGATAAATCACATTCTATCTCATGGTAAAAAGAGGCATTCGTGTATATTGAATGTTAACATAACTCCTTCATCTATGCACAGATTTTCATAAAAAACTTGAACAGAATATTTCTCATCATAGTGTCTATTGGCACAAATTTGTCTTTTTGTGATATTCCACGTCATGGAATAGGTTCCTTAATATTAACTTCCTTGTCAACACAAATCCTCTTTTATTTACAGACCCATTTGTATTAAAATCTTACAGACTGTTTCTTAGCAAGTGCCCATGTGCAATTCATGGGTGTTTGAGCTATATCATGTTGTGTCATGGAGAAGGGGATATATCAAATTCATTGTTTACACAACTTTTCCTTAATTTATGCATGGATTGTCATATAACCTAAACAATATATATCTCATCATATGCCATTTTGCGCAATTATGTGATGTCATGGGAAAAGGGTATTTTGAATAGATTTTCTTGCAAGCACAATTCCTATTTTATTTATGGGTTTATCTCCATGAAACTTTCACAGAACGGTCCTCATAATATGTACGCATATGGTCAGTGTTCAGTGATGTGCTTCTTTACGGAAAAAAAGGTCCTTAATCGAAATTTCATTTTTCGCAAAACACCTCCTTCATGTATGCAAAGAAGTTCATGAAACTTTAATAAAATCAACTTAATCTTGTAGACATGACATATTAACTGGTTTGTTAATATTTACTTGTTCTAAAGAGTGACTCTACTTAGAGATATGAGGGATATGAATCCATTATGACCGCTATCAATCTTTAGGTTGAAGGTTAAAGACCTTATTTGTGATCTAAACCTTAAGGGTACTTCTGAACAAACTCCTCTGTTAAAAGTAAATATTGCTGAGTTCAAAAATCATTCAATATGGCCGATTTGTTAGGTCATTCAAGATGTTACTAAAATCTAAACTGGGTCATAAAAAATTGTACACATAGTAGTAACATATGCTAATACGTTTAATGCTATGTATTTGATAACCGAATTCGGGTTGGCCATATCTACTCCCCGTTTTACAATTTAGTTTATTTTTTAACTTAATATGGTACTACAAGAAATATTTTCTATAAATTTTGTAAGAAACATAGGTTTTCAAATTGACAGAAGAGCGCTCTTATGGGCTTCTTGTATAAATTTTATAGAGGTATGCAAATAAAAAAAATATCACATTTATTTATGAATAAGCGAAGTGTGATTGGCTTTTCATGGGGATGAATAAAAATCACGTGGATTGACGTCACAGAAATTTTAATTTTACAGATTTGGAAAAGAAAACTACAATGTTATTAAATTGCTTTTGACAATCCGACTAGTTGGTCAACTGTAGCAACCATTCTAAAACTTGTGGTCATCTACTCGGAGTTAAATACCTCTATGAAATGAAAATAAAAATCTCCCTCGTCTCATCCTCTCTAAAATGAGATTATATCAAATCTACCATGCATTGATAATTGGTGCACTATAATTTATTTTCAGATCTGTGTTAAAGAAGCCATGTTCCCTATATTGGCCAGAGCAACATTTGGATTATTTTACTCGACGCCATTGGTAAATTTTTTTAGATGCATAAAATAATATTAGACGGGTTCATATGAAACCCGACTCGACCCACATACTTGACATTTGAAAAAAGTCAGTGTTAGGCGTGTCAATGCATTCTGATCAACGCTCGGACTTTTCCATAAAGTGGAACGTACTTCGGACGTAATTGTAGTATTTTTTGCCCAAGTTATTATTAACCCCGGGCGGGTTTTGTTGACCGCTTTATCAGAGTACCTCTCAGAAAATGGGCTTCCAGCTCTAGACTGATCCAATTCTAGACTTTCAAAAAAAAAATCTACCTAGAATAGGCTTTTCTGATATTTTACAATGAGACCAGTCTACGCTCGACCCGACAGCGGGTCAGAAATAAGTCGGCCCAAATTCTGTCATTTTACAGAATTCGTTTCAACGCGGTCGATTCCGTAAGTTACCGGTAACTTCTGAGATCGCCCAAAGATTGCCGAATGATTTTAAAGTTTAATCCGCTTCAGTTGGTAATTTCCTTTAATGCTTTCCGATGTGTAGATCTTATGGGCATTTTATGATTTGATGCAAAAACGCAGTAGAACACACTGCGTTTTGTCATCAATTATGAGATGTTCAGTTTGAACCTTTCGTCGATTTTGTTTCTCACAACGTCCTTGTTTGGCCAGGTTGGGTAGGCCTTAGGAAACAACCCTGTATCCTGGAAATCGCCTAGGAAAAAGATAATGGAGTCAAAAACCGAACAACGTGTGTACTACGCAGCCTTTTGTGCTCATGCGCGCGCAAAATAGGTCTAGTATACGTAATCAACTTTTGTGCGACACAAAATGCTTCATGGAATTCAATTCAATGTAAAAGAAAGAGCCAACGAGCTTATGTCCCTTTAAAAAACAGCATTACTACGATTGTTAGATGGAATGATCGAATGGATAAATCGACTGACTAGTAGCAAACCAATCAACTCAACTAAAAAAAAAAACAAAAAAAAACGTGAGTTGCGCCTGTCTGCAAAGCTTTTTCGGGCGTAGTAATATATACCTTGGGAATTAGTTGTTTTTGGCGGACTCAGCACTATATCGGGAGCATACCGTTCGACATTTTTCGGAATGTGGCCTACGATCCCTATCGGTAAATGAAACCCTTGGTTTCCCTCGCCTAAAAAGCCCTGCTAAAGATATCCAAAAATTGGAATACATGCCTTCAAATGTCACATTTCCTCTTTATAAACCAGATCTTCAGCGCTTTTAGCGCTTTGATTTGTAACGTCAGATTAACCCGCGTGCGATATGATGCGCTTTCATTTTCGCGCCCTCATTATTTCCAAGGTCTTTTTCGTTTAATCGCCTAAGGCCCCCAATTGGTGTCAATCAGGAACCACTAGATCTATCACAGACGATCCGAAAAGAATTTAAAAACAAAAAAAAGATTTTCTTCAAGCGTACTAAATATTCGAAGTTCCATCAGAAGCCGCATTACCTAAAAAATGACCAAAAGTTACTTCACTTACGTCCGAGGTGCTTTCCAGGTTACGAAAAAGTCCGAGCGAAGTTCCGAATGATAAGGAAGTGATAAAAAACGCGGTTTATCACGAAGAGCAGTAAATGATTTTGTACTTGTGTTAGAAACGACATTTATCATGCAATGAAGCCTGTATTGACCTGATATCACCTGTCTGATAACATAACATGATATCAGGCAGTCTATTTTTAGAAACAACTTGTATACACTTTCATTTGAATTGCCTTGATTTTTCAGGGTTTATCAAACCTAAGCTATGGAAAATTATTGCATGATAAATAGAATAACATGTAAGTGTCATAAAATAACAATGTTATCAGGTCTCGGCTGTGAGAATTTATCATGACTCGGCAAAGTCTCGTCATGATAAATACTCCCAACCTCGACCAGATAACATTGTTATTTTTACAGCTCTGGGTGAGTGCACTAGATGCCATGATAAACCAAAAATCTATTGTAATGGCTTTAATACAAAATAAAAATCATAGATTTAGATTGTCACTATAACGAAAATCTTCACTTAACTCATTTCTACACAATCAAAACTCTTGCCAACCTTAATTTATCAACAGGTTTTCCACATTATTTTCTTCCCATAAAGAGAATGGTTTTGTTTGCTAATTATGAAGAGACTGTTTTTCAAAATATCATGTTTGAAGTCCGTTGATTACACTATGCAAAGTCAATCCTTTTTTTGGCTTCCAAATTGTAAAGCAAAAACTCTCTTTCTATTTTTTTCAAGTTTTCTATCACTTCCTTGCTTTTCAGACACCAGGGTGTTTTGGCAGCAGTTTGTTTAAAGCATTTTCAGAGCATCTGATGCATAGATTGAAAATAGATTATGAAAAGCCAAAAGTAAGTTAATCAGCGTAGGTCATCATGTAAAGAAGCCTGTATTGTCCTGATATCAACTGTCTGATAACATAAATGATATCGTGCAGTCTATTTTAAGAAACAATTTGCAAACAGTTTCACCTGAACTTCTTTGATTTTTAGGATTTATCATTATTCAGCTCTGACAAATGATCGCATGGTAATTAGAAAAGCATCTATTTGTCTAAAAGTATCGATGTAATCTGATCTAGGCTTCTAGAAATTATAATGACTCGACAAAGTCTAGTCATGATAAATTCTCCCAACCTTGACCAGATAACATTAATATTTTTAGACACTAACATGCTATTCTCTATATACTATATATATGGTTAGGTCCAACTGAAAAATTTATGAGTTTTTTTTTTGGAGTGGGATGTTTTTACATTTTCAGTTGAACGAAAACTTAAATTTAAAAGTTTCGGATTTCTATTACTTTTAAAAGGTTGAAGGAGGCCTAATTCCTCAATGTAAAAGGGCAGAATATAAAATTGTCCGTTTGTCACTGATCAATGTCTATTTAACCACTGAAGCTCAGATAAGAAATCATTAAATTACGATTGCCTTTATTTATAGCCTGTCCCACTTCACCAGTTTATGGTCCTCTTCTTCGGTGCTTATTCAATTTTAGTATTAAAGTGTGAAATTTATCAAATGTTTTGATGCAAAAGAATACAGCGTGCTTGTACTCACTTTGAAGGGAATTGGCAATTATACTGGTAGATCTGAACAAAACGATTTCGGTAAATTATAAGAATGATTCCTTAATCTCCAAATTTTAAAATTAACATTTTAAACTCGCATTTTTTAGTCAGAACAAAAGTGCATATTGATGTTTAGACAAAAGTAGTTCCTCTTATGAATTGTTGGCAATCCATCGTCTGATTTTCGGAATGAGCATTATGCTATCAATGTATGAGAAGAAATGTTGTTCGTGATTCTCCATATTATCATATTGACGTTTAATGGTGTTTTAATGCATAAAGATGGCGAGATCAGTAAACATGGATAAAACTTTTCCGTAAAAAATCTTTAAAACGCTTTATAAAACATAAATTGTGTATAGAATCTCAAAGAAATGAATACCCAAAGCAATTCAGAAAGTTTTTTTGTAAATGAATTGACATGGATACCAACTGTTTTTGCTTTTTCAGAGAGACAAAATACGAATAACCATGTTAGACAGGTCGTCAAAGACCAGGACTATTTTGAATCAAGATGAGGTAAATAATGGGTAATCGTTTGTTTGTTTCAGTGTTCGATTTATATTCCCTTGATTGTACAACAAAACCTATAGTAAATGAGTGGCGCAGACAGGAGTATTTAAAAATAAAGCATTTAGCTCTACCGACCGATGGTCAGAAGAGCTATTGCAGTACCGTCCGTCTGGCCGTCTGAGTGTCTGGTCTCCTGGTTTAGTACAACCGCGTTGTGAAATTAAATAAAGTCATATGGTTTCTTTAAATAACTTTTAATGAACACAATTCAACAACTTCAAACCTAAAGCAGAAGTTCTAAGTCTAAACTCATGTCAGCTTTCATAACGACTGACTAACCAAGTAAACGAAGACTGATCTAACCTTATACTCTATCTCCCAACACTTCGCGCATGGCGGCTCCATCTATAAATATACGAGAGCTTGGCCAAGGTCATCTGACAAAGGTTACCAAGTAACTGACTTCCATTCATAATGTCACGCTTACCCTACCGGCGCACGTGCTGAAGATACGCTAGATCAAGTATCCAGGTCATCAAAAATATAAAATAATATTGTCGGATAATTGGGGTGTTTCCAGAACACTGACAAACAGGTGATCTCACTAGTACGTTATTTCGGAAAACTTTGGCGGCATGACATTGTGTCACACTGGTCGACTGTCCGTCCGTCCGTCCATCCATCCATCCATCCACTTTTGCTTGTAAACGCTCTAGAGTCCACATTTTTTTATCCGATTGTCTTCATACTTGGTCAGAATGATTGGGTCATCACAAGGATTGTTCTTTTCGAAAATGGGCCAAATCCATCAAGCGTAATGGGAAAAGGAGCCTAATTAAAATTTGAGTAGAAATCCTTGTTAACGCTCTAAAGTTTTCATCCGATTGAATTCAAACTTGCCCAGAATGATTGAAGTATCACAAGGATGCTTCCTTTCGAAAAAAGACCCGATCCGTCAAGCGTCGCTAAAAAAGGGACCAAATGAAAATGAATGAAAATAAAGATAATGAAATCCTCATTGACGCTCTAAAGACCACAGTTTTTATCCGATTGTGTTCAGTTTTGGTCAGAGTGATTAGACAATCTCAAGGATGGTTTCCTTCGAAAAGTGGTAAGGTCCGTCAAGCTCCACGTGAAAAGGAGCCTAAGTAAAATTTAAGTTTAAAATCCTCGTTACGCTCTTAAGTCCACAGTTTTCATCAAATTGACTTCAAACTTGCTTAGAATGTTAGTACAACACAAGGGTGGTTCCTTTGGGCCTGAGCCGTCAAGCGTCAAGGGAAAGGGGGCCATATGAGAATCATTGGAAAAAAATAATTAGAAAATCCTCGTAAATGCTCTAAAGCCCACAGTTTTCACCCGATTGTCTTCAAACTTGCCCAGAATGATTGTGCTATCACAAAATTGGCTCCGTTCGAAAATGGGTAAGATCTGTTAAGCGTCACAGGGAAAGGGGCCAAATGAAAAAAATGAACAATTTTATTAGAAAATCCTCGTAAACACTCTTAAGTCTACTACAGTTTTAGCAAGATTTTCTTCACATTTTTCAGCATGTATTATCATTGCTCCCTTTTAAAATATTTCCTATCGATTTAGCGTCACGAGAAAAGGGACCTTTATTGAAATTAAATTTTAAGATTTACATGTAATTATTAACACTTCTTCAAATAAGCATGGTAGGTAATGGATATTTCATTTAGTATTTATTCTACATAACGTGACCATGTGCATATTGATGTAGTTTGTCGATTTTATTCTGCGTCATAGAAAAATGGGCCTGAATGTAAGTTTGATATTAACAAAACTTTTAATTAATGGATACATACATGTGAAACTTTCATAGAAAATACGATTTCAAGAGACTATGTGCATTTGTGTTGTTTTTAGTTATATGCCGCATCATGATAATGGGCATTTGTATATATTTATTGTTAACACTACTCCTTCATTTATACATGGAAGTTAATGAAAAATTATTTAGTATTTTAGCAATGATGCGGCGCCCTGGGAAAAGGGGCATTTCAGTAAATTTCTTATTAACACAACTCCTCCTTCATTTAATGATGTATTTTCATGAAACTTTTTTACTTATTATACCTTGAATAGCACTACCAAGACATAGGTTTTTGAGAGTCAGTAAAGCGGTCTCAGGCCCTCATGGGCCTCTTGTATAAATTATTAAACTGAAGTAACCCCTTTATTTGTAGCTCTGCGTATTGTTGATGGTAATTCCTCGGATGATGAATATGTTTTATATGGGTCCCGAAAAAAAGACCACTTTACAAATAAAAAATTGACAGGACATTTAATCTAGCAGAGGTCAACTACAGGTCGCACCTATAATTATGTAGAATAAGAAATTCTGCCTAAAAGGGACGTATTGACCTTGGTCAATCTGCGGCGAAAGACGAACGGACTGAACATGATTTGTACTTTTCTTGCTTTTCAGAAAGCAATTTAAATGCATGGATTATCACACATTATTTCCTTTGTAATGACCGTGTCCACTGTCTAATGTGAAAATGATTTTCTTGGGACAAGTTCTTGTGTATATCAGCAATTATAACTATTCACTCTGGACATTCGAAACACAATGATGGTCGTGCATAGGGAATGAGGTGGGTTGGGGGCTTTATTAATCGTATGAAGTATAAAAATAAATCCTTTACAGAAATATCACAGTTCTCATGGCTTCCCGAAGTTTTCATCTAAATTGCTTTTTGCAAGTGTGTCTTTTTTTAAATAATTTTTATGCAGTCAGGCAAAGCCTGGCGTGCATGTAGTGATCGTCGGCATTGTGATTTCGAAACCTCACAACACCTTACAGATTTATTTCTGTGCGTTAACTGTTCATTATTTCTCGTAGTAAACCCATACATGAATTTGACGCTGGGAAACCGAACTACCGAAGAACGAGTTTTAGAGGGTGACTTAGACTTGCACCATAAGTTTAATCTAGGTGAGGGTCTTGGTAAAACATTAATTGTCGCACTGATCTTCGCGAAATGCATGTACATGTACATAACGGCTACAGGTCACGTAAATTCTGAGACAATCATGAATACAGAAAATATCTTAATAAGAACATTATCTTTAATCAATCCGATAGATATGCGAAAGGCCAACGGTCTGTTAAATACGCCCTTGATGATACTTCGTGTTATAATATATATACTATTCAAAAATTTTTGCTATGGGTCACTTTTTATAGTTGCATAGTTTTGTATCATGATCATTTGTTACAAGTTTTTTATGTTTCAGAGAACTTCTGTGTTTACGGTATTCAGATCTTTTAAAAGAATGATTGTCTGGATTTAGCTTTAAGAGAAAGGCCCAAAGGACATAAGGGTAATAAACCAACAATTTTGATGTTTTCATGTAAAAGAATTATTTTGTCCAATAATATTAAAATTTCTGTACATTTCAAAAGCGCATGTGATGTCCCCGCTATTCGATTATGGCCTCACGACGCATGTGCATATTGCTAATAAGCATCCTGATCTTACATTGTTGAATTAGATCTCATTCTTCAAGAAGAGCCTACTTCAGCTCCTGTACCGATGCCGGTTGCACCGGGCGTGATGAAACAGCGTGATGGAAACATGTCCCAAGCATGCTCTATAGGATTTAGATCCGGGGATCTAGCTGACCAATCCATACGGACGATTGTGGCTTGCTCGAGATATTGATTGGTGATGTTTGCTCTATGTGCACACGCATTGTCATCAATTAGAATGAAATTTTCACCAAATGCATCTGCATTGTTCGAACGTAAATATCTAAGATCTCATTTACGTATCTGAGAGCAGTCAATGTGCCTTTTTCAATGACGTGGAGATCTATTTTTCCCTAAGCCCTAATTCCCGCCAAAACCATGACTGAGACCCATCCAAACCGATCATGTTCTGCCACACACACTGGAATTAAACGCTCATTTGGCATCCTCAAGACCCTCTACTGTCGTGAAAATTGTCCAAATACGAACAAATGTCATTAAAATAAAGGATCCTTCTCTGTTTTTTTGAAAGTGGCTCAAGATTTTGCGAAGTGAGCCAAATTGTAGCTCAAAAACAATGTTCAGCCCTGACTGGCTTTCAGACCTTTCAAGCCTTTGATTTTATTTGTACGGCTTTTGTGCTCATTTTGAATTACTTTCTTCTATAGCTTGTAACGGCACTGACTCGCGTTGATGAGTTTGAAGTGAGACTTGTGGCTTATAAATTCAGGTAATTAGTTTGTATTATTTTTTTTATTTAACATTAATATTAATGTATCGCCACACGCGCCATATCAATTCGTATAAGCCAGTCTTCAAAACTAGCATTCTAAACTTTTGACACATAAGAGCCGTCCGCCCAAGAAATGGAACAGTTAATAACATCGTGTCATTGATAAGATGAATGACTTTTGACTGATTTTGGAATGAAATTGAATGAACGAGAAGAGTGAATGCAAAAAAAAGTAATCCATTTTCGTATTTTTTTTTCAAGATGAACACTATTAGCGATATTTATTATATCTCTATTATAAAGTATACAAGTTATATGAATAGTTTTTTATATCTTCGCAAACTAATCAGATGCTTACAAAATTCAACCAAGTCAGTGAAATCGAGGATTTTTCTAGCCATTGTTTTTTAAATATAGTTATTGATCTTATCTATTTTTTTTTTATTTTGGAGCATTTTTAATGGTTTGAGTGAGCGTTGGGAATGAATGAATGGATGGCTTAGAGAGCGATTAAGAATGGTTTTAATTGGAGTGAGAGTCAGTTACACGATGTTCTTAGCTGAACCCGTCATAACACCGTTAAGCGTTTCAAATTCATGTGACCAACTTAAATTTATTTCCCTTGTGCTTTGTTTTTCTGTAGACAGAGGCAGTCGTTTGAAGCTCAACTGGCCGAAGGCTTGGTTCCGTCTGCCTTCTGTCTGTCTGACTGTCTATCTTACTGTCTGTCTATAAACAATTCTCGTTGATGGTATGCCCTATTGGATTTCCTTAAAGTTTTTGCAAGATGATGAGGAAAAAGCCTCTCAAAAGGATGATCGGTAGTAAAACAAGGAAAATTGGTCTCATGAGTTTTCACTTAAAATGTTATGTTCACGTGGAAAAATCCAAACATTCGGATTGCCTTTTTAAACTTTCTATGATTCTAAGTCCTCCCGGAATGTTAATATGAAAAACGAAGAGAACCCGTTAGAAATCACGGTAAAGAGGTCATGTAGATTTTTACACGAAAACAAAAAAAAAAAAAAAAAAAAAAAATAGAGGATATTGAATGAGTGATCATGGAATACCGAATTTATTATAGAGCAGCAATTTCAAGTGAGTGATCAAAGACCAATTTTACATTGAAAATGACAGGATATAAATAACGGTTTCTCGAACCTAACACTTTATTGCGGATCTATAAACGAGTCTTCTATAAACAGATAAAAACGAGGCTGCACCGAGTTTTTATCTCTTTAAGATGACGAGTTAATAATTCTGTTTTTCATGAGCACAAATTTACTATTCTATATATTATATGACCCGAAAATTCGCGAAAAATCGCCAAAATTCTTGCAATTCGACATTTCAATTTTCCGCGAAACTTAAAACTGACGTCACAATATATACATTACGACGTCATTTTCGCATTTACAAAATAGCTTGCTATTCGCTCTGAGTTCATTTGCATAGTTATTCCACTAGTGTAATAACACCCGTGTAATATCAAAATAATCGAACGGGGTTATTTCACTCCCGCGACGTAGGTCATATTATAATTATATCTCCGTTGTGTGATTTAGTTCAAAAATATGATTGGATTCTCTTAAAACCTTTACAATATATTGCAGATTCCTAAGGAGGGATTCTTAAGAACTCGGGTGATTCTATCGGAAAAGGCTCGAAAGGGGTCATAATGGGGCCACCTAGAATGTTGTTTGTAGGATAATTTCTACAGATATTATCAAAATTTCAATAAACAAAACAAGATGATTGTAGGTTCATAAGGATGGGAGTTTTCTGAATGATATGATCTTTAAGTATAATCGGATAACCTCAAAACTTTCACATATAGTAATTGTATGATCATAAGACATGGTCTGATTTAAAATAGGGTAGTCCTGTAGGATAACCTAGAAAAGTGTCTCATTCAAGAATTGCTTTCTTTTTAGATGAAAATATCTGTTTCTTTATTCCAGAGAAATGCCGTTTTTGGATCAAATCAAGGTAAAGAGTTTCTATCAAGTTATTAATAGTTTCATGTCTTATGGTCACGGGTGGTAATGTTTGTAGGAGGGGGGGAATGAATTGTTATGTACGTTATCTTCCGATTTGAGTATCAAACGTCAAAAACTGTTAACAAATAGGTAAGTTCTAACAGTTTCTATGTTTTCTCGATTTATCAGCTAATTATATGCAAATCAGAGAATTTATTTCCCTCAAGATTTGTTTAGTATGTTATTTAATTTAACCTGCCGACAATGCTACACGTATGATTATATTATGATTAGTATTAAAATATTTTTAGATATAATATACCGTTCTGGAAAAACAATACACAGGCTACATATCATTTCCTTTTAATTATTGCATTAATTGTACGTTTTCGGGTAGTTATAGGCATACGTAAACGGACAAACTGCGGAAATCACGGGAGAAAACAGTTTATAAATTTTTGTAAGTAAATTCATGTGTCGATAACGCCCGTTCTTTTTTTTCACTTAAAAATCCTCGATCGGGACCTAATCTCTTAGTCAGTTTCTATATCTAACATGAATATATAGCATAAATGAAGACTCTGATCCTATTCTCGCGTTGAATGTTGTGACGTCACACATTAACCAAGCAACGTCGGTGTAAACAAAAGAGAAGGTGCGGGCAATGCATAAGGATTTTTTTCCAGCACATTATTGGGTTTGAATATAGCTAGAAAAAAAATTCGCGATTTCACTGACATAATTGAAATGATTGTCATCTGGTTGGTTCCAGAAGAAATATGAAGCTATTTATAGAACTTGTATGCATATTTTATTAAAAAGAGGTAAGGGAGTTAATTAATATGACTTATTTTATTCGTCCTGAACAAAATTTGCGATACTGGATTACCTTTCTTTAATTCCACCCAAAACTCACTCCACATACTTATTCAATTTCATTCCATAATCATGCCAAAATCATTCACCTTGTCAATTTCACAATGTTTTTAACTGTTAGGATCTTCTTGATGGACCCGAAAAAAAGACATGGGCCTAGTCAGGATAGTGAAATTTATCCAGAATCACATAGGAAATCATCAAGGCTCAAGATAAATTGTTTTTATAAGATCGATTTACTTCAACTTCAACTTTAGATTTAAACATCGCGTTTCTTAATATAGTAATTTGGTATTTAAAACTTTTATAAAGGAGACTCAGTTTTGAGATAGAATATTTATTCAAATTTGAAATTTGAGAATATGTTCAGGTTTTTTTTTCCAACTGGAGGTAGGCCTAAAATTAATAATTTGAACGGCGGTAAATGATCAAAATATCGTAACTTCTATATAGAAAAGGGGTAGTTACCATTTTCCGATCCTTCGTGTATGATATTTTTCGAATTCGATTCTTTTGTATTACTCACATACGTAGCAAGCGTAATGGTTGTTACGCCCTTGATAGAATTACGACTCGAAGTTTTAAATTGGAGGAGGTAAAGAGATAAAAAGAATAATATGTTAGTGTCTGAAAATATCAAAGTTATCTGATCGAGGTTGGGAGTATTTATCAGGACGAGGCTCTGCCTCGCCCTTATAATTTTTCGCAGCCGAGACCAGATAGCTTTGGTATTTTATGACACTTACATGTTATTCTATTTATCATGTAATCATTTTCAACACTAAATTATAATGAATCCTCTAAATAAAAGAAATTCAGGTGAAGTTGTATGCTAATTGTATCTAAAAATAGACAGCCTGATAACATGTTATGTTACACACAAGTGATATCAGGTCAATACAGGCTTTCTTGCATGATAAAAGTCTGCAGTTAATAACATCTTTATATAGGCATTCATCTCGATCAAAACCATTAAAAATCAATCGCTCAGCGCCCAATTCATTCACTCCTTGAACACTCACTCAAAGCACTCGAAACGCTCCGGATTTCCTCAAAAACGGATCGAAATCGTTCATAACGAACAAGATTTTGTTTAAATCGATCAACTTAAAATTACAATTCTATAATCGGATGTGGATTTGAAAGCGCCTGACTAGCCCAAAAGATATACAAACAGGTGAGAAACGTAGATTTTTAAAGGGAAGTAATAAATTATCGATTATTTCGTCAAAATTGACGAAATTATCGAATATGTTTTACCTCCCTTGAAAATCATTCAAAACTTGCTCCACACACTCAAACAATTTCATTCCAATATCATTCCAAGCTCATTCACATTGTCAATTTCACGATGTTCTTAACTGTCACTTTTCCTGCACTAAGTAGCTGATCTCTACAGGCTGCTTAGTGTCCGCAGTTCCTGTACGTGTTAAATTGTTAGAAATGTCACCAGCCCTGCGTTCAGGATCACCAAACGGTGCAAACAGTTTTCCAATTGTACCCCGCTTTGCACGCAAATGCATGTGCAAAGCGGGTTCAATTGGAAAACTGTTTGCACCGTTTGGTGATCCTGAACGCATGACAGGTCGTTGATACTCAATTTCAGATATCTCATAATTCGGACATTTTCATCGGTATACATGGTGCAGGATTAACACATATGTTATTTCAACCAGACTGGGGAGCTGTTATTGAATTGTAAGTTAATGATTTTGTGCATTTTCCCGGAATGTTTATTAAGTGTATTGTCCTAAATTTCTCATTGAAATTTAACCAAAACTGAAATGTTTTTGAAAATATTATAACACAGGAAACGGGATTAAGTATTTTCACATTCGCTTGTAAAGTGTGCTGGCAATTGTAACGAACCATAAGAGCGTCTCGTATCCAAGTATCTCTCTTGTCTAATTACAGATACAATTGTGAGGATGTCGAATGTTACCTCGATTTAGCGAGGCTAAGAGGTTTAAGATATTTTACATGGGAGGAGCAGGATAAAGTATATCCACAGTCCCAGGTAAGCTAGTAATGGCTATTCATTGTTTTGTTAAATGTTAGCTCGATTTAGCAAGGCGAAGAGGTTTGAAATATGTAACGTGGAAAAACCCGCCTAACGTATAGCTATATCCTCGGGTAAACTAATGAGGGTTTTTCATGTTTTTCTTTTTTTTTAGCTCACCTGAGCACGAAGTGCTCAAGGTGAGCTATTGTGATCGTACAATGTCCGTCGTGCGTCGTGCGACGTGCGTCGTTCACAATTTCTTCTCCTCCTAAACCAGTGGGCCAATCTTGATGAAACTTTGCAGGGATGTTCCTTGGGTCAAGCTCTACCAAAGTTGTTCAAATAAATGAAATCAACCCTTAACTTTCCTTTTACCCTTAACAAAAAGGGTAAAAATATGAAAAATCTTTAAAAATCTTCTTCTCTGAAACCAGATGGCAGACAGCTTCAATATTTGGTATGTAGCATCATCTAGTGGACCTCTACTAAGTTTGTTCATATCAAGACCCTAGGATCATATTTGGGCTCCACCCGGGCGCAACTCTTTTTACATAGAATCAAAGAGCGAAAATCTTTTAAAAACTTTTTAAATCGAAACCGAGGGCACACTGCTTTCATTTTTGGTATGTAGCATCACCTTGTGGGCCTCTACAAAATTGTTCATATCAAGACCCTGGGTCATATTTGGGCTTTGCACGGGTGCATCCCTTTATCTCTTATGAGCATGAAGTGTAAAAAAATGAAAATCTTCAAAAATCTTCTTCTATGAAACCAGAAGGCACACAGCTTCCATATTTGGTATGTAGCATCATCTAGTGGATCTCTACCAAGTTTGTTCATATCAAGACCCTAGGATCATATTTGGGCTCCACCCGGGCGCAACCCTTTTTACATAGAATCAAAGCGCGAAAATCTTTTAAAAATCTTCTCTAATCGAAACCAGAGGGCACACTGCTTTCATATTTGGTATGTAGCATAATCTAGTAGACCTCTACCAAGTTTGTTCATATCAAGACCCTAGTATCATATTTGGGCTCCACCCGGGCCCAACCCTTTTTACATAGAATCAAAAAGCAAAAATCTTTTAAAATCTTCTGTAATCGAAACCAGAGGGCACACTGCTTTCATATTTAGCTCACCTGAGCACGAAGTGCTCAAGCTGAGCTATTGTGATCTAAGAATGTCCGTCATCCGTCGTCAGTCGTGTGACGTGCGTCGTCCACAATTTCTTTAAACATTTTCTCCTCCTAAACCAGTGGGCCAATCTTGATGAAACTTTGCAGGGATGTTCCTTGGGTCAAGCTCTACCAAAGTTGTTCAAATAAATGAAATCAACCCTTAACTTTCCCTTTACCCTTAACAAAAAGGGTGAAAATATGAAATCTTTAAAAATCTTCTTCTCTGAAACCAGATGGCAGACAGCTTTCATATTTGGTATGTAGCATCACCTAGTGGGCCGCTACCAAGTTTGTTCAAATCATGACCTTTGGGTCACATTTGGGCTTTGCACATGTCCATCCCTTTATCTCTTATGAGCACTAAGGGTAAAAAAATGAAAATCTTCAAAAATCTTCTTCTCTATGAAAACCAGAAGGCAGACAGCTTCCATATATGGTATGTAGCATCATCTAGTGGACCTCTACCAAGTTTGTTCATATCAAGACCCTAGGATCATATTTGGGCTCCACCCGGGCGCAACCCTGTTTACATAGAATCAAAGAGCGAAAATCTTTTAAAATCTTCTTAAATCGAAACCAGAGGGCACACTGCTTTCATTTTTGGTATATAGCTTCACCTAGTGGGCCCCTACCAAGTTTGTTCATATCAAGACCCTGGGTCATATTTGCGCTTTGCACGGGTGCATCCCTTTATCTCTTATGAGCACGAAGTGTAAAAAAATAAAAATCTTCAAAAATCTTCTTCTATGAAACCAGATGGCAGACAGCTTCCATATTTGGTATGTAGCATCATCTAGTGGATCTCTACCAAGTTTGTTCATATCAAAACCCTAGGATCATATTTGGGCTCCACCCGGGCGCAACTCTTTTTACATAGAATCAAAAAGCGAAAATCTTTTTAAAATCTTCTCTAATCGAAACCAGAGGGCACACTGCTTTCATTTTTGGTATGTAGCATCATCTAGTGGGCCCCTATCAAGTTTGTTCATATCAAGACCCTTGGGTCATACTTTGGTCCACCCAGGCTCATCCCCTTCAGCTCATCTGAGTAGGATGGGTGAAAATAGGAAAACCTTCAAAAATCATCTTCTCTGAAACCAGAAGGCAGACGGCTTTCATATTTAGAATATAGCATCATCTTATGGACCTCTTCCAAGTTTGTTCATATCAAGACCCTGGGGTCACATTTAGGGTCCACCCGGGTGCATCCCTTTTTACATAGAATCAAAGAGCAAAAGGCATATCTGTCTTTCTCTTGGCTAAAAACGTTCCATGGTATTGATCTTAGGCAAATATCTTCTTTTTGACATCTGCCTATCGAATTAATGTGATGTCCCAGGGGTCAAAGAGACTCAGGTGAGCGATCTAGGACCATCTTTGTCCTCTTGTTTGTCAATGAATAGTAAACACTCGCAATAAATCGAGCATAAAGAGAACATCTCGGAAATATTATTTTAGTAAACGACATCGTAAGATTGACAAGATGAATGATATTGGAATGACTGAAAAGAAATTGAATGAAGGAGAGGAGTGAGTTTTGAATGAAATTAAAGGGAAGTATCAAACATCGCTAATTTTGTTCAAGATTAACAAAATTAGCGATATTTTTACCTCCCTTTGATCAAATATACAAGTTATATAAATACATGTAGCTTTATATGCTTTCGCTATTCAATCAGATGTTTACTTAATTCATCTAAGCCATTGAAATCATGGAATTTTCTAGCCATTTTTATCTTGAATGTAGTTGTTGGTCTTATCTATTTGGAGATTTTCGAGCTTCATTGAATTGTTTGAGTGAGCGTTGGGAATGAACGAATGAAGCACTTGGTGCGTGATTTAGAATGGGTTTGATTGGAATAAGAGTCAATTTCAAGATGTTCTTAAATTGTATTCGTTTACGAACGCAACGTTTAACGTCATGTCACTCGAGCCTTTTGTTTCATTTCATTTCATCATTTCCCGTATATGATATCTATATCACCAATGCTTTGAGATATGTAAAAAGAAAAAAAGTTTTCTTTCTTAGGGCCGGTAATGACGCTTTTTTGATAAGAAATGATTCAGTTTTGAATTGACGTTTCATTTATTTTCATATAAAACGGCGTTTATAGCGTACGTCGACACTAATTTACAATACGAACGTCTTAATTCATATCTGCGTGATTATTGAACATAGCCCCTGAGATTACATAACAATTAAGAAAAATCATTAATCCTCATTACTTGTACTTCTCAGTTTAATCGGGCGTTTGATGTGAAATGTATATCAAAATTTCACGAATTCCTGGTATAATCCTCGTAGGTCCTTGAAATAACGTCCCCGTAGTTTTATAACTGAAATAAATATTGTCGAAAATGAAACTAAGCTTGTAAGAAGCAGACATTTTCTCCTTTTCCCATAATACTTAATATCGAATACATAATAATTTAAATTCACCCTTCATCGTCATTTGCAACTTTTTCAATATAAACCTGTCTAAATTACAGTTACACAAAATCATCAATATGTTTTACCTCCCTTTATTGAAATATTTATACAAGTTCTAGAAATAGCTTCATATTTCTCCAAGAACCAATCAGACGCTTATATTTTTAAGTTGGAATGCGGAGCAATTCCAACTTAGATTTAACAAAACCACAAAATGAACACAAGATAATTTCATTTCGGGTTTTTTGAGAACACATATCACGTGAACAGGATGTGAATACACTTCGGCCTATTTTGTATATCTCAACTTGAAAAAGACATACAGTTTATTTCATCAAAAAGTAATTATGCCGTACAATTACACAACTACCACTTTATGTATATTATTAACACGCTAATTTATGTATAAACGATATTATTTGAAAGTTGCGTACGGATATATAAGTATCACATGTTTGCATTACTATATTTGGAAATCATATGATAAGTCAAGTCCAATAAGGTTAGCAATTGACAATAGCACTAGCCAATCACGTGATCTGCTTATTTGGTAAGGTCGCGATCTGTTTTCACAGTATTGTGGCAATAGCACAGACCAATCACGTGATCTGCTTATTTGGTAAGGTCGCGACCTGTTTTTCGTAGAATTATGTTATAGCTTCTTTTAAAGGTATAGTTTCTCTTTCTGAAAGACCTTATTACACATTAAACTTTTGACAAGGTGTTATATTGTAAATTTCTGTCTAAGCTACGAAATAAATATCTTTTCTCAAAGTGATGATACACTTTTAAAGTTAATAAATATTTTTTCAACATATTGTCGTTAGTTTTCCGTCATATTGCAGTTATCTACATGAATGTTTTATTGTAAAAACCCAATACTCATCCAATAAAACCCTTGGCACCACATCTTTAATTGAATTATGAATATCTTTGCCTAATTGCATTCCATTACCAAGACAATTTGCCATTTGAAACAAACCAAGTAATTCAACTTGTTTTCTTCACATTCTTACACATCAACACGTTTAAGAGCACCATCATACAGTTAGTTACATCGTGAAATTGACATTCATCTCCATAAAAAACATTCTTAATCGCTCACTCACTGCTCCATTCATTCATTCCAAACACTCACTCAAACCAATAAAAAAAACCACTCAAAGTTATTAAAAAATAAGATAAACATGTACATTCAAATGAATTAAGCAAGAACCAAATCGCGATTTCACTGACATAAATGAAATTTAAAGCATCTGATTGGTCTTGACGAAATAGAAAGCTATTGATTGAACTTTTATGCATATTTTATATAGGTTTTATATATCGCTAATTTTGTTCACCCTGAACAAAATAAGCGACATTGGATTCCCTCCCTTAAATTTCACTCAAAACTCGCTCCGCATACTCATTCAACATCATGCTTAAATCATTCCACAATCGTTCACCTTATCAATTTCAGGAGCAAAATTATATCAGTTTCATCATGTCTGTCTCTCAGTCCATTGACCTTTTGCTTTCCGCTAGATAAACGGAGAAGCTATCGACCTACAATAACGAAACTTTACACAAATATTGCCCATGACCCAGAGAAATGCCCAATTGTTTTGGGGTCATACATGACACGGTCATTAGTAAATTTTAACAGTTAACAGTTTCCACTCTAACTGAACAACCAATTGACCCAAATCATAAAACTTGACACAAATGTTGTCAATAACCCGAGAAAGTGCCCAATCTTGGAGTCACACAGGTCGAAATCACAATTGAACTTCGTCCAAACATTGTATTGAGATTCCAACTCTTGGAGTAAAAGACGTCCCTGCGAAAATAGCTTTTCATCATGGAAAAAATCACTTTTTGAGGTCCACTTTGCGACACTTCTAATTAAAAATGTAATTGATAACTCAAATGGAGCAGAAGTTTATTGAAAAATAATATAAAAAAAACTATTTTGAGCGTATAAGGTCGCCTGTGCGTCTTTTATTCAGCTGTATGGTCCGTATCATTTTCTTCCTTTTTAGCTCACCTTACCACAACGTGCTCAAGGGGAGCTTTAGGATCACCCTGACTCCGTCGTCCGTTGTCAACTTTTTTAAAAACTTCTTCTCCTAAACCGCTGGGCCAATTTCAATGAAATTTTGCCAGAATGTTCCCTGGGTGACCCTTTTCAAAATTGTCGCTATATTCTAATTGGCCAATAAATATGAGTATGGCAGGGCGGGGCTTATTTTGAGCCCAAAATCTTTGAACGACATCTCCTCCTGAACCACTGGGCAGATTTCAATGAAACTTTACAAGTATGTTCCTTTGATGACCTTCTTTAAATATTGTTGGCAAAATCTTCATTAACCCATAAATATGGGCGTGGCAGGGTAGGGCTAATTTTGAGTCTCCTCTGTAATGAATGGCTTGGCAGGGTCTATTATGACTGCTTATAATTCGAATAATGTCTCCTCTTCAACAATTAGGCAAGTTTGAATGAATCTTTGCCAGAAAGTTTCTTGGATAAGAACCACTGGACCATTCTGGCCCTCTTGTTATAATTTTTCTTTCATCAGATTCAGGCCTGTATAGCGATTAAGGGGTTTAAGCGTCTCTCGTTGTTGAAATACATTGATTTATATATGCCTGTCAAAAGACGAGACATATTATTTGATCACCTGTGGTGGGCGGGAGGCGTCAGCTTCGCTAGTAGCTTGAGGTCACCGTCTCTCGAACGCACTCCAACTTATCAGTACTTTCAGTACTTTGATTAATTATATAAGTGAAATCGTAATGTTTTCAATTTATATTGATTTTGAATAGAGCTGTTGTTTTTATCAATGTTAGTCATTTGGAGCGTTTTGATTGGTTTGGGTGAGTGTTTGGAATGAATGATTAGAGCGCTGAGCGAATGATTTTGAATGGTTTTCATCGAGATTAGTGTCAATTTCACGATGTCACTACCTGTTACTCTTTTTACCCATTACATCCTGTAAAAATGATTATGTTTGGCCAATTTCATTTTCTTCCTTTAATTTAGGACCCGAACATTATGCCAAAGTTCAACAACTACACGTTCGATAGGGAAGAGTTTTTGAGACTGGTTACCATGGCAGCAAACCATGTTAGATGGCATCCTGGATTCATCAAGGAACGGGGTTCAATTTTACGCGACGAATTATGAAAATTTGGACTAGTCATTTGTGACCCGTCACAAATTGCGCAGTCTGACTAGGTCGAATCTTTTCGCTCTGAACTGATTTTCTTGATCTAGAATTATCAATCTACTTTTCTGTGAAAGAATTTTCAAAATGCGACTCGTAATTAACCTGTTCTTTTGCCAATCACTTTTTTAAATATTTGTTGAACGGAGTTCCCAGATGGTCCCTTTTCGCGTGACGATTCACATTTTTAAAGTTCGTTTCAAATTTCTTCAATACTCAGTGCCCATTGCAGATACTCGAAATAGGCATTTGTCGAATTCAAAGGTAAAGGGTTCAAATCTTTAAAATCTTTCGTAATAGAAACCCAGTGGGTTACTGTTCAAATTTTGCTGCCTTCTGATAATAGTGGAAATCGTAAGATTGGGACAGGCTTGCAATTCAACCGTAATGGTCACGTGAGACTGTTCTTTAGGTATTGTGATCTCCTTTGTGTTGTTCGCGTTGGTGTTTTTGATGGCGTAGACGTAAGCGTTGACGTTGGCGTGGCAAACTTTTATCTTGGTCATACTTTATTGATGTTATCTTCGTGAAACTTTGCACTTGTGTTCACCATCACAAGACCTAACCAGACTATTAAGGGGTATAACCCATAAAACATATTTGTAATAGTTATGCCCCTTTTGCAACCACAAAAATCATTATCCAGCACCTACAGTTGAGCATTAGCACCCGTAGACAGTGCTCTTGTATGTATTTTTGAGCGCTAGCCCAGTATGAAGATGGCCATATAGCAAACGATTTGGTCGTCATGGGCAAGATCATTCGGAAAACCACTCGGCCAATCCTACGATCAACCTCACATGTACAAAGACGGACTATTTTTTTAAAATTACGGGACAACCTTGGAAAAAACTCAATGACGTCAGTTAAAATGGCGTTAACCCTCGAAAATGTGAGTGAAAACATTCGACGTCGCAAACGCTACTCGTTTAAATCACTGACGTGAAACCATCGTATCCTGATATAAATATCTTTAGATTCTTAAATAACGGCTGAAAAGTTTAATATTTGAGAATGATTCGTCATTCTCAAAAATTGAGATTTTAAGCCGTTATTTACTGTATAAAATATAAATCAAGATATAGCGCCGGTTGTTTCCGCGAAAGTTATTAGGGGAGCGTTTCTTCGTCCATCAGTGTTAGTACGTGAGAACAATCCTGACAGCTATTTTATTAAAATAGCTTTTCAAAAAAAAAAAAGAAAAAATAGTGCCAACTTGGGTTCAATTTTCTTTTTTAAAAGACTTGCATCCGCACGACAAATGTGCATTTTGAAAATGGCATTACACAAGAATTATTTACAATTTGTAGATTTTTTAAAGACTCTCTTATATACGAAATCAGTTGCCAATCCTTAACCACGCGATTTTTTCTTTCGCGCAAGAAAGTTATTTATAGACAAGGCGGTGATTCGTCTATTGGATTTTTCTGTGGTGTAAGGGAGGAAGGGGTGGGGTGTAAAAACTAGGTGGCTGAACTTGTAGCCCGCTGTCAGATAGACAACAGGTGGTGAATAAACATTTTGCAATATAATTTGGTAATGTAATCTGGTGGTAAAGTGAAAAAAATAGAAGCAGATGACACATTTGCATGATCTCTCTATATACCCTTAGTTCTTTCACCGTCTAGACGTGTGTTCGTTAGAGAACCAAGCTTTATGGTAAATATGAGAAGAATCAACACAAGCAAAACAGTGTCTTTCAATTCAAATTTTATCCAATACACTACATTAAGTTAAAGAATGTTCTAATACCTCTCAATAAATCCGTTGTTGTTACGACATTTTACTGACCCAGTCCTGACATCTCTCTGTCTGTCACTCACCCAAGACAAGTTATCGTGAATTCGAATTTATAGGCCTTCGTTTTGAGATATAGAATTTCAACGATATCATTAACCTTGAAACTGCAGCTGTACTTGCGAGATTTTATTTGTTCCTTATCAATACAGGCTTTTGGTGATAATAGTGGTTGTGTACATCTAAGTTACTAATCAATCATTAACTCTCATATTTTAATTTACTTTCAAACATAGAGTCATTTTCGATAAAATAAACAGCTCGTGTGAAGAAAAGAAGGTTGGATGCCCCTGATTACAATGTGACCTGCTTTTCCAGGAAGGAAACGACCTTGGTATTGCGTAAAAAAATGAAAATGCGACCTCTGGTTGACCGGTACTAGAACCGAGCTATTTTTTCGAATTCTTTTTTTTTTTTACTCCTTTTTTTTCGTGATGGGTCACACACATCTCTTAAAACAAACCGACAAACAAACAGACAAACAAACAACAGTCCAGAGTTAATGCGATAATCCATTCGTATTTTGAACCGTAAACATAGCATTTAATTGTGTAATTCCTTTAAAGTTTGCATTAACATTGAAACTTGTCGTACTTGGGTCGAAATATTTTACGTTTATCTTATATTTACATGTTTCCTTTTTCGTGTCGTCTTTATAACCACAGTGCCATCAGAAACGTCCACCTTCAGTGCTCTCAGTGCTTTGATTCTTATACTTTTTCCGGCTAACAAAATGCATAATTTTGTGATCCGCCTTATATACAATCGAGGCATGTTGCAGAAATGGCCGAGGGGTGTTCCGAACGGGTCAAGATATAACAATGTTGGTTAAACTGAGTATTAAACTACCGTGCAAACAAACAAAAAAAAAGCGATGAACAAACCTCAAAATGGAGAAAAAACAAAGTGACTTATAAAAAAGTAAATAGCTCGTTGCTCCTTTGCTTTCTTTTCTCCGGACGCCCATTCATTTTACATTCCGGATTTTCCGTGGAAAATCTGCCATTCCTTCTCATAGAAGCGCATGAAGCGACGTTTTCAAATCAAATCGTAACTAAAGTATTGTTAGGTAGGCCTAAACCCTTTGACCTCGGACTCCAAAATACATTTGGCCCTTTCTGCAGGAAAACTTACCTAAATGAAAAAAAGAAAAGGACAAAAGATTAAAAATTAAAATAATAATAATAATAAATAAAATATTTGTCATTCGTTCTAAAAGAAAAATATCTTGTTTCCAAAAATGAAATCAATGTTTTGATATGTTTGTTTTATCATTTCCAAACAACCCGAAATTTCTATACACCGGTACTAGAACCGAGCTATTTTTTCGAATTCTTTTTTTTTTTTTTTTTTTTTTTTACTCCTTTTTTTTTCGTGATGGGTCACACACATCTCTTAAAACAAACCGACAAACAAACAGACAAACAAACAACAGTCCAGTGTTAATGCGATAATCCATTCGTCTCATTGAGACGATTTCAATGTGTTCAAACAACACACGATTCAATGATAACAGTATTTCGTTCATAACTGACAACTGTTTTAGAAATTTTTCTTGCGTTAAGGGGACTTTTATTGCGGTCGCTTTATAAATTTGGTCGCTTTATAGAAGTGGTCGCTTGAGCAATGTCGACTGTATACGGTCGTTGACACAAAACGAAGAAAATGTAAATGAAGTACCTAGATATAGCAATTACTGCTTGATAAAGCTGTGACTTGGATAGCCATTTGTAAAAAAAACCTATACTGCGATTAGGATGACAAAAATAGCGCAAAATATTTGCAAATCAAAGGTTACTAAAGTGAACGTGAAAAGTGGGTTTTGTTTTACAAACAGTGTAACCGTTTCACCATCCTTAACGAAGGGTTACATCGATGAACAGAAAAAAAATGGAGAATGATATTAACCTACCAGTTTTACAAAGTGAACAAGCAAATTCGTTGAATTGATATCCCCCGCCGAACAAATTTTCATTGTCAATGAAGTTAATATCAAACTTAGGTACAGGTTATCTTTTATCTACATCAACCTATAGTTTTCAAAAAATAGCGCGGAAACGAATATCACAATGTATGTATATGGCTTAAACAGTCAGGGGGCAGTAACTCTAAAATTCACAGTTGAACCAGGTAACCCCGACGATATGCGCATGTCCTCATTGTAGTGAAGCTGTGTGCCAAGTTTCATTAAAATCCAGTCTACAGTTTTCAAGAAATAGCGCGGAAACGAATATCACTATGTATGTATATGGCTTAAACAGTCAGGGGCAGTAACTCTAAATTCGACTGTCGAACCGGGTAACCCCGACGATATGCGCATGTCCTCATTGTAGTGAAGCTGTGTGCCAAGTTTCATTGAAATCGGGTCTATAGTTTTCAAGAAATAGCGCGGAAACGAATATCACTATGTATGTATATGGCTTAAACAGTCAGGGGCAGTAACTCTAAATTCGACCGTCGAACCGGGTAACCCCGACGATATGCACATGTCCTCATTGTAGTGAAGCTGTGTGCCAAGTTTCATTGAAATCGGGTCTATAGTTTTCAAGAAATAGCGCAGAAACGAATATCACTATGTATGTATATGGCTTAAACAGTCAGGGGCAGTAACTCTAAATTCGACCGTCGAACCGGGTAACCCTGACGATATGCGCATGTCCTCATTGTAGTGAAGCTGTGTGCCAAGTTTCATTAAAATCCAGTCTACAGTTTTCAAGAAATAGCGCGGAAACGAATATCACTATGTATGTATATGGCTTAAACAGTCAGGGGCAGTAACTCTAAATTCGACCGTCGAACCAGGTAACCCCGACGATATGCGCATGTCCTCATTGTAGTGAAGCTGTGTGCCAAGTTTCATTGAAATCAGGTCCATAGTTTTCAAGAAATAGCGCGGAAACGAATATCACTATGTATGTATATGGCTTAAACAGTCAGGGGCAGTAACTCTAAATTCGACCATCGAACCGGGTAACCCCAACGATATGCGCATGTTCTCATTGTAGTGAAGCTGTGTGCCAAGTTTCATTGAAATCGGGTCTACAGTTTTCAAGAAATAGCGCGGAAACGAATATCACTATGTATGTATATGGCTTAAACAGTCAGGGGCAGTAACTCTGAATTTGACCGTCGAACCGGGTAACCCTGACGATATGCGCATGTCCTCATTGTAGTGAAGCTGTGTGCCAAGTTTCATTGAAATCGGGTCTATAGTTTTCAAGAAATAGTGCGGAAACGAATATCACTATGTATGTATATGGCTTAAACAGTCAGGGGCAGTAACTCTAAATTCGACCGTCGAACCGGATAACCCCGACGATATGCGCATGTCCTCATTGTAGTGAAGCTGTGTGCCAAGTTTCATTGAAATCAGGTCTATAGTTTTCAAGAAATAGCGCGGAAACGAATATCACTATGTATGTAAAATGGCTTAAACAGTCAGGGGCAGTAACTCTAAATTCGACCGTCGAACCGGGTAACCCCGACGATATGCGCATGTCCTCATTGTAGTGAAGCTTTGTGCCAAGTTTCATTGAAATCGGGTCTATAGTTTTCAAGAAATAGCGCGGAAACGAATGTCGGACGGACGGACGGACGGACGGACGGAAGGACGGACGGAAGGACGGACGGACGGACATGGCAAAAACAATATCCCCCCCGAAAAATTTTTTCGGCGGGGGATAATAATTCGATTGGAAATACATTCCTGGGGTTACCTAAGCAATTTAGGTAAAAAGACCAATAGGCAAGTAAATCTAACTATCCTTTAGGTATGTCCCTTGGATTTTGGGGCACTGCCTAATGGCGTAATCATATTATTAACATTTTAATACCTAGACACTATACAATGTAAACCTCACAACAAATAAAGAACACAATCACACACTCGCGAGCAGAGAGGCAGTAGAACCCCTACAAGATCAAACATGAATAGGTTTTTCATCCACTGGTACCCAAGATTACCCGGGTGGACTGAGGCAGTGACTGTAAAGTGTCGATGCCATTAGGCAACCTCAAACCTTAGGATCGAGGGCGCGGCGCCCTACCACGTGCACGTGAAAATATGGGTATAAGCTACAAAAACTCGCACTGTTTTGTCAGCCTGAACAGGGTTGTTACATTTAGCTAAGTTTGGATCATGAAAAAGATGCATTCTATTTAGTTCCTTTATCTATAACTAAGGGCGTGGGGCGGTTCCATCAACCGGGACAGCTTCTTTTTCATTTATGATTTTGTAGAAAAGAGACAACCCCCTGTCTATACGACGAAGGCCAAGACGTCGTAGTTTTATTGAGGGGATCATTTCTGTGTTACTACAGTTATTTACAACGTGAAATTGACACTCATTCCGATCAAAACCACTCTGAATCGATAACTCAGCGCTCCATTTATTCCTTCCAAACACTCACTCAAATCGATCAAAAACGCTCCAAACTCTTTAGAAAACCTTTCGAAATCGACCAAGACGATCAACGTTTAATTCAAATCGATCAACTACGATTTTATCGGCTGGTGTTGATTTTAAAGTGTTTTATTGGTTCACGAAAACACACGAACAAAAATACGTATATTTTATTAAAGAGCGGTTATAAATATATCTCATTTTGTTCATCTTGAACAAAAAGAGCTATATTGGTTTACCTCCCTTGAATTTCACTCAAACTCGCTCTACACACTCATTAAATTTCATTCCAAAATCATTCATAGATCATTCATTCTGTCAATGGATGTTCTTAACGGTATCAGATTTTTCATATTTTGATTTGATCCAGCGAGCAGATCTTCTTTTGATTGACTCGATTTGATCGATTTGGCATTGAAGATATGAGGACCATATCTCAGAGTAGACTGGTTAACCTGAACCGATCTACGCTACATTCCGATACTGGCAATATCGACAGATTGGGACAGGCTCGCCAGTCAAATCCCAGAGTCATACTCTAGCTGGGGCCTAACAAGGGTCTGGTATGCCAATGAATGCTCTGTCTCAGATTTAGATTTGATATTTTTTACGCAAGAAACCTATGGTTTGATTTGCCTTTTAAGTTATTTCATCAACATGGTCCTCCCAAGAGAGATTGTGTTAGATTTACGCCAAGATTCTTGACAGAGGGAACTGATTAAAAAGGGGTTCCACATAGAAAAAATAAATGTCAAAAAGATTCTTCGTTTTTCATAAACATGAATTGAGGTTTTCTCATTTTATTTGCCATGTTATCACTGCGCCCTCAAATAGACTTTGAATGTGCTAATTAATCGTGACGTCATTACGTCGAGCTTGTGAAATAAACTTACAAAAATCAATTTTTAATAATAGCGACGTTGACTTAAACTTAATAAGTCACCCATCAGCAACAAGTGTGTAAGGTAAATTCATGTGTACCTCGAAGTTTTCAGTGTATTGGATTGAAATTTTGAGGGCCCTTTCCTCAAAGACTTTTGAACACGTCTGTCATTTTTATCTTTTTATTCCAATAAATCGCAAAATAAACAAATGAATATATTAGGTGTAATTCAAACGCAAAGGCCACAGCTTAATGTCAAAATGACAAACTTTAAATCCGGCTATGAAAAATCATCTTCTTCTTCTTTGGTATGTTCCCTCGTTCTTTTTCGAGGCACCGCACTGTATAGGCGTTGATCAATTTGTCTGACCTGTTTAAAAGAAGATTTATGCACAACACTAAATATAATCAACATAAAACATTAAAACATAAAAATATAAGATTATAAAGGATTATAAGGTTTTAAAAAAAGATTTTCTCATTTAAAATATCAGAACAGAACAGAACAGAATCTTTATTAAACAATTCAACTTGAACACATATGGTTCATCGTCGAAGTACATACATATAAAATGACATGCATAATATCGAGTTTTCAGCAGACAGAGATCTTATCCCAGTCTAACTATAATTAAGAGAAGGTTAGCATGGTATAAAGGGAAAGCTAAGAACTATACACAACACCTAAAATTATAAGAGCAGTACATCCATCTATGAGATTAAAAAAAAATGTAGTAGATTTTGCATTTTTATGCTCTTAATACTACATATCTTATATCGTTCTAATTAGTATTAAAACTTTTTCTATATAAGATTAAAAAAAAAAAGTAGTAGATTTTGCATTTTCATACTCTTAATACTTGTACATATCTTATATCGTTCTAATGAGTATTAAATTATATCATGTGCTTGCTTTTGTATATAATGTTCATGAGCTATATAATTATGGTACTTTGAGGTTTTCCTTCGAGGTATTTTTGATGAAGTTGCTTCTTTTGACATGCAGTTTATAGCAGAACTTCCTTGTTGTAAACTCAAGTTGGTTATATATTTTCTGATTTTTCTTTGACCGATATTCTTTAATAAAGAAAGAACTGTCTAGTAGTATTTTTGAGAGATCATTTTTGCCTTTGACATTGTCCATCCAGAAGGACTTTCCTAAGGATTTATCAATGAAAGATTTTATTTCTTTGATACCTTCGGTTCTAACACTGTTCAGGTACGGGTATCTAGTAAGGATATGAACTGTATTCTCTTTTTCTATCTTGCACATAGGGCAGTTGGGTTTCTTCCTCTGTATACGTTCTTCCATAGAGGATGTATGTACCTGATATCATCCTTGCTTTAACAACTGCTTTTTTGGTTTCGGCTGCACATGACTTAAGTGAATCGCAGACTGGGTGTAATCGGCCTATTTCTAGTTGGTCTAAGTTGCAGAGTTCCAAACTTTTCTTGTTTTCAGCTTCTCTCAGAAGCCTGTTATTCAATGTCTTGTTGATTGCTTTCTTTACCGTAATTTTCCATTCGTTTTTTTAGAGGTACTTTTACGTTCTGAATGCCAATATCCGGTAGCTCGTACTTCTTTAATAGTTCCTGTGTTCTGTGATAAAGCTTTTTGGATCCTGTATTTCTTTGGTTTTTTGTCTTTCAATGATATCGTGTACTTTCTTATTTTTACCCGATAATAGAGAGTGGAACAGACTTAAACATCTTTTGTCAATTTCAGCTTCAATAGGTAGCATACCGAGTAGGAGATAAGTGGCTGCATTTGCAGTACTCTGTGGTAAGGATTGAATTCGTTCAAGAGTTTTCCTATGAAACATTTCAAGTTCGTGTATATTTGACTTGGTCATATTTAATACTTCTAAGTAGGTAATCATTTTTGGGATGACATAGATCTGGTAGCGGATTTTTGATGCTATAGAGGGGATGATTCCGTTGACACCATGGCACCCAACGCTTATCAGGCTGTACAAGGTCGTTCTAGTTGTATTGATACGATTGGTGATATTTTGTTCATTTTTCTTTTGTCTAGATCTAATAATACTCAGATGTGTGGTGTTCCTCTATAGTACGGTGAGCACAGTGAAAGTTTTTAAAACCTTTCTTGTTTGTCGAACTAGTATTGTAGAAAATGATATAAAAGAATTGAAGAAATTTCATCGGGCTAATTTTATTAAATTTTCTTAAAAGTGAGATTTTTGGAACACTAAAAAATGAGAATCATTGATTTTAAGCAACTCAATGTCTCTATATTTAGTTACAGAGGTTTAAATTTGGCATTTGTGTTATAACCATTCATTGGGCTTCATTTTGGTAAAATTTTCGCAACAAAAACGTCTTGTTTTACTCACCTATTCACTTATTTTATTTATTCACTTATCTGAATCAAAGTGCTGTGAGCACTGTAATTGTGCGGTACTGAATGACTGAACTGCTTATTGTTGTTTCAGCAGTTTATGTAGATCTATATATAGCATTGAAACAAAAAATAAATAAATAGACAAAAAAATCCAAACCAAGTTATTGTTGCAGATATAGTCAAACCATACATGCCATTTTTAAAGTTAGCCCAAAAACTTGTGGGAAACGTTCATTAGACAAATATTCTATCACGGACGTTTTCAAAATTAATTTAACATCTAACTGCCAAATATAAGAAATGGAATTTGTTTCATTCATAGTTTTAGGTTTGAATATACACGGGAATATATCTCCATTCTTTTGATGCTAAAAAGCTCCTTGTAAAACACGCCAAGCATTCAGTATTGTAGGTCTTTGGAAAATTTATCTCGTGCCACCTCCTGAAGAGTTGTAGTAACAAGTTTTCAGAAATGTACATGTAGATAAATCACAGGCAGACATAGACAAATACACCAAGATAAAGCTATAGAGTGAAGAGTGACACAATGCACTTACACTTTGTAAATAGTAGGCCTAAAGAGGTTAATAGGTGAATGATAAGGGGTTATTCCAAAGAGAAGGTATTAGGTAATTCATCCCAGAATCCATCTCTGTAGCTTTTTCCCTCATAGGTACGAAGTGCAACTTTACAACTGCATTTTAGTAAACTAATGTTAATATTCTATTATTAAGCTAAATTAATGAACTATTAATTCCTTCATGGAATGCACTGTAAATAAAACACTTATTAACCGTCAGACAGAGAAAATAAGAAGCTCAATTTATGCCAGCAATTTTCAAAACAAACTGTTTACAAAATTGATATGAGTTGGAAAAAAGGTTATTTTGTAATTTTTTCATTAGATACAACCCGGGCAGAACCACTCTAATTGTGCTTCCGCACAATTAAAAAACGCTATTGTCCTCTTACACCTGAAGTTCCGGAGAATAAACTCATGTCCTTCGAACAACAAAAACTATCGTTCTGATCACGCTACGAATCGGGAAAATCGAAATTTGATGAAGCAAATCTGGGAAGTTTGAACCGTAAGAATGAAAAATAATGTACCGGAAAAATAGGGAACTGAAATCTGAAAGCAACTCACGACTGGGAACGATAGTTGGAAATGAGTACGTTCGTCCATGAAACTCTTCGTACCGGTAGACCATAAGATACGAAATGTGTTGTGTCTAATAAATCATTTCTTTAAATTTTATCAATCATATTGAAAATAAGATACAATAATAATGACCTTAGCAACGTCGCTTAGAAATGACGTCATGTAATCTATGAATAGAATAATGAATATATCACATTTCTTCCATGTTTTAAAAGATTTAAAGTGTAATTGGAATGATGCGCTATGTTTATACTTTCCTACTTTCCATGTGGCTTCAGGATTACAAAACATGCAAGATTTGACAGTAACCAATGTTTGCAGATTTTAACCAAACTGGGCGACCCTCCCCAAAACTTGTTCAGTTTTGAATAATTTAATTCTAGTTCTGTTCACCAAGATTTGTGCATTCTGATTGGTTGAAAAAATGGTTTCAATACTCCATGAAAGCAATTTTTATGCAGCTTTTTTGAAAGCTTACGTGGAATGTAGTTAGTAGTAAACAACCTGCAAGTTTGAGGGTAAATCTTTACAATTTTGCTTCAAATACAGTCAACTGGCCAATAGCGGATCACTAGTGAGAACTTTGTTGATTATTTTTCAAAGAAGCGTGACAGAATGCCGATTTTGGTCTTAGGAGGCAATAAAATTTGTACACTTTGAAGTGCAACATACATCTTTAGTCAATCAAAACAGTTACATCTTTCGGGAAATAGTAGTGTACGTAAATTAGCCATTTCCGGATCAATTTGGCCAATAGCGGATCACGTGATAAGATGAATCTGGGGGCTGTCTCAAATTGATTTTGACCTGTCATCACTGTCAAACCAATATGTTTTCTTCCACTGGAAGTGATTTTTACAATAATTTTGTCATTTCAATATTAATTGAGTAGGACAAACAAAATCATTGAGCAGACATTTAAATATTAAGCTTCTTACAAACTAATTAATAATCAACATTTTATAGATTTAACTGTCTAAAAAATGTATAAAACAAAAGGTTTTTATATTTTTCATCAATCCAAACATAGAATATGTTTAAGACTGGTTTTTAGACTACATCAAATTGATGTAACTGAAGGTCAGGATGCAGTTTTTTGCCTGGACTCATACTTATTCCACGATACATCTTTGCAATTCTCTTTGCTGATTTTTGGGCTAGACTGGTTACACAACTCAATCATTTTCTATTCTTTGGTATCATGTCCTGTATACAGATGCCAGGATTTTTTCTTGAAATCTTTATATGTGAAATAATTTTATTTTTGTGTTGATGTGTAAATGAATCAGTTCTAATAGAGGAGGGATTATATGCAATCAGTAAAATTCTTGGTCGGGGCCCGAGACTATTACTTTGCATGTAACTCCTCTCCCATCATGCTTTATTCATGGACACATCAATGCGAAAATGAAATTATCCATTATAACACGATCACAATTCATAAATAGCTTCATAAAACTTTTCTGGGTGTAAAATAAATGAACAGGTAATGATATTGACGTCGGGAAAATTTCACTGAAAGTGAAGTGAATCATTTAGCATACAAGAGGCTTTTATGACGTCAAAAGCATTAATATGCCGTTATGCATTTTGTGCCGTTGTGTTATAATCAAATTTTGATAGAGGCTGCAGACAACTGGTGAGAAGTGACGGGGCCTTAAACATACTTGATAGAAAATAAAATCTATAAAGAAATTGTGTGTGGCAAGCAACCAATGCTTCTTTTACAGTCCTGTTTTCTTTTTAAAAAAAGTATCTAAATACCTTTAAAACATTAGAGTTGTAGATCGATTGAAAATGATAAGATAACACCCCAAAAGCAATTACTTCTCTAACCACCATAATTTGGGCTATTTTTTTCAAAATTTTCAACACTAATTTCCTTCTGGTTTGATATATGTATATTTAGGTAGAAAATCTGATATATATGGCCAGATACTTCTGTAATCTAACTACGACCTTTTTTATTCAAGACGCAGATCTAGTTAAGGTATTCTTGGAAAAAAAACACGAAAAAACTACCAATGTTATAGCCCTTTAACATTTAGACTCAACAAACTATTTAAATTACTTTTTTGTTACAAAAAAGAGATGTTTTTGTGAAAGACGAATACCCCAGAAAAGGCCATTTTATTGGCCTTGTCAGATGACCTTGACATCGTCACATGAGGTTGACCTTCGTATCTGTAGATGCGCACTATTGAGATCTAACATTATACCAACTATGAACATGGTATCTTGAATAACCTTGCAGTAATTATCAAACTTGAGTTTTTTTTTTTTTTTTTTTTTTTTGTTAAGTTTTGCGGACAGACAGATGGAAAATGGTCAAGCAATATGATCCCTATCTTTCAATGTACATAAAAAAAACCAGCCAGATTTGCAAAAATATAGGAAATTTCTTCAGCTACTACTGTCGAACAACGACATTGCTTAACAGATAAATGATCTAAATACAGGTCATTTCTAAATTTAATACAATGTTTCCAGAATTAATCAAAACAAGAATTGGGAGAATTTGAATCTATAATTTTTTTATCATTTTTTCTTTAATAAGTTAAATCAAAATGCATAAGTAGCTAGATTCGGCGCGATTTTCTTTATAAAATACTTGGTTTGCTTATTTTGAGACGCCCCCTATGATGCCCACAGCTGATCCGCTAATGGCGAGTAAGGGTTGAGGGTTGTTTCTATTCATTGTACACAAAAAGGTGGATAAAACCATGCGAAAGCATAGTGAACCAACAATTTATGCCTCCTTTTCGTGATTTCATCCACTATTTGAAGTTGTACTCGTTTACTCGCCTTCAATTTTGCAGACGAATTCTTTTCTTTGAAATTCCTATGACGTAATGTTTCAGTCGAACAGACGCTTGACCAGCGTTTCGTCGGTCTGAAGCACTACAACAACAACGTGAACTGTCAAAATTTTGTTATGCTTCGAAGAGATTGACAGTGTCTTGGGATAGAATATTAGTTTCTTCTTCGGCATTTGCGAGTGAAAGTAATTGAAGATGGAAATCAAAGTGATCCGCTATTGGTCATGATCCGCTATTGGCCAGTTGACTGTAATTAAAATTATATGATAAGAAGAGACTCTGTTGATTATATGGAGGTATGAAACTAAAAACCTAATCTCATATATGAATACGCAAAATACAGTGTGATTAGGATTTTAGTTTCATGCCTCAATAAAAACAACAACAACATACTCTCTTAATTGAAATCCAAATATAGGTGTGGCACTGGGATGGGCTTATTTGACCCTGATATCTTAAAAAGTCTATAACTCAGTAACCAATAGTCTAATTTAAACCAAACTTTTCAGAAAAATTCTATATTTCTTAATTTTACTCATGTAATTTTGATTGACTCCCCTCTAATAAACTTAGCAGAAATGTTTCTACAGTGACCCTTCTCAAAACTTGCTTATAAAATTTTGATTAACCACATAAAATGGTGGGGAAGGGTGAGTCTTTCTTTGACTCTGAAATCCTCTAATCCTCTTGACTTTGAAATCTTTGAATCGTCTTCCGCTCTCAAACCAGTAGGCCAGTTTCAACCAAACTCAGTTTGAATGTTTCTTGATAACCCTTCTTAAAACTAGCTATGAGAAATTCTTTTTTAACCCATAAATATTGGTTTGGCAGGGTTTGTGTGGCCTTTTCTTGCTATAAATTTGCTAATTTCACTGAAATTTTGCAAGAATGATACATTGATGTCTCTTGTAAATTGCTTCATGAATAATGGTATGGCCAGATGGCACTTATTTTCACTTTAAATTCTTTGAATTACATTTCAATCACTAGGCTAAAATGAATTAAACATTGCCACAATGATACTATGGAGAGACCTACTGAAGCAATAAAATTCTGTTAGGATGTTAAGGGCCATTCTATTTCATGCTTTGTGGGCGTTAACATTTGCAGAGACACAAATAATGGTTTAACGTCCTAGTGCTAAGTACAAGGATGTCAAAGCATTTTCAGGGTCTCTGCAATTTAATGTTAACGCCTGAAAAAACCTGGAATTGACGCTATTATTTCATAAAAAAAGACTATAGTATGTAATCTGTCAAACAGAAATTACAAATAATTCATAGGAACGCTTTATAGCCCATAAAGCGACAATGTGTTCGAAAAATTGCTTTATGCATTGCGTTGTCTCTTTTGTTTGTACCAGAGTTGCTTGGTAAATTAATGATAACACAAAAATTAACATGGGAATAGGATCGAAGTCTTTGTTTATGCTCCATATTAATGTTCGACAAAGACACAGATAGTGTGTATAGGTTCAGACTGAGGATATTCAATTGAAAAAAGCTGGGTGCTGACGGCAATGAATTTACTTGTTTATCCATGTTTTCTCCCATTTACGCCCTGGTTTTGTCCATTAACGTTTGCCTTTTACGACAGGTATGTGTACATCTTATGAAATAAATATTGTTATGACCTTGGCGTAAGATGGTAGAATAGACTTGATTTGTAGACCTTGGTTGCACAGGGCTCGTGTTTGACCCTTAAACCAGGGTTTTGACCCTCAAAAATCTAATATCTTATTTTGACCCAAAGAAATTTCTCCCAAGGGGTCATCATGACCCCTTGAGAGAAATTTCAAAGAGCCAAAACCTTTTGATGCATCCTATAGACTATTCAAAGTTTTACATAACAATTGCTTCCTTCCTATAATCTTTACAAGAAAAGGCCACTGACTCTTAAACCTACAAAATTCTACTCAAAATTTGCTCTTTCTGCTCTTTTGACCCCTTTAAAATCTGTCTGATCCCAAGAGTTAAATGTGTAAGGGGTCAAATACTCCCTCATTTTAAACACAAGCACAAGCCCTGGTTGCACCAAACCAGGTAGAGACTTCTCCAGTTATTATACCTTTGGTGGAGAGAATGACTTAACAACATTAGATTTCCATTACAGCCACATAATTTAAGAATTCAAAAATACAGTCAATTTTGCCCGAGCGACCACATCTGTTAAGCGACCATTTCTATTTCCACTTTTAAAATTCCCTTCTTTAAGTCAAAATATCTGAAGAATTAGATATCACTTGTATAAAAAAATTTTGGAAATGATTCCTATGCTGTTAAAACTCACCAGAATCGTCTCAATAAGACGATTCTTGTGAGTTTTTACATCATAAAATTCTTGAAAATTTCGCAATAACATACATATTTGATTTCTTAATTGTAAACAAAATGTGTATAAAGCAACCATTTTCTTTCAATGACCACTGGTCCCATTCCTAGTCACTTAATACAAGTTTTATTGTAGACAAATACAATCTACTTTCCTAAAATGGCTGTTTCTGAAGTGTTAGGTGTGCCACAAACACAGCAAGTTAATAGTCCCCAACCGGCGAAAACCGAAGGGGACTATAGGTTTGTGCTCCGTCCGTCTGTCCGTCCGTCTGTCCGTCCGTCTGTCAGTCCGGATTTCAGTTTTCCGGACTTTTTTTCTTAACCTTTGGAGATATTGAGCTGTTTTTAGCTCACCTGAGCACGAAGTGCTCAAGGGAGCTATTGTGATCGATCGTTGTCCGTCATCCGTCTGTCCGTCTGTCCGTCACGGCGTCAACTTTTTCTTTAAACGACATCTCCTCCTAAACTTATGGGCCAAAATCAACCAAACTTGGCAGAAATATTCCTTGGGTGGTCCCTTATCAAAATTGCTCAAATGGAAAGGATCCGTGCCATATCACGGGAAAAGGGGCCTTAATGACAAACTTCTTGTTTTCACTCTAGAAGCCACAAATATAGTCCAATCTTCATGAAACTTGGTCAGAATGTTTGTTATGTCATGAGGATGAAGTCTATTGAAAATGGGAAGGATCCGTGTCATATCACGGAAAAAGGGGTCTTTATGACAATTTTGTCAAAAATCTCTTTAAACGACATCTCCTCCTAAACTTATGGGTCAAAATCAACCAAACTTGGCAGAAATATTCCTTGGGTGGTCCCTTATGAAAATTGCTCAAATGGAAAGGATCCGTGCCATATCACGGGAAAAGGGGCCTTAATGACAAATTTCTTGTTTTCACTCTAGAAGCCACAAATATAGTCAAATCTTCATGAAACTTGGTCAGAATGTTTGTTAGGTCATGAGGATGAAGGCTATCGAAAATGGGAAGGATCCGTGCCATATCATGGAAAAAGGGGCCTTAATGACAATTTTGTCAAAAATCTCTTTAAACAACATCTCCTCCTAAACTTATGGGTCAAAATCAACCAAACTTGGCAGAAATATTCCTTGGGTGGTCCCTTATGAAAATTGCTCAAATGGAAAGGATCCGTGCCATATCACGGGAAAAGGGGCCTTAATGACAAATTTCTTGTTTTCACTCTAGAAGCCACAAATATAGTCAAATCTTCATGAAACTTGGTCAGAATGTTTGTTAGGTCATGAGGATGAAGGCTATCGAAAATGGAAAGGATCTGTGCCATATCACGGAAGAAGGGGCCTTTATGGCAATTTTGTCAAAAATCTCTTTAAACGACATCTCCTCCTAAACTTATGGGTCAAAATCAACCAAACTTGGCAGAAATATTCCTTGGGTGGTCCCTTATGAAAATTGCTCAAATGGAAAGGATCCGTGCCATATCACGGGAAAAGGGGCCTTAATGACAAATTTCTTGTTTTCACTCTAGAAGCCACAAATATAGTCAAATCTTCATGAAACTTGGTCAGAATGTTTGTTAGGTCATGAGGATGAAGGCTATCGAAAATGGGAAGGATCCGTGCCATATCATGGAAAAAGGGGCATTAATGACAATTTTGTCAAAAATCTCTTTAAACGACATCTCCTCCTAAACTTATGGGTCAAAATCAACCAAACTTGGCAGAAATATTCCTTGGGTGGTCCCTTATGAAAATTGCTCAAATGGAAAGGATCCGTGCCATATCACAGGAAAAGGGGCCTTAATGACAAATTTCTTGTTTTCACTCTAGAAGCCACAAATATAGTCAAATCTTCATGAAACTTGGTCAGAATGTTTGTTAGGTCATGAGGATGAAGTCTATTGAAAATGGGAAGGATCCGTGTCATATCACGGAAAAAGGGGTCTTTATGACAATTTTGTCAAAAATCTCTTTAAACGACATCTCCTCCTAAACTTATGGGTCAAAATCAACCAAACTTGGCAGAAATATTCCTTGGGTGGTCCCTTATGAAAATTGCTCAAATGGAAAGGATCCGTGCCATATCACGGGAAAAGGGGCCTTAATGACAAATTTCTTGTTTTCACTCTAGAAGCCACAAATATAGTCAAATCTTCATGAAACTTGGTCAGAATGTTTGTTAGGTCATGAGGATGAAGGCTATCGAAAATGGAAAGGATCTGTGCCATATCACGGAAGAAGGGGCCTTTATGGCAATTTTGTCAAAAATCTCTTTAAACGACATCTCCTCCTAAACTTATGGGTCAAAATCAACCAAACTTGGCAGAAATATTCCTTAGGTGGTCCCTTACGAAAATTGCTCAAATGGAAAGGATCCATGCCATATCAAGGGAAAAGGGGCCTTAATGACAAATTTCTTGTTTTCACTCTAGAAGCCACAAATATAGTCAAATCTTCATGAAACTTGGTCAGAATGTTTGTTAGGTCATGAGGATGAAGGCTATCGAAAATGGGAAGGATCCGTGCCATATCATGGAAAAAGGGGCCTTAATGACAATTTTGTCAAAAATCTCTTTAAACAACATCTCCTCCTAAACTTATGGGTCAAAATCAACCAAACTTGGCAGAAATATTCCTTGGGTGGTCCCTTATGAAAATTGCTCAAATGGAAAGGATCCGTGCCATATCACGGGAAAAGGGGCCTTAATGACAAATTTCTTGTTTTCACTCTAGAAGCCACAAATATAGTCAAATCTTCATGAAACTTGGTCAGAATGTTTGTTAGGTCATGAGGATGAAGGCTATCGAAAATGGGAAGGATCCGTGCCATATCATGGAAAAAGGGGCATTAATGACAATTTTGTCAAAAATCTCTTTAAACGACATCTCCTCCTAAACTTATGGGTCAAAATCAACCAAACTTGGCAGAAATATTCCTTGGGTGGTCCCTTATGAAAATTGCTCAAATGGAAAGGATCCGTGCCATATCACGGGAAAAGGGGCCTTAATGACAAATTTCTTGTTTTCACTCTAGAAGCCACAAATATAGTCAAATCTTCATGAAACTTGGTCAGAATGTTTGTTAGGTCATGAGGATGAAGTCTATTGAAAATGGGAAGGATCCGTGTCATATCACGGAAAAAGGGGTCTTTATGACAATTTTGTCAAAAATCTCTTTAAACGACATCTCCTCCTAAACTTATGGGTCAAAATCAACCAAACTTGGCAGAAATATTCCTTGGGTGGTCCCTTATGAAAATTGCTCAAATGGAAAGGATCCGTGCCATATCACGGGAAAAGGGGCCTTAATGACAAATTTCTTGTTTTCACTCTAGAAGCCACAAATATAGTCAAATCTTCATGAAACTTGGTCAGAATGTTTGTTAGGTCATGAGGATGAAGGCTATCGAAAATGGAAAGGATCTGTGCCATATCACGGAAGAAGGGGCCTTTATGGCAATTTTGTCAAAAATCTCTTTAAACGACATCTCCTCCTAAACTTATGGGTCAAAATCAACCAAACTTGGCAGAAATATTCCTTGGGTGGTCCCTTATGAAAATTGCTCAAATGGAAAGGATCCGTGCCATATCACAGGAAAAGGGGCCTTAATGACAAATTTCTTGTTTTCACTCTAGAAGCCACAAATATAGTCAAATCTTCATGAAACTTGGTCAGAATGTTTGTTAGGTCATGAGGATGAAGGCTATCGAAAATGGGAAGGATCCGTGCCATATCATGGAAAAAGGGGCATTAATGACAATTTTGTCAAAAATCTCTTTAAACGACATCTCCTCCTAAACTTATGGGTCAAAATCAACCAAACTTGGCAGAAATATTCCTTGGGTGGTCCCTTATGAAAATTGCTCAAATGGAAAGGATCCGTGCCATATCACGGGAAAAGGGGCCTTAATGACAAACTTCTTGTTTTCACTCTAGAAGCCACAAATATAGTCAAATCTTCATGAAACTTGGTCAGAATGTTTGTTAGGTCATGAGGATGAAGGCTATCGAAAATGGAAAGGATCTGTGCCATATCACGGAAGAAGAGGCCTTTATGGCAATTTTGTCAAAAATCTCTTTAAACGACATCTCCTCCTAAACTTATGGGTCAAAATCAACCAAACTTGGCAGAAATATTCCTTGGGTGGTCCCTTATGAAAATTGCTCAAATGGAAAGGATCCGTGCAATATCACAGGAAAAGGGGCCTTAATGACAAATTTCTTGTTTTCACTCTAGAAGCCACAAATATAGTCAAATCTTCATGAAACTTGGTCAGAATGTTTGTTAGGTCATGAGGATGAAGTCTATTGAAAATGGGAAGGATCCGTGTCATATCACGGAAAAAGGGGTCTTTATGACAATTTTGTCAAAAATCTCTTTAAACGACATCTCCTCCTAAACTTATGGGTCAAAATCAACCAAACTTGGCAGAAATATTCCTTGGGTGGTCCCTTATGAAAATTGCTCAAATGGAAAGGATCCGTGCCATATCACGGGAAAAGGGGCCTTAATGACAAATTTCTTGTTTTCACTCTAGAAGCCACAAATATAGTCAAATCTTCATGAAACTTGGTCAGAATGTTTGTTAGGTCATGAGGATGAAGGCTATCGAAAATGGGAAGGATCTGTGCCATATCATGGAAAAAGGGGCATTAATGACAATTTTGTCAAAAATCTCTTTAAACGACATCTCCTCCTAAACTTATGGGTCAAAATCAACCAAACTTGGCAGAAATATTCCTTGGGTGGTCCCTTATGAAAATTGCTCAAATGGAAAGGATCCGTGCCATATCACGGGAAAAGGGGCCTTAATGACAAACTTCTTGTTTTCACTCTAGAAGCCACAAATATAGTCAAATCTTCATGAAACTTGGTCAGAATGTTTGTTAGGTCATGAGGATGAAGGCTATCGAAAATGGAAAGGATCTGTGCCATATCACGGAAGAAGGGGCCTTTATGGCAATTTTGTCAAAAATCTCTTTAAACGACATCTACTCCTAAACTTATGGGTCAAAATCAACCAAACTTGCCAGAAATATTCCTTAGGTGGTCCCTTACGAAAATTGCTCAAATGGAAAGGATCCATGCCATATCAAGGGAAAAGGGGCCTTAATGACAAATTTCTTGTTTACACTCTAGAAGCCACAAATATGGTGCAATTTTCATGAAACTTGGTCAGAATGTTTGTTAGGTCATGAGGATGAAGTCTATTGAAAATGGGAAGGATCCATGCCATATCACAGGAAAAGGCGTCTGAATGACAATTTTTTTGTTTACTCTCTAGAAGCCACAAATATGGTCCAATCATCATGAAACTTTGTCAGAATGTTTGTTAGGTCATGAGGATGAACTCATTTGAAAATGGGAAGTATCTGTGCCATATCACAGGAAAAGGGGCCATAACGACAATTTTCTCGTAAGAGCTCCAAACGCCACAAATATAGTCCAATTTTCATGAAACTTGATCAAAAGTCTGCCAGGTCACAAGAATGAACTCTGTTGAAAATGGGAAGGTTCATGCCATATCATAGGAAATGGAGTCTTAATGATAATTTACTTGAAATATCAGGTGAGCGATTTAGGGCCCTCAGGGTCCTCTTGTTTTGCATGTTAGTCTGTTTCAATAAGTTACAGAACAAGTTCAAGTTTGGTTCCGGTCCATTGATTTTTGTGGAAGATACGGATGCTGGACTAAGAAAATAACCAGGAAATTTCAGTTTTCTGGACTTTTCTTCTTAACCCTTGGAGATATTGAGCTGAATTTTGGTATGTGGGTCTGCATCAATGAGTTACAGAACGAGTTTGAGTTTGGTTCCGGTCCATTGATTTTTGTGGAAGATACAGATGCTGGACGTAGAAAATTACCAGGAAATATCAGTTTTCCGGACTTTTTTTCTTAATCCTTGGAGATATTAAGCTGATTGTTGGTATGTGAGTCCGCATCAATGAGTTACAGATCATGTTTGAATTTGTTTCCGGTCTATTGATTTTCGTGGAAGATACAGATGCTGGACCTAGAAATTTCAAGGAAATTTCAGTGTTCCTGACTTTTTTTCTTAACCCTTGGAGATATTGAGTTGATTTTTGGTATGTGAGACTGCATCAATGAGTTACAGAGCCAGTTTGAGTTTGGTTCCGGTCCACTGATTTTATGTGGAAGATACAGATGCTGGATGTCGAAAATTACCAGGAAATTTCAGTTTTCCAGACTTTTTTTCTTAACCCTTGGAGATATTGAGCTGATTTTTGGTATGTGAGTCGGCATCAATGAGTTACAGATCATGTTCAAATTTGTTTCCGGTCCATTGATTTTTGTGGAAGATACGGATGCTGGACTTAGAAAATTACCAGGAAATTTCTGGATTTTTTTCATTATCCTCAGAGATACAGAGCTGATACATAAAATCTGATACAACTAATATTTTGGACAGGTAGTTATACCTTTACTACCAAAAAAGATACTGTTCTAGGGATATATATATAAATCTGGTAGGGGACTTGGTATTGCCATGCAATACTTCCAAATGCTTGTTAGTCCCCTACCGGTGTTCACACCGGAGGGGACTATAGGTTTGCCCTCCGTCTGTCCGTCCGTCCGTCTGTCTGTCCGTCCGTCCGTCTGTCCGTCCGTCCGTCTGTCCGCTCAAATCTGGATCCCGCGATAACTTAATAACTAAGCAAGCGTTTTTGATGAAAGTTGGTATATGACTAGATGGCAATGTGTAGATTATGCACATCATTTCATTTTTGTTTTTCGACTTAAATTGAGGTTGCTATGGTTACAGAAATAGTGAAAATATGGCCAAAAATGGGATCCTGCGATATGATAATAACTAAGCAAGCTAGTTTGATGAGACTTTGTATATGACTATATGGCAATGTGTAGATTATGCACATCATTTTATTTTTGTTTTTAGACTAAAATTGTTGTTGCTATGGTTACGGAAATAGTGAAAATATGGCAAAAAATATTGGATCCTGCGATAAGTTAATAAGTAAGCAAGATAATTTGATGAGACTTGGTATATGACTAGATGGCAATGTGTAGATTATGCACATCATTTTATCTTTGTTCTTTGACAAAAAGTGAGGTTGCTATGGTAACGGAAATAGTGAAAATATGGCAAAAAATGGATCCTGCAATAACTTAATAACTAAGCAAGCTAACTTGATGAAACCTGTTTTAAAATGTAAAAAAAATTATAAGCCATGTTAGTCAGGGTGGTGATGCAGCAGTATTAATCACCTCCAGTGAAAGTTCTCATTTCTTACCAACAAGACTGAAGAAAAACATCTTGGATCAGACAAGGTAACTGTTATTGATACTATTTCTTGCATCTGTCTATTGCTTGCATGAATTGTATAGTGGGCACAGCAGAGACAACAACTCATGTAAGTCTTGTTTAACCCTTTCCAAAACAAGACCTGGTTTTGACGTCCCTGATAGAATTGGCTTGGGAAAACATTGAGACAAACAAAGCCGGTAGGGGACTTTTGCCATGTCCGACATGGCTCTTGTTTTTTCAGAGATAATGATGTTTGGCAGGGTGCTCCAATCACTGCGGACTGAGTTTGGTCTACAGTTGCGTGGTATAGAATATGTCAGAAGGATTCACCAGTCTACTGGGATGAATACAAAGAGTCTATCTGAAATAAAAAATGAGGAAGCTTTGGAATGGTTATCAAATCTAACTCCTGAACTTCAGGAGAGAAAACAAGAAGTGGAAGAACAGTTGGAAATTATGCAACAAACTGATTATGACATGCAGGTTAGTAAGACAGCAAGGGCATAGCTCCCATTACACACCTTAACCCTTTGCTGTTTAATCCCTATTTTTTACGTGCCTATGATTTTATGATTGAGAAAACATTGTTTAAAAGAAGAAATTGCTTCTGACAAGCAATTTCTTCTTTTTCCACACTATTTTCTACCTTACTGAATGGTTATTTTTCAAATTGAATGCACTTTAATTTTCGTCTGCAAAACCTTTGAATTTGGACAGGTCCAAAATTTTGTAAAACAGGAAAGGGTTAAGGTACCTGCATACATATAAAAGAGCCAAAATGTCAGGTTTCTCAAAATCTTCCAAAAACTACTAAGATTTATCTTAGCTGACATTTTTGGCGTGTTAAAGTGGAACATATTTGCATCACATTTTTGAAACAAGGCATTGGGTCAGATTTTTCATAAAATTCATTATTTGCTAAGTTAAGGCAACTTTGTAGGTCGATTTTGATATTGCTTAAAATTAACATTCACTTTACCAATTTTACACCAATTTCCATCAATTTGGTATTTGTATATAGTTGAAATAATGTTTTATTCTGAAAAAGAGACTTCACAGTGTTACGTGCCAATGTAACACGAACAAAGAAGCCAGCAACAAACTTTACAATTAACAATATTTATTGACAATAATACCAGAATTATTGACAATATGAAATTAATACAAAAACAATTTACAATACCTTGAATGTTTAATCCTAAAGTTTTAATTTTAGATCCAATTTAATTAAGTTCCTGGTCCACAAATAATAAGTCCAATAATATCCGAATTTAAAATTAAACACGCTTTCAAACACACTTTTAAGATAACGAGAAATCCCCTTTTAGTTTAACACAGTACTACTAAATGAAACCATAAGTCTAAATCAAGTGAACCAAGAATGCTGTAGGAACCCCTTTATATAATACTATAGAACAATCTGGAATAGTATAGAACATAAGAATACTCTAGAGTCTGAATCACCTTCCAAAAGGCCTTTCTAGAAAGATCTAAAATCTTCTACATATCTATTACCTTAAAGTGTCAAGAGATATTGGAAAATCCCCAGACTAATTCTAAAAATAGACATGGTAAATACCATTAGGTTTATTTATAGCTTATACATAACACTTTCCCCCTTGAAAGAAAAAAGAAAGGTTTATGAAATAAATCTTTCTTTTTGTATTATCTTTAGCATATACAATGATAATATACTTTACATAATTGATAATACCATGATTTGTTGAAACATTTCAGCACATCTAGCATGAAAATACAAACAATTTTCATCAAAAGAATTGAAAAAGAGATATATATACAAACATATATACATACATATAAACAAAAAATATAGTGAAATGGTACTGTTAAATTCAATTTTATATTAAAGATAAGACAATTCAAAATTTTAGACTCTTGACAGAGCATCTGGTATGATATTGTCTTTTCCTTTAATGTGTCTTACATCAAGATCAAATTCTTGAAGTGACAAACTCCACCTCAATAATCTTTGGTTCTTACTCTTAAGTTTGTGAAGAAAACTTAAGGGATTGTGGTCACTGAAAACAACTATAGGAGAAGTTGCAGATGTTAAATAAACTTCAAAATGTTGGATTGCCAAAATCAGAGCAAGACATTCTTTTTCAATGGTTGAGTAGTTTTTCTGATGTTTGTTTAATTTTTTAGAAAAATAACAAACGGGATGATCAATACCATCATCGTCTTCTTGCAAGAGAACAGCACCAATACCCACATCACTTGCATCAACAGCTAATTTAAAACATTTGTCAAAATCAGGTGCTAAAAGAACTGGTGTGCTCTTTAGTATGGCTTTCAAGCGATCAAAGGCAACTTGACAGTTATCATTCCATTTGAACTTAACATTTTTCTTTAATAAATTTGTTAAAGGTTCAGCTATTATAGAAAAATTCTTACAAAACTTTCTATAGTAGCCAGCCATACCAAGAAATCGCATCAGTTGCTTTTTAGTAGCAGGCACTGGAAACTCAGAGATAGCATTGACCTTAGATTCTAAAGGTTTAACTTGACCCTGTCCCACAAGATGTCCTAAAAAAGTAACAGTAGCATGACAAAATTCTGTTTTTCCCAGATTAACAGTCAATTTTGCTTCACTGAGACGGTCGAAGAATTGTTTGATTCTTTGAAGGTGGTCACTCCATGTATCTGTATAGATGATGACATCATCGATGTATGCGTCACAGCCATCTAAGCCAGCTATAACCATATTTACAAGCCGCTGAAACGTCGCAGGAGAATTTTTCATCCCAAACGGCATAACTTTGTACTGGTACAGACCAGTTGGAGTAGCAAATGCTGATACTTCTTTAGCCCTATCAGTGAGCGGAACTTGCCAGAATCCTTTGAGAAGGTCAAATTTGGTGACATATTTAGAATTACCGACTTTGTCAATACAGTCATCAATTCTTGGAATTGGAAAAGAGTCAGTTTTTGTCACAGAGTTCACTTTTCGATAGTCAGTACACATTCTGTATGTTCCATTTGGCTTTGGAACTAATATACATGGTGAACTGTAATTACTTTGGCTGGGTTCAATAAAGTCATTCTCCAATAAGTAATTCACTTCATCTTGAAGGGCTTTTTGTTTCACTGGATTCATTCTATAAGGATGTTGTTTTATTGGTTGAGAATCTTCCACAATGACATCATGATATATTTTATCAGTTCTTGTGGGGATGTCAGGAAATAAGTGTTCATATTCATTAATCAACTGTTTCAGCTCTTCTCGTTGAGATGGCTCCAAATGTGAGAGTTTGTCGTCAAGATTCTTTAGTGTTTCAGAGTTCTCAAGTTTAGGTGGACCAGGAACAGATTTTTCACTAAAGTCTGAACTAACTTCTGATTCAATCACATTTGATTCTTGTGGGACAGTGTTTACAACTGTAACCGGTTTTGAAATAGAGCTATCTCTATCAAAATACTTTTTTAACATGTTCACATGACACATTTGTTTATTTTTACGCCTTCCAGGAGTATTGATAATATAATTCAAATCACTTGTTTTCTTATCAATAGTATACGGGCCATAATATCTTGCCTGTAAGGGTCGGCCAGGTATTGGCAAAAGAGCAAGGACTTTATCACCTGGTTCGAATTTCCTATCAACACTATGCTTGTCATATCTTGCCTTCATTTTGCTCTGAGATGATTTAAGATTTGACCTAGCAACCTCACATGCCCTAGACAGTTTATTTCTGAAGTCAGAAACATACTGTAACAAGTTCAAGGGTGTTTCATCATCAGCAAGAAATTTCTCTTTTAAGACTGTTAATGGCCCACGAACAGAATGACCAAAAACTAACTCAAAGGGGCTAAAGCCAAGAGATTCTTGAACAGATTCTCTGACTGCAAATAATAGCAAATGAATACCTTCATCCCAATTTTTATCAGTATCAAAACAATATGACCTTATCATATTCTTTAGGGTCTGATGAAATCTTTCTAAAGCACCTTGACTTTCAGGATGATAAGCAGATGAACGATATTGCTTGATACCTAATTCATGCATAACCTGTTGGAATATGCCTGACATGAAGTTTGATCCTTGATCAGACTGAACTGATTTTGGAAGGCCAACAAAAGTAAAGAATTTGACAAGAGCCTTAATAATTGACTTTGCCTTAATGTTTCTTAAAGGAATTGCTTCTGGGAAGCGAGTAGAAGCACACATAATTGTCAACAAATATTCAGAACCTGACTTAGTTTTCGGTAAAGGACCAACGCAGTCTATTATTATCCGACTGAAAGGTTCATCAAAAGCTGGAATGGGTTGTAACCTTGCTTTTGGAATAACTTGGTTAGGTTTCCCTACCATTTGACAAGTGTGGCAACTTTTACAATATTCGGAAACGTCCGATTTAAGTCCAGGCCAAAAGAAGTGAGTCATAATCTTGTGATAAGTCTTGTTTACACCTAAATGACCAGACATTGGACTTTCATGGGCTATACTAAGTATTTCACGGCGATATGACTTTGGAACAACAATTTGGTGATGAACAGCCCAATCATCATCAGCTGGGACATCAAATGGTCGCCATTTTCTCATCAGAATACCATTCTTTTTATAGTAACAAACAGGATTCTGAGACATTTCTTTTTCAGATAATGCCCTATCAATTAACTTTGAAACCTCAGGATCATTTTGCTGTTCCTGGATTAACTGTGACTTTGAATGCATTTCATGACCTTGGTCATTTGACCTTGGAGATGACTGACAAAGTTTTGACGAGTCTGTCTGAGTATCAGGCAGACTAAGATTAAAAGACTTTTTAATCTCGTCATTGAAATATTGACCAACAAAAGTTATCAGTTAAGTCAATATCATTTGATTTTTTCAAGGAAGCTTTTTTAGCCATACCCAGAGTTACTGCACATGACGGGTACAAATCAGGTATTTCCTGCAAAATAGGATCATCTGTTTGACCTACATTAGGTGTGTCAGTTACAAGAGGATTAACAACAACCTTATCTCCAGCTAAGTCATTGCCTAGCAATAAATGTACACCTTTAAATGGTAAAGAATGTTTAACACCAACAACCACAGAACCAGTAACCAAATCTGAAGACAAATTAACCTTATGAAGAGGAATATTAATAATACCACACTCTACACCCTGAATAAGGACACTAGTACCACACGAAGTCTTCTCAGAAAAAGGCAGAACATCTGCTAAAATAAGAGATTGAGAAGCTCCTGTCCCTTGCGAAAAATAGCCGGCTTAAAGCCGGCTATTTAGCTGCGTAAAAGCCGGCTTTAAGCCGGCTAAAAGCCGGCGGTATTGGCACCTGCGTAAAAGCCGGCTTTTACGCATAGCTGCGTAAACGCAGCTTAATAAGAAATTAAATAGAATTATCTAGAAAAACGCAGAAATTGTACAGCTTTTACGCAGCTAGCTGCGTTTTTATTAAGAAACTGTGTTTTTTTTTACGCAGCTCTGCGTTTTTTCTAATACATCTTTCATGACAATTGCTTAGAAAGCTGCGTATTTTCTGTGTTTTTCAGAGAAAACTGCGTTAAAGCTGTGTTTTTTCTGCGTAAACGCAGCTTTTACGCAGGTGCCAATACCGCCGGCTTTTACGCAGCTATTATCCAGCTTTAACGCAGCTTTGCGTTTTTTATAAGAAAGCTGCGTTTTTTAAGTGCAGCCCTATCTATTTTTTACTCAGCTCAATTTTAAAATATGCAGCTCTTAATTTTTAGTGCTAAAGGTTAAAAAATGTCTCCCTTCTTATGCCTAAGCCACATAAACAACAAAAAAGTAATTAAAATGACTTGACTTTTTGTTCTAAAACATCTGAGCTCAAACAACATATATTTTTAGTATTTTACAGTTTTTATTCCATTTCAATATGATAATTAAGAATCCCTGTCCTGTTTCCACAACAAAAATCTAGTCAGTCCCTTACCTTTTGGGCTGTCAAATCTAGTGGTGTGAGTGTGTCCTCTATCACAGCCATCTTTCATTTGATAAAAGTTAATATGACAACAGTCATTTCTTTCCTTACAATCAGGGATTAATAAGTAGTTCGCCTAAATAGGAAGAGCACTGGTGGTCAGACTAAAATGATGTAGTTGTGCTGGTGTGAAAAATGCAGGAAATCATATGAAGGTACACCATTCCCTGTATTATGACTGCAATGATGCTGAAAGTGGCAAAGCTGGAGGCTAGGAAAGAACGTTATGGAAGTACTGTTGTGGGAAATACCAAGAATCCATTGTTATGTGCTCCAGCTCCTGCGATATAATTGAAAGATTTTAAAGATAAAACCCAATTCAAATAAACAATTTGTTGTAAACAAGCATAATCGAGAAAAATTGATTAGATCCCTTTCCCTCTGTTTAATAACGGATCAGCCCCATTTTCAAAAGGAAATTTCTTGTGGCCTCCTCTGAAAGAATACAGAAAATTTGATAATAATGGAGCACTTTATTCCATAAATGAGAATATTCTGAGCAAAAATCCACAAAGCCCCTTTTTCCATGTTTTCCGACAGATCAGCCCCATGTTTAAAGAAAATTCCTTAGGATTTTACAATCATCCTTTGAAGATGTCGAGGAAATTCTTAAATATTTGTGGAATTTTTTTCTTGTTAACAAGAACTTTCTGAGCAAAATTCCATAGGGCCCCTTTTCCTGTGTTTTAAAATGTATTAGCCCTATTTTCAATTGGCACCTTCACTGTAACTCTTCAATCATCCTGTTATAGTTTTAAGGAAATCCAACACAATTTATGAAACTTGGTTGAAAGCCATCCTTTATGTTCTAAGAAAATGTAAAGCAGTATGATTTCTGATAGTTTTGCATTGTAATTGGAAATAAACTCAATTTTTTCGCAATTTCAATTCCAGTTCTTTTAATTATTTCTGAGGAGATTTTTAATGGTAAATTTTGTTGATGCACAGACACAAAACCATGATAACAGCCAAAATGGCCTTAAGACAAAGGCAATCGATAATATTTGCTGTCGAGACACCACACATGTTTACCCTAAAAATGTGTTACCTAGAGTTGTGGCCATGACCTTTAACTTACATACAGTCCTAATGTATTTTTAAAAAAAATTCAGTTAAATTCACCTTGAGTATTGCCTTCACTTTAAAGTCAGAGATACTGAAAAAAGTTTCTTCCAAGAGCAAATCTCATTATGGGAAACAATTGTTTAAAATAAGTTCCATCAGGTCATTTATCTTCCAAGGCAGTCCTCACCTTTCTTTGACTATCCTCCATCAAGATGTTGAATGTAACAGTAATAACTTTCCTAAAACAGAGACAAGGTTTGTAAGAGAAACACCAATACCCAAGAAATGCCCTTATTAAGCATAATCCAGAAACAGTAGAGTAAGATTCACTGAAACTCTTTTTTTTTTGTTTATTTATTTACTGTCGCTGAGTTTGACCTCAGTTGATGACCTTGGTATCTGCAGATGGGCCCACATCATTTTGTCAACTATGACATGTTGTCAAATACAAAAATTTTGTAAGGTGGCATTTCATTGTATTGGTCAAAATCTTTAATGTAATTTCGACCGATTGACATATCTACACATAATTACGATAATTGGTTCTTTTCAATAATTACTTAATAGTCAAAGCTTGCTTGTAACTACAGAAATAGATCAATTTAGTTCTTATCTTAACGAACTAGGGCACATGAGCGCCTAATTTACTCCACAGGTCTGAATATTCTGATTATGATCAACACAGAATACTGCTGGCCTAGTGGGCTTTAATATACTTGCATTTTGAAACAAATCCTGAAATTCCAACCAGCAAACACAAAAATTTCTTATTTTGATTATTAATGAGAGCACAAACTTAACATTTTTTTCTTTTTTCAAGACATTTCTGATGATACAGAGGCATTTAGTCATACAACATTTTCGTGAAAGGAAAGCCTAATATGACATACTTGGAATGATAAGCCTAAAACATTTGTTCTTTATAGTTTATTCTAGTTCTTTTTATTGACAATATCTGCTGAAATTTCATTTTCGACAATGTCAGTTGGATATTTTGTTGCATTTTACAGAGATAACAATGGCGAAAATTGAATTTTGCAAATTCGTTGTCCATGAAATATCACAGACCCATTAAATTAATATGCCTAAGATATTATATATGCATGCCAATCAAAATACTTTTGCTAGGTAACAATATTTATTAATGACCTTTTCTTTACAAATAAATTGAAAGATAGAGGCCTTATTTCTTCATCTGGATTCTGAATTCATAGCAAGACAGAAACAACAAGATGCGTTTGTGAAACATGAATGCCCCCGTAACAGCATTTTTTTTCAAAGTTTGACCTTGACAGATGACCTTGACCTTGTCACATGACCTTGACTTTGGTACCAGCGGATGCGGATCATTGAGATCTATCATCATGCCAAATATTAGCTTTGTATCTTGAATAGGCTTGAAGATATTGGCAAGGTTAAGTTTTTGGGTTAAGTTTTCGGACAGACGGACGGACAGACAGACAGACGGACATGAGTAAAACAATATGCCCCCGATCTATCGATGCGGGGGCATAAAAATTATTGAAACTTGTATACTTGAGTTTTTATGGCAAAGGGAGATAATCTTTGAATTAATTATCTACCTTAAATCAAGGCAATGGAATTAGATAATCAATAGATAGATAATGGATTTAGAATAAATTTTTCTAATAAACAAATTTATTCTAATTATTGTATTTTACCGATCGCCCTATTTTTTCGGCCAATGAAAGGTCGCTATTTCGTTTGAAATTCAAAAAATATATCCCATAACCTGACGATCTGTTCGAATAAGTGAGCTACGTGACTTAATGTCATAATGGGTGGGGACTACATTCAAAACAAGACAGTGACGTCATAATCTTGTCTGATAAAAAGTCCCGAAAGACCCTTAACTTGTAATCGAGTATTTTTAATAAAAAAAATTTATGAATGTGCTTTTGAAGTAATGCTTATACACAATTACTCATTAAAAGGAGAAGAAAAAATTCTTGAATAATTTTTCTGCATGTTAATCAAGACAAGATTTAGCGGATAAAGCAATGATTTTGATAATAAAATATCAATCTGCATGGTATACAGCAGTAAGAAAGACATCAACGAATTTTCTCAAACTAGGCCTTTCTGTACTCCACATTTTCACATTAACATAAAAAAAAAGACGACACGCTTCAAACGATATAAAATCGTACTTCCTTTTTAAAATGAATACTTTGGATCTCCTGAACGAAATTTTAATTTAGTCGTTCTGCAAAGGTCCCAATCTTAACAAAATGCAATCAAATGTTCATATGAAAGGTACAGGTATGCAAAATAATTGTAGAAAAGATACAAAATGCCCATTTAAAGGATTCTAGGGATAAAGATATAAGCAAAAAGAAAGTGATTCAAAGCATATTATGCCTGTAATAGCTGATTCAAATCGAAAGCCTGTGTCACCCGTTTAACTGTGACGTGTCGGTTGAGAACAAAAACTTGGAAACTAGAGCTTTTCATTGCATTATGAATGTTTTCTACTAACGTCTTGTTTCAACTTTTATATTATTGATAATGAATATGCCAAGGTTTTGTTTTTATGTAGTTTAACACCGCTTTCAACAATTCTTCAGTTGTATTGCGGCGGCTGGAGCACCTAACAACGAATTCCTGGTATTTCTTACCCCAGTAGTACCATTTCTTTATCAGTCTGCAACTGTTATCCCACATAGGTTTATGATTATCGACCCATAGGTGGGAGACAAATAGTCGGAAGGGAAGAGTGCCACCTTTGGAGATCGAACCGGGGACCGTTTGAATGATAGTTCGACGAACTTACAATGCGCGGCTGAATATGTCGTGATAGATAACTGTTTTCCTTAAGATACAAAATCCCTAAAATGAGGAACATTGTCCGCAAAAAACCAACTACCTATAAAAGGAATACAAAATCTACTAGCAGAAATCACGAGGTTTTATTCTGAACGTTCTCAGCTGATTTTGTCTCGCCAAATGACCAAATAATTACAGGAACCCGATAGTTATTAAATTCGCTCCTCCCACTTTTTGTGTACCTCGATTTGATTGAAGAAAGTATGACGCAACAAAAATGAATGACATCATTGATTGGCGTGCAACTCAATTGAACTAGCATTATTTGATAAAAATAAGTCGATCGGTAAAACAGTTTTAGTTCTTATTCTGACAATTTACGCGTATAACCTTGCACTCCGCTTAGGTTATATCTCGTCAATTGTCAGAAATGAACTATAACTATTACTTAATTTCTGTATTTCACACCAAACCTTACATAAGATTGCCTTGTACATTTAATTGATTTCAAAAGAGAACATTAGGTGTGTCAGTTACAAGAGGATTAACAACAACCTTATCTCCAGCTAAGTCATTGCCTAGCAATAAATGTACACCTTTAAATGGTAAAGAATGTTTAACACCAACAACCACAGAACCAGTAACCAAATCTGAAGACAAATTAACCTTATGAAGAGGAATATTAATAATACCACACTCTACACCCTGAATAAGGACACTAGTACCACACGAAGTCTTCTCAGAAAAAGGCAGAACATCTGCTAAAATAAGAGATTGAGAAGCTCCTGTCCCTTGCGAAAAATAGCCGGCTTAAAGCCGGCTATTTAGCTGCGTAAAAGCCGGCTTTAAGCCGGCTAAAAGCCGGCGGTATTGGCACCTGCGTAAAAGCCGGCTTTTACGCATAGCTGCGTAAACGCAGCTTAATAAGAAATTAAATAGAATTATCTAGAAAAACGCAGAAATTGTACAGCTTTTACGCAGCTAGCTGCGTTTTTATTAAGAAACTGTGTTTTTTTTTACGCAGCTCTGCGTTTTTTCTAATACATCTTTCATGACAATTGCTTAGAAAGCTGCGTATTTTCTGTGTTTTTCAGAGAAAACTGCGTTAAAGCTGTGTTTTTTCTGCGTAAACGCAGCTTTTACGCAGGTGCCAATACCGCCGGCTTTTAGCCGGCTTTTACGCAGCTATTATCCAGCTTTAACGCAGCTTTGCGTTTTTTATAAGAAAGCTGCGTTTTTTAAGTGCAGCCCTATCTATTTTTTACTCAGCTCAATTTTAAAATATGCAGCTCTTAATTTTTAGTGCTAAAGGTTAAAAAATGTCTCCCTTCTTATGCCTAAGCCACATAAACAACAAAAAAGTAATTAAAATGACTTGACTTTTTGTTCTAAAACATCTGAGCTCAAACAACATATATTTTTAGTATTTTACAGTTTTTATTCCATTTCAATATGATAATTAAGAATCCCTGTCCTGTTTCCACAACAAAAATCTAGTCAGTCCCTTACCTTTTGGGCTGTCAAATCTAGTGGTGTGAGTGTGTCCTCTATCACAGCCATCTTTCATTTGATAAAAGTTAATATGACAACAGTCATTTCTTTCCTTACAATCAGGGATTAATAAGTAGTTCGCCTAAATAGGAAGAGCACTGGTGGTCAGACTGAAATGATGTAGTTGTGCTGGTGTGAAAAATGCAGGAAATCATATGAAGGTACACCATTCCCTGTATTATGACTGCAATGATGCTGAAAGTGGCAAAGCTGGAGGCTAGGAAAGAACGTTATGGAAGTACTGTTGTGGGAAATACCAAGAATCCATTGTTATGTGCTCCAGCTCCTGCGATATAATTGAAAGATTTTAAAGATAAAACCCAATTCAAATAAACAATTTGTTGTAAACAAGCATAATCGAGAAAAATTGATTAGATCCCTTTCCCTCTGTTTAATAACGGATCAGCCCCATTTTCAAAAGGAAATTTCTTGTGGCCTCCTCTGAAAGAATACAGAAAATTTGATAATAATGGAGCACTTTATTCCATAAATGAGAATATTCTGAGCAAAAATCCACAAAGCCCCTTTTTCCATGTTTTCCGACAGATCAGCCCCATGTTTAAAGAAAATTCCTTAGGATTTTACAATCATCCTTTGAAGATGTCGAGGAAATTCTTAAATATTTGTGGAATTTTTTTCTTGTTAACAAGAACTTTCTGAGCAAAATTCCATAGGGCCCCTTTTCCTGTGTTTTAAAATGTATTAGCCCTATTTTCAATTGGCACCTTCACTGTAACTCTTCAATCATCCTGTTATAGTTTTAAGGAAATCCAACACAATTTATGAAACTTGGTTGAAAGCCATCCTTTATGTTCTAAGAAAATGTAAAGCAGTATGATTTCTGATAGTTTTGCATTGTAATTGGAAATAAACTCAATTTTTTCGCAATTTCAATTCCAGTTCTTTTAATTATTTCTGAGGAGATTTTTAATGGTAAATTTTGTTGATGCACAGACACAAAACCATGATAACAGCCAAAATGGCCTTAAGACAAAGGCAATCGATAATATTTGCTGTCGAGACACCACACATGTTTACCCTAAAAATGTGTTACCTAGAGTTGTGGCCATGACCTTTAACTTACATACAGTCCTAATGTATTTTTAAAAAAAATTCAGTTAAATTCACCTTGAGTATTGCCTTCACTTTAAAGTCAGAGATACTGAAAAAAGTTTCTTCCAAGAGCAAATCTCATTATGGGAAACAATTGTTTAAAATAAGTTCCATCAGGTCATTTATCTTCCAAGGCAGTCCTCACCTTTCTTTGACTATCCTCCATCAAGATGTTGAATGTAACAGTAATAACTTTCCTAAAACAGAGACAAGGTTTGTAAGAGAAACACCAATACCCAAGAAATGCCCTTATTAAGCATAATCCAGAAACAGTAGAGTAAGATTCACTGAAACTCTTTTTTTTTTGTTTATTTATTTACTGTCGCTGAGTTTGACCTCAGTTGATGACCTTGGTATCTGCAGATGGGCCCACATCATTTTGTCAACTATGACATGTTGTCAAATACAAAAATTTTGTAAGGTGGCATTTCATTGTATTGGTCAAAATCTTTAATGTAATTTCGACCGATTGACATATCTACACATAATTACGATAATTGGTTCTTTTCAATAATTACTTAATAGTCAAAGCTTGCTTGTAACTACAGAAATAGATCAATTTAGTTCTTATCTTAACGAACTAGGGCACATGAGCGCCTAATTTACTCCACAGGTCTGAATATTCTGATTATGATCAACACAGAATACTGCTGGCCTAGTGGGCTTTAATATACTTGCATTTTGAAACAAATCCTGAAATTCCAACCAGCAAACACAAAAATTTCTTATTTTGATTATTAATGAGAGCACAAACTTAACATTTTTTTCTTTTTTCAAGACATTTCTGATGATACAGAGGCATTTAGTCATACAACATTTTCGTGAAAGGAAAGCCTAATATGACATACTTGGAATGATAAGCCTAAAACATTTGTTCTTTATAGTTTATTCTAGTTCTTTTTATTGACAATATCTGCTGAAATTTCATTTTCGACAATGTCAGTTGGATATTTTGTTGCATTTTACAGAGATAACAATGGCGAAAATTGAATTTTGCAAATTCGTTGTCCATGAAATATCACAGACCCATTAAATTAATATGCCTAAGATATTATATATGCATGCCAATCAAAATACTTTTGCTAGGTAACAATATTTATTAATGACCTTTTCTTTACAAATAAATTGAAAGATAGAGGCCTTATTTCTTCATCTGGATTCTGAATTCATAGCAAGACAGAAACAACAAGATGCGTTTGTGAAACATGAATGCCCCCGTAACAGCATTTTTTTTCAAAGTTTGACCTTGACAGATGACCTTGACCTTGTCACATGACCTTGACTTTGGTACCAGCGGATGCGGATCATTGAGATCTATCATCATGCCAAATATTAGCTTTGTATCTTGAATAGGCTTGAAGATATTGGCAAGGTTAAGTTTTTGGGTTAAGTTTTCGGACAGACGGACGGACAGACAGACAGACGGACATGAGTAAAACAATATGCCCCCGATCTATCGATGCGGGGGCATAAAAATTATTGAAACTTGTATACTTGAGTTTTTATGGCAAAGGGAGATAATCTTTGAATTAATTATCTACCTTAAATCAAGGCAATGGAATTAGATAATCAATAGATAGATAATGGATTTAGAATAAATTTTTCTAATAAACAAATTTATTCTAATTATTGTATTTTACCGATCGCCCTATTTTTTCGGCCAATGAAAGGTCGCTATTTCGTTTGAAATTCAAAAAATATATCCCATAACCTGACGATCTGTTCGAATAAGTGAGCTACGTGACTTAATGTCATAATGGGTGGGGACTACATTCAAAACAAGACAGTGACGTCATAATCTTGTCTGATAAAAAGTCCCGAAAGACCCTTAACTTGTAATCGAGTATTTTTAATAAAAAAAATTTATGAATGTGCTTTTGAAGTAATGCTTATACACAATTACTCATTAAAAGGAGAAGAAAAAATTCTTGAATAATTTTTCTGCATGTTAATCAAGACAAGATTTAGCGGATAAAGCAATGATTTTGATAATAAAATATCAATCTGCATGGTATACAGCAGTAAGAAAGACATCAACGAATTTTCTCAAACTAGGCCTTTCTGTACTCCACATTTTCACATTAACATAAAAAAAAAGACGACACGCTTCAAACGATATAAAATCGTACTTCCTTTTTAAAATGAATACTTTGGATCTCCTGAACGAAATTTTAATTTAGTCGTTCTGCAAAGGTCCCAATCTTAACAAAATGCAATCAAATGTTCATATGAAAGGTACAGGTATGCAAAATAATTGTAGAAAAGATACAAAATGCCCATTTAAAGGATTCTAGGGATAAAGATATAAGCAAAAAGAAAGTGATTCAAAGCATATTATGCCTGTAATAGCTGATTCAAATCGAAAGCCTGTGTCACCCGTTTAACTGTGACGTGTCGGTTGAGAACAAAAACTTGGAAACTAGAGCTTTTCATTGCATTATGAATGTTTTCTACTAACGTCTTGTTTCAACTTTTATATTATTGATAATGAATATGCCAAGGTTTTGTTTTTATGTAGTTTAACACCGCTTTCAACAATTCTTCAGTTGTATTGCGGCGGCTGGAGCACCTAACAACGAATTCCTGGTATTTCTTACCCCAGTAGTACCATTTCTTTATCAGTCTGCAACTGTTATCCCACATAGGTTTATGATTATCGACCCATAGGTGGGAGACAAATAGTCGGAAGGGAAGAGTGCCACCGTTGGAGATCGAACCGGGGACCGTTTGAATGATAGTTCGACGAACTTACAATGCGCGGCTGAATATGTCGTGATAGATAACTGTTTTCCTTAAGATACAAAATCCCTAAAATGAGGAACATTGTCCGCAAAAAACCAACTACCTATAAAAGGAATACAAAATCTACTAGCAGAAATCACGAGGTTTTATTCTGAACGTTCTCAGCTGATTTTGTCTCGCCAAATGACCAAATAATTACAGGAACCCGATAGTTATTAAATTCGCTCCTCCCACTTTTTGTGTACCTCGATTTGATTGAAGAAAGTATGACGCAACAAAAATGAATGACATCATTGATTGGCGTGCAACTCAATTGAACTAGCATTATTTGATAAAAATAAGTCGATCGGTAAAACAGTTTTAGTTCTTATTCTGACAATTTACGCGTATAACCTTGCACTCCGCTTAGGTTATATCTCGTCAATTGTCAGAAATGAACTATAACTATTACTTAATTTCTGTATTTCACACCAAACCTTACATAAGATTGCCTTGTACATTTAATTGATTTCAAAAGAGAATAAATTAAACCATAAATAAATAAAGAGAGAGAGGTCTTACTAACCCAACACTGATAATTCTTTTGTTTTCAACTATTTATAGATATTGATTGAAATGGAGAAAGATACATATTTATTCTTCTTTTCACAAAATGTTTTCCAATAGTAAATGAAATGGTTCTGAAATTTCTACATACAAACTATTTTTGTTGCCATGTGCCTTTCAGCAATGTATGTTTTTTGTCTATGAATAGATTTAGTTAAATAAAATGTTACTGATATATTTAAATCTTTTACTCTTCTAAGAATTAAATATATTACCCATACTGCATCAGTCCATTGCTCATCCTATGACCAGTGGGTTAAGGGTAGATTGAGCATTCCATTGTAGTTTTCCTGTATACAACAATCTTCTAAGTATTTAGCACCTGACTGAAACTAAAAGAGCAAATATTCAAATGTATTTTTAAATTTTAAAAAAAAAATCCTTTTTTCCTTACAAAATATCAAGGAAAGGGGAGATAAACATTAATTTGTTTAACTGCATTTAGTAAAGAAAATGTGATTAAATGATATTGTTGATATAAATTATATCTATCTTATACAAACAAATCGATTTTAGTGATTGTGTTTATTACTTGAGCTAGTGTTTGAAATTAAGGAGTCATTCATTCTTTCATTCTTAATAGGCCAAAACAACCCAAAGGGCAAATTGCTTAATTATGAGGAGTAGTTTTCAGGTTTCAGTTTGAATCGACCTTTTCTAGTAATCAAATGAAGGGAAAATTCAATAATTAGAATCATATATCATTTAAAGTTTCAGTGCTAAACCCAGTTTTGACAACTAAAATTTTCTTTCCAGTGTATCAAAATGACCACTTTGAAGCAATTTCTTCGGGTCAAAATAGGATATTTTCAGCTTTTTCAGGGTCATAACCCTGGTTTAAGGGTCAATCACAAGCCTTGTGTGTTCCAATGTCATTTATTCACACCAAACCTGTCAACGGGGTACGGACAAAAGCCCACTAGGTCAAAAGCCCACTGGGACAAAATCCCAGCGGACAAAAGCCCACTGGACCAAAGCCCACCCAACATAGGACAAAAGCCCACTCAATATATAAATTATTCATACGAATAAGTCTCATCTAAATGACATTTTCTTTTGTTTTTTAATTTATTTATGTTGTAATTAACAGCATTCCATTTATTTTTTGTCTACTCTTATCTACCTTTATCACTTGAACATGAATGAGAAGCCCATTTAAGTATAATAAAATTAAATTATTGTAAGACTTTTATAATGCATTGATTAAATAATTATTTTTTTCAATCATCCAATAAATAAATCATTTAACTTCTTTAAAATAGTGTCTCAAAATTGTATAGATAGTTTTGAGTTTCATCCGCTATAGGCCTGTAAAATTTTGGTAGTGGGGTTTTGTTTGTTTGCCATATGAAATATTTTTCTTTGCAAATAATAAGATGTTTTGTTTTAACTTTTTCTATGATTTATTGAGAATTTGGCATTTATGTTTTATTAAGTTATCCCTAATGAAAACTTTCAATTAGATATTTAACTATCTGTATAAGAGTATTGGGGGAGATAAAAATGTAACACCTATATGACATCTACTCTTCTCCAACACTATATGACACCACACCTTGTATATCTTTAGCTTGTCAAATTCAAATTGTAGACAGAATGGAAACATGATATAATAAGGTGCCAATCACATAATAGACAAAGAAAATAAGAAGCTACATTGCCAAGAGTTACTAAATGAAAATTTAAAATAGTACATAACAAGTTAAAAAACAAAACAAAAACAAAATGATTAAAAACTTTCTCACTAGAATATATTAAGAGTGGGCTTTTGTCCTATAGGGGGTGGGGTTATGTCCCAGTGGGCTTTTGTCCGCTGGGGTTTTGTCCCAGTGGGCTTTTGACCTAGTGGGCTTTTGTCCTACACTCCCTGTCAACAGATTACCTTGACACTTTAACAGATACTTGATTTCCAAAGGCAATTAATTAGGTATACATTTAACTAATTAAGAAGTCCTACTAACTCAACACTGAACATGAACCTTGTTGATTTATTGGTGTAAATGGAGAAAGATACAAGGGGTTGTTCTTTTCACACAATATTTTCCAACAGATCATTAAATTTGATGGTTCTGATATTTTTTTCATACAAGCTTATTTAGTTGTCTTTTGGCTTCCAAACTAGTTTGTTTTTGTCTAGGAATAGGTTTAGTTAAATAAAAGTATGATTAAGGTAATCTTTTACTCTTCTTATAATTTAATATTTTAATTACCCATACTGCAATATTACATTGCTTTTCCTTTGACCAGTGGATGAGGGGTAGATTCAATCGACATTCCATTGTTCATTTCCTGTATACAACAATCATCTAATAAGTATTTAGCACCTGTCTGAAATTTAAAGGAGCAAAAATTCAGATATGTTTTTTCTTTGATTATATAAAACTTTTTTTTTTCATTCACAATTACAAACAAGGGTTACAAAAAAATCATTTATTAACATCTTTTCAAATATTTCTGTGAAAGAAAATATGAAGAAAGTACTACACAGTTAAATATTACTTGAGATTGCCTTTGAAAAATTGATGATAATAATTTTCATGTGTGAAATTCACTTTCAAAATGTGTCCTCCATTTTATGGGATTGTGTTTTGAGTCAGCCACTTACATAAAAGTATTGAAGGTGAATCTATCCAAATTCAAACTTTAATAGAACCTATACTGACAAACAATAATAAAATTGGCATGTTTCTTTTACTGTTTGATAATGAAATATAAGAAAGATTACCTGTAAAGTGCTTATACATTTTTTATGTCATGATTCCTTCTTGGAGCCATTTTTCAAAATGGTGCCAGTTTGCTTGGAAATAAAAGTTTATGATTGGCTAATAAAGTCACATGATCTTTTAAATCAGGTACTCCAAGGGAGATAAATTTATCCCTTTATTTCAGGCATCCTTATATACTAAGAAAAACACATTTGAAAAATATAAGGAAAAAATAGCCTTTTTTTTATTTTAGATATTTTGAAAAGTGTACCTTTCATCTGCATTTCAAAACTAAATTTACTATCTTGAAACCAGTAAAAAAAAATCAAAGAATACCAAAGGTATTATTTTGAAATGAGACATAGGTATTGAAACATTTTGTGATATTGTTTTTTTTTTTTGTTTGTTTCTGTTTGTTTTTGTGTTTGTTTGTTTGTTTGTTTGTTTGTTTGTTTGTTTGTTTGTTTGTTTGTTTGTTTGTTTGTTGGATGGATGGATGGATGGATAGATGGATGGATGGATGGCTGGATGGATGGATGGATGGATGGATGGATGGATGGATGGATGGATGGATGGATGGATGGATGCATGGATGGATGGATGGATGGATGGATGGATGGATGGATGGATGGATGGATGGATGGATGGATGGATGGATGGGTAAGTGGGTGGGTGGGTGGGTCAGTGGGTGGGTGGATGGATGAGTGGGTGGGTGGGTGGGTGGGTAAGTGGGTGGGTGGGTAAGTGGGTGGGTGGATGGATGAGTGGATGGGTGGGTGGGTGGGTGGGTGGGTGGGTGGGTGGATGGATGAGTGGGTGGGTGGGTGGGTAAGTGGGTGGGTGGATGGATGGATGGATGGATGGATGGATGGATGGGTAAGTGGGTGGGAAGGTGGGTGGGTGGGTCAGTGGGTGGGTGGATGGATGAGTGGGTGGGTAGATTGAGAGAGACAAACATACAGACAGGTGGTGGGTTAGGAGAAAGATAGTTTGGTTTGGTTGTAGTTGGTAGTTAGGATCAATGAATGGCTGGGAGAAAGGGTGAGATAAAGGGAAGATTGTCTATTGGTTTTGCTTCATCTATGACTTAGCTATAAGAAGGTTGTATATCAAAGGCTTTTTGTCTTAACTCTAGCACCCTGGGGTGATATAATTGGTGATAACCAATGCATGACAATGGGCATTATGATTGGTTAACACCTATAATGCACTATGTTTGAGCATAAGTCTTTTCAAATATGATTGACAAACTAGATAAATGCACAGATATGCAGTCTGGTCTCAGCCTACATTACCTGATATCTTCTAAATCATTGTTGGAAAAACAAAACTTACACTGGTTGGAAGTTTAAAAAAGGCAATTTGTTTCAACACTATAAACAACAACAGGATTTTAAGGGTTTAAATCAAAATTCAGTATTTTAACTTTAGGTGATATAAAAGTTTCAATTCATTCAAATATCTGGTTAATTTTTAATCTATTTTGTAATATGGTAATTTACACAAAACTGCTACTTTTTATATATTCACAAGCAATTAAAAGGGTAAAATAAAAAGTGCCATTTTTTTCTATGTCTATCAAAGTTTGATTTATTTGTCTTCACTAAAAACAAATACGCACCTTTGAAAGCTGCGTAAAAGCTGCGTATTTACTTTTCATCATGTCAAATTTTACTCCCATTAAATACGCAGCTTCTGCACAGCTTCCACGAACTGGGTAATTTATAATTGAAACCTGAAAGAAGAATACGCAGCTTGTAAAGAAAAAGATTCAGCTTTTACGCAGCTCTTTCATAAAAGACGCAGCTCTTTCATAAAAGACGCAGCTTCTGTACAGCTTCAAATAATAAAACGCAGCTCAAGCGCAGCTTTTTGTAAAATACGCAGCTTTCCTGAAAACTTTTCAAAAATACGCAGCTCTTGTGCTGTTTTTCTGTATTTACGCAGAAAAGCTGGATAAAAGCCGGCTTTTATCCAGCTTTTATGCAGAGCTGCGTTTATTTTTCGCACGGGGTGTCTCTTAAAATTTTAATAGGGGTAGGTGGGGACAAACCACCTGAAAGTGATACAAAACCATCTAACATGAACGGTTCAAAAATCTCCATACAGGAATCAGAATTTGGTTCTGCCTTAACAATTGAATTTAACTCAAAAGAAGGCTGTGATTTAGGCTGAAGGCTGGTGAGCCCTGTAGGTTTGGCTGCACTCAGTTCCTTCTTCCTTTTTAATCTAAAACATTCTGAAATAAGGTGACCTGGTTTTTTACAAAAAGTACAATGTACTCGAGATAAGGGATTTTGAACATTGGTTTCACCAGTAGACTTTGGTTTAGGTGAATTCGATTGACTAGACATGCTAGATGAATCACCAGACATAGATTTATTTTGGGGATGTGAGGAAGCAGGGTTTGCTTTATAAACGAACGAATTTTTGTGTGTAAGGTAGTAATCATCAGCTAAACGAGCTGCTTCATGTATAGTTTCAACATTTTTTTCATCTAAATGTGACTTAATGTCAGATTGAATGCAATTTTTGAATTGTTCAATTAATATAAGTTGTCTAAGATTATCATAATTTTGGTCTATTTTCTTAGAATAGCACCACCTGTCAAATAAATTTTCTTCGTTTCTTGCAAATTCAACGTGAGTCTGGCCAGGTTCTTTTCTACAACTTCTAAATTGTTGTCTGTATGCTTCTGGTACCAGCTCATAACCTTTGAGAATGAGTTCTTTTACAGTATCATAATCATTGCTTTGTTCTGTTCTAAGTTGCGAATAAATATTGCGAGCTTTTCCTACTAAGACACTTTGGAGAAGTAAGGTCCATTGCTCCTTTGGCCATTTCAAGTTATTTGCAACTTTTTCAAAATGTTCGAAATATGTATCAACTTCATTTTCTTGAAATTGAGGAACAAGCCTAAAATGTTTTGTTACATCAAAATGGTCATTATACATATATCTAGGCTGATTTGCTCTATCTTGAATTTCTAATTCTTTTAATCGTAATTGAAATGCTCTTTCTTCTCTTTCCCTCTCTCTTTCTTGTTCTCTTTCTTCTCTTTCCCTTTCTTCCTTTTCCCTTTGAAATTGCCTTTCTCTTTCTTTTTCTTCAATTTCTCTCTGTGCTCTTTCTCTTTCAATTTCAATTTCTAATTGCTTTTCTTGAAATTTTCTCTCTTCTCTCTCTCTTTCTATTTCCAATTCCTTCTCTCTTTGTTGGAGTTTTAACAGTTCAAGATCTCTTGAGCTTGAAACTGATGGAACATCAACAATGAGAGACAGAGCCTTTTCATCAAAGATGTCCTCATCAACAAAATATTGAACCAAAATATTCTTAATTTCATGCTTTCGCAATGAGGACTTGACTTCTTTTAATTCATAATGCTTGGCAAGATTGAGCAAATCAGGCTTTTTACCCAAATTCAATAGCTCCGTGAAGGTTCGTGCATAAATTTTTCTAAGTCAAAAGACATGGTAGCCTGTTGCTGTATTCAAACAAGAATGTAAGATTTCGATAAATAATAGTGAAAGTACAGTCTAGATTTATCAAAATTGAAATATGAAATTAATTTCTTAAATAATTTTGAACAGCAGATTTAAATAAAGAATTTGTTTGATTTGTTTTGTTTTGTTTGTTTGTCTGATGTTCGTATCCCGGACGAGCCCCCAATATTGTTACGTGCCAATGTAACACGAACAAAGAAGCCAGCAACAAACTTTACAATTAACAATATTTATTGACAATAATACCAGAATTATTGACAATATGAAATTAATACAAAAACAATTTACAATACCTTGAATGTTTAATCCTAAAGTTTTAATTTTAGATCCAATTTAATTAAGTTCCTGGTCCACAAATAATAAGTCCAATAATATCCGAATTTAAAATTAAACACGCTTTCAAACACACTTTTAAGATAATGAGAAATCCCCTTTTAGTTTAACACAGTACTACTAAATGAAACCATAAGTCTAAATCAAGTGAACCAAGAATGCTGTAGGAACCCCTTTATATAATACTATAGAACAATCTGGAATAGTATAGAACATAAGAATACTCTAGAGTCTGAATCACCTTCCAAAAGGCCTTTCTAGAAAGATCTAAAATCTTCTACATATCTATTACCTTAAAGTGTCAAGAGATATTGGAAAATCCCCAGACTAATTCTAAAAATAGACATGGTAAATACCATTAGGTTTATTTATAGCTTATACATAACAACAGATACACGTATTAAATATGAAATGTAATTATAAATAGAGACAAATTCATTTACATTTTGATCCACTTAAAAAGGGACTTTCTGTGAACAATTAAAGCGACATTGAAAAATGAAATCAGTGCAGGATGGAATTTTACAAAAATTGAGCCCAAAGACACAAAATTTTTAGCTATACTGACGGAAAGCTAGGAGAGCTATTGCAATGCCTGTTTTTAGCTCCACTGGCTGAAAGCCACTGGGGCTATTGTCATGGCGTTGTGTCCGTCGTGCGGCCGTCCGTGCGTCCGTGCGTGCGGTCGTAAACTTTTTCTTTAAAAATCTTCTCCTCAGAAACTACTGGATGGATTTCAACCAAAATTCACAGAAATGATCCTTGGGTGACCCTCTTTCAAAGTTGTTCAAGAAATTTTGATCCAATGAAAAACATGGATTTAATGGGCGTGGCTAATTTCCAAATATGGTAAAAAGTGGCTTTTCTCAGGTTCTAATTGATGGATACCAATTAAATTTTACATAAATGATCCTTAGATGACCTTTAATCAGTCTACCAAAAATTATTGTGATCAGATGAAAATTATGTATTTTATGGGCGGAGGTCATTTCTCTATATGTAATATAGTGGAAACTTTGAAAATCATTTTCTCAGAATCTAACCGATAGATATCAACCAAATTTTACATAAATGATCCTTGGGTGACCCTTTATCAGTCTACCAAGAATTATTGTGATCGGATGAAAAATATGTATTTTATGGGCGGAGGTCATTTCTCTATATGTTATATAGTGGAAACTTTGAAAATCATTTTCTCAGAATCTAATCGATAGATATCAACCAAATTTTACATGAATGATTCTAGGGTGACCCTTTATCAGTCTACAAAAAATTTTTGTGATCAAATGAAAAATATGTATTTTATGGACGGAGGTCATTTCCCTAAATGTTATATAGTGGAAACTTTGAAAATCATTTTCTCAGAATGTAAGTGATGGATATCAATCAAACTTCATTAGTATGATCCTTGGGTGATCTATAATCATGCAGCCAAAAATTAGTGTGATTTGATGAAGAATATGTCTTTTATGGGCGGAGGTCATTTCTCTATATGTTATAAAAGTGGAAATTTAGAAAACCATTTCAACATCAGTAGAACCCAAAATATCTAAAAATCTAGTCAAAACTTAGATTTGCTGTTACAAGAAATTCAAGCCTGTGGAGCGACACAAGCCATTCATGGCTTTCTAGTTCTTGGCTGGCTTCTGTCTGTCTGGCCGTCTGTCTGAATGTCTGTTAACTTTTGCTTGTTAACTTTATAGTGTCCACAGTCCAGCTGGGCTATTGTGGTGACCTGCTGTCTGTCGTGAGAGTGTGTATGCATGCCTCCATCCAATAACTTTTTCTTTTTATCTTTTTCTCTGAAACTACTGTGTAGATTTCAATCAAACTTCACAGGAATAATGAAACTTTGCCAAATGTTCCTTGGATGACCCTCTTAATAAATTGTTTGCAAACTTCTGATTGCTCAATGAATATGGGCGTGGCAGGGCTTGGCATTTTTATACGCCGCCGGAGGCAGACGTATATTGGCATCATCTTCTCCGTCTGTCCGTCTGTCCGTCTGTCCATCCGTCTGTCCGTCCGTCCGTACGTCCGTCCACTTTTCTTGTCAACGCAACTCCTCCTAAACTTCTGGCTGGATCTTCTTGAAACTTGGTCAATGTTATCACCTCGATTGGTAGATGTGCATGAAGGAAGGATTTTACGGTTCATTGATTTTTGCCTGAGTTATGCCCCTTGATAACTATGTCTCTGGGTCCACTTTTCTTGTCAACGCAACTCCTCCTAAGTTTCTGGCTGGATCTTCTTGAAATTTGTCAATGTAATCACCTCAATTGGTAGATGTGCATGAAGGAAGGTTTTTACGGTTCGTTGATTTTTGCCTGAGTTATGCCCCTTGATAACTTAGTCTCTCTGTACGTACGTCCACTTTTCTTGTCAACGTTACTCCTCCTAAACTTCTGGCTGGATCTTCTTGAAACTTGGTCAATGTTATCACCTCAATTGGTAGATGTGCATGAAGGAAGGATTTTACGGTTCGTTGATTTTTGCCTGAGTTATGCCCCTTGATAACTTAGTCTCTGGGTCCACTTTTCTTGTCAACGCAACTCCTCCTAAGTTTCTGGCTGGATCTTCTTGAAACTTGTCAATGTAATCACCTCAATTGGTAGATGTGCATGAAGGAAGGATTTTACGGTTCGTTGATTTTTGCCTGAGTTATGCCCCTTGATAACTTAGTCTCTCTGTACGTACATCCACTTTTCTTGTCAACGTTACTCCTCCTAAACTTCTGGCTGGATCTTCTTGAAACTTGGTCAATGTAATCACCTCAATTGGTAGATGTGCATGAAGGAAGGATTTTACGGTTCATTGATTTTTGCCTGAGTTATGCCCCTTGATAACGTAGTCTCTGGGTCCACTTTTCTTGTCAACGCAATTCCTCCTAAGTTTCTGGCTGGATCTTCTTGAAACTTGGTCAATGTTATCACCTCAATTGGTAGATGTGCATGAAGGAAGGATTTTACGGTTCATTGATTTTTGCCTGAGTTATGCCCCTTGATAACTTAGTCTCTGGGTCCACTTTTCTTGTCAACGCAACTCCTCCTAAGTTTCTGGCTGGATCTTCTTGAAACTTGGTCAATGTAATCACCTCAATTGGTAGATGTGCATGAAGGAAGGATTTTATGGTTCGTTGATTTTTGCCTGAGTTATGCCCCCTTAAAATTTAGTCTCTGGGGCTTATTGAAATAGCAGCCTTGTGAATGCAACTCTTCCTAAGTTTCTGGCTGGATCTAAAAGAAACTTGCTGGATGTTTTAACCGAAATTCTTAGATGAGCATGAAGTAAGGATTTTATGGTTTATTAATTTTACCCTAAATTATGCTTCCTTAAAACTTAGTAGCTAGGGCTTATTGAAATTGCAGCCTTTTGAACACAACTCCTCCTTACTTTTTTGTCCTTATTTAAATGAAACTTGGTCAATGTCATCACCATAATTTGTAGATGTACATGGATCAAGGATTTTATGGCTCATTTATTTCCCTGAATTATGCCCCCTTAAAACTTAGTGCCTGGGGCTTATTGAAATTGCAGCCTTGTGAGGGCAACTCCTCCAAACTTTTTGTCTTGATTTAAATGAAACTTGGTCATTTTCAATTTGGTTTTGTCAAAATAAGTAGTGTCTACAATTATTTTCGTGAAACAGCAGCAAATTGGCGGCGTATTTTGTGACGATGGCACTCTTGTTTCACTTTGACAACAACTCCTGAACTACTGGGCAGATTTCAATGAAACTGGGCCAATTTTAATGAAACTTTACCAAAATAATCCATTGATGACCTTCTTCAAATACTGTTTGCAAAATTTTGATTTTACCATAAGTATGGGCATGGCAGGGCTTGACTTATTTTGAGGCAGAAATCTTTGAACAACATCTCCTGAACCACTTGGATGATTTCAATGAAACTTTACCAGAATGTTCCTTAGCTGACCCTTTAAAAAATTGTCTGTAAAATTTTTATTAGCCCATTAAAATATGGGCGTGGCTTGGCAGGGCTTATTGTGAACCCGAAAATTTTAAATGACATATGAACCACTTGGCTGATTCCAAAGAAAGTTTACTAGAATGTTCCTTGGATGACCCTTTTGAAAATTTTTTGGTGAAATTTTGATGGGATGATAATCATGGGTGTGGCATGGCGGGGCTTATTTTTAGCCAAAATCTTTGAACAACATCCCATCCTGAACCTCTGGGCCAATTTCAATGAAACTTAAACAGAATGTTCCATTGGTGACCCTCTTCAAATATTGTTTGCAAAATTTCAATATTCCTATTAATATGGGTGTGGAAGGACGGGCCTTATTTTGAGTCTCCTCAGTAATGAATGGGTGGGCAGGGTCTATAATCAATTTAAATTCTTGGAATAACATCTCTTCAAAAATTTGGCAAATGTGAATGAAACTGCCACAAAGTTACTTGGCTGAGATCCACTGGACCAATAAAAGTCAGGTTAGCGATTTATGGCCACTTTGGCCCTCTTTTATTTGTTTAATCAACTAATATTTCATTTCATGAAAAATAAAAGCTATGATTTTAGCTCCACTTGCCGAAGGCAAGCTTCTTCTCCTCCTAAATCAATGGGTGGATTTTGACATGGCCAGAATATTCCTTAGGTGACCCTCTTTTAAAGTTGTTCAAGAAATTTGGATTGACCCCCAAATATGGGCTGGCAGGGCAGGGCTTATTTTGGACCTTAATCTTTGAAGTACATCTCAACCTGACCCATTGGGCTGATTTCAATAACACATTGCCAGAATGGTCCTAGGGTGACCCTCTTCTAAAGTTGTTCAAGAAGTTTTGATTGAATTCCAAATATGCTGGTGGCTTATTTTGAGCTGAAAATCTTTGAACAACATCTCTCCCTGACCCATTGGGCTGATTTCAATAAAACATTTCCAGAATGGTCCTTTGGTGACCCTCTTCTAAAGTTCTTCAAGCAGTGTTCCCACTGCTGATTCAATCTGGGGGTAAAAATGGATATTTTACAGCATGCATGTACCCCCTCTATATGAGACAAAGAAGGCTGCTTGCAAAGATAGGGGGTACAAGCTTCAATTTGGGGGTAAATCTACCCCATTTGAGGGTTTTTTGGGAACACTGTCAAGAAATTTGGATTGACCCCCAAATATTGACTTGGCAGGGCGGGGCTTATTTTGAGCCTGAAATCTTTGAACGACATCTCCTCCTGACCCATTGGGCTGATTTCAATAAAACTTTACCAGAATGTTCCATGGGTGTCCCTATCTTAAGTTGTTCGAGAGTTTTGGATTGACCCCCAAATATAGGCATGGCAGGGCGGGCTTATTTTGAGCCCAGAATCTTTTACCAACATCTCCTTCTGACCCATTTGGCTGATCTCAATGAAACTTCAACAGAATTGTGTTTGGGTGACCCTCTTCTTAAGTTGTTCAAGAGTTTAAGATTGACCCCCAAATGTGGGCCTGGCAGGGCAGGGCTTATTTTGAGCCTGAAATCTTTAAACCACATCTCCTCCTGAACTATTAGGCCAATTTCAATGAAAATTTACCAGAATGTTCCTTTGGTGCCCCTTTATATGAATTCTTTGCGAAATTTAATTGGCCCATAAATATTTGGGTGGCAGGGCGGGGCTTATTTTGAGCTCAAAACCTTAGAACAACATCTCCTCCTCAACCTTTGGGCCAATTTCAATGAAATTTTACCAGATTGTTCCGTTGGTGAGTCTTCTCAAAAAATGTTTGGGAAATTTTGATTGGCCAATAGATATGGGCAGGGCAGGACAGGCTTAATTTGAGCCGGAAATCTTTGAACAACATCTCCTGAAAGACTGGGCCGATTTCAATGAACATTTACCAGAATGTTCGTAGGTGACCCTTTTGAAAAATTGTTCGAAAATTTTGATAAAGTCATAAATAGTTCTCTTCCTTGTAATTGTACATATTAGTTATATGAGTTCAATTCTGATAGCTCAGTTTCAACTTGAAAAAAGTGAGAATTCCTTCTGAATGCTGGTGACTTTCATTACCTTCTGTTTTCAATATATCTCTTTCAAATCTTGAGATGATTGAGCCAGTGGTGCGATACAGGCCCTCTTGGGCCTCTTATTTACTTGTGGCTATACTTGTGAAAATATAGTGCTTATTGTTCACCAAATGAGATTAAAATTGAGCTGGCAAGGAAACAAACAAGTATCAATGGCTCAGTGTGAAACAGATGTAACTGCCTATAAAGATATAGGCAGTTACATCTGTTTCACACTGAGCCCTCTGTATCCTCTATTTCATTGTATAATTTTAATACGCCCAAAGGGTCGTATTATGTTATGGCCCCGGTCGTCCGTCCGTCTGTCTGTCTGTCCATCTGTCCGTCCGTCTGTCCATCCGTCTGTCCGTCCTTCTGTCCATCCGTTAGCAATTTCTTGTTCTCATTTCAGATTGTTGACATTTCATCAGCTGATATGAAACATATGATGACAGAGTGTAAAAGTTTTACTCAATTGAGAAGATATATGGGATTTTTAAGAAAAAAGACCCTTTCTAATCTTTCGAGAAAAGAAAAAAAGAAGACTCGCGTTCCAACCTCTTCAAAACCTTTGAATTCCTACACAATACAAATATTAAACCAATATGCAAGACAGGATAAACACAGAGCTTTGAGACCATTAATGAATGATGCAATTCCAGTTATTTTTGACCTGGATTACAAACAGTCAACCAGAGAACAAATTAGGACTGTTCAACAGATCAAATTTTGCTCTGGTATAAATGATATGTTTCCAGAGCCATGCCAAATTCATGTTACAAACTATAAGCAAAATGAAAATTTTGCTTTGAATTCCAAGGCAGGGCTGATAGGTAATCATATAACTCTACATGAGGAAGGTTTTGAGGAAAAATTTCCCCGAGAGAAGTTAGTTTATCTGTCTCCAGATGCTCCGCAATTGAGACGTCATAATCCAGGAGACATTTATGTAATAGCTGGTTTGGTTGACTTGGTTGACTTGTCACCCGTAAGCCTGAGGAAGGCCAATAAGTTGAAAGTGCGCTGTGGCTCTATTCCATTTATGCGAAATGCTGTTAATCCGTAAGTTTTGCTTTCAAGAGATGAAGAGAAAATTTGTTGATTTCATAGAGGTATAAAACTAAAAACCTAATCACACAATGAATATGCCAAGCAGATTCATACAAGAGTCTTATTAGTTTTCGGCTTCACTGGATATAGTCCAGCGGGGCTAATGTTGTGGCCTTGTGTCCTTCGTGACTGCATATTTTCATCAGTGCGTCTTGGAACTCTTTCTTTAAACATCTTCTTTCTGAAACCACTTAGCTGATTTCAATGAAACTTTACAATGAGCCTGAAATTTTTGAATGACATCTCCTCCTGACCCACCTGGCCGATTTCAATGAAACTTTACCAGAATGTTCCTTTGACGACCCTTTCCAAAAATTGTATGCAAAATTTTGATTGGCCCATAAAATATAGGCGTGGCAGTGCGGGGCTTATTTTGAGTCTCCTCAGTAATGAATGGGTGGGCAGGGTCTATTATTGAATTCTATCAAATCCTTGGAATAACATCCCCACTTCAACAATTAGGCAAATGTGAATGAAATTTTGCCCGAAAGTTACATGGATGAGATCCACTGGTCATATAAAATTCAGTTGAGCAGTTTAGGGCCATTCTGGCTTTCTTGTTGCTATATAGTCTGCTAAGACTATTTGGATTTTTGATTGATCAAAAGCAAAATTGTCAGGTAAAGGGTGAAATATAATTTATTTAACAATTTAAGTGTGATATTTGAAAGTGATATATGAATAGTCTTCTTCTATTTAATTTTATAAATTAGTTATATGTGTTCACTTCTGATAGTTTGTTTTATAAGTATCAATTTGGAAAAAGTCAGAATTTCTTCTGAACCTGGTGACTTTCAATACCTTCTATTTTCAATATATCTTTAGATGTTTAAGCCAGTGGAGCAATACAGGCCATCTTGGGCCTCTTGTTACTTTCATTCCTCCATGAAATCAATAAATACCATCTTCATAACATATAATTTAATATTATGAAGCAAAAAATATAAAGATCTGTCAGTAGTTAAGTTTTCTTAAAAGACTCCTTTTTCTGGAAGCTTACAAAATAGATGTTTACTATTATTTGTTTTCATTGAGAAATATGACCATTTTTCAGCTAATCAGAATACACGAAAAATTGATTGAATGGTCTAAAATTAAATAAAATTAAATTGCTTAGTATAGGGTGGCTTTTCCGGTCACCCGGGAGTCGACATTGATGTTGATGCCGGCGTTAGCATCGGCCTCTACAAATGCTTTGGTTAACCCTTTGCTGTTTAATCCCTACTTTTTACGTGCCTGTGATTTTATGATTCAGAAAACATTGTGAAAAAGAAGAATTTGCTTCTGAAGAGCAATTTCTTCTTTTTTCCACACTATTTTCTACCCTACTGAATTGTTATTTTTCAAATTAAATCACTTTAAATTTTCGTCTGCAAAATCTTTGAGTTTGGACAGGTCCAAAATTTTGAAAAACAGGAAAGGGTTAAGTTTTGACGAGTAAGTGTGTAAAGTCTCTGTTTCTACTAAAGCTATTGCTTTGAAACTTTGCATATGCTTCTGTTACCATAATATTAGCTTTTAGACATAGATTCATTACTCTGATATTGAATTGAGAGGAATTTTAACCCTTTTCGGACTTGGAAATTCCTGGTTAAGTTTTATGTGCAAATGCTGTATATCAGTTTTATCTCTGTTTCTACTTAAGCTTTTACTTTTAAATTCTGCACAAGCTTCCTTGACCATGATATCAGCCTCTAATTAAAGATTCATTACTCTGATATTGAACTTAATAGAATTTTTACCCTTTTCGGACTTAGAAATTCCTGGTTAAGTTTTTAAGTGCAAATGTTGCATATCAGTTATATCTCTTCTTTTACTTAAGCTAATGCTTGGAAACCTAGCACATGCTTCCTTGACCGTGATTAGCCTCTAGATAAAGATTCATTACTCTGATATTGAATTTAGTAGAATTTTAACCCTTTTTGGACTCAGAAATCCCTGGAAAACTTTTTAAATGCAAATGTTGTATATCAGTTATATCTCTATTTCTACTTAAGCTTTTGCTTGGAAATTTTGCATTTGTTTCAGTGACCATAATATCAGCATCTAGACAAAGATTCTTTTCTTGACTATAATTTAATTGAATTTCCCATTGTCGATATTGATTTGCTCTTACTATCCAGCACATGAAAAAGTCTTGCTTCGCTGTCCTCTGACAGCTTTTGTTAGAGATTGCACATATTTTGATGGCTTAATTCAGTTGTAACTTCCTATAAACATATAGGCAGTTACAACTGTTTGGCGCATAGCCATGAATTTGTAAAGAGGGTGAAAAATGGCCAAATTAAACATAATCTATGCAGAATATTAACATTTGACTGCTGAAAAAGAGTATAAAACCTCTGATGAATTTTTAGTTACCTTGATTTAGTGAGTATGGACCTTTACAAGAGGCTTTGAGAGTGTGTAAAATCACATCAAAGTCATTTATTTCAACAACTGAAAAGAGGAATGGTGTTTAATTAGAGCATGGGGCTCTTTTAGAAATTTTACGGTATTTTTCCCAGTATATTGTGTCCTGATAATTTTGTATACATGTGTGGAAATTTTGAGGAAAGGGAATTCAAATTATGTCTCATTTTTATGCCCCCGTATCGAGAGATCGGGGGCATATTGTTTTACTCATGTCCGTCTGTCTGTCTGTCCGTCTGTCTGTCTGTCTGTCCGTCTGTCCGTCCGTCTGTCCGAAAACTTAACCCGAAAACTTAACCTTGCCAATATCTTCAAGCCTATTCAAGATACAAAGCTAATATTTGGCATGATGATAGATCTCAATGATCTGCATCCGTTGGTACCAAAGTCAAGGTCATGTGACAAGGTCAAGGTCATCTGTCAAGGTCAAACTTTGAAAAAAAATGCCGTTCCGGGGGCATTCGTGTTTCACAAACACATCTTGTTCTTACAAATTTTTAGCTCGGCTGTTTTCAGAGAAAACCCTAGGTTTTGCTATAGCCTTGGTGTCGTCATTGTTTTCGTTGTTGTTGTTGTTGTAGTTGTCATGCAAAAACTGAGACATTTTGTGAAACCTCTTGTTCTACTGAAGGCATTCACTTGAAACTTGGCACTCGTATTCACCATCGTCTGGCTTGTTGACCGAGTGGTAGTGGTAAGTGCGCTCGACCCGTAACCTGGTGGTTGCGGGTTCAAGCCCCACTGGAGGCAGGTAGTGTGTTTGGGCAGTAAAAAAAAAATGCTGTTCCGGGGGCATTGGTGTTTCACAAACACATCTTGTTTTTTAATTATGTTCCCTTGACTTTGACAAAATTGTGGTTTTCCTGAACAGACACAGTTACAGCCACATATATTGATTATTAACCCTTGTCATGCTGAACCCTGAATATTCCTGCTTTAGCAGGAGGTGTAGACAAAGATCATCCTGCACATAAGTGCAGTCTGATCTTAGTATACACCCCCTGGTATAAGTTAAAAGGCTAGAATGGTCAAGGATTATATTTTCAAAATATATTCCCAACTTATAATTTGTGGATCCAATGCTTTCATCACTTTGATTTTCAAACAATTTTTATCAAGGTTTTTATTCAGCATGACAAGGGTTAAAGACTCATAAGATCACAAGAGCAATATTCATCTTGATAATACTTTCACATCTCTTTTTTGACAACAGTGTGATTTGCAAGCTATCGAGGTTCAGGTGAGTGAAATTAAAGACCATCATGGTCCTCTTGTTCAATGTGCACTATGAGTCAGACAAAATTGCAGTTTTCAACTCTGTTATTAGTCTCCCACGGGTTACCGGTTGGGGGACTATAGGTTTGCTCAATTCTGTACGTTTGTCCGTCCGTCTGTCTGTCCATCACACTTTTGTCCGGGCTATATCTTCTAAACCATATGTGCTAGCAACTTAAAACTTGGTACACTTATAGATCTTATTGAGGAGAAGTGTCATGTTCAAGAACTGTTATTCTGCCACGCCCACTTTCTGAGTCATTGCCCTTTGTTGTTTTTACCCTTACATTTTTGTCCGGATCATATCTCCTAAACCATAAGTGCTAGCAACTTCAAACTTTGTACACTTATAGATCTTATCGAGGACAAGTGTTATGTTCAAGAACTGTTACTCTGCCATGTCCACTTTTTGAGTTATTGCCCTTTGTTGTTTTTACCCTTACATTTTTGTCCGGATCATATCTCCTAAACTATAAGTGTTAGCAACTTCAAACTTTGTACATTTATAGATCTCATTGAGGAGAAGTGTCATTCACAAGAACTGTTACTCTGCCACACCCACTTTTTGAGTTATTGCCCTTTGTTGTTTTTACCTTTACATTTTTGTCCGGAACATATCTTCTAAACCATAGAAGCTAGAAACTCCAAACTTGCTACACTTATAGATATCATTAAGGACAAGTGTCATGTACAAGAACTGTCACTCTGCCATGTCCACTTGTTGAGTTATTGCCCTTTGTTAGTCCCCTACCGGTGTTCACACCGGAGGGGACTATAGGTTTGCCCTCCGTCTGTCTGTCCGTCTGTCCGTCCGTCTGTCCGCTCAAATCTGGATCCCGCAATAACTTAATAACTAAGCAAGCGTTTTTGATGAAAGTTGGTATATGACTAGATGGCAATGTGTAGATTATGCACATCATTTTATTTTTGTTTTTCGACTTAAATTGAGGTTGCTATGGTTACAGAAATAGTGAAAATATGGCCAAAAATGGGATCCTGCGATAAGATAATAACTAAGCAAGCTAGTTTGATGAGACTTGGTATATGACTATATGGCAATGTGTAGATTATGCACATCATTTTATTTTTGTTTTTAGACTAAAATTGTTGTTGCTATGGTTACGGAAATAGTGAAAATATGGCAAAAAATATTGGATCCTGCGATAAGTTAATAAGTAAGCAAGCTAATTTACTGAGACTTGGTATATGACTAGATGGCAATGTGTAGATTATGCACATCATTTTATCTTTGTTCTTTGACAAAAAGTGTGGTTGCTATGGTAACGGAAATAGTGAAAATATGGCAAAAAATGGATCCTGCAATAACTTAATAACTAAGCAAGCTAACTTGATGAAACCTGTTTTAAAATGTAAAAAAATTTATAAGCCATGTTAGTCAGGGTGGTGATGCAGCAGTATTAATCACCTCCAGTGAAAGTTCTCATTTCTTACCAACAAGACTGAAAAAAAACATCTTGGATCAGACAAGGTAACTGTTATTGATACTATTTCTTGCATCTGTCTATTGCTTGCATGAATTGTATAGTGGGCACAGCAGAGACAACAACTCATGTAAGTCTTGTTTAACCCTTTCCAAAACAAGACCTGGTTTTGACGTCCCTGATAGAATTGGCGTGGGAAAACATTGAGACAAACGAAGCCGGTAGGGGACTTTATGTGTTGCATACAACACCAGATACTTGTTGTTTCTATCCTTACATTTTTGTCCCATACTTATCTCCTAAACCATAAGCCCTAGCAACTTCAAACTTTGTACACTGGTAGATCTCATTGAGAAGAAGTGTAATGCACAAGATCTGTTACTCTGCCACATCCACTTTTTAGCTCACCTGAGCACGAAGTGCTCAAGGTGAGCTATTGTGGTTAGAGGCCTAATTTTTTGCCCTATCAACCTGAAATTTGGTCAGAATGATTGTCTTGGTGAAATCTTGGACAAGTTCGAAATTGGGTCAACTGGGGTCAAAAACTAGGTCACCGGTTCAAATCTTAGAAAAACCTTGTATGTACTCTAGAGGCCACATTTTTTGCCCGATCAACCTGAAATTTGGTCAAAATGATTGTCTTGATAAAACTCGGACAAGTTTGAAATTGGGTCAACTTGGGTCAAATACTAGGTCAGCGGTTCAAATCTTAGAAAAACCTTGTATGTACTCTAGAGACCACATTTTTTGCCCGATCAACCTGAAATTTGGTCAGAATGATTGTCTTGATAAAATCTCGGACAAGTTCGAAATTGGGTCAACTGGGGTAAAAAACTAGGTCACAGGGTCAATTCTTAGAAAAACCTTGTATGCACTCTAGAGGCCACATTTTTTGCCTGATCAACCTGAAATTTGGTCAGAATGATTACCTTGATGAAATCTCAGACAAGTTTGAAATTGGGTCAACTGAGGTCAAAAACTAGGACACAGGGTCAAATCTTAGAAAAACCTTGTATGCACTCTAGAAGCCACATTTTTTTGCCCGATCAGCCTGAAACTTGGTCAGAATGATTGTCTTGGTGAAATCTCAGTGAAATTGATGCAAATTTGGATGACTTTGAAATCAGGTCATTTGGGGTCAAAAACTAGGTCACAGGGACAAATCATAGAAAAATTTGTAAGTTAACCTGAAAATTGGGAAAAAAAAAAGATTTTCAAGTTTTATAGAAGCAACAGCATATTTTAGCTAAGTGACATTATTCATCATTCTCTTTCTAAACCTACTTTTGAAAATTTTAGACAGTTCATTCAGGTGAGTTAGGGCCACTATGGCCCTCTTGTTTAGTAATTGTCCATTGTTGTTTTTTATCCTGACATTTTTGTCCGGACCATATCTCCTGAGAGCTAGCAACTTCAAACTTAGTACACTTATAGATCTCATGGAGGACAAGTGGCATGTACAAGAATTATTCTTCTCCGCCCATTTTTGGAGTTTTTGCCATTTGTTGTTTTTACTCTTATATTTTTGTTTGGGACATTTTGTTCAAAATCTAATGTGCTAGCAACATCAATTTTTGTATACAGTTATAGATCTAGTAAGTAGGAGATATATTGTCAATATTCTGCTAAAACCTCGTAACTGCAGCTTGTTTAAAGCTGTAGTTACGAGGTTTTAGTAGAAAATCGACGATATTTATAAGAAAGGATTTTTTGTTATCCGGTGGGGGACTCCTGTATTGCATCGCAATACGACATGCACTTGTTACTCCGATGTCCATCATGATTTTTAGCTCCACTGGCTGAAAGCCACTCGGGCTATTGTCATGGCGTTGTGTCCGTCATGCGTCCGTCCGTGCGTGCGTGCGTCCGGTCGTAAACTTTTCTTTAAAAATCTTCTCCTCAGAAACTACTGGATGGATTTCGACCAAACTTCACAGGAATGATCCTTCGGTGCCCCTTTTTCAAAGTTGTTCAAGAAATTTTGATCCAATGAAAAACATGGCTTTAATGGGCGTGGCTAATTTCCAAATAAGGTAAAAAGTGAGTTTTCTCAGATTCTAATCAATGGATACCAATTAAATTTTACATGAATGATCCTTCGGTGACCCTATATCAGTCTACAAAAAATCATTGTGATCGGATGAAAAATATGCATTTTATGGGCGGAGGTCATTTCTCTATATGTTATATTGTGGAAACTAAGAAAATCAATTTTCTCAGAATGTAAGTGATGGATATCAACCAAATTTCACTGGAATGATTCTTTAGTAACCCTTTATCAGTCTACAAAAAATCATTGTGATTGGATGAAAAATATGCATTTTATGGGCGGAGGTCATTTCTCTATATGTTATATAGTTGAAACTTTGAAAATCATTTTCTCAGAATGTATGTGATAGATATCAACCAAATTTCACTGGAATGATCCTTGAGTGACCTTTTATCAGTGTACCAAAAATTATTTTAATTGGATGAAAAATATGCATTTTATGGGCAGAGATCATTTCTCTATATGTTATATAGTGGCAACATTGAAATTCATTTTGTCAGAATGTGATTTTTGGATATCAACTAAATTTCACTGGAATGATCCTTGAGTGACCCTTTATCAGTGTACCAAAAATTATGAAAAATATACATTTTATGGGTGGAGGTCAATTCTCAATATGTTAAATAGTGGAAACTGTGAAAAACATTTTCTCAGAATATAACTGATGGATATCATTTTTGGTATGATCTTTGGGTTACCCATTATCATGCAGCCCAAAATTATTTTGATATGATGAAAAATATGTCTTTTAATAGCAGAGGTCATTTCTCTATCTGTTATATAGCTGAAACTTTGAAAATCATTTTCAACATCAGTAGAACCCCAAATATCTAAAAATCTAGTCAAAGCATTTATTTGCTTTTACAAGAATTTCAAGCCTGTGGAGCGATTCAAGCCATTCATGGCTTTCTAGTTATTATTACTCCAATGTCCATCATATTCATCAATTAGTTTATCAATTAGTCAGTAGGTCAATCATTTGCTTTCTTTTGCTTTGATCACATTACTGCTTTTAAATTTGTGTTTGTTCAAAGGACCCAAAATATCGAAAAATGTAGTTAAAACTTTGATTTGCTATTACAAGAATTTAAGGCCTGTGGAGCTAGTACAAGCTATTTATGGCTTTCTAGTTTTAAATTTGGCCTGTGTTCAGGATGTCAAACTATTTGCGAACATTTTGAAACCATACCTGGCTTTGTTTGTTTGTACTCATGTATTGTTTGCAATATAAAATGCTTTACAAATTTAATTTTATCATTCTGTAAAAAGTAAGGGTGGATACAAATAGCAAAAATCATATTCGAATATTCCTTATATATTTGAATATTTGTTTTAGTTCCACTCAATATTAAACATCCAAATTGGTTATATTAGATTACTATTACTTTTGCAGTCGGGGTTATTTTTATACGCCCCTGGAGGCGGTTGTATATATGTATGTACGTATGTCCACTTTTCTTGTGAGCAAAACTCCTCCTTCATTCAGGGACCGATTTGGATTAAACTATCACAGAATGTTCCTAGTCACCTGACCTTTGGTCACGGTTTTGTGAATTTCAGCCGCTTTAAGGGGCCTTCATGTAAAAAATTTTGTGAACGCAATTCCTCCCCCTTTTATGGACTGACTTGGTAGAAACTTTCACAAACTGTTCCAAGTCACCTGACCTTGGGCATATAGTCACAACTTGGTGAATTTTTGCTACTTCATAGACAAAGAGGCCTCATGTAAAAAAATCTTGTGAATGCAACTCCTCCCTCATTTATGGACCGATTTGGAAGAAACTTTCACAAAATGTTCCTAGTCACCTGACCTAGCGCCTACAGTCAAGGTTTGGTGAATTTCAGCTGTGTCATGGTAAAAGTAGCCTTTATGTAAACAAAACTTGTGAACTCAACTCCTCCCTCATTTATGGACTGATCTGGATTAAACTTTCACAAAATGTTCCGTGTCACCTGACCTAGGGCATATTGTTGTGGTTTGGTGAATTTTATCTGTGTTATGGAAAAAGGGGCATTCTTGTAAAAACCTCTTTTGAACACAACTCCTCCTCCATTTATGGAATGATTTGGATGAAACTATCTCAAAATGTTCCTAGCATACTAAATGGGCAAAGAGTAAGTCCATGGCTCCCTTGCCTTTATTGTTGTGGTTTGGTGAATTACAGCTGCTTCATGGAAAAAGGGGCCTTCTTGTAAAAATTCTTGTGAACGCAACATTCTCCCATATTTATGGACGTATGCAAATATTCATTGTTACCTGAATTTGTGCATGTTGTTGCAGTTAAATGAATTTTAGCCGGGTTATGGAAAAAGGGGCCTTCATGTCAAAGTTCTTGTTTCTATATCCTTTGAGATATTGAGCTAATTTTTGGTATGTGAGTCCCCATCAAAAAGTTACAGAACAAGTTTGAGTTTTGTTCCGGTTTCAATGATTTTCCACGAAGATGCCGATGCTGGACTAAGAAAATTACTTGGAAATTTCAGTTTTCCGGACTTTTTTTTCTATATCCTTTGAGATATTGAGCTAATTTTTGGTGTGTGAGTAGGCATTAAGGTATAATCCCCCTAATACCATCTTTTGAATAAATCAGTTTTTCTCATTTTGTATTATGAAAGACTATCGTATAAGATATATTAATGTGCAATATGAAAAAAATTTACCCTGTAGTTTTGGAAAAAAAAATTTTTGTTTACCCACCCCCTACATTCAAAAATCCAATATGGCCACCACTACATGATGTAACTTATTGAAATCTGTTTTTAATACTAACAAATGATGGTTTAAGCTATTGATCATGTGTTTTTTTATATCACCAATACATTATTTTATAGCAAAATAAATATAATTAAGGATCATAATAAGTGTGTATACAAAATAATACTAAATAATTAGATCCTTGCTACATGTTCAGAGAATTATTTTCTGTGTGTCACAAGTTATATGGGGTTCAGACATGAGCTGATGCTAAGTGAAAATATAAATGCAACCCCCAAAATGATTACCAAAATTATTTTTATTGATATTGAAATGAAATAGAATTAAATGAGCCTGTGCCTGACATTTCCAACGATTTGAAATGTTTGTGCAATGCAAACATTAAGTAGCGTTAACAGCCACATACTATAGATATAAAGTTAACTGATGGTCTACCGATACATTGAGACCTTTTCTATCTACAAAACGCATAGTGAAGACTCTGGTCAGACTGTGCGGATGCACAGGCTGGTCAGAGTCTTTGCTTTGTACATATTTGAAATTGTTGGAAATCTCACGCACAGGCTCAAATAATAATTGGGTCACATTCCAAATTTGAAAATTATTTAACTTTGAAGTTTAAGACTAGTAAAATTCCGAACATTTTATTAGACCTTATGCAATTCAAAATCTTAAATTGTAAGAATGAATCAATGGTAAATCAAATTCATCAGACTTTAATCCAATAAACTTAAAAGTCATTGTACTGGTCAAGGAAAGTATAAATCTTAACTTTTAATTTGACTTGTATTCCACTTTCAGCATTTCAACTCTTAATCTGATAACATAAATTACGAATGAACACCCATTTCAAAGAATATTAACCCTTGTCATGCTCAACCCGGAATATTCCTGCTTTGGCAGGAGCTATAGAAAAACATCAGCCTGCACATATGTGCAGTCTGATGTAAGTCTACACCACCTGTTTCTCACAACCAGAATTGTCAATAGATTTAATTTTTCAAATAAAAATTGACCTACAGTTGGTACTTTCAGTGCTTTTTTCCCTTCGATTTTGATGGAATTTTTTAGCCAAAATATATTCAGCATGACAAGGGTTAATGAATTATAGCAATTCATTCATTCATACCTCTGACAAAAACAAAATGAAAACAACTTATGCTGACTCTAGTTTTGAAAATATTAACCCTTGTCATGCTGAACCCGGTATATTCCTGCTTTGACAGAAGCTATAGACAAACATCAGCCTGCACATATGTGCAGCCTGATGTAAGTCTACATCAACTGTTTCTCACTTTCAAACCAGAATTGTCAATAGATTTAATTTTTTTTTCAAATAAAAATGGACCTACAGTTGGTACTTTCGGTTCTTTTTGCCCTTTTCTTTTGATGAAAAATTTTAGCTAAAATTTATTCAGCATGACAAGGGTTAACAAGAGCTGTCGGAAGACAGTAAAGTTCAACTATTCCTAGTGCTGGATAGTAACAGCAAATCAATAACGACATTGGAATTCAATTTAATGAAAGTCAAGAGAAAAGAATCTTTGTCTAGAAGCTGATATTATGGTCACAGAACCATGTGCAAAGTTTCAAAGCAATAGCTTTAGAAGGAACAGAGATACGACAAATATAAAACTGTTGCACATAAAAACATAACCAAGATTTTAAAGACCGAAAAGGTTCAAAATTCCACTTAATTAAATTTCAGAGCACTGAATCTTTGTTTAGAGGCTGATAATTATTATGGTCACAGAAGCATATGCAAAGTTTCCAAGCATAAGCTTAAGAATAAATAGAGATATAGCTGATATACAACATTTGCACATAAAAACTTAACCAGGAATTTCTAAATCCAAAAACTGTTAAAATTTCTCTAAATTCAATATCACAGTAAGGAATCCTTTTCTGTGGGCTAATATCATGGTCACAGAAGCATGTGTAAAGTTTCCAAGAAATAGCTTTAGTAGAAACAGAAATATTACAGATGTACATCACTTGCTTGTAAAAACTTAACCAAGATTTTTAAGTCCGAAAAGGGTTAAAATTCCACTAAATTCAATACCAGAGAATTGAAACTTTATCTAGATGCTGTTATTATGATTACAGAAGCATGTGCAAAGTTCTCAAGCAATAGCTGTACTAGATTTAGAGATATAACTGATGTACAACATTTGCACATAAAAACTTAACCAAAAATTTCTAAGTCCGAAAAGGGTTAAAATCCATTAAATTCAATATCAGAGTATTGAATCTTTGTCTAGATGCTAATTTTATGGTCACAGAAGCATGTGCAAAGTTTCCAAGTAATAGCTAAGGTAGAAAAAGAGATATTACAGATATACAACATTTGCACGTAAAAACTTAATTAACATTGCCACTAATTACAAGGCTATTCAAGATAGAAGCATAATATTTGGCAGGATGGTAGATCTTGATTCTGTTGATGCCATAGTCAAGTTCATGTAACAAGGTCAAGATCATTTATCAAGGTCAAATAAGCTAAAAACTTAACCCCAAAACTTAACAATGCCAATATTTTTAAGTCTTTTCAGTATAGAAGCCTGATATTTGCAGTGTGTATTCTAGGATTCAAAAAGTAGGGGGGGATTTCGTTGAAAGGTGTCAACATTTCCAAAAAAAATTTATTTTTTTTACTCTTTCTCTATAAAAAAAATCCCCCATCTTTTTCAGAAATAGGGTGGGTTTTTTTTTTTTCAAAAGTATGTGCTAAAATGTGCAATCCCCCCTCCTAGAATGGATACTGTATTTGGCATCATGATAGATCTCAATGATACACCTCTGCTGATACCAAAGTCAAGGTCATGCATCAAGGTCAAATAACTCGAAAACTTTACCAAAAAACTTAACATTAACAATATTTTCAAGTCTATTCAAGATAGAAGCCTATTTTGCAGGATGATAGATCTCTGTATCTGTATCTCTGTGTGAAGTACTGTTTCTTTTTTTTCAGAGGAAAGATAAAAGCAGTTAATAAATATGTGCTGCCACTAAATATGAAGTACTGTTTCTTTTTTTTTTCAGAGGAGAGATAAAAGCAGTTAATGAATATGTGCTGCCACTAAATGTGAAGTACTGTTTCTTTTTTTTTCAGAGGAGAGATAAAAGCAGTTAACAAATATGTGCTGCCACTAAATGTGAAGTACTGTTTCTTTTTTTTCAGAGGAAAGATAAAAGCAGTTAATGAATATGTGCTGCCACTAAATATGAAGTGCTGTTTCTTTTTTTTTTTTTCAGAGGAAAGATAAAAGCGGTTAAAAACTATGTGCTGACACTAAATGCAGTTTTTGAGTTGGTGTTGGATATAAACTTGAGGCATGACTGGAGGATGGTGATCAAAGACTTTGTGGAGACTCGAAAGAGTGAGACTATAAGAGAGAATTGGGTAAATCGAGCAATATCAAAAAAGAATCGATAAGTACACAGATTTTAACTTTTTAGCTCACCTAAGAATGATGTGTAGAGGCTTGAAAGTATTATATAAGACCAAAAGAAAGGATTGGGTAAACAGAGTAATGTTCAAGCCAAGATAGAAAAGATATGTACTCAGATAACCCTACTTTTATCTCAAATAAGAACAATGTGTGTAGACTTGAGACCAAAAGCAAGGATTTGGTAAACCGAGTGTAAAAGCCTAGTTAGTATAGTTATGTTCACAGACAATTCCACTTTAAGCTCATCGAAGAATTTTGTGCTGAGACTCAAAAAGACTAGACCAAATAATAGGATTGGGAAAACTGAGTTATGATAAAGCCAAGATAGAATGGATATGTATACAGATAATCCCACTTTTTTAGTAGCCAAAGAAGAATGTGTGAAGACAGGGGTGTGGAAATACGAGTTTTCTCCACTTGTCCCTGGACAAGTAAAAGCGGAATTTCTACTCGTCCAGAATCAAAATGAACTTGTTCGCTAAAGAGTAAATAGAAATATTTGAAAAAAAAAACATTGCCTTTTGATGAAGAAAATGCTGGTATGCAGCATTTTCTTCATTAAAAACAATGTTTTCTACCCTATGATATGAACATTAGGATGATTTCTCTCTGAATTCTTTTAAGTAACTGTCAAAGATTTGCCCTGATATTTACTTGTCCTTGGACAAGTGGCTTAGAAAAATTTACTTGTCCTCAAGTACAAAAGCCAGAGTCGGACAAGTTGGGCATGGGAATTCCACACCCCTGGTGAAGACTATAAAATATAAGACCAAAAAAGTGGCTTTGGTAAAAAGAGTAATGTTGAAGACAAGATAGACATGTACACAGATAATCCCACTTTTTATCTCACCTTAAAAATATTTTTGGAGACTCCGAAGTATCAGACCAAAAGATAGGATTGGGTAAACAGACTATGTTAAAGCCAAGATAAAAAAGATATGTACACAGATAATCCCTTTTTCAGCTCAAGCAAGAATAATGCATGAAGTCTCAATAGTATAAGACCAGAAGAAAGCATAATGAGTAATCAGATCAATGTCAAAGCTGAGAAAGAAATGATATTTCAACAATTTAGCTCAACTAAGAACAATGTTAGGAGACTCAAAATATATGAGGAAGAAAAGAGACTTTTGTAAAAAGAGTAATGTTGAAGCCAAAATAGAAAAGATGTGTTTACATGATTATATTCCCACTTTAAAACTTACCAGAAACTTAACCCTTGTCATGCTGAACCCGGAATATTCCTGCTTTGGCAGAAGCTAAAGACAAACATCAGCCTGCACAAATGTGCAGTCTGATGTTAGTCTTCACCACCTGTTTCTCACTTTCAAACCAAAATTGTTAATAGATTTAGTTTTTCCAATAAATAATGACCTACCGTTGGTACTTCTAGTGCTTTATGCTCTTTGATTTTGATGGAAATTTTTCTGCAAAATTTATTCAGCATGACAAGGGTTAAAACCGATGTGTTCTGGGCAGCTTTTGTGATGAATATTGGTCCTGCTCAAGTCAATCTTTGAATCCTTCGTCTTCCACAATTGGATCAATGTACCTTTTCTCTAAAATATTTTAAGCTTTTTAGCTCACCTGAGCATGAATGGGTTAAATGTGAGCTAATGTGATCGTCCAATATTATGTCTATCTTCACTTGCGTGTTGTCCGTCTTCTGTCAGCCACTTTTTCTTTATACATCTTCTCCTAAACCAGTGGGCCAATCTTGATGAAACTTGGCAGGGATGTTCCTTGGGTCAAGCTCTACCAAAGTTGTTCAAATAAATGAAATCCATCCTTAACTCACCCTTAGCCCTTAACAAAAGGGTAAATTAGGAGAATCTTCAAAAATCTTCTCTGAAACCTAGAAGGCAGACAGCTTTCATATTTGGTATGTAGCATCATCTAGTGGACTTCTACCAAGTTTGTGCATATCAAGACACTGGGATCATATTTGGGCTCCACCAGGGCACAACTCTGTATACATAGAATCAAAGAGCGAAAATATTTAAAAATCTTTTCTCTGATACCTAAAGGCAGACAGCATTCATATTTGGTATGTAGCATCATCTTGTAGACCTCTACCAATTTTGTTCATATCAATACCATGGGGTCATATTTGGCACCCCGGCTCATTCCTTTTTAACTCACCTGAGCACAAAGGGTGAAAATCTGAAACTCTTCAAAAATCTTCTTCTCTGAAACAAGAACGCAGACAGCTTTTATATTTGGTATATAGCATAATCTATACAACTTTTATCAAGTATGTTCATAGCAAACCCCTGGGTTCATATTTGTGCTCTGAATAGCCCCAACCCCTCTATATCACATGGACCGAGGAGGAAATCTTAAAATCTTGTTCTCTGAAACTAGAAAAGCAAGGACTTTTCTTAATAGTTTCATGTAAAATTTTGAATTGAACAACAAGGCGCCAAACTGTCACAAAATACGACTGTCACACAGCTTGATGTAAATTAGAGTTAAGAGTAGAATTGAAGTGATTTTGAATGAATATCTTTTGGACATTTTTTTTTTTTGTAGACAGACAGATGAATAATTGTAGTATAAGTATATCATTATAATTATGCTTAAAGCTGGTAAACCATTGGAGATGTGCTCTTAACAAGATTCAAGTATGTAAAAAAACAAAGGACAATAACTCAAAAACTAAGCAAGGCAGAGTTATGGTTATTAAATCAAGTTTATTCACTGCATGCCCCTTTGTTCATGTAAGGGCTGTGCCAAGGCATATCCTTTTTTGGTCGTTGAGGATTGGTATTGACTTAACGTAGAAATTTTCTTCTTGTTGACATCTGCCTATTTAAATGGTGTGATGTCCCAGGGGTCAAAGAGACTCAGCTTAGTGATCTAGGACCATCATGGTCCTCTTGTTTATTAATTTTATTTCTAACAATGCTTTTCTTTGAGTTTTCTTAGATCTTTGAGTTTTCTTAGATTTCTGTTTGATATACCCATGATGATTCAAATAGCTTTTAAGCTTTTTGCAAACCTTGCACACCAGAGCACAAAGTCTCAGTGTGAGCTTTTGTGATCATCCAATGTCTGTCCTCAGTTGTCCAAAATTTCTTTGAACATCTTCTCCTCCTAAACCGGTTCGCCAATCTTGATGAAACTTGGCAGGGATATTCTTTGGGTCAAGCTCTACCACAGTTGTTCAAATAGATTAGGTCCACCCTTAATTTCCCTTTAGGAAAATCTTCAAAAATCTTCTCTGACAGCTTTCATAATTTGAATGTAGCATCATCTAGTGGACCTCTACCAAGTTTGTTCATATCAAACCCCTGGGGTCATATTTGGGCTCCAACCAGGCTCATCACTTTTTACATTGAATCAAAGTGCCAAAATCTTAAAAAAAAAAAATGTTCTCTAAAACCAGATGGCAGACAACTTTCATTTTTAGTAAGCAGCATCATCTATTGGACCTCTTCAATGTTTGTTTATAATCAAGACCCTGGGGTCAAATTCGGGCTCCACCTGGACTCATCCCTTTTCATAGAATCAAAGAGCAAAAACTTTAAAAATCATCTTCTCTGAAACCAGATGACAGACAGCTTTTATATTTGTTATGTAGCATCATCTAATAAACCTCTACCCAGTATGTTCATATAAAGATCCAAGGTTCATATTTGGACTCCACCTTTGTATATCCCTTTTAACATAGTAGCAAAGAGTGAAAATCTTCAAAAATCGTTTCTGAAACCTGTAAGCCACTGGGGCTATTGTCATGGCGATGTGTCCATCGTGCGTGCATCCGTGCGTGCGTGCATGTGTCCGGTCTTAAAGTCTTTCTTTAAAAATCTTCTCCTCAGAAACTACTGGATGAATTTCAACCAAACTTCAAAGGAATGATCCTTGGGTGACCCTCTTCCAAAGCTGTTCAAGAAATTTGGATCAAATGAAAAACATGGATTTAATGGGCATGGCTAATTTCCAAATATTATAAAGTGGGTTTTCTCAGATTCTAATTGATGGATACCAATTAAATTTTACATGAATGATCCTTGGGTGACCCTTTATCAGTCTACAAAAAGATATTGTGATCGGATGAAAAATATGCATTTTATGGGTGGAGGTCATTTCTCTATATGTTATACAGTGGAAACTTTGCAAATCATTTTCTCAGAATGAAACTGATGGATATTAACCAAATTTCACCGGAATGATCATTGAGTGACCCTTAATCAGTCTTCCAAAAATTATAGTGATTGGATGAAAAATATGTATTTTATGGGCAGAGGTCATTTCTCTAAATGTTATGTAGTGGAAACTTTCAAAATCATTTACTCAGAACATGTAACTGATGGTTATCAACCAAATTTCACTGGAATGATCCTTAGGCGGCCCTTTATCAGTCTACCAAAAATTTGTGTCATTTGATGAAAAATATGTCTTTTATGCGCAGAGGTCATTTCTCTATATGTTATATAGTTGAATTTTTGAAAATCATTTTCAACATCACTAGAATCCAAAATATCTAAAAATCTAGTCAAAACTTTAATTTGCTTTTACAAGAATTTTAAGCCTGTGGAGCGACTCAAGCCATTCATGGCTTTCTAGTTTCATTTCATGCATTGGCCAACCTTGGCCTTAGATGAATGTCTTCTAACAAATAGATTATTGCTTAGCTCAATACTTATAATGCAAGTTTTTAATGAATTTTCCTGCCAAGATATAACTGAAAAAATGTTGAGAGCGGCATAAAACTCCATTCAATCAATTAATCAATCATTAATGAATTTTCATAAATCTGTAAGGCATTAAGTGCCAGTTGAGCGATACTGGCCCTCTTGGGCCTTTTTTTTTTTTTCTTTTTTTTTTTTGTCCAGAGCTAATCTTCTGCATTAATGAGAAGATTTAAAAATAATTTGAGAAAGTTGTTCCCCTGTATGAAAACAAATTGATGGCTCAGCGCAAAACATTTGTAACTCCCTATAAACATATAGGGAGTCACAACTGTTTTGCACTGAGTCATCAAAATGTAATGCAAAGAAATTGTTTTGCTATGTCAACGGTCAAGTTCACAGAACAAGGTCTAAAAATAAGATTAGTCTTGTCCAGCCTGTATCTCCTAGTCAATGTTTTGAATTGATGAGTTCTATGGTGTCCATGGTCTAGAGGGTAGAGTGTCATCCTCTTTTACCCAAAGGTGCTGAGTTCGATTCCTGGGAGTGGGTTTCGATCTTGGTTCTTTCATTGGCCCATACAGGGATAAATCTAAGTTGTAAGAACTTGTTTCCCCATCGTAATAGTAGTTAAGACCTTACTGTTATCCATTAAACAATGGGAACAAATGGTTCCCTTTAAATTACTTAAAAACTTAAACTGACAAGTTTTCCCCCTCCCTCAAGTTTTATGGCTTATTGGCAGAAATCATTTTCTGATGTACCCACCCTTGTTTTCTATAACGAAAAACCATTAGAGATTTCATGATTCTAAATGACATCATTACGACGTCATCTGACGCATATTATCGTGATATTTATGCCCCCCTCCTTCTTAGATTTTTTTTGGGGGGGGGGGGGGGGGGAAGAGAGAAAAGAATCTGTTATTTGATTTTGTTGGAGTAAAGCTGATAGTGACTTCGTCTAGAAAAGAAAAGTACTTGCCAAAGTACCTCTACGTTCGTATTATTTAACATTTCAATTCTAGACTCTTAAGGTCAGTTTGTCTCATGCAAAATCTCATGACAGATCCTATACTCGCCTTCTTCACTTCAGTTGGTTGGGTAGTTGTAAATCTAAGTGGGATTGACAGTTTGAGGATGGAAGCTGATGGTACAGTTACATCGTGATATTTACACTCCCTCTGATCAAAACCATTCTAAACCACTTGGCCCTCCATTCATTCCAAACACTTACTCAAAAACACCCAAAATTATTCAAATTGCTTTAACATGATCAAATTCCATTAAATTTGATCAAACTATTCCATGATTTTATTGGCTTGTCTGGATTTTAAAGTGTCTGGTCCCTGAAGTTACATAACCCTTTCCTGTTTTACAAATTTTGAGACCTGTCAAGACCAAATTCAAAGGTTATGCAGACGAAAATTTAAAGTGGATTTAATTTGACAAATAACCGTTCTGTAGGGTAGAAAATAGTGTGGAAAAAGAAGAAATTGCTTGTCAGAAGCAATTTCTTCTTTTTTCACAATGTTTTCTCAATCATAAAATCACAGGCACGTAAAAAGCAGGGATTAATTTAAACAGCGAAGGGATAAACAACGAAGTACGTAGATTTTATTAGAGGATTTAATAAGATATTGCACATTTATAACATGACCTTCTTTGCGGGAGTAAATATACCCCATTGAATTTTTAGCTACACTGGCTGAAAGCCACTGGAGCTATTCTCATGGCGATGTGTCCGTCGTGCCTCTGTCCGTCAATCTGTGCGTCCGTCCGTCTGGTCGTAAACTTTTTCTTTAAAAATCTTCTCCTCAGAAACTACTGGATGAATTTCAACCAAACTTCACAGGAATGATCCTTTGGTGATCCTCTTTCAAAGTTGTTCAAGAAATTTTGATCCAATAAAAAACATGGATATTTTGGGCGTGGCTAATTTCCAAATATGGTAAAAAGTGAGTTTTCTCAAATTCTAATTGATGGATACCAATCAAATTTTACATGAATGATCCTTTGGTGACACTTTATCAGTCTACAAAAAATCATTGTGATAGGATAGAAAATATGCATTTTATGGGCGGAGGTCATTTTTCTATATGTTATATAGTGGAAACTTTCAAAATAATTTTCTCAGAATCTAATTGATGGATATAAACCAAATTTTACTGAAACATTCCCTAGGTGACCCTTTATCAGTCTACCAAAAATTATTGTGATTGGATGAAAAATATATATTTTATGGGCGGAGGTCATTTCTCTAAAGGTTATATAGTGGAAACTTTGAAAATCATTTTCTCAGAATGTAATTGATGGATTTCAAACAAACATTTTTGGTATGATCTTTGGGTGACCCATTATCATGCATCCAAAAATTATTTTGATTGGATGAAAAATATGTCCTTTATGCGCGGAGGTCATTTCTCTATATGTTATATAGTTGAAACTTTGAAAATCATCTTCAACATCAGTAGAACCCAAAATATCTAAAAATCTAGTCAAAATTTTTATCTGCTTTTACAAGAATTTCAAGCCTGTGGAGCGACACAAGCCATTCATGGCTATCTAGTTTTGATATTACACAGTTGTTATTACACTAGTGGAATAACTTTGCAAATGAGCTCAGAGCGAATAGCAACACTATCTTGTTACTGCAAAAATGACGTCATAATGTATATATTGTCATCCACAATATCTTTAAAACCTTGGCTTTCTATACAAGCGAGCCTTAAAATTTATGAAACTATAATGGCAGAAATGTTCCTAGAGTGAAACCAAGCTTATATTGTTTTTAGCTCCACTGGCAAAAGGCCACTGGGGCTAATGTCATGGCGCTGTGTCAGTCGTGCGTCCATCTGTCTGTGCATTTTGTGCCAGTCGTAAACTTTTTCTTTAAAAATCTTCTCAGAAACTACTGGATGAATTTCAACCATACTTCACAGGAATGATCATTGGGTGACCCTCTTTCAAAGTTTTTCAAGAAATTTTGATCCAATGAAAAACACGAATTTAATGGGAGGGGCTAATTTCCAAATATGGTAAAACGTGAGTTTTTTATCCCCTGCCGAAAAAATTTTTCGGGGGGGGGGGGGGGGGGGGGGGGGGGATATTGTTTTTGCCATGTCCGTCCATCCGTCCTTCCGTCCGTCTTTCTGTCCGTCCTTCCGTCCCTCCGTCCGATATTCGTTTCCGCGCTATTTCTTGAAAACTATAGACCGGATTTCAATGAAACTTGGCACACAGCTTCACTACAATGAGGACATGCCCATATCGTCGGGGTTACTGGGTTCATCCATCAAATTTAGAGTAACTGCCCCTGACTGTTTAAGCCATATACATACATAGTGATATTCATTTCCGCGCTATTTCTTAAAAACTATAGACCGGATTTCAATGAAACTTGGCACACAGCTTCACTACAATGAGGATATTCGCATATCGTCAGGGTTACCCGGTTCGACTGTCAAATTTAGAGTTACTGCCCCTGACTGTTTAAGCCATATACATACATAGTGATATTCATTTCCGCGCTATTTCTTAAAAACTATAGCCCGGATTTCAATGAAACTTGGCACACAGCTTCACTACAATGAGGACATGGGCATATCCTCAGGGTTACCCGGTTCAACCGTCCAATTAAGAGTTACTGCCCCTGACTGTTTAAGCCATATACATAAATAGTGATATTCGTTTCCGCGCTATGTCTTGAAAACTATAGACGGGATTACAAAGAAACTTGGCACACAGCTTCACTACAATGAGGACATGGGCATATCGTCGGGGTTACCCGGTTCGACCGCCAAATTAAGAGTTACTGCCCCTGCATGTTTAAGCCATATACATACATAGTGATATTCGTTTCCGCGCTATTTCTTGAAAACTATAGACCGGATTTCAATGAAACTTGGCACACAGCTTCACTACAATGAGGACATGCCCATATCGTCGGGGTTACTGGGTTCATCCATCAAATTTAGAGTAACTGCCCCTGACTGTTTAAGCCATATACATACATAGTGATATTCATTTCCGCGCTATTTCTTAAAAACTATAGACCGGATTTCAATGAAACTTGGCACACAGCTTCACTACAATGAGGATATTCGCATATCGTCAGGGTTACCCGGTTCGACTGTCAAATTTAGAGTTACTGCCCCTGACTGTTTAAGCCATATACATACATAGTGATATTCATTTCCGCGCTATTTCTTAAAAACTATAGCCCGGATTTCAATGAAACTTGGCACACAGCTTCACTACAATGAGGACATGGGCATATCCTCAGGGTTACCCGGTTCAACCGTCCAATTAAGAGTTACTGCCCCTGACTGTTTAAGCCATATACATAAATAGTGATATTCGTTTCCGCGCTATGTCTTGAAAACTATAGACGGGATTACAAAGAAACTTGGCACACAGCTTCACTACAATGAGGACATGGGCATATCGTCGGGGTTACCCGGTTCGACCGCCAAATTAAGAGTTACTGCCCCTGCATGTTTAAGCCATATACATACATAGTGATATTCGTTTCCGCGCTATTTCTTGAAAACTGTAGGCCGGATTTTAATTAAACTTGGCACACAGCTTCACTACAATGAGGACATTTGCATATAGTCAGGGTTACCCAGGTCGACCGCCGAATTTAGAGTTACTGCCCCCTGACTGTTTAAGCCATAAACATACATAGTGGTATTCGTTTCCACGCTATTTCTTGAAAACTATAGCCCGGATTTCAATGAAACTTGGCAGACAGCTTCACTACAATGAGGATATGGGCATATCGTCTGGGTTACCTGGTTCGACCGTCATATTTAGAGTTACTGCCCCTAACTGTTTAAGCCATGTACATACAGAGTGATATTCGTTTCCGCGCTATTTCCTGAAAACTATAGACCGGATTTCAATGAAACTTGGCACACAGCTTCACTACAATGAGGACATGGGCATATCGTAGGGGTTACTGGGTTCGACTGTCGAATTTAGAGTTACTGCCCCCTGACTGTTTAAGCCAAATATACATACATAGTGATATTGGTTTCTGCGCTATTTCTTGAAAACAATAGTTTGATGTAGATAAGAGATAACCTGTACCTAAGTTTGATATTAACTCCATTGACAATGAAAATATGTTCGGCGGTTGATATCAATTCAACGAATTTGCTTATTCCAATATAAGGATACCAATCAAATTTTACATGAATGATCCTTAGGTGACCCTTCTATCAGTTTACCAAAAGTTATTGTGATCGGATGAAAAAAATGTATTTGATAGGCGGAGGTCATTTTTAGCTCGCCTGGGACGAAAGTCTCGGAAGAGCTTTTGTCATACCCGCGGATGTTGGCGTCAGCGTCGGTGTCGGTGTCCGCATTAGGTTAAAGTTTTTTATTTCTATAAATATTTATCCTAGAGGCTTTATTTTTTACAGAAACACTCATTAGGGCATAGGCTTTCATTTGAGACCAACATCCATGTCAAAATGACCTTTAGACTGTGACCTTGATCCTTTCAAAAAAATTTTAACCAAAAACTTTTACCAAATAAACTTTAACCTTGCTTATATTTTCTGAAAACTTTTAACAAGAGGCATCATTACTTCATATGCACACTTATTATGTGATAGGCTTTCACCAGAGACAAAGGTCCTTGACAATTTGACCTTGACCCTGACCCTTTGTTGACTTAGAAATACTTTAACCAAAAACTTTAACCAAAAAATTTAACCTTGCATATATTTTTTAATGCTCTAACCTATGGACATCACTACTTCATATATATACTCACCAGGCGATAGGCATTCACCAGAGACCAAGTTTCTTCACAATTTGACCTTGAGCTTTACCATTTATGGACTTAGAAAAACTCTGACCTAAAACTTTAACGAAAAACTTCAACCTTGCTTACATTTTCTGAATGCTTTAACCTAGGGACATCGTTTATTTCATTTACGTACTCATTAGGTGATAGCCTTTTGCGAGAGACCAAGGTCCTTGATAATTTGACCTTAACCTGACCTTTTATGAACTTGGGAAAAACTTAAACTGAAAAACTTTAACCAAAACTTTAACCTTGCTTATATTTTCTTGAAGCTTTAACCTAGGGACATCATTACTTCATTTACATACTCACCAGGTGATAGGCTTTCACCAGAGACCAAGGTCCTTTACAATTTTACCATGACCTTTTTAAGGACTATGAAAAATATTAACCAAAATACTTTAACCCAAAACTTTAACCTTGCTTATATTTTCTGAATGCTTTACCCTAGGGACATTTTTACTTCATACACATGTGTATATGTGACAAGCATCCAATAGGGCGAGCTATGTTGGCCTCTGACAACTCTTGTTCTATATGTTACATAACGGAAACTGAAAATCATTTTCTCAGAATGTAACTGATGGGTATGAACCAATTTCACTGGAATGATCCTTGAGTGACCCTTTATAAGTCTACAAAAATTATTATACCCCCTACAACGAAGTTATGGGGGGGTATACTGGAATCAGGTTGTCCGTCCGTCTGTCCGTCCATCTGTCCGTCCGTCCGTCTGTAGACATAATTTTGTGTCCTCTCTCCCACAGTTTTGGACCAATTTTGCTGAAATTTTTTCAGGTTGTTTCCCATCATATGAAGTTGTGCACCTGCAATTTTCATCCTGATCCAGTCATTAGTTTTAGAGTTATGCCATTTTGAACTTTTTATGGAAGGGGGGTGGAGTAGTCAAAATTTAAAATTGCAAAACTCAGTAACCATAAGGGGAGTAACCAAATTGGGTAATTAATCCTATCATATGAACTTGTGCACCTGCAATTTTCATTGTTTTGGGGTGACAAAGGTCAAGGTCACAGTAAATTTTTGTTTAATTTTCGTTTCCGGACTCTAAATCGAGAACCAAGCTACCTAGAATCATGAAACTCTATGTAAATGTTACTTATGAATCAAGGAAGTACCCTATTGTTTTTAGATCACATAGGTTAAAGGTCAAGGTCACATTAAATTTTTGTTCAGTTTTCGTTTCCGGACTCTAATTCAAGAACCAAGGGATCTAGAATCATGAAACTTCATACAATTGCTGTATATGACCTCAATATTTGTTACAAACACATCTTGCACTTAAAGCACTTACATTTTGACAAAGTGCTGGTGGGGGATATAAGTCCTCTTTGCGACAGTTCTAGTTGTGATTGGATAAAAAATATATACTCTATTGGCGGAGGTCATTTCTCTAAATGTTATGTAGTGGAAACTTTGAAAATCATTTTCTCAGAATGTAATAGATGAATATCAACCAAATTTCACTAGAATGATCCTTGAGTGGCCCTTTATCAGTCTACAAAAATATGCATTAGGGCGGAGGTCATTTCTCAATATATTATACAGTGGAAACTTTGAAAATCATTTTTTCTCAGAATGTAACAGATGGATATCAATCAAACTTCATTTGTATGATCCTTTTGGTGACCCATTATCATGCAACCAAAAATTATATGAATGGATGAAAAATATGTCTTTTATGGGCGGAGGTCATTTCTCTATATGTTATAGAGTAAAAACTTAGTAGAAAATTATTTTCAACAGCAGTTAAAACCAAAATATCTTAAAATCCAGTCAAAACTTTGATTTGCTATTACAATAATTTCAAGCTTGTGGAGCGACTCGAGCCATTCATGGCTTTCTAGTTAGTCAGATACAAATAAAGTAAAACCAAACAATCCTACGACAAGTCCCTTATCCTTTGTGCGATTTTTAGGGAGAATGCTTATTAATATGAAAGCTTTTTAAACGGCGAATGCGTGTAATTTGTATAACTTAAGGTGCAGTATTTAAGTAAAACCTTATAATGGGCGGCTTACATTACCATGGCCTCTAGTTCGTTTGCATTCAAGGGCATTTATGTGTTCACCTTTAATAAGGGTATCAAATTCAAGTCATTTGCTGCGCAATCAACTTAGGTATCTTACTTACAACTAGTTATGAAAGACAAACAATGTTTGGCGTAATACCACTTTCTGCCGATCTTCGCATGGCACTCGGATCATGAGAGGGCAAAGTCTATCAATTAAGCTTATTTGACTAGACAGGACGTTTTTGAAATAGAAAATATTCCATTGTCTTTATTCCAAACAAATATGGGCATATAATTGCTAAACCAACAAGGGTGTCAACCACCAGTACTTTCAATGCCTTGATTATGTTATGATATTACAAAGAGTTCTCTCTATGCGTATATTATGGCTCGACTAAAACATTTTTTTGTACCAGGAGAAAATTTTTACTCTTTAATTGTTTTCGTCTGCCTGCACAAAAGTATCGTCTTCATTTATTCCTTATCTGATATGTAAGCTTAGGATTATGTGATTTTTCTTGCACAATCTGAAAGCCTGGGTAGCCTGGTTGAAAACATTTTCGTATAATAGGTGAAGCGCACGTTATTTGGTACGTTTAGACTTTTTCAATTTCGCCGCAGCAATTACGTGTCTATATTTGTTCATATCATTTATTTCCAATTTATTTGCTATATATCGTAACGTTCGTGATTAAGGTCTGTAGAATTAGGTATTAGTTATAAGAACATTATGAAATTTTGAGCGTGGAAAATAAAATAGAAACGTTCAGCTATATAGGTAGATTTTGCACGGTTGTCCGTGAAATCTTCTTTTTCCCGTTAGATTCCCGTGTCATTTCTCCGAAAAAAGATAAAACAGGTTTAAACAATTGAAAAAAAAAACCCTTAAAATTTACCTTTCAAATGAAAGATGGTTGTGTTAAATCGTAAGGTTTACTCAAACATGTACTTTTATAATTGGAGGCAGGGATAAGGTGCAATTCCTATCATATAATATTTAAGATACCTGATATACCTATGGTAATGGACTCGGCGCCTACGTCAGAGATCAGTTTTGAAAATACACCTATAATTTGCATGGAAGAGGTAACACGGGTTTTCTCTCTATCCCAATTATTCGGTATAGTTATAACATAGTAGCTCCACTGGCCATAGGCCACTGGGGCTATTGTCATGGCCGCCGTGCGTCTGTGCCTTTATCTTTATCTTAAAAAATACTCTCCTCAGAAACTTATAAACTCGATGAATTTTAACCAAACTTCAAAGGAAAGGCTTTACTCATTTTTTACTTCGTACAAAATATACTTAAGGTCTAAAGTTCTGTCCGGTTGAGATCTGTTCAAAAAGCTTCCAATCTGAAAGATAATGTTTGGAACTAATGCTTAGCACTTTCGTCCCTATCCTCAAAATACTGGGACTGCTTTTGTCGGCTAAAAAAAGATGTTGATTTAGTCGATGTTAATGACGTTTTAACCTTTTTACAAGTAAACTACATAGCACAGTAAAGCCTTTCTGTATTGATGATAATCCAATAGGAAAACACTAAAAAATGGTAGAAAATTGTTTCTCTTTAGAATCCTTATTTTCAATTTAGCATACGTTTTTATTTATTTATATTTTTGCAGGTTTGTCGTTTGATTATGTTATAAAGACGTTTTCTAACATTTTTAGATTATCGAAACACGGATTGAATTAATAAGGCGTTGTTAATAAAACAGGTCGCGTTTTTAAGGACGCCAGAACAGTTTTATTTGACCTCTGTCATTTTTTTAAGAATAAAATATGGATGATGTCATTCAGATGAATACTGTTTACAAGTATGCACGATTTTTTTTTAACTTTATTCATTAAATTTTGCCCTCGCTTGGATTTGACCGAGTCGTAATTAGACAATCTAATGTTGTTTTTAAGTTGGAACGCGGAGCAATTCCAACTTAGATTTAACAAAACCGCAAAAAGAACCCAAGATAATTTCATTTCGGGTTTTTTGATATCACGTGAACAGGATGTGAATACACTCCGGCCTATTTTGTACATCTCAACTTGACACAGACATACAGTTTATTTCATCAAGAAGTAATAATGTTGAACAATTACACAACTATCACTTCATGTAAATTATTAACACGCTAATTTATGTTTTAAGCGAAATATTTTGAAACATTCGTACGAAATTATTAGTAGCAAATGCTTGCATTACTATATTTGGAAATCATGTGATAAATCAAGTCCAATAAAGTAAGCTATTGACAACAGCACTGTCCAATCACGTGATCTGCTTATTTGGTAATACGCGACCTGTTTTTCGTAGAATTGTGGCAATAGCACAAGCCAATCACGTGATCTGCTTATTTGGTAACGTCGCGACCTGTTTATCGTAGAATTATGTTACAGCTTGTTTTAGAGTTCTAGTTTCTCTTTCTGAACGAACATTTTACACACTTCAACAAAATACAGTAGTTCAATTATTCCGTAAACCATTATTAGAAACGCGCAAAATCTGCAGATTATTTATTTGTATTAACAACCCGATCCAGCAAATATTCTCTTTTTATTACATCTTTTGTACTTCTTTTGAAAAGATGGAACCCCATTTCCCAATCGAGCGACAATTTCACTTGATGGAGGACGCAGCAAGGATCGATGAAGGTATAGATCCACAAGTTTAAGTGATAGATCAAAGGTCAATTTTTTCTATACCTTTGATCATCCACTCTAAATTGCGGGTCTATAGGCAAACATTTATCTTCTCTTTTCTGCTTTTGTCCTTTTTCTTTAAAATTGCTTAGACATTAATTCACTTGTGCAAAAATACGCACGTGCGCAATCCTTTAAATATCATTGAAGATTTTCACAAGTTAACTACAGCCTTTGTTTTTGTCAAATATCTGAACGAGTTTACCAACCCCACGTGTTTTGCCTTCAGGGGACACGTTCAAGAAAGGTCCTACGACCAAAATTTGATCGTATCACAATCGTACGGTTGAAATTGGCTTTCAAGAAACATTTTTGGCTTTCAAAAAAAACATGTTTCGTTTAATTTTCGCATAAATTTGCGTTATTATATGCAATATGGTTGGAAAAGAATAAGTGTTTAACATTTCAGATGAAAAGTTACCTAAAGGCTAGTCTTGAATTTTGCGATTTTGACTGTGGAAGCATAGTATTTATTCGGATTTCATTTTTATACGCAGCTGGAGGCGGTCGTATATTGGCGTCATCTTCTCCGTCTGTCCGTCCTTCCGTACGTACGTCCACTTTTCTTGTGAGCACAACTCCTCCAAATTTTGTAATTGGATTTAGATGAAACTTTCACAGAATGTTCCTAATCACCTGACCTTGCGCATAAAGTAGCGGTTTGGTGAATTTCAGCCGCGTCATGGAAAAGAACCTTCATGTAAAAAAAATCTTGTTAACACAACTTCTCTCTCATTTATGGACCGATTTGGATGAAACTTTCACAGAAAGTTCCGAGTCACCTGACCTAGTGCCTATTGTGATGGTTTGGTGAATATTAGCCGTGTCATAGAAAAAGAGGCCTTCATTTGAAAAATCTTGTGAACGCAACTCCTCCTCCATTTTTGGACCAATTTGTATGAAACTTTTACAAAATGTTCCTAGTCATCTGACCTAGCGCATATTTTAACGGGATTTGGTGATTTTTTTTTATCAAAAGTCGAGACGTATTATGTGATCACCTGGGCGGGAGGCGTCAGCTTCGTTAGTGGCTTGATGTCATAGTCTATTGAATGCATTCCAACTTATCAGTACTTTCAGTACTTTGATTATTATGTCGGTTTATTGTTTGACCGAAGTTCAAAGTTTTGTTTTACAAAACCACTGTAGATTGGAAGGTTTAACTGTTACTTTACAACAATAGAACATTTTTTCAAGTTCTGTACGTCATAAGAAATATTTTGCCTCATTTGCATATTCGTGAAACTGAACACGACTTTTGTCCATTAGTATACATGTCTCGAAATAGAAAGTTTGTGTTTATCAATTGTTATTTATACCACCAATATAATAATTATACAGTTTCATTTGGAATAAAAGATATTTGAAATTTGAGTAAATATTAAGTTGGGCTAAGAAAAAAACCTTCAATGCTTTTCGTAGGACTTTCGAGAAAACCCATGGGTTATCAAGCCGCGACATCTGTAATATTATCAAAAGGGAGTATCCTTCAATGGATCATTTCACCCCATTTGATATTATACTTGGGGTAACCGGCCACGAGGGCTAGTGTCATGGCGCTGTGTCCGTCGTGCGTCCGTCCGTCCGTATGTCAATACGCCCGGTCGTAAACTTTGTCTTTAAAAATCTTCTCCTTAGAAACTACAGGATGAATTTCAACCAAACTTCACAGGAATGATCCTTGGATAACCCTCTTCCAAATTTGTTCAAGAAATTTTGAGCCAATGAAAAACAAAGTTTTAAAGGGCATGACTAATTTCCAAATATGGTAAAAAGTGAGTTTTCTCAGATTCTATGGAATATGGAAACCAATTAAATTTTACATGAATGATCCTTGGGTGACCCGTGATCAGTCTACAAAAATCATTGTGATCAGATGAAATAACCTCGTTGAATAATTTTGATATTGCACGGGTGTTATAACACTAGTGGAATAACTTTGCAAATGAGCTAAGAACGAGTAGCAACGCTATTTTGTAACCGCGAAAATGACGTCATAATGTGTATATTGTGATGACAGTTTTAAATAAGTTTCGCGGAAAATTGAAATGTTGAATTTCAAGAATTTTGACGATTCATCGCAAAATCGGGTCATATTATGAATAGAATATATAATTTGTTGTCATAAAATACAGAATTAAATACATGTATATTAAACTCGTCATCTAAAACACAAAAAAAAACTCGGCGTAGCCTCGTTTTTATCTGTTTATAGATGACGAGTTTGATAATTTCAGTATTTCATGTACGCCTTTCATTTAGCGAGCTTTGTCACTCGTGAAAATAAAGCTTTTGTTGTTCGCCGAGTGAAAGATAAATCGATTTTACGTTAATTCCCGCTAAAATCTCTTTTCATCAACTGTCCAGCACATGACAGTTGAGCGTAGTCATCCGTAGGCGGTACTCTTGTAACTAAGTTTCAATATCGGGGGGAATTAGAATTCAGAGACGGCACAGGATTAGGTTTATCATTAGAAATTTTATCCGGCTTTTTTTGTTATGACTTGGTTTTCGCGTATGAAAAACATATTTCATACATGCATGTTTTGGCTTCTGAAAGTATGAGTAATTCTTTTTCGGAAAGGCCAAGCAAATCAATTTGCCGGGTTGATGTGATTCCAATATACTCTCCAAGGCTTATAACACGACACAAAAAAACTTCGATTTCCTGGCTTAAAGTCACTTTTTAAAATATTTCACTCAGATCGCCTAAGCTATGGTACCTAATAATGGATTGCGTTCCGTTTTTAGCTCCACTGGCTGAAAGCCACTGGGGCTATTGTCATGGCGTTGTGTCCGTCGTGCGTCCGTCCGTACGTGCGTCCGTGCGTCCGGTCGTAAACTTTTTCTTTAAAAATCTTCTCCACAGAAACTACTGGATGGATTTCAACCAAACTTCACAGAAATGATCCTTGGGTGACCCTCTTTCAAAGTTGTTCAAGAAATTGTGATCCAATGAAAAACATGGATTTAATGGGCGTGGCTAATTTCCAAATATGGTAAAAAGTGACTTTTCTCAGGTTCTAACTGATGGAAACCAATTAAATTTTACATGAATGATCCTTGGGTGACCCTTTATCAGTCTATTAAAAATTATTGTGATCGGATGAAAAATATGTCTTTTATGGGCGGAGGTCATTTCTCTATATATGTTATAATAGTGGAAAATTTGAAAATCTTTTCAACATCAGTAGAAGCCAAAATAACTAAAAATCTAGTCAAAACTTAGATTTGCTATTACAAGAAATTCAAGCCTGTGGAGCGACACAAGCCATTCATGGCTTTCTAGTTAGCACATGTGAGCACGAAGTTCCCAAGGTGGGCTATTGCGATCGATCAATATTCGGCGTCTGTCAGTCCGTCCACAACTTTAAAAGAATCTTTTCATTCTATAGTATCCTTCTGATTTCAACCACACTTCACAGATATCATCCCTAGGTCAAGGGCTTTCAAAATACTTTTAAAAGAGGGATCAATGCAGAACTCTGGTTGCCATAGCATCGGAGCGGAAAAAATAATGAAAAAAAAATCTTCTCCCCCCTAATCAGTTATACCTATGGCTTTCATATTTGGCTTGTAGCATCACCTTTACTAGTCTTCCAAAATACTTCAAATAATAGCTCCACGTTGAAAATAAGCCCCATTTTATTGTATGGTTGGTTTCTCGTTTTGTTGTCATGCATATGACAACTCAAAACCGGAAGCCAGCATTGATATTCTTACTGGAAGTGCAATTAGAATTTTTTTTTTATATATATTTTTATTTTTTGTGAGCGATTTCGGCTGGTTTTGTTCGTTTGCGAATAAATTCTAAGACGTTCTTAACTGTAGTATAGGTGTTTTTGGCTTGACAAAGTTGTTTTTCTAATCACATACAGTAAAACTTGTATTAAGCGACCAGGAATGGTACCACCAAAAAGCGGTCGTAAAAGAAAATGGTCGCTTAATACACGTATTGTTTAAAAATAAGAAATCAAATATTTATAACATTGCGAACTTCTCAAGAATCATATGGCGTAAAAACTCATCAGAATCGTCTTATTGAGACGATTCTGGTGAGTTTTAACAGCAAATGATTCATTTACAATATTTTTATACCAGTAATATCTATTTTTCAGATATTTCAATTTAATGAAAGCGGTCGCTTAATAAAAATGGTCACTTAATAGACGTGGTCGCTCGGTCAAGATTGACTGTATTTGTTATTACAGAAATTATTGACTTGAAACTTGTTATGGGTGTTATCTTTCACGGGAGCTTTTCATATGCCCAAGGCCAATAATTCATGAGGTATTTTGCAAGAATTGTGCATTTGTATTTTTTTCATAATCTAGAACTTGCAGCTGATCGTTTACCTCTGCATCGAAAACTCTTTTTTGTTTAGCAAACTGGAAATGGTGTACAATATTTTAGCGAAAGGACCGACACAAGGTTAATGCGAAATGCATAAGATAAATAGCCTGGCCTAAAACGCATGTTTTCCAGGGAGAATGAAAGTACGTAATAAAATAGCTCGAGTACCCATCCTTCCGAGTCATAATGAATTTGTGAGAGGTTCCTTATACACCTCGACGAAACAAAATTCGGTTCTAAAACAGACTTTCTATTTGTTCAAACAGAAAATATTTTTTTTTTTAATCAAATAAGCTTTCATTCGAAATTTTTTAAAGAATTGTCGAAGTTTGTATTTGATAATCAAATCACATTTTGCATTAACTTATTTTGTTTCTTATATAATTTTGAACGTTCACTGTTGAATCACGGACGACTATTACAGATTTTCGAGAATGGTATGTACGTTTATAATAAGTTTTATGTTTCTTTAAAAATCTTATTTTGCACTTTATTGGGAAAAGGTAAATATAGACTTTCAAGCCCTTCAGCATTAAATTCCATTTCACGGTTCACTTTGTATCGTCATCGTTTTCCTAATCATTATTTCCTTCTCCTTGCACCTTAAGGAAACGCGTCTGAAATTTTATATGTTTTTACAATTATTTTGTCTATAGACTTATATTTATGGAATATCTTTATGTCGTCATTACTTTCCTGTAACTATCCAGCTCTGACAATAGTCGAGCATCGCAAGCAACTGACTGTGTACCTGAAATTGATCGTGCGTTCTTACAAGTCGAACGGTCTTAAAAGTCATACACCCGTAAATATTATAGATGCACTCGTTCATTTCATTTCATTTTGGTGAACAACAGAAGCTATATTTCAACGAGTGGCAGAGCCACGAGTGAAAATATGGCTTTGATGTTCACAAAATGAAAGATGTATCGATCTTACACGAGCAACAAACGATTATTAATTTCTTTTCGTGTTTTCGGAACAAATTACATAAAGTGCGTCAAGTTTGTCACGTTAATACTAGGTAGCATCCGCAGCTGGTAGCGCATACGACCACCTTCGACGGCATTTAAAAGGATGTACTATTCATTGCGTCCAGTGTTACATCTTTGGTGAGCCGCCGTCATAGCGCAGTTGGTAGCGCGTCGGACTGTCAATCTAGAGGTCCCGGGCTCGGTCCCTGACGGCGGCACTCATTCTTTCCGACTATTTGTCTCTCACCAATGGGTTGATAATTAAAGACCTATGTGAGATAGCAAATGGAGGCTAGGAAATGATGTAATGGTAGTGCTGGCGAGAGAAATACCAGGAATCCATTGTTTGTGCTCCAGCCGCCGCGATATAACCGAAATATTTTTGAAAGCTGCATAAAACCCGCTTCAAACAAATCAAAACCAGACAGCTCCGTCCTGACGTTAAGAGATCTGATTATTGGGATTCGCTCAGATAACGTCTAATAAAGTGAAATGAACTGAAACTGGTATAATTTTTTGATAATTTCACCGGTTCGACAATGAGATTATCAAATGATAATCTACCTTTGTTTCTCGACAAACCACAGAAAAACAGTAAAGAAGGAACACCGATCCCTTCAGTTAGACATTACTGTAGGGAATAAAACTGGGCGTTATTTCGATAAAGTTCACGTTATCAATAGGTTATTTGAAAACAATCGATTCTACATGTACAAGAAAAAACTATTTTCGACCAATCCCTGCATGATCTTGCACCCTTTCTGAACCACAGGATATACTGACGGGTGAAAGGACATCATTTATACCAGACCTATTATTGAACTACCAGAACGATGGTTGTGCGTCTGTTCTGGCCTTTTATTACCATGATCAAAAATTATACCATATGGTTTTTTACCATCCCATTCGTAATAATTTCAAGTGAGCAAACGTTTCATAAAGAGCATAAAGCACACTTTCAAGTAGTCTAAAATTCCTACAATGTTCGGGCCAGAAATAAGTTGGCCCTTTGACTTTATCTGTTCGTTTGTTTGTTTGGTTTTTTTTCGGAAACCGTCCGAAATAGCTTACTCCAGCAAAAACTGATAGCTTTACGTTCAGGGTTAAAATGAAAATAAAATTAAACGTTAAAATTCAGTTTCTCCGTAGCATTACTTTTACATGAATGCTTTGAATTCACATGGCAAATTTGATCCAGTTGACGCGCCAAATTTAAGCTCTCGGTTAAATGTTAATTATTTAAAAAAAAAACCAAAAAAACTTGATCTATTTTGTCCAGATCATTCATTTAATATTTATTAACTGATTTCAAAATTATTTGGCACAATAATGACAAGATGGAGCTTTTAAAATTACTTTTGTTCAAGATAATGCCAAAAGAAACTAGGCCTATTGGATATTTCTAGGTTCTATGTCACAGGTCAAAGTCAAGTAGTAAAGCCGACTTTTTTTCGGAATACTGCTCTAAATTGAAACAAAAATTTAATCACATTAGTAGGTTTGCCACTAGAAGTAAATTATAAAAGGTCCACAAGAGTTCAATTTTGAGATGAAGAATGTAAATGGTTATTTCATGGAGGTATGAAACTAAAAACATTATCCCACTGTATGAATATGCGTAGCGGATTCATACATATGTTTGATTAATTTCATTTCTACGTGAAATCAATATTGAATAAATACTTTTTGCATCTTTTATAATTTAATACCATTGAGCTAAAAAGAAAAGATTTATCCCTCATAAGATGGATTCTTTAATGGGACTACATTTTGCGGAAGCATGCAGAATGGCTGTGTACTAAAAATTGTTTCAATATTTATAAATAAAACCAATGTTTTTAGCCAAACAGAAACCACGAAAATTGGTGGAATCATCTCAAATGAAATTATTTTCAAATACAATTTCTAATAAAGAGTAATATGAAATGAGCTATGTCGAGAGCAACAAATATTCACTTAAAAGGGATAGATAGAAATACTTTTTAAAAACCTGTTTTCTAACGAGTAAAACAATGTCATGGCATTAGGATTTTTGGAAAACTAAAGGTAATACTTCTCTTTAATGTACGTCGATATCGCGCAGCATAGCTTCGTATAGATTAATATATCAATTGATCCATATGCGTGTACTTCATATACGTATTTTCGAAGATCTCTAGGGATCTTTTCAAACCATGTGTCTACACAGTTTCAAAAATGTATCTACACTGGCCTGTTTCTACACTGGACCCTTGTTTATTTACAAAAAAAAAACTAAAAAAAAAAACAAAAAAAACAACACTTTCCACAATGCTTTTTTAGAGCTTTCAAAATTTGGAATAATTTGTGGGGGTTTAGGCTTACGATAGGTCGAGGGACATTGGTGATTTTATTATTGTAATAAATCCAATATTCTGGAATGAATATTGGGATCACCGCTTCAATTTCGGTTTTTGATTATCTCCCAACTTTATCTATTGAATCCATCTTGTGTAATGACATCGGGAGAAAGCAATGGGAAAATAAGAAAATCGGACATTTTATGTTAGTTACAATGTCTCTTGTTAAACACCATCAGTGAAATTTAACCTGTTATTTTTGCGGTTGAAAATGTACTTTCACTTTATTGTTGTTCACGTCCACCATCTTGTTACAACGGACACTTTTTTACTACACTGTACCAGGTATAGGTAGATTTTGCGCGGTGAGCCGTGAAATCAACTTTTTACCGTTAGATTCTCGTGCCATTTGTTCGAAATAGATAAACCAGGTTAAAATAATGCATTAAGAATTTTTAAAATTTATCTTTTAAAACAACGTTATTGCTTGTCTTAAAAGATAAGGTTCACCCAAACATGTACTTTCACAATTTCAGTAAGGGGCCAGGTTAAATTCCTATCATTTACTTTTAAACTATACCCGATTCACCTATGGCAATAGACTCGGCGCCTACGTCAGAGATCAGTTTTGAAAATACACCTATATACGACTGTACTATTATATAAATGGCTTTTTATGCCTGCGCTAACCAATCATACGGTAACTAAATTCAACTACGAGTAATTCGTTGAAATTGTGGATTTTTATTACCATGTTTATTTTCAATGTAGCTGTTTATCATATTTATTTCTTGATTTTGGATTGTTTGAGTGAGCGAATGAACGGAGCACTGAGTAAGCGAATGGTTTTAATTAGAATGAGAGTCAATTTCAAGATATTCTTAACCGTGCTCTTGGTAGCCTGCGCAACCCATTTTACGCACTACCCAGATTGTTGCTTTTCGCCTGGCGAATCGCATATTTTGTCTTCCGTGTTACATTCGGGTTAAGTGCTACAAGGGGTATCTAAGAAATCAATGAATAAGATATTTCCCAGAACTATTTTTTCTCACGATCTCGTCTGCTCCAGGTGATTAACCAAGAGTAAACGTATCCATACGCATATATGACATTAATACCCAGGTGCAGCATCAGCCCTGTGTTCAGTAGACAAAACGGTGCAAGAATTTATCCAATTATACCCCGCTTTGCACGTACACTTGCGTGCAAAGCGGGGTATAATTGGAAAACTTTTCACACCGTTTGGTCATAGTGAACGCAGGGCATAAGTCAGCCTGCTTACCTCAATCGGTGAAGCACCTGACTCCAAATAAGTGAGGGTCGACATCTTGGGTTCGATTTCAAGGCTTGCACATTAACAAACTTATTGTCTTTCGGATGAGACTTTAAACAGAGACCCTCTGTGACGGTGCTTTACATCGAGCGCATTTAAGAACCATGGCTGATCTAAACAGTAATTTCGTCATGTATCCTTGCACTATCCCTCGTAATAACTAAACGTCTTTGCGTGGGGGGGGGGGGGGGGGGTTTCATATTGGCATATGCAAAGGAAGCGACTATAAATAAACGAATGAATTCTAGCGCTTCTTTAATATATTTGGCAAAATTGATTAATTCTTTCTTATTGTTGCTGTTAAATTTAAGTGTCATTTTGTATATACTATGACGATGGTTTTACTTTTTATTAATATGTGTTCGTCTTATTTCTATATAAGCACTACAGTATAAAACGAAGTGGTATTTGTCTTCTATTTCGTTACTTTACACAATTCGCAAAAAATACAAAAAATCACAAAAATGCGCATCAATCAAAATATACCATTTCTTAGATGTTCACAACCGTCTTGTCACACGTAACTTACTACTAGATCGACCTACTGGGGAAAATTAGTTGATAAATTTCTGGTTCAATAAATATAATTCTAGTTCCAAATCTGATCGCCTACTGGGGAAAATTAGTTGATAAATTTCTGGTTCAATAGATATAATTCTAGTTCCAAATCTGATCGCAGCATATTATCTACAGATTATCAATCAATTTTTGTTTGATGCTTATGTGTCACAGCGAGCATATGTGACCCGTCACGGAAAAAGGGACCATCTGGAAACTCTGTAAAATGACTATTTGAAAAAGAGATTTGGACCAGCATTGGTCAACCAGAGGTCGCAATTCGAAAATTCTTTCACTGGAAGATAGATTAAACATTCAAGATTCAGAAAATAAGCACATGGCGAAAAGTTTCGAGCCTAGTCAGTCTGCGCAAACCGCGCAGACTAGGGTCGACACTTTACGCATTACCAAGATGGTCCCTTTTCGCGTGACGGGTCACATATCGTTCCTTCGGGACAATTTCTTTTCTATCTTATGAACCCGCTTTCTGCAGGGTGACTAAGCATGGGTAATTGCTGCAGACGAAAAACACATTTAGCGCCAGGTGCTAGGGTCTCATAAACGTCTGCTAAAATCATAATAACTCACGAAATGGAATGCGCAAAAATTGTTACCGCCGTCTTGTAAATTGTCTTATACTCTGTTTTAGACATTAATTATCTCTAGATAATGTGTCAATGTGTGAGAGAGGGACTAGTTTCATCAAAGCATTAAAGACATATTTTTGTCTTAATGATGACTTCCGAAACAGTTACAACAATTATCACTTTACATAGGTATCGATATATTGGTGATACTAGATTTTTGTCCTAAATATGTGGCAAGTCACCGGTAAGATAGAAATGCGTCTTAAATACTTTAGTGAAACCAGCACATGCGTCCTACGAAAAGCTACCTCTGTAAATATTTTCGACATAATCATTCTGTATATGAAGTTATAGACTGAGATCAGCCTGAAAATTCATTATGACAAAGTACTATTAGCTAAATAAAAAATAAGCCCTAAACTGGGCACTGCTATGAAAGTTTCAGGAAAAAGAAAGAAAAGAAAAGAAGAAGAAAAAACAGATATATACATAACTTTCTCGAACAGCATTTCTGATACAAATCGCCATGTGCGAAAAACATATGTTTGGCTTATCAGCAATATTTGTCTGCTTAAAAATTTCTACTACTGCTGTCGTATACTATCAGCCGAATGCTACTGGAATTTTTGGGTGCACGTGCCCTATCAACATCACCTGTCCGTTCACGTTATAACTTGACAAATTATAATAAAATCAAAGTACTGACAGTTCTGATAGAGTCGAAAACAGTCTTCCATACAATTTAAACAATTATTCCAATGCTGTGCACGGTTTATTCCTCTTGTATATGAAATGTTGGTAGTCATTTTAGACTAAGATCAGCCTATACAGACATAAAGTCTTATCCCACACACACCGTCTCCTTTCTTCTTTTTCATTTTTGAAAAAAAAAAACTATTTCAGATGTTCCCAAAATAAGCAATTTGATTGAAACAAAAAATTTGCAGCTGAGACCAGATAACATTAATATTTTAGCCACTTACAAGTTATTCTATTTATCATGCAATTATTTTTATAATAAATCAAAGAAATTCTGGTGAAGTGTATGCAAATTGATTCTTTTGATTTAAAAAAAAAAAACCTGCCTGATATCTTTTTATGTTATCAGATGATATCAGGTCAATACAGGCTTCATTACATGATAAAAAAGACAAAAAAAAGTTGCGAAAAAACGTAACCCCATTTGTAAAATGACGTCACCTCATTTTAACGTCATTCCCACATTATTACATAATGGTGTAAAACGCATATGTGAAATAAGAAGATTTACATATTACTTTTTTGGCAATAAAATTCATACGTCATGTGTGTACACAGATAGCTCCGCCCATCTATTACGTCATACGTCATCTTAAGCGAGTGCAATATTTTTTGAAGCCATATAACCCTCGAGCTTTACGACGCGCCTCGTTTTCTGTTCTCCCAACGCCAATATCATTAATGACTTATTAATTTTACATCTAGAAAATGTAATTTTACTATTTAACACCCAGAAACGAACATTTATACTTATTTCAGAGTTGTGATTGTGTTATTTCATGCAAGGCATCGAAGGGTTAAGAGAAAAAAATCTCTTCTTTTCCCCGAAACCATTTGTTATTCAGGATACCATGATAATTCCGTTGATCTTTGTTCAAAGGAACCATCAATTGGTTTCAAAGGTTAACTTACAAGTTGTTCTGTTATGCATCATTAATTAACTTTCATTTAACAGCCACAGACAATGGACTTATTCCAAACATTGTTCCTCTTTGTATAAACGGTATTAACCACGCCTTATTTCGTGAGAAAATGGCTTTTACTGAATCGATATGACTGAAAAGATAAATTAACTCGAACAAAAATATACACATATGAGAAAGCGTTGAAACTAGTCAGAAAGCGAATATTTCGTAGACTGACTCATGATTTTTGTAGAATTTTCGTAATTGTTTAATAGACAAGAAAGAAAGAAAGAAAGAAAGAAAGTGAAAGATGCGAGCCCGGTTTTTAGCTTCACTTGACGCAGACCACAGGGGCTATTGTCATGATGCTGTGTACGTCGATTGTCCGTGCGTCAGTGCTTCCGTGCGTCGGGTCGTATTTTTTCTTTAAAAATCTTCTATTCAGAAACTACTGAATTAATTTCAACAAAATTACACCGAAATGATCCTCTAGAGACCCTTTATCAGTCTACAAAAACAAATTGTGATTGGATCAAAAATATGTCTTTTATTGGCAGAGGTCATTTCTCTATATGTTCTAAAGTGGAAACTTGGAAGGAAAATATGTCCCTTGCGTAAATTAAACAAATACATAAATAATCTAAAAGTTATTTTCAACGAAATCCCATTTTATGAGTATTCTGCGTTATATTTCCACCGCCAGGGTGTAGCTAATCCGTGACGTAATAAGTCTAGTTTACTTTTCAGTTGTTTAGGTTCTTTCAAAAGTTAGCCACCAATTGCCGTGGACGCGTGTAAAAACGGGATCTGGAAACGAAAAGGGTAAACGTGTGTGCCAATATGAGCGACGCCCCCAGAAGACGATTAGTTGTTACATGCGATAGTGCAAGGATTAGAACGTAAATCATCCTAAATGGTATTTAAAACTCGTCTACAAAACGCAACATAATTCGAATCGACATTTGTTAGAGCCCTGTCTTTTTAATTGAAAAGAAAACAAACGAAGTTTTGCATATTTCAAGATAAGCTATCTTTTCTATTTAGCTCTAAAATGAAAATAAACAACCTCGAGACTGCACATCATTTACATATGTTTACGTTTAATTTACTCGGTAAATACATCATTAAACACGTGCGCTGAATATATTTTTAAAAGAATAACGCGATTTAGTTTAGTTTCGCAAATAAGAGTGGGTTATCAAAGGCCAATCTTGTCTATACATGTACAATGTATAGACAAAAGTGACCTTTGATCACCCACTTAAACCTGTGGATCTATATTAAGAACAATTTTGAAAGACTACGAAGACATTTGAGCCTGCGTGTGACATTTCCAACAATTTGCAAATTAGAGTGAGTGATCAAGGTCAATTTTGTCTATACAGGTATAGACAAAATTGGCCCTTGATCACTCACTTAAAACTTGTGGATCTATACTAACAACAATTTAGATAGACTGCGAAGAAATTTGAGCCTTCGTTTGACATTTCCAACAATTTGCAAATTAGAGTGAGTGATCAAGGTCAATTTTGTCTATACAGGAATAGACAAAATTGAGTTTTGATCACTCACTTAAACTTGTGGATCTATACTAACAACAATTAAGATATAATGCGAAGAAATTTGAGCCTTCGTGTGACATTTCCAACAATTCTACGTATGCTTGAGGCACAAATTTGAGCCGCCCTGACAACCACGCTGCGTTAAATTAAAATTCCCTTGCTGCCTGAAGAGGGAATATGACATTTTTTTCATCTATAAAGCACATTGTAGAGACTCTCAGAGTCTTAACTTTGCACACAGGTAAAATTGTTAGAAATGTCACGCACAGGCGCATTTTAAATCTGCAAAAAAGTATAATTCAAATGTCATATGGTAAGGATCATACGCCGTTGCCATGTGTTTTTTCTTCTTTTCTGAAAGAAGTAGTTGGGAGTCAAACCTTAAAATAGCAAACAAATTTTCATTTCGATATACTTTTATTAATTTTAAGAATCTAGTTAGGTTTGGAATTTCTAAAAAAACGTTCTTTGAAAACAACAAAATATGCCTTTAAAATAGATATAGCAAACAGACATAAGCAAAGCAACACATTACAAACATGGGGGTGCAAGAAAACCAGAAAGCAAGTAAATGTTTAACCGGTAGACTAATGAGCTAGAACTTACAAAGAACTTAATTACGTTAACAAAGAACTTGCGTCTATTTAGACCAGATGTTGATGAAACAATTCATTAACTTTTTTGTAGACAATTCACATCAAAACGTAAATTACTTCCCATCGCATATAAAGAACTGTTCGACATAAGGATGAAAACGTTTGTAAAATACTACGCCGTTAAGATATGTAATCTTGTGAAGTGGTATCAAAATCGCCAAACGTTAGCTAACGTTTTGTATCCTTAACACAGTTCTGGTTTCGTCTTTCGTTATTTTAAATCGAGGTCGGAAGTCAATGAGTCCCGCAATTGCGCATATTCTAAGATTTAAAATTCTTTAGATCAAATCTGATTTAGTTTTTGAAGATTTTTTTTGTGTGTGTGTGTTAAAGCTGAACGACATATTTCTAGTTATATGGTATCAGCCCTGCGTTCAGGATGACCAAACGATGCAAATAGTTTGCTAATTATACCCGCTTTGCACGCAAGTGCACGTGCAAAGCGGGGTAAAAATGGAAAACAGTTCGCACCGTTTGGTCATCCTTAACGCAAGGCAGGATAATTTTTATAAGTATTAAAATAACATTGCTCATACGTTTAAAGAAAAAGTATATAGTACTTCCCAATTGGATATGAAGGTCTGTCAAGATATTATTTCCCTAAACAAGACCTTTTATAGCGTTAAGGAGAGATGATGCAGTTTTGGGGAGACAACTGGCCTAGAAATGGATGTGATGGGGAGCCTTTTTAGCGTTTTAGACCCGACCTTATTTATTTTGTTTAGAGTGACGCCCCCTTTTGCTCTTTAGAAAAAGAAAGTACGAAAGGTCAAAATGACTTACGAAATCGATCGATTTTAAACCGCCCTGCGTTCAGAATGAAAGCGTTAGCGAAGCCCCTACGAAATGATACCTCGCTTTGCACGTCATCTTCACGAGTCAAAGGATGTCGAATCAATAGCTTCTTCTCGAATACCGAGCGATATTCGATCTTAAGATAACCAAACTTTCGTAACCCTTGGTTCGACAAGATGTTTGCACGTATTTGCACGTGCAAAGCGGGGTATCATCTCAAAGTGCTCGCAAAATGTTTTTACATCCTCAACACAGGTCAGGTAAGGAAGATAAAATCTGTTTAACCGAAAATGACGTCTTTTCACAATATAAGCAAATAAAAAAGAGTCTTTATCAGTTTGGACGCCAAGTACTGTCCAGCAGTCAAAAAAAAAGCAAAATCTGCAACAAGTGTTGTTTGGCCAACATTTTGAAATTGTAAGAAATGACCCCGCCTCCCCCGGAGTTGTAGCTAAACCCCCGTTTTATAACCCTCTATCCGCCATTAGCGTAACCTAGTGTGATTATCAGAAATACTAGTCGTCTAGGATATCAAGGGAAGTAACAATGGCTTCCCAAATCAAGTGACTGAATTAAATAAAGGGGGTACTGTACTTCAAACCAATGAAATTGACATAAAATGCCTGGATACATATACTTTTCTTTGTTGATTTTAGTTTTACTATAGTTGATCTTAATTTCTAAAAATGTATTTCAATTTTCACGTCCTTGCTTATTTGACCCCAAAGAAAAAATTTCCCTTTTTATCCTTGAGGAGCATTTAAAGTAAGACCTCAATCTTTCAGTCAGTTTTGCTCTAACTAGAAATTATATATTATATCTTGATGTTCATCATATCTAAAACTATAATTACAAGTTGAATTAGCACATCAATGTTTAAATTTGTCGGCGTAATAAACAGTTATCTTGGATATTTTCGAAAATATGACCATCTTCGGAAAAATGTTCATATTTGCAAAATATGCGTGGAAAGCTATGTTGAGTTTTTCACTATATGTGTGCATATATATGGTCTAAAACATACATCTTTTTCGAGGATATTGGGATACCCCCTGAAACTGCATCATACCACCTTAAATTAAAGCCATTACGTTCAAATTTTATCGAAGACGCTGGTTTGACAGTCTGCATTGCAGAAAAATCATTTAGACAACTTGCTGATCTACTTTTAATGTAACACTTAAAAATCTTACCAAGACGCTTGGTGGGGTCTATGATCAGTCAGCCCGATTAGCTCAGTTTGTAGAGCACCGGACTTCAAAACCATTTGAAGTTCGACGGCGTGGGTTCAAACCCGGGCTGGCACACTAACAAAAACTAATTGTCTTTCGGATGAGACGTTAAACCGAGGCCCCGTGAGACGGTGCTTTACACCGAGCACGTAAAAGAACCATGGCGGATCTCAGCAGTAGTTTCGTCATGTATCCTTGCACTATCCCCCGTAACCACTAACCGTCTTCTGGGGGCGTCGCTCATATGGGCATGTGCTACGGTAGCGACGATAAATAAACGGAAATACACACACTATTATCAGACAAATCTAATGCATACGCTGTTTGAAGTCCTTATTGAATAAACAAAAGACCGTTTGGGGTGCACAGTTGCTATCGTTTTGAAATGGCACATACATACCCAGATATGACCCGCCTAGCGAAAAGGGACCAAAAATAATACACAAAACAAATATTTGAGAAGAGCCATTTAGTCCCCTTAACGCGATGAATTTTATATCACCAGTAGGCGAAATACAGCTTTATTTCAGCTTAAGTTATAATTCTTGATTATTGCCTTGGCAGTGCGGAGCCTAAGTAACGCACTTAAGGTTAAAGTGAATCAGCTTTTATTTACAATTACACTCACTTACTTCTATCGATAATCGACGTAAATCACTTAAGACCTTAAAACGTAGATTGATTAAAAAACCTTCGTAACTTCAGCTTGCCTTAGCTGAAGTGCGAGGTTTTGGTAACAAAACGATGAAATGTGTTCACGTTCTCAAAGCACGTTCATCCTCTTGGTTTTAGATTACAGTTAGATACACAATAAATGCCATTTAGCTTTTGAAAGAACCCAATCTATTGAAAAAATAACCTGGTCAAATTACGCCACGGTAATGACATGCCCTGCCATGTGAATAATAACGCAGAATAAGAGGATTTTAAGCGACTATATACTATATTCAGGTATCTCGTATATCGTGTTAAGGGCTCTACGTTACATCAGGTGAAACATTACTAGTCAGCATTTCAAATAATTTACCGGTAATATTTCTCGCTTCTGTCAGTTTCAATTCCCCGAACTTAACCGTTAAGTGCAAAACCATGCACCACTCTAAATTAATGCACCAATGTTTGCCAAGAAAAATAATTTCAAAGCTCCTAGACAGTGCATTATTATGCAAACCGTCTGTTGCGTCGGTCGTTTTAACCCCTTTCTTGACAATTATTCTATACAAGTTGAATTGAGAAAGCGAAAGATAAGTTTTGGAAAGTTTAGAAGAAGGAACAAGGAAAAGCGACGGTTATAAAGAAGAAATTGCCTGTCATGTTTTCTCTCTGATTTGACAAAACTCTCTTCTCTCAAAACTTCACATCATAGCGCTCTAGTCTGAGTGTGTTTTTTTAGGAAAAATTGACGCGTATTCTCAAATAATCGTTGGGCGATGACAAAAATTGAACCTTTAAACAATCATTTGTGAGACCAGCCTTGCTTTCAAAATGGTAAATCGGTGCAAAATGTTTGCAAATTATATCCCGTTTTGCTCTTGTTCGACCTATTACAATCTAACATCAATAACATGCTGTTTTGGGGGTGTTTCTTGTAATAATTCACATTTCATTTCATTTCAGCGTGAATGTATTTCCGTACACGTTGGCCAGGCCGGTGTGCAGATGGGCAATGCATGCTGGGAACTATATTGCCTTGAACACGGAATTCATCCAAACGGTCTTCTGATTGGAGGAAAAACAACCAATGACGACGAGTCTTACAACACATTCTTCAGCGAGACCAGCCAAGGGAAGCATGTACCTAGGGCCGTCTATGTGGACCTAGAACCGAGTGTCGTTGGTGAGTCAGAAGAACATGCTCTGAAGCAGCCCTCCAAATGCCTGTCCTGCATTTAGGATGACATGGCGGTGTGAACTATTTGCGAATTATACCCCGCTTTGCACGAGCACTTTCGGGCAAAGTGGGTTATAATTTGCAAACAATTTGCACTGTTTTGTTTTCTTAACATAGTGCAGGAGTCTATAACGTCTACATTGCATAGTAAATTAATCTTTAGATGCGAATTTTTATTATTTTATTTTCTCGTTATTTTTATTCTAAATGTTATTTGTTTTCTCACTGAACTGAGTATTTTCGCGGAGAAGATAAATACAATTAGGACCATAGATTTGAAATGATTATAATACCACATTTATAACTACACATGTTACTTATGATGCTCTTTATTCCCACTACTTCAGACGAGGTTCGAACCGGTGACTTCAAGCAGTTGTTTCACCCTGACCAACTCATCAGTGGCAAAGAAGATGCTGCAAACAATTATGCACGCGGACATTACACTGTGGGCAAGGAAATCGTGGACCAAGTTTTGGACAAAATCAGGAAAATGGTAGGGTTTATTTAGTAAAAGATTTTCAATGTCCCAATTTTTCGAAATAGGGTCTGCACTATTAGGTTTCTAACACCAAAAGAAAACCAAAATAAAACTAGCCTGGATAAGTTTTAATAAGGGTTCTAATCATATGTGTCAAATAAAGCAGGCATATTGTATTTTGAATTATTCACTCGGGGCCCGTTTTACTAAACATCTTACGACCACTTTTTGTGTAAGCCAAAAATTAAAGTTGTTTCTTTAGTAACTAAATATGGAATTCTGCAATGCATCATATCATTGGAATCGTCTTCTTAAATTAGATATTACAATGCAGCAAGGAATTAAACCTCCAGTTGCCAATTGTGTGTTTGCCCTACGATCAATTTTGTCGTAAGAAGTTTAGAAAAACAGGACCCATAAGAGTACGTGTAACTTGATTTTGAACAATATTGAAACCTCTATTTTTTCTCTATTAGTTAGTTCAACTGGTCATTTTTGAAAGGTTTATATTTGTGTCAGTCAGTTAATTATGTTCTGCAGGCGGACCATTGTGCAGGCCTACAAGGCTTTCTGGTATTTCATAGTTTTGGTGGCGGGACCGGAAGTGGATTTTCATCCCTATTGATGGAGAAGTTATCAGTGGGTTATGGGAAGAAATCTAAACTAGAGTTTGCTGTTTATCCTGCACCACAGGTAAGTGTTTCATTTTAGGAAACATGTCAATAATCCAAATACAAAAATGGGTATTATTTGAAACCATGAATATATTCAACTGTAGTCGTCCATCGACTGAAATTCGAAGACTTTTACATGATGCAAATTCTAAATAACCATAAATAGGAAATGATTTCAAACATTAGAGAATTTATACATAAATAATTTCAGGTAGCATTGTTACAAAGTATAACAATTTCTAAGACTACTCATAAAAGCAACTTTCACAAATCTTTTTTTTTCACAAACTGTTTTTTGAAATCATCTTCATGTCAACTATACTTCAGTTTTTGGGATACTCGCTCACTGTGTTCAAATAGTTATATTGTCTATTATCTGTTTATTTTTTATCAGATATCAACAGCAGTCGTTGAGCCCTACAATTCAATCCTGACGACCCATACCACCCTGGAACATTCAGACTGTGCCTTCATGGTTGACAACGAGGCTATCTACGACATTTGTCGACGAAACCTTGATATCGAGAACCCGTCCTACAAAAATCTGAACCGTCTGATTGGTCAGATTGTGTCCTCCATTACAGCCTCGCTTCGGTTTGATGGTGCCCTGAATGTGGATCTCACGGAATTCCAAACAAATCTGGTTCCCTACCCAAGAATTCACTTTCCCTTGGTGACTTATGCTCCTATTTGCTCAGGTAGTTTAGACACAGGAATTTAACTATTTAGTTGCCCAACTGCATTCGATAAAGATTTGCATCTACGACCCGTCCTCAACTAGAGACATAATATATCGTCATAAGGACGTCAAGAATCACTATCACGATAAGTTAATAATTTTCGAAAGTTTAAATAGAGGATATTAAATGAGTGGTCATGGAATACCAAATTTATTAAACGAGTCATCTATAAACAGATAAAAACGAGGCTACGCCGAGTTTTTATCTGTTTAAGATGACGAGTTTAATAAATTCTGTATATCATGGGCACAAATTTTATATTCTATTTATTATATGACCCGATATTTTACCAAAACCGCCAACATTTTTTGAAATTCAACATTTCAATTTTGCGCGAAACTTAAAACGCCGTTTAAAATTGACGTCACAATATATAGATTATGACGTCATATTCGCGGTTACAAAATAACGTTGCTTTTCGCTCTGAGCTCATATGCATAGTTATTCCACAAGTTTAATAACACCCGTGTAATATCAAAAATATTCAACGGTTTTTTTTCACTCCCGCGACGTAGGTCATATTATAAGTTAATAAAATAATGACATTAGACATTTACAATTGCTATAGACTTTAAACTTGTTTTTTATTCAATTATATAAATCTCAATTTGAAAAGCTTAAAACTGAACCCTAATGATAAAATAACGTTTAATTACTTGTATCTTGTACATGTATGTAGCATGTTTTCGAGATAACTTGAGCTATTCGAAGAATTCATAAAACGCCATTATTTAGTACTTCTTTTACAGCTGAAAAGGCCTTCCACGAACAAATGTCTGTCCAAGAAGTAACGAATGCGTGTTTCGAGCCAGCCAATCAGATGGTAAAATGCGATCCTCGACGTGGAAAATACATGGCGTGTTGTATGTTATACCGAGGAGACGTCGTACCCAAGGACGTTAACGCCGCCATCGCCAACATCAAAACCAAGAGGAATATACAATTTGTGGATTGGTGTCCGACTGGATTTAAAGTCGGTATTAATTATCAACCTCCGACTAGTGTACCAGGTGTGGATTTGTTCCGTCTTTGTCACTAAATATGAGTTTCCAAGTCTCTTTACACAATCTGTAAAGTTTTATATTTGATTGTATGACTATCTCGGATTTTGATATCTTATGTAAAAAGAATAAGAAATAATATGCAAATACCAAATTTTTATCGTGTTGTTTATCGTGCCTGCATTATTTGTTTGTTTGAATAGGTTTAACGCCGCTTTCAACAATCTCGCAGTTATATCGCGGCGGCCGGAGCACCTAACAATGGATTCCTGGTATTTCTTTCACCTGTACTACCATTACACCCTTTCCTAGCCTCCGACTGCTATTTCACAGGTTTACGATTATCTACCCATTGGTGAAAGACAAACGTCGGAAAGTATATTTGCCGCCCCCGGGGATCGAACCCACGACTTCCGGATTGGAAGTCTTATGCCTAACCAACTGCGCTATGGTGGCGGCTCGACGTGCCTGCATTAGGTCTCAAATGATATCTAAGTAAAATACTTTGCGAAGATATTGATACATATATTTGTTAAATAGTACCGTACTTGAAATGCCTTTAAATCATTACCAGTGAGTCCCAGGCTTTTCTGCCGAATACTTGAAGAGTTTATATTTCTTTAATACTTTTCGGTGGTTTATCGAGAAATAACGGTATATTATCACTTGATAATCGAACCGCAAAATCAGTGAAATTATCAAAAACTTTTACCCTGCTTTTGTGCATTTCATCTATGCGGGGCGAAATAAGTAACGTCACAATTAACGTTGCATAGCAATCACGCGCAAAATGACGCGCTTTAGGAAAATATGTCCTAGAAATTTCACATTTTGTCTCATTTTTGCATTAAAGAAATAGAATAATCGTTTGTTTTTCGTGTAAGATCGATAAATATTTCATTTCGTGAAAAACAAAAAGCTACATTTTCACTCGTGGCTCTGCCACTCGTGAAAATATAGCTTTTGTTGTTCACTCAATGAAATATAAATCGATCTTACACTGAAACAAACGATTATCCTCTATTTTCTTTTCTTAAGGTGGAGACCTAGCTACAGTACAGCGGGCGGTATGTATGCTCAGTAACACAACAGCAATAGCAGAAGCCTGGGCCCGACTTGACCACAAGTTTGATCTGATGTACGCAAAGCGTGCCTTCGTGCATTGGTATGTGGGAGAAGGTAAGTACCAGAGTATAACATCATCTCCTTTTTTACTTACCAAGAAATATTGAGGTAAATGATGGGCTATTATTTTCTTTCAAAGTTAGTGAAACTTTAAAGGCACGACCTGGTGTGTTTCCAGATAATAGGTACAAACTATCAAGCAAAGGAGCAATGGCCAGTCATATGTACAATAATTCTTTGCTGCTGCTGCTACTAACACAAAACAGTTCATACTCAGCACAGAATTTACTCAAAATGAGGTTGGAGTATATTTAACTTTGGCTTGGTCGATACAAAAAGTTTTAAAAATTTGCATTTCGAGGAAAGTTTAGGGTTAAATAAATCTGTAAGCCCTAAATCAAATTTAAAATTTGAGGAAATCCCGTTTGTTTGTTTGTTTGCTTTTTTTAAAATTTTGATTCCAATTCGCGCAAGCTAAATTCAAAATTTTGAGATTTATTCATCATTTCGTAACTAGTAGAAAAAATAACCAAGTAAATTTATCATTATGACGGCGTCCAATCGCTAAGGCGCTTACATTTTGTGTGCACTCTTTCGACTAATAGAATCCAATGTTAAGTGGAACTGAAATATTATGAAATCAAACGAGTTCATAAGTGAGTCCTGTTTTAAAATTGGATAATTCGTGTAGTTTGCCACAAACATATGGCAAGGGCGTTCATTCGAAAAGTAAAATGCCTTTCTTATTTACAAATTAGGTATGGAAGAGGGTGAATTCTCTGAAGCCCGTGAAGACCTTGCAGCTCTAGAAAAAGATTACGAAGAAGTCGGTGTAGATTCCGTTGGTGAAGAAGTTGACGAAGACGACGCCGAGGAATATTAGGTTCCTGATGGCGGAGAATTTACAAAACGATGGGTCAGCGTAGATGTACTCCATGCTAGGCGCTTTAAACATCGTAAATACAGCTTGTATTCAAGCTGTATTTATGACGTCTTTGTCACCCGAAAACGTTGATTGTAAGCACTAATGAATAAATATTTACTTACAATCGTTTTGAGTTTACCTTTGAAATATACCTTTTTCGTGCTGACCCAGTGAAATGTACAATACTTATATGAAGGTCTGCTCTATTTGTCAGTTTTTATGATTTACGCGCTAGGGAAAAGTCGTGCTTTTGATCCATATTTGGTGCTTTATACAAATTACAGCCTTATTTGTAACGTGTATAAGACGTAGGCAAATCTTTAAATTATTATTTTAATCAGGGTATTTCAAAGTTGTGACTGTGTACTTGTTATAGATATTTAAAATTTTGATAAGAAGTATACAGAAGTATTTGGTTGATTTCAAAATAGTTAACAAAATGTTTCAGAAAACTAGGAACGACATTGAACGGCAATAACTTCAAAACGGATCATTCTTCCAAACACCCACCTAAACCATTTAGACAATCATCGAAATATGGCTAATTTCGCTTTCTTGGACGACAACATTTTTACTTCTCTTTCATAAGAATGTACGTACTTTTCTATAAATAGATTTTATAGTCCTCGGGCACCAATCAGGCGCTTCCAAGTCCACACGATCTGCCGCCACAATAGCGCAGTTGGTTAGGCATAGACTTCCAATCTTGAAGTCGTAGGTTCGATCCCCGGTGGCGGCAAATATCCTTTCCGACGTTTGTCTCTCACCAATGGGTAAATAATCGTAAACCTATGTGAGAAAGCAGTCGGAGGCTAGGAAAGGGTGTAATATTAGTACAGGTGAAAGAAATACCAGGAATCAATTGTTAGGTACTCCGGCCGCCGCGATATAACTGCGAATTTGTTGAAAGCGGCGTAATACCCATTCAAACAAATCCAAGTCCACACGAGCTTATGAAATCACAGAATGAACTGATCGTTCGAACGAACTAGCTCTGATCTAAGCGCCGAGTCTATTACCATAGGTAAATCAGGAATTATTAAAAAGCAAATGATAGGAACTTAACCTTGTACCTTCACTGAAATTTTGATAGTACATGTTTGGATGAATCGTATGTTTTAAGACAAGCAATAACGTTGGTTTAAAAGGTAAATAGTAGACTTTCTTAATGCATTTTTTTACCTGGTTTATATATTTCGAACAAATGGCACAAGAATCTAACGGTAAAAAGTTGATTTCACGGCTCACGGCGCAAAATCTACCTATAACTCATTACATTCATTTCAATACACAAAACAAACATTCACAATAACAATTCCCGAATGTTGTTAACCGTACTATAGTTCCGCAAGTTTATGTGAGTATCGAGAAACCGTTATTGCCTATCATTTTCAATGTAAAATTGATCTTTGACGCCTCACTATAAATTGTACAACTGTAGTCAATTATTTTAACAATAATCTCTGCTAAGTAGAACACACGACTTGCGTTTAATATGAAAACGTTCGTGAAACATTTGAGAAATGGTAGCATTACACCGGTTTGCACGTGTTTTCACGTGCAAAGCTGTGTATAATTTCTAAACATTCATAAACGTGCTTGTACCTGAAAGCAAGGCTTCTGAAGTTTTGATCAGCATTTAGGGTGTTTACTAAGCTAGAGATAGAAACATTTACATAATGTCATTCCATAGATTGCCGAATCAAGAGCATAGACGTAACAAGGGCATTGAAATTTATACGCACTCAGACGGCGACAATCAAAGTATATATAGGATAAAGTCGATATGTGGACTGTGACAAAAAAATGAATGCCCAGTTACGCTTCCTTTTTCTATGATTCGAGCGCTGGTGAATAATCAAAACATCGTAACTACAGCTTGAATAAGCTGTCGTTTCGATGTTACGATCATTCATCAACGATATTTTTTCAACAAATGATTATGTCTTACGCACTTGCGTAAATTGTAATAACCGGATGTGTAACAGGTATTGTTTCACGAATGTGTTTTGATGTGTTTTGTAATGCTATATAGAACAATTGTGATAATAAAATCAATTTTGCTTGGATGACATTTTTCTTTATTATCGCCATAACTTTATATCCTGGATTTATTTCAATGGTTTGATTCCGCCCGAGCAAACAGTTTTATGAAATTGATCGATTGAATGAATGGAGTTTATCGCCGCTTTCAACATTATTTCAGTTATATCGCGGCGGCTAGAGCACCTAACAGTGGTTTCCTGGTGTTTCACCAGTACAACCACCACATTCTTTCCTAGCCTCCAGCCTTCTTTCTGCTACTATCTCACATAGGTCTACGATTATCAACCCATTGAAGAGAGACAAATAGTCGGAAAGAATGAGTGCCGCCGTTTGGGATCGAACCCGGGACCCCAAGAGTTTTATGAAATGCTTATGAAACAATTTACATATCTTTAAGATAGTTGAAGGTCCGATCTTTTTTTATGATCCCTTAGGTAGAAACTGACCGTATACAATTGGGTATACAATCTAGTTCCAAATATGGAGGGGCGGGCAAATGGAAAGACAGGCGGCAGCACCGTTGGACAATATTCCGCGATGTTTTCGCAGTACATATACGAACCAACAAATACGTGTTCAGTCCTTGGGCCAACTTATTTCTGACCCGGGGCGGGTACTGTTGCCCGCAATATCAGAGAATCATGCAGAAAGCGTGCGACCAGCTCTAGACTGGTCCACATTTAGACTATTTTAATAGCCTAGAATAGGCTATTCTTATAATCGACATTGACACCAGTCTACACCCGACCCGAAAGCGGGCGAGAAATAAGTTGGCCCCTTGATGAATTGATGTTTTTATCGTACTGTTCGGGTTTGGAAAGTCTTTGAATAAAGATAAGAGGATAACCGTCTTTTTCAGTCTAAGTTTGATTTATATTCCATTGAGTCAACAACAAAGCTATATTATCACGAGTGGCGATTTGGCGATAGCTTTTGTTAGTCGTCAAATGAAATATGAAACGATCTTACTCGAAAAACAAACGATTTTTCTATTTCTTTAATTCATATATGAGTTCAAATGTGAAAATTCTAGGACAAGTTTTCTTACAGTGCGTCATGTTGCACGTCAGTGCATATGCGCCGTTTATGATGACGTCACAAAATGAGCTGAAGCTTAGTTAACGTAAGATACTGTGAAATGAACGAAGCGGTTATTTCTCGATAAACCACCGAAAAACATGAAAGAAAGCTATTTTTTCAACGAACCATAGCCATATTGTTGGTTGTCATATTAATCAAATAACAACTCTCTTAGATTGCAATTTCATTCCCGCTGTTACACCGCGTAACCGTGTAAAATATTGTCCATACCAAACAAGAGCCGTTACAGACGGGTTATGCTTCCCGATAAGTGCTTGATACAGAAAGTATGGTATAAATCATAAAGTTTTTTATGTTAAAGTAAGTGATATTGGTCCTAACTACTTGCCTTACTTAAATATCGAGGTACTTAAAGGTCTTATCATATGTAAAATACTCGCGATGAATAAAGGCTTTATTACTTACCATTGCTAAGAAAAGCCGATGTAAAGGCTTGAATTTAACACAAATTTTGACCTTGAAAAATTAATCTTTACCTTTACTGATAACTTTGAACTAGGAACTAACAAACATGTTTCGTTAGAAGTAATTCGCATGCGAAATATGAAGGCAATATCTCGTACCAATTAAAAGTTATAGCAAATTTAAAGTTTTTATCAGGGATGTTGATGACCCGGACAATATGAACTTCACCTTTACCGATGACCTTGATTTAGTTTTCTTCTGAAAGTTCTTGTCATAAGAAATAAACAAAAGAAATATGAAGGTAATATCACGTATGTTCATTTTAAATTTTCACCTTTAATAATGACATTAACATTAACTGGTGACCTTAAAGCAATTCACATTTGGAATAAAGAGATCATATCTCGTACCAATTATTAGTTACGGCCATATTAATTGTAAAACTTTTTTTATTGGTGAACGAACGTCGTTCACCAGTGTTATATACCATGTCAGGAAAATCCTGTTGGATGTTAATACATTTGAAATAAAGTAGCGCCTCTTAAAATTCAATTTAGTATCTTTCAATATTTTTCTCCGCAAAATCACTGTTTTTTTCTTTAAAAGCGTGCTACTAATATTCTTTATCAAGTGAAAATAATGAAAATTCGCCTTGAAAAACACAAAATGATCTTGCAATGTTTATCAAGGGAATTTTTGATCGGCGTAAGCTTGTCGAGAGTTTAAAGCAAAAACAAAGTTTGTGTCTAGACACCGTAGATACAGATACTATGTTTTTGACCCAAGCCTTCGCTGTTGCAACTTGTAGTAATTAGCCGGAAATACGTGTTTATTTAGGTCATGTCCTCTTGAACTTACTTTCAATACTCGGGCGATCTCCGACGGCTCCGATTTAAATGTAGGTTAGAGGAATCGGCCGAGTTGAGACGAATGACACATCAAGACACCTTGTGTCATTAGAAACGGTAACGCGGTTTTACATAACTTTTCAACTAGCGACAGTCAGTCTCGAGACGGGTTTTAAGAATGATTCGACATGTGTTTTACATGTACAACCTTTCTTGTACTTTTATTTGAATAGGGATGAACGTCGCTATTAAGATTTTTCTGTAAAATTGCGTTGGCTGAAGTAGGGCTGGTAAGGATACACTCGAATATTCGGTGAACTTATTCCCAGCAAAAACGTTTCGTTTTCGTCTGTCTCAGAAGCGAATATTGCCGAATACCAAATGCGACAGACACGGAAGATATTTCATTGGGGCCATTCTACTTTGCATTTTTTTCAATTTGTAATACCATATCAATTCAAAATTCTATTTGAAAATTAAATAAATGATAGCTAAATATTCAACCCTAGATACCACTCCAATTGACGCGTAGATATTGCCGTGGTCAAGGGGGGACCAGATCCGTCACGCACTTGTTTACAATTCGATAGGCGGGTTTAGTTGTTAAATTATTCTGGAAAAGTCATTGCGTTTTTTACAGAAATCATAAAAATCTAAATCGATGAATAAAAACTGGCTCCATCCTTCCCAAAATACGTTTAGAATTGGTTAACTACAGTTTAAGCAAAAAGTAGCTCCGAGCAGAAAGTCTAATATCAGCCGCAATACTGTAATAAGATATCGATAGTCAGCGATTTTACAAGCATCCAAACTCTTGAAGGTAAACAATAGGTTCTCGTGCAAAAAATAAACCGACAATTGTAAGAATTCTCAACTCTTTTTGGAAAGAAAGTCGGGAGGAAAAAAAACATTGTATTATACTTAAACATAGTCATAGACACAGTCATGCAATTATTACCTCCCTTTAAAAGATAAACTTCTTGAATAAGATTTTTATTCGCTTTTGATGTAGAAATTACGTTAAAAAAATAATATTTATAAAGACTTTTAGTATGCAATTTACTATGGAGCAATTGTTTAATATAAAAAGTTATACTTTAATTTCTAAACTTTAAACAGAAATTATCTATGAATTATACTAATAGGGCACTAGACCTCCTTTAACCCGCTCCTTTAACCTGCTGCATACTCATTTCTCTCGCTGACACCCGTAGTGTCAACATCTTTTTATCAATAATACATATCTTAATCCATTGCATTGTTACCTATAGGAATTAGTTGTGATACTTTTTGGATACTATTTCTAGAAATTAATAAAATAATATAATTAAAATAAAAATTAGTGATTAAAATATTAAAAAAAATTAATAATTTTGTGGTATATTGTGAAAATTACTTTTGGATTACCCTGGAGAATTAGAGAAGAAAAATCAGGTGTTGATGTTCCACAGACTGGTTTGATTTCATTATTACCCAATACTAACGTCTCACATTACCCTATCTAGCATTTTTTCAAAATATTAATAACCACAGTAACAAACCAAATACTGCCCTATTTCCAATTTTGATTGAATTAAGACCTAAAAATGACTACGGAAAATGTTATGTTAACCCCCCTTACCCCTATCACTCCAAATCAAAGGAAAGATAAAAGACCCCATTCTGAAGTGGCCGACTCCTCTTCCTCGTCATGCGGGTCCCCGGAAGCAAAACAACTGCTGCTGGCAGATACTTCTGTTGAATCTGTAGAGTCTGTGGATCCCCTTGAGATGTACTTAGGAGGTACTACGCAGACTCTAACGAGCACGCCAAACCTGTCAAGGGGGGAAACGTCTGACGTGGAGGAGGAAGAAGGCTGGACACATGTCGAAAGAAGGACCCCAAACACCAACCAGAGTCAGTGTAAATCGCCAGTATGGCTTGTTTTGACAGTGATGGTGGTTGGCTCTATGGGGTCCCAAATTGGGAAATTGCGTGAATTATATGCTGCCCTTTTGAACGAATTTGGGGACAGCTACATTAAAATTTTGAGCAACATTAATAACGTTAAGAAAAGCATCAAAATAAAGATCAGGGACGATAAACTAGCACAGCTTCAAAACTTTAAGTTCGGCAAATTTGATTTAAAAATCATTGAAGATAAACCAATCTTAGCTAGGGGCGTTATAGAAATCAAAGACAAACAACAAATTCAAGAAATTCAAAAAAGAATCACAAACTCTAAGGGTGTTTCTAAAGTAACCAAAAGTCGAAATGACTATAATCTCATAATAACTTTTGACTCCCCAAATCTCCCAGTGAATATTGTCGGACACCAGATTTCGCCAGCGTTAAGATCAGTTTTCCGTTGTAACAAATGTCAGGGTTTTGGACACATGAAAAATGTCTGTTACAATGAACTACAATGCCCTCACTGTGCTGGCAATCATTCTCATGAACAATGTAAAGCAAACTCCAAGAAATGTGCTAATTGTTCGGGAGAGCACAGCGCTGCTTACAAAGGATGTCCAGCTTTTTATAGATACACAAACAAAATTAAAAACATAAACTCTAGAACAATTCAGCAATTTTCAAACAAATGTAAAACAGATGGAGTAGAACTACCAAAATCCTTCCAAATTAAGAAAAGAACAAAAGAGGTAACAGACTTTGATTTGCAACAAATAGCAAAAAAATTAGTAGGAAAAAGTGAAAATGAAATTCTTAAAGTACTAGAGACCAGTCTGTTTGAGAATTACGAAATTAAGCAAAATGTAAAAAATAAAAGTGCTCATATCTCTGAAAAACTAATTACTGACAGCAAAAATGATAAGGGTACAAATGAAGAACCTGAACAAAATTCCCTCTCGTCTAATAAACAAACAAATCAAATGGGTAATGTGCCAAATTCTTCAAATAATCATAGAAACAGAAAACAAAATCAAAACTATAATGTTCAAAACTTTTCACAATATCCAAGGCCACAACTGTGGATGCCTGGGGTAAACATTCCCTTTCAACTTCCCTTTTTGGCCCGACAAAGAATGCAAGGCCTCCGTCCCCGTTTCTTTCCTCCCCGCCAATAGTTGACAAAATTAAAACTTACTGATATTGTTACTAAAATAATGATTTAAAATTAACTATGCATCATGGCGGGGAATAATGGAATTAAGTATAACATAAATAACGAACACGGACTCGCCGTCATGTCATGGAATGCCAGATCAATCAAGGGTAAAACTAGTCTTAAAATGAATGAACTTCAAAACTTTATAAATAACAGCAGAGATTCTATAGATATTATTTGTATTCAAGAAACCTGGTATAAAGCAAAGGACAAACCCTTCAATATTAAAGGATATCAAGACCCTATCAATAAGATAAGACAAAATGGCACAGGTGGGGGATTAATAATTTACGTGAAAAACGGTTTACAATTCATTGAAAAATACACATATGTTACTCCCCAAATAGAGTTATGTGCCATCACTATTTTTGGTCAAACCAATAACGTAGATGTATACAACTTACATGTCATAGATAAAAAAGATAAATAACTAGCCAAAACTTACCAAATATACTCTATAACCTAGGTAATAGCAACATTATAGTCGGCGACTTTAATCTTAAACATTTAAGTTGGAATCCACCAGGAGATTATAGACATGACGGCGAGGCAGAGGCTTTATTAGAATTTCTTTCAACAAATCAAATGAATATTCTAAATGATGGCCAAGTGACGAGAATAGATACGGCTGGAAATAAGGAAAGCGCGATAGACTTGGCTTTGATATCTGCAAAATTCCAGCCAAGCAGTGAATTTAGTATACTTAACAACTCTTTCGGGAGCGATCATTTACCGATTGTAATTCACATAGCATATAGAAAAAAATTAAATGTATCAACTAAAAACTCTAAAACTAAATGGAATTTCAAAAAGGCTTCAGAAAGAGACTGGGAAAACTTCGAAGATGAATGTAAAATAGAATTTCAAATAAGCAGCTGTAATGAAGACATTGAAATATTCTTCAAAAGTTATCACAAAAAACTAGAAACTGTTTTGAATAAAACAATACCTAAAACAAAATCAATTCAATCCAAAAGAAACCAAGTACCTTGGTGGACAGAGGAATGTACGAGCGCTATAAAAAAGAGAGAAAATCTACGAAAAAGGCTACGATTTAGCAATAATAAGATAGACAGGGCGTTATATATTAATTCAAGAAAAGAAGCGGAATACACAATACGTCACGCAAAGAGAAAAGGGTGGCAAGAGTTCTGCTCTAAGCTAAATGATAAAACAAAATCTAAAGAAGTAAGGGAATTTATAAGAAAGATTAAAGGAGTTGCGCCGCGAACAAACCATCCTTTCATTATCAACAACATCGCAATAACAGATGCAAAAGAAAAGGCAAGTTTTTTGGTTAAACATTATGAAAATGTCAGTAGCAATAATAATTTTGATCCCATTTTCTTGGAACATAAAGCAAGAGCAAATCTCACTCTTCAAAATTTTAATCCGATTCAGGAAGCTGATGAAGGTAAGAATTTACCCTTCAATGCTGAATTTACTATGTTTGAATTGGACCAAGCATTGCGAGACTGCAAAAATGGAGCCCCTGGCGAAGATGAAATTCATTATTCAGTCCTCAAACATTTGTCATCTAATGCTAAATCTGAATTCTTAAATCTATTTAACAAATCATGGAAAACAGGTAAAACTCCTGACTCATGGCATGAAGCAATAATTATCCCTCTACTAAAACCCAATAAACCTAAAAATGACCCATCTTCTTATAGGCCCATATCACTCACAAGTACCTTCACAAAACTTATGCAAAAAATGATAAAACCAAGATTATGCAATCATTTAGAAAAGAACAATTTGATATCAAAGTACCAATCAGGCTGTAGACAAGGTCATTCATGTGATGATAACCTAGCAAGACTAGAAACTGATATTCGGAGAGCACAAAAGAGTAAGCATTTTCTACTTGCTGTATTTCTAGATTTAACGGCTGCCTTCGATAAACTCTGGAATTCGGGTGCTATACTTTATCTTCAAAAGATAGGCATTAGAGGTAGACTTTTAAACTGGATAAAAGATTTTCTAGAGTGTAGAAAGATAAAAGTAAGATATGAAGGTCAAATATCCGAAACCGTAGAAACAATAAATGGATGTCCCCAGGGCAGTGTATTATCCCCTATTTTATTTTCTCTGGTCATGAATTCATTGAGGGATACAATTGAAAGTCATAACAGACTGGAAGGTAACATCCTTGACAATGTTCAGTTGTCTCAGTTTGTTGATGATGGGGCAATATGGACAGAGTCCAAATGTCCAAAATTAGCTGTAAAAAAGGCCCAAAAGGCCCTAAATTCAATTGAAAACTGGAGCAAAGAAAATGGTTTTCTTATAAATCCTACTAAAACGCAAGTAGTTATTTTCCATCTTAAATCGAATTTATCCCCACCAGAAAATAAGCCTGGTTTTCCAAAACTGAAATTAGGCAAAAATGTGCTTCAATATAGCCAATCTGCGACTTTTTTGGGGCTCACTTTTGATAAGTATTTGAAATGGCAAGAGCATATTTATAATCTTACCAAAAGAATAGATAAAGACATCAATCTCCTACGTTCCATCAAAGGACATAGCTGGGGATCGGACAAAAAATCGATCTTTAATATCTACCAAAGTTTAATTAAATCAAAACTTAATTACGGCTCTATTGTTTACAATTCTGCAACAAACAGTGAACTAGATAAACTTCAAAAAATTCAGAACAAGGCCCTTCGAGTCATTACAAATTGCCCCAAACATACACCCATTAATACATTGATTGCTGAATGTAGCGAGCTACCGTTGCATTTACATAGAGAAGTAAATATGCTAAAATACTGGGCAAGATCTATTGGACATGGATCAAATCTGCCGATCAATGAAAAAATTGAAGAAGACCCTATATTCCTCTTCAATCCCAAACATGTTAAATCAATTAAAAACCCTTATTCTCAGGAAATTCTGAACTTGACTTCAAAATATCATTTGAATGCAAATGATCTTACAAAGCCGTTTTATTCAGATTCCTCAGCAATGAAAAAACCAAACATTGACTTCGAACTAACAAAACACATATCGAAAAAGGAGAACCCTGAGCATCATTTGCACAAGACAAAGGAGCATATATCTAGGTACAGAAACTATATGAAAATATATACTGATGGAAGCAAAGATCAAGAAAGGAGCTTAGCAGGAGCTGGTATAGTTATTTTTGACGAACAAAATTCTGTTTTATTAAATAAGGGCTTAAAGATTGACCATAGGGTATCAATATATACGTGTGAAATGAGCGCCATAAACTATGCACTCGAGTGGCTCAAGACTAGGGACTCAAATTTATTCAAAACACCAAAGATATCTATTTTTTCCGACTCGCTTAGCACATTGCAATCTATGCAATCAGGCAGATCAAACTCACGACCAGAGTCACTGGATAGTATATTTAGCTCCATTACATTTTTAGAGGAAAAAGGTCCAGAAGTTACATTTGTCTGGGTCCCAAGTCATGTAGGTATAATAGGAAATGAAATAGCGGATAAAACTGCAAAATCAGGATCACAATCAGGAGAAAAAATTGAAATAAAAATAAGCGTAAAAGAAATGTACTATCTTATCGAACAAAAAGCTAAAGAAGAGTTCAGAAAAATCGACTTATCCAAATTCGGATTTTATGACCGCCCCTCGGCTATTACGGTATATAGCAAAAACAAAGTTGAAGATACAGTTTATACAAAACTAAGATTAAAAGTCAGTCGTCTTGGAGCTGAGCGATATCCGAGAACAAATTGTGAACATTGCGGAGAAATAGAGTCCTTTGAACATGTTTTCTTCCAGTGTCCATATTACAGTGAAAGAAGGATAAGTTTAAGAAATGAACTTCTTAGCATAGATATACCGGTAATAAATCGAAAATCTCTGTTATTCCCAGAGAATAAAATAGCGGTTAAGACAAGAAACGCTGTGTTAAAGTATCTCACAAACATTGATTTAATTAATAAATTGTAGGTATATTGTTGGAAATTAATAAAAAAAAAAAAAAAAAAAAAAGATAATTGTATTAACCCTTTCCTGTTGAAGATGAAAATTATCCCGGACAAAATGCTCGAATTACAGACATCCGAATCAGTATTGCTCTTTTTTACGGGACAGCTGGATTGCGGGCGGACGAAATGGACTAGGATCAGACTGCACATTTGTGCTGACTGATCTCAGGATAAAATGACTGCCTTGGCTCTAGATGCAATGAGAATTTGTAATTAAAGGCTTCAGGAGGGTTAAAACAAATATAGTAATGAAAATGGAAATGATAGAAACTATAAAAGAGGGCAAATACAGATTATGTTTATGTTGCAATGAATTAGGGGGGGAGGGGGGAGGTCAGCATGTGGCTGCTCCGAAACCAAAATGTCTCTCAAATCTCTCCATTATCAAAAAATAAATATATAAAATCACTTAAGTCAATCAAGTCTAATATCACTATCTAACTAAGCACATATGGAATGTACGAATCAGCAACCAACCAAAGCTGTCATTTAATCCCATTATAATATTAATGCGCTAGAGTTGTTTTGGGTGTTTGATAGATAAATTAAAGAAATCACACATCAATGTAACACCTTTGTCCTAAGATTAAGTTACAAACACAGCTGTCCAAGTGATCAGATAAGCAATTATGACATAATGGTGTTATATCAAACTGAGAATGTTTAATAGCTTAATAAACCGCAGGGACCCTGTTTATCCATATTACTGGGATTGACTTTAATTTAATCTATCAATCTCACATCAATACAAAAATGATTATCACATTTATCCAATTTATAATCCCTCTATTGGAATGTCAATGAAGCATTTGCCCCCACCCATTTTAGACCTTAATTTAGGAAAGTGAGACAATAAAATAACCCATTAACCATCCATGTATATAATATTAATAATTAAAAATAAATAAAAAAGTTGAAATATTTATCCCTCCTTTACCGAAATGATATACCAGACTGACTAAAGCAGCTGGCTAACTATGTATACCATGTTAAGTTTAAGTTGAAATATTTGTCCCTCCTTAACCGATATGATATACCAGACTGACTGAAGCAGCTGGTTAACTATGTACACTATGTTTTGTTGAATATAGAAAATAAGAGAGGAAAAAATAAAAAGTTTGAAATATTTGTCCCTACTCTACCGATATGATTTACCAGACTGACTGAAGCAGCTGGTTAACTATGTATACTATGTTGAGTTAAATATCCAATAAATTTTCACACATATGCAATAATATAAAATAAAAATGATTATAATGACATGATAGGAAAATATATATGTTGAAAACCAGTCTGTCTTATACGCCGAGAATCCCCTGTTGGGAGCTTCCAATCATAGTATGAAGTGGTAATAAGATAGGCTAAAAAAAATTGCGCATGTAAATAATGACGCATTACAAATATAATAAAAATGATAAAGAAACCAGTTTGTCTTATACGCCGAGAATCCCTCTGTTGGGTGCTTCAGGTCATAGTATGGAGTGGTAATAAGTCAGACTGAAGATTCGCGCACGTATATAATGATGTAAAACATGTTTGATAAAAATGATAAATAAGGACATATATGTATGAAAACCAGTTTGTCATATACGCCGAGAATCCCTCTGTTGGGAGCTCCGCTAAAAATACGGAGTGGTAATAGGGCAGGGTTAAAATTCACACAAGTAATGTACATAGAATTTGCCGGTGTCAAAAATGATGCCTTTTTTCGGTGGTGGTAATATTTTGTTTATATGTATGTAATATGTTTAACCTAAAAGAAAGAAAACAAAAAAAAACAAAAACAAAAAAAAAAAACGCCAAAAAAAAGGGGGGGTTGGAATGAAACACTACTATAAACAAACAAGGGTTTTGAAATCTGAACTTGTGTAAACTGAATAAATTCGATTGATATAATCTTCTATATCATTATACAATTTTACCTTAAATCAAAAGAAAGCGAGAGAATGAAAGCAATGATTGAAGACCTATAAAAGCTCCTCAGCATAATGAATGATTTCTTATCATTCATAACACTCCCGTAACAACGATTAATTTGGGTACTAACATCGGCTAAATTAGCACTAAGTACCCATTACTTTGGGCTTCAAAATTCCCAATTTGGTTTATCTGAACTCATAGCATCCTTTCTTATCACAAATTCAATCCTTTTAGAATAACAAATCAATTCTTTAACAGGTTGACGGGTTGCAACCTGGGGTCCATACCATATATGCTTCGAGCACGGAGGGACCTTATAAAACTACAAACACACACACACACACACTTTAACCTGCTGCTGAATCTGTAGAGTCTGTGGATCCCCTTGAGATGTACTTAGGAGGTACTACGCAGACTCTAACGAGCACGCCAAATCCGTCAACGGGGGAAACGTCTGACGTGGAGGAGGAAGAAGACTGGACTCATGTCGAAAGAAGGACCCCAAACACCAACCAGAGTCAGTGTAAATCGCCAGTATGGCTTGTTTTGACAGTGATGGTGGTTGGCTCTATGGGGTCCCAAATTGGGAAATTGCGTGAATTATATGCTGCCCTTTTGAACGAATTTGGGGACAGCTACATTAAAATTTTGAGCAACATTAATAACGTTAAGAAAAGCATCAAAATAAAGATCAGGGACGATAAACTAGCACAGCTTCAAAACTTTAAGTTCGGCAAATTTGATTTAAAAATCATTGAAGATAAACCAATCTTAGCTAGGGGCGTTATAGAAATCAAAGACAAACAACAAATTCAAGAAATTCAAAAAAGAATCACAAACTCTAAGGGTGTTTCTAAAGTAACCAAAAGTCGAAATGACAATAATCTCATAATAACTTTTGACTCCCCAAATCTCCCAGTGAATATTGTCGGACACCAGATTTCGCCAGCGTTAAGATCAGTTTTCCGTTGTAACAAATGTCAGGGTTTTGGACACATGAAAAATGTCTGTTACAATGAACTACAATGCCCTCACTGTGCTGGCAATCATTCTCATGAACAATGTAAAGCAAACTCCAAGAAATGTGCTAATTGTTCGGGAGAGCACAGCGCTGCTTACAAAGGATGTCCAGCTTTTTATAGATACACAAACAAAATTAAAAACATAAACTCTAGAACAATTCAGCAATTTTCAAACAAATGTAAAACAGATGGAGTAGAACTACCAAAATCCTTCCAAATTAAGAAAAGAACAAAAGAGATAACAGACTTTGATTTGCAACAAATAGCAAAAAAAATAGTAGGAAAAAGTGAAAATGAAATTCTTAAAGTACTAGAGACCAGTCTGTTTGAGAATTACGAAATTAAGCAAAATGTAAAAAATAATGAAAATAAAGGTGCTCATATCTCTGAAAAACTAATTACTGACAGCAAAAATGATAAGGGTACAAATGAAGAACCTGAACAAAATTCCCTCTCGTCTAATAAACAAACAAATCAAATGGGGAATGTGCCAAATTCTTCAAATAATCATAAAAACAGAAAACAAAATCAAAACTATAATGTTCAAAACTTTTCACAATATCCAAGGCCACAACTGTGGATGCCTGGGGTAAACATTCCCTTTCAACTTCCCTTTTTGGCCCGACAAAGAATGCAAGGCCTCCGTCCCCGTTTCTTTCCTCCCCGCCAATAGTTGACAAAAATAAAACTTACTGATATTGTTATTAAAATAATGATTTAAAATTAACTATGCATCATGGCGGGGAATAATGGAATTAATTATAACATAAATAACGAACACGGACTCGCCGTCATGTCATGGAATGCCAGATCAATCAAGGGTAAAACTAGTCTTATAATGAATGAACTTCAAAACTTTATAAATAACAGCAGAGATTCTAAAGATATTATTTGTATTCAAGAAACCTGGTATAAAGCAAAGGACAAACCCTTCAATATTAAAGGATATCAAGACCCTATCAATAAGATAAGACAAAATGGCACAGGTGGGGGATTAATAATTTACGTGAAAAACGGTTTACAATTCATTGAAAAATACACATATTTTACTCCCCAAATAGAGTTATGTGCCATTACTATTTTTGGTCAAACCAATAACGTAGATATATACAACTTACATGTCATAGATAAAAAAAGTTATAACTAGCCAAAACTTACCAAATATACTCTATAACCTAGGTAATAGCAACATTATAGTCGGCGACTTTAATCTTAAACATTTAAGTTGGAATCCACCAGGAGATTATAGACATGACGGCGAGGCAGAGGCTTTATTAGAATTTCTTTCAACAAATCAAATGAATATTCTAAATGATGGCCAAGTGACGAGAATAGATAGGGCTGGAAATAAGGAAAGCGCGATAGACTTGGCTTTGATATCTGCAAAATTCCAGCCAAGCAGTGAATTTAGTATACTTAACAACTCTTTCGGGAGCGATCATTTACCGATTGTAATTCACATAGCATATAGAAAAAAATTAAATGTATCAACTAAAAACTCTAAAACTAAATGGAATTTCAAAAAGGCTTCAGAAAGAGACTGGGAAAACTTCAAAGATGAGTGTAAAACAGAATTTCAAATAAGCAGCTGTAATGAAGACATCGAAATATTCTTCAAAAGTTATCACAAAAAACTAGAAACTGTTTTGAATAAAACAATACCTAAAACAAAATCAATTCATTCCAAAAGAAACCAAGTACCTTGGTGGACAGAGGAATGTTCGAGCGCTATAAAAAAAGAGAGAAAATCTACGAAAAAGGCTACGATTCAGCAATAATAAGATAGACAGGGCGTTATATATTAATTCAAGAAAAGAAGCGGAATACACAATACGTCACGCAAAGAGAAAAGGGTGGCAAGAGTTCTGCTCTAAGCTAAATGATAAAACAAAATCTAAAGAAGTATGGGAATTTATAAGAAAGATTAAAGGAGTTGCGCCGCGAACAAACCATCCTTTCATTATCAACAATATCGCAATAACAGATGCAAAAGAAAAGGCAAGTTTTTTGGTTAAACATTATGAAAATGTCAGTAGCAATAATAATTTTGATCCCATTTTCTTGGAACATAAAGCAAGAGCAAATCTCACTCTTCAAAATTTTAATCCGATTCAGGAAGCTGATGAGGGTAAGAATTTACCCTTCAATGCTGAATTTACTATGTTTGAATTGGACCAAGCATTGCGAGACTGCAAAAATGGAGCCCCTGGCGAAGATGAAATTCATTATTCAGTCCTCAAACATTTGTCATCTAATGCTAAATCTGAACTCTTAAATCTATTCAACAAATCATGGAAAACAGGTAAAACTCCTGACTCATTGCATGAAGCAATAATTATCCCTCTAATTAAACCCAATAAACCTAAAAATGACCCATCTTCTTATAGGCCCATATCACTCACAAGTACCTTCACAAAACTTATGCAAAAAATGATAAAACCAAGATTATGCAATCATTTAGAAAAGAACAATTTAATATCAAAGTACCAATCAGGCTGTAGACAAGGTCATTCATGTGATGATAACCTAGCAAGACTAGAAACTGATATTCGGAGAGCACAAAAGAGTAAGCATTTTCTACTTGCTGTATTTCTAGATTTAACGGCTGCCTTCGATAAACTCTGGAATTCGGGTGCTATACTTTATCTTCAAAAGATAGGCATTAGAGGTAGACTTTTAAACTGGATAAAAGATTTTCTAGAGTGTAGAAAGATAAAAGTAAGATATGAAGGTCAAATATCCGAAACCGTAGAAACAATAAATGGTTGTCCCCAGGGCAGTGTATTATCCCCTATTTTATTTTCTCTGGTCATGAATTCATTGAGGGATACAATTGAAAGTCATAACAGACTGGAAGGTAACATCCTTGACAATGTTCAGTTGTCTCAGTTTGTTGATGATGGGGCAATATGGACAGAGTCCAAATGTCCAAAATTAGCTGTCAAAAAGGCCCAAAAGGCCCTAAATTCAATTGAAAACTGGAGCAAAGAAAATGGTTTTCTTATAAATCCTACTAAAACGCAAGTAGTTATTTTCCATCTTAAATCGAATTTATCCCCACCAGAAAATAAGCCTGGTTTTCCAAAACTGAAATTAGGCAAAAATGTGCTTCAATACAGCCAATCTGCGACTTTTTTGGGGCTCACTTTTGATAAGTATTTGAAATGGCAAGAGCATATTGATAATCTTACCAAAAGAATAGATAAAGACATCAATCTCCTACGTTCCATCAAAGGACATAGCTGGGGATCGGACAAAAAATCGCTCTTTAATATCTACCAAAGTTTAATTAAATCAAAACTTAATTACGGCTCTATTGTTTACAATTCTGCAACAAACAGTGAACTAGATAAACTTCAAAAAATTCAGAACAAGGCCCTTCGAGTCATTACAAATTGCCCCAAACATACACCCATTAATACATTGATTGCTAAATGTAGCGAGCTACCGTTGCATTTACATAGAGAAGTAAATATGCTAAAATACTGGGCAAGATCTATTGGACATGGATCAAATCTGCCGATCAATGAAAAAATTGAAGAAGACCCTATATTCCTCTTCAATCCTAAACATGTTAAATCAATTAAAAACCCTTATTCTCAGGAAATTCTGAGCTTGACTTCAAAATATCATTTGAATGCAAATGATCTTACAAAGCCGTTTTATTCAGATTCCTCAGCAATGGAAAAACCAAACATTGACTTCGAACTAACAAAACACATATCGAAAAAGGAGAACCCGGAGCATCATTTGCACAAGACAAAGGAGCATATATCTAGGTACAGAAACTATATGAAAATATATACTGATGGAAGCAAAGATCAAGAAAGGAGCTTAGCAGGAGCTGGTATAGTTATTTTTGACGAACAAAATTCTGTTTTATTAAATAAGGGCTTAAAGATTGACCATAGGGTATCGATATATACGTGTGAAATGAGCGCCATAAACTATGCACTCGAGTGGCTCAAGACTAGGGACTCACATTTATTCAAAACACCAAAGATATCTATATTTTCCGACTCGCACATTGCAATCTATTCAATCAGGCAGATCAAACTCACGACCAGAGTTACTGGATAGTATATTTAGCTCCATTACATTTTTAGAGGAAAAAGGTCTAGAAGTTACATTTGTCTGGGTCCCAAGTCATGTAGGTATAATAGGAAATGAAATAGCGGATAAAACTGCAAAATCAGGATCACAATCAGGTGAAAAAATTGAAATAAAAATAAGCGTAAAAGAAATGTACTATCTTATCGAACAAAAAGCTAAAGAAGAGTTCAGAAAAATCGACTTATCCAAATTCGGATTTTATGACCGCCCCTCAGCTATTACGGTATATAGCAAAAACAAAGTTGAAGATACAGTTTATACAAAACTAAGATTAAAAGTCAGTCGTCTTGGAGCTGAGCGATATCCGAGAACAAATTGTGAACATTGCGGAGAAATAGAGTCCTTTGAACATGTTTTCTTCGAATGTCCATATTACAGTGAAAAAAGGATAAGCTTAAGAAATGAACTTCTTAGCATAGATATACCGGTAATAAATCGTAAATCTCTGTTATTCCCAGAGAATAAAAGAGATGTTAAGACAAGAAACGCTGTGTTAAAGTATCTCACAAACATTGATTTAATTAATAAATTGTAGGTATATTGTCGGAAATTAAAAAAAAAAAAGATAATTGTATTGACCCTTTTCCTGTTGAAGATGAAAATTATCCCGGACAAAATGCTCGAATTACAGACATCCGAATCAGTACTGCCCTTTTTTACGGGACAGCTGGATTGCGGGCCGACGAAATGGACTAGGATCAGACTGCACATTTGTGCTGACTGATCTTAGGATACAATGACTGCCTCGGCTCTAGATGCAATGAGAGTTTGTAATTAAAGGCTTCAGGAGGGTTAAAACAATTATAGTAATGAAAATGGAAATAATAGAAACTATAAAAGAGGGCAGGTACAGATTATGTTGCAATGAATTAGGGGGGAAGGAGGTCAGCATGTGGCTGCTCCGAAACCAAAATGTCTCTCAAATCTCTCCATTATCAAAAAATAAATATATAAAATCACTTAAGTCAATCAAGTCTAATATCACTATCTAACTAAGCACATATGGAATGTACGAATCAGCAACCAACCAAAGCTGTCATTTAATCCCATTATAATATTAATGCGCTAGAGTTGTTTTGGGTGTTTGATAGATAAATTAAAGAAATCACACATCAATGTAACACCTTTGTCCTAAGATTAAGTTACAAACACAGCTGTCCAAGTGATCAGATAAGCAATTATGACATAATGGTGTTATATCAAACTGAGAATGTTTAATAGCTTAATAAACCGCAGGGACCCTGTTAATCCATATTACTGGCATTGACTTTAATTTAAGCTATCAATCTCACATCAATACAAAAATGATTATCACATTTATCCAATTTATAATCCCTCTATTGGAATGTCAATGAAGCATTTGCCCCCACCCATTTTAAACCTTAATTTAGGAAAGTGAGACAATTAAATAACCCATTAACCATCCATGTGTATAATATTAATAATTAAAAAAATAATAAATAAAAAAGTTGAAATATTTATCCCTCCTTTACCGAAATGATATACCAGACTGACTAAAGCAGCTGGCTAACTATGTATACCATGTTAAGTATAAGTTGAAATATTTGTCCCTCCTTAACCGATATGATTTACCAGACTGACTGAAGCAGCTGGTTAACTATGTACACTATGCTAATTTAAATATCCAATAAATTTTCACACATATGCAATAATATAAAATAAAAATGATTATAATGACATGATAGGAAAATATATATGTTGAAAACCAGTCTGTCTTATACGCCGAGAATCCCCTGTTGGGAGCTTCCAATCATAGTATGAAGTGGTAATAAGCTAGGCTAAAAAAATGCGCATGTAAATAATGATGCATTACAAATATAATAAAAATGATAAATAAAGAAACCAGTTTGTCTTATACGCCGAGAATCCCTCTGTTGGGTGCTTCAGGTCATAGTATGGAGTGGTAATAAGTCAGACTGAAGATTCGCGCACGTATATAATGATGTAAAACATATTTGATAAAAATGATAAATAAGGACATATATGTATGAAAACCAGTTTGTCATATACGCCGAGAATCCCTCTGTTGGGAGCTCCGCTAAAAATACGGAGTGGTAATAGGACAGGGTTAAAATACACACAAGTAATGTACATAGAATTTGCCGGTGTCAAAAATGATGCCTATTTTCGGTGGTGGTAATATTTTGTTTATATGTATGTAATATGTTTAACCTAAAAAAACACACACAAAAAAAAAACGCCAAAAAAAAAGGGGGGTGGAATTAAACACTACTATAAACAAACAAGGGTTTTGAAATCTGAACTTGTGTAAACTGAATAAATTCGATTGATATAATGTTCTATATCATTATACAATTTTACCTTAAATCAAAAGGAAGCGAGAGAATGAAAGCAATGATTGAAGACCTATAAAAGCTCCTCAGCATAATGAATGATTTCTTATCATTCATAACACTCCCGTAATAACGATTAATTTGGGTACTAACATCGGCTAAATTAGCACTAAGTACCCATTACTTTGGGCTTCAAAATTCCCAATTTGGTTTATCTGAACTCATAGCATCATTTCTTATCACAAATTCAATCCTTTTAGAATAACAAATCAATTCTTTAACAGGTTGACGGGTTGCAACCTGGGGTCCATACCATATATGCTTCGAGCACGGAGGGACCTTATAAAACTACAAACACACACACACTTTAACCTATACCTAAATATTTCTCATCCTGCAGTGTTATAAAATTGAATAACGACATAAGTGTCAACCATGGAAGTGGTTATGGCTTCAAATATGTTGAAAACTAATCTCTCAGGTTATGGTTCAAAATACAGTCAAATATCTTTACGTCGAATGTCCATTAGACGAAGTTTTCTCTACGTCGATGTATTTTTCAAGTCCCGATCTATTTACTCTTTATTTCTATGAATTTCAACCTCCGTACGTCGTTATCCATTGCTCGAAATTTTTCCGTACGTCGAACCAATTTCAAGGTCCCATCACTATTGTTTGTGTGCATTCACACCTCTTTACGACGAACCCCAACCTTGACACACATTCGACATGTCAACCACAGTAATTGACACGCGCGATCGAGTATTGGATATCAATATTTTACCTGATTGGGTTTGATTGTTTGTAACAGATAGAGAATGTGAAAGGTTAAGTGAATATTGATGAAATGAAAAGGATCGGCAAAATGCATAGACCTACGACGTTAAATTTTTAATTCTCATTGACAACGGAAGCATGTAAAGCCAATGCTATGCGGGACTTGATTGGTGAAATACCCGGTAGACAAGGGGGATAGCCATCAACATCGACCAGCATGACGTACCCAAGGAAGGACTGGGTAACCAATCCGAGAATGATTTGTTCAGGAAATTATATATGAAGAAATCATTATCAGATATGTTTTTGCTTTAGAAACGCGAAATATATTTGTCTCATAGATCTAATAGTAAATGTAAGCACATGTAAATTTGTAAATGAATGGCTTGTTTGAAAATTTTTTTGATTTGTGATTTAAATGAATGTTTTATATACTTTATGTTTAAAAATGTAAAAGAAAATAAGTATTATCTTTTATATTCGATTTATTTCATCACGCTTATCAAATACGTCCGTTATTTCGCAACCAGTTTCGGTCGTACCTAAGTGTGAGGATAGCCGCATATGTCTTCGTCGCGAAGATCGCCTTTTATCCGTTCGTCGAACTTTCTATACGTCGAAGTTTTTTGGTGATTCCCCCGAAGTTCGACATATAGACATTCCACTGTACTATTAATAAGTTAACAAATCATAACTTTAAACAATGAGTACAGTTCAGGACTGACTGATATTCATAGGTGTTTCTTTGATTGGTACTCAAAGACCTTTTCATCCTCTGAGAAGAAACAAAGATAGTTAAAAAGTTAAAACAAATACAACAAATTTACTTGAAATAAGCTTAAACATGATAACAACTACTTTTGTAAAAACAAACACCATTGGATATAGGTTAAAGACAGTTTTAGATAGGATTAAATCGTTTTCTCCATTTATGTTTAATTAATAAATGTACCTATTTCAAATGTGTAAAAGAAATTTTCACAGAGTAACATCTCATATTCTAACAAATATTTTTCTAACAGGATTTTCCTCTCTTTCCCTTTCTTTGAATCGGCAGTGAAATTTCCGAATAACGGAAATTTTGTCGAGACAATTCTTCCCACTTTTTTTTTTACATTCGTAATTTCTCTTTTCTAATTGAATTCAATATATCACTCTAGAATGCCATCAGGTTCGTTCACCATCAGTACTTTCAGTGCTTTGATTTTTGTTAAGGCTTTGAGAGCAAACGGAGAGCAAACATAACGCTTATAAAATCAATACCCTTATTTCCATGGCGCGTTTTTCTATACGCATGTAACAGATAATTTATGGTCAAAGGTATCTGATTTGCAGCTGCATTTTTTTTTAATCAAATTCTGACCATTGGACTTAGCATATTTATAAAGAAATTGAGATAAACATGCAAATATTTTCGGAGGGGGGGGGGGCATGCAAATGAATATTCGAATTCTTAAAGCACCCTTTTCTCCTTAACCAATGGGCCAATCTTAATGAAACCAAGAAGAAATGTTCCTTTAATGACCCTCTTCTCAAGTTGTCCAAGAAGTTAAAATTGACGCCTAGATAAGTGTGTTGCAGGGTGTGGCTTATTTTCAATAAAAAATCTTTATAAAAATCATCACCTCCCAATCCACTGGGTAAATTGGGCATGAAACTTTGCATTTATGTTTCTTTGGTAACCGTCTTCTATAGATGTTCAAAAAATTAGATATACCGCCAAAATATCGGCGTGGCTGGGTGAAGCTTTTTTCACTGTAAATACTTTAAAAAATCTTCTAGCATTGTTAAAAAAGTTTTGATTGAGCCCCGAAAATTTGGATGTGGAAGTGCGGGGCTTATTTTCACTATAAAATCTTTAAAAGTCTTATTCTCCCCAATTTCCTAATAAACTTTCATATCTGATTGCATTGATTGATACATATAGGCCAGTGGAGCGATACAGGTTCTCTTGGATCTCTTGATTTTTTTTTTAATGAAATTAGTATTTTCTGTTTATAAGGTGAGAACTAAGTACTAAAACCAAAAACTATAAATTATAAATAGGATTCCTCCAAAAAAGCAAGACGTCCTACATTCTCCTCGGGTCTGTTGGAATGTGGAACTGTATTTCCAAGCATGATTTCTGCCTCGCCGATAGCTTCAGTTTCATGAAGGTTTATTCCTACTTGCCATGGACCTGTTTAAAAAAAATCAGGCTGAGAATGGTATTTCAAATTATATTGTCGGCGAAAGCGTAATATAAAGCTTATTCAAGATGTAGATAAGATGTTCTTCGCCCCCATCGACTTTCGTAAGCACCAAGAAGTCAGCTCTGCGTCCAGGATGACAAAGTAATGCAATCTGATTGCCAATTGTATCTGCTTTGCACGTGCACTTACGTGCAAAGCAAGGTACAATTTGCAAACATTTTGCACCGTTTTGTCATCCTGAACGCATTTCCTGGTTACCTAGAAAAGAAGTTTAGATAATTTTTATGTAAAGAGGACATTGTGAAATCAAAGGTGAATTTTTAAGTAAAGAGTACATTGTTAAGTTTTAAGTCAATTTTCACGGTTAATATTTATGTTAGGAGTACATTGTAAAGTTTCAGGTCAATTTTCAAGGTTAATTTTAATTTCAAGAGTACACTGTGAAGTTTAAGGTTAGACTGAGTAGTTAGCATCGCATCAGACCCCAAATCTTCAATTATTGGATGTCGTGGATTCGTTTCCTGGCGATTGCACACCCCTTCCAAACAATAGATGGATAGTCGTAAACCTAAGTGGGGCAGCAGGTTGAGACTAGGAAAGGATGAAAAGGTTTGATTGGAACAAAAAGTACCAGGAATCCATTGTTAGGTGCTTAAACCGCCACGATATGACCGAAAAATTGTTTAATGCGGCATTAAATCTCGTTCATTCAATTCTTGTAAACACTGCTCCCCCTTCAATTATAAACGTATTTGCATGAAACTTTCACAGAATGTGCGTGATAATGTGACCATACGCGTATCGTCTGATTTTGTGATTCCTTGCAATAACCAGCAACACATCAAAATACTTCCCGTCATATAACGGTCTTACCAAAACACATTCAAAAGGTGCCATTTCACTCAAAACCGTCATGAGTTTCAAAACCGCTCTGACAGCTATATTATATATGACTATTTGTTGCGTTTATAGTAGGTTATTGACGTCTACGGCGACCTAGTTTGTAAGCCAAGTGATTTCAGTCACTTATTCATCTGTTACGTGTAGCCATATTGCGGGTTTCACAAGTAATAACAAGTTACTTTTTATTCTACATTTTTGATTTTATATGAATCTTGGCATGAAAATACAAGAAATTAGTTTGAGAGTTGTGGTAATGGAGAGATCGTTACTTTAAAGGTTTGTTCTGTTTTGATGAAATTCGACGCAATTTTTCATTTATATTGTCCTCAACATGAAAACTCTTAATGGTGTGGTTTCGTTGCTCAGGAGCTATTGAATCAGATAATCAATACAATCTGCCAAAATGGTAAAGGTAATGTCAATTTCGAGAATCACCACCTTATAAAAAGCATATCTGCCTCGATTTGAATTATGGTACTCAAATCGGATCTGTGTATCAAAACTGATATAGAGAGGTCCTCAAATCTGATTTATGAGCTAAGAATACAAGTATTGAAGTGTTTACATTGTATGCAATCATTATCCTGTTAATACGAATGTATTTATTTAGGCCTTAAAAGGCTGGTTTGATTTTATCTCTAACAATGAATATCTAACTTTGATTGAAATAACATATCACTTAAGGAAGACCTAAGGAACCTCAATTTATTTTATCTTTTACCGATCGCCCTATTTTTTCCTCCAATGAAAGGCCGCTATTTCGTTTGAAATTCAAAAAATATATCCCATAACCTGATGGTCTGCCCGAATAAGTGGGCTACGTGACTTTAGGTCATAATGGGCGGAGACTACATTCAAAACCAGACAGTGACGTCATAACCTTGTCTAATAAAATGTCCCGAAAGACCCTTAACTTGCAATCTTGTATTTATTAAAAAACGTTTTGTGAATATTCTTTTGAATTTATGCTTATATTCGATTACTCATTAAAAGGAGGAGAAAGTTCTTGAATGAGTTGTCTGCACGTCTATCAAGACAAGATTTAGCGGATAAATCAACGATTCCGATAATAAAACATTGATCTACATCGTATACAGTAGTAAGAATGACATAGACGAGTTTGCTCGAACCGAGCCTTTCTGTACTCCGCTTTTTCACATTGACATAAAAAAAATACGACAGGGTTGAAACGATATAAAATCTCGCTTCTTTTTTAAAATGAATACTTTGGATCTTTTGAATGGCATTTTAATTTAACAGTACTGCAAATGTCCAAATTCTAAGGATACAAATATTTGCAAAAAGAAAGTGATTCGAAGCATGTTAGGCCTGTAATAACTGACTAATATCGAAAAACAGTGTGACCCGTTTAACTGTGACGTATCGGTTGGGAACCAAAACTTGGTAACTAGAGATTGTCAGTGACTTTGAATGTTTTCTACTAACGTGTTATGGCAAACTTGTTATTAATGATAATGAATATGCCGTGGTTTTGTTGGTTTCTATGTGGTTTAACACAGCTTACAACAGTCCAGCGGCTGGAGAACCTAACGATGAACTCCTGGCATTTCTTACACCAGTTCTACCATTCCTTTTATATTCTCTAGTTGCTATCCTACATTTGTCTACGATTATCAACCCAAAGGTGGGAGACAAATAGTCGGAAAGGATGAGTGCCTCCATCGGGGGTCGAACCCGGGTACAATTTAAATGATTGTCCGACGAGCTCACACTGCGCAGCTAAATATGCCGTGGTAGATAACCGTTTTTCTAATAATACAAAATCCTTAAAGGGAGACAGAATGTCCAAAAAACCCTAACTAAAAGGAATACAAAATCCACTATTATCAATCACGAATTCCTTATTCATATTCTAGCCTTCTATCTGGACATGGTTAGAATATAAAATTAAAAACCAAATATCTGAATTGTTCGCGTTTGGAATATTTCGGAGTTGGGATTTCTGTTTGGTAGATTGACAAAAATTACCTCTCCTGAAGTAAACAAAAAGTGTTAGTACCAAGACAAACACAGTACATATTACTAGTTGGAACATCGTTTGTAGAGCAGTTCTATATGCCTGTCTTTTTCGCTGCGATTGTTCTTTTTGGTCGTCTTTGGTTTATCAACTATAAGTACCCGTTGGTTTGTACCAGCGAATTTCACTGCGGAAAGAAATTCCAAAGGCAGTTTCTTTATAGCAATCTTCTATATTTTCTTTTCCTTTCTTTTCTCTTCCTGTTCGGATGAGTACCTTTCTGAACCAGTCTGTATTTGACGAGGCGACGGCCAAGTCAAAATATAGACCGGTTCTACAGGGTACGAATCCAATGAATTCGGCATTGTACTGATCATGTTAAATGACATCTTTATTTCACAACATATCGCAGTACATGTACGTCTCTTATAAAACGCAATGATCGAGACTGACAAAAAGGGAAAAAATCTAATATGATGAAGATGATCCGAATATTAAGTGTCAAATGCGAATGAATATTACTACGAATATGACATAGGAAATAGCATATTGACCCTAATGAAACTGCGTGAATTTCGTAGACCGACAAGGATTGAAACTTTTCGCTTTTTACTATAGAATGATTAATCTACTTTCTCATGAAGGAAACTTTAAAACGTTTCCTCTGGTTGTCCTGTACTAGAACCAATCTCTTTTTCAAATGTTATTTTACGGAGTTCCATTGATTGATTGAATGGAGTTTCAACATTATTTCAGCTATATCGCGGCGGCTGGAGCACCTAACAATGGTTTCCTGGTATTTCTCTCACCAGTGCAACCACCACATCCTTTCCTAGCCTCCAGCTGCTATCTCACATAGATTATCGACCCATTGGTAAGAGACAAATTTACGGAGTTCCAAAATGGTCCCTTTTCGCGTGACACGTCACATATATTCTAAGAATCTGAATTCTTGTAAAATGTTGTTTTTTTTTAAATGTGTCGAATTAGTCAGTGCGTATTGATCACATGTATGTACTTGACCTAATACAATGGATCGGCGACACATCATTACTTGAAATGTACATGTTCTGGTCAATAAAAAAAAATCTTCAATGTTTTTTCTTTTTTTATATATCTTTCAGTATTCAGTACTCCACGCAGTCTTGTTTCCAATTCAAAGCAGAGTAACAATTGTAGATACGGAGAACATTTTCTAAATCGACTTTATTTCCATACATCAGATCAGAAGGGAAGATAAATTGAAAAAGTTGTGAAAAGAGATGATATCGATATTCCGGACTGCAGGTTCTCTTTCATCGTACAGTAAAAACAGCCTCGTTTTCATCGTCAAACATGAGTTTTTCCGTTTTGGAAATAAATCCGTATTTTATATTAGCCTCTTATATTTTAGTACATTAAAGATCTAGGTATTTCACTCTCACTTGGTGCAAAATAAACGATGGTCTAAATTAATTAGGTTTTAAGATTTATGTTTTATCGGACTTGCGACCTTTTGATGAGGACCGGAATAGGACATGTTGGCCGTCTAGGAGGGCAGAATTTAATGTAGATAAAATAAAAGTAATAATGCACATTTCTATACCGCTATACCCCGGGTAGAACAGGCTTATAGCGCTTTACAATATTATAGATATATTACATATTTTTTGAATTCATAAAAAAACAGGATACATCACAGATGTTCTATGCCAATCGTAAAGGTCCTCGCCAAAAATATTGTAATCCATAAAACGTTAAATTGTGACATCTACAGCTGGGGATCTTCAAGATACTAGATCTCATAAATAAGTTTATAATAATATATGATCTACGTCGCGAGAGTGAAATAACCCCGTTGAATATTTTTGTTATTACACGGGTGTTATTACACTAGAGGAATGATTATGCAAATGAGCTCTGAGCGAATAGCAGCGCTATTGTTTTAAACGCGAAAATGACGTCATAATATATATATATTGTGACGTCAGTTTTAAACGGCGTTATAAGTTTCGCGGAATATTGAAATGTTCAATTTCAAGAATTTTGACGATTTTTCGCAAAAATTTGGGTAATATTATAAACAGAATATAAAATTTGTGCTAATAAAATACAGAATTTATTAAACTCGTCATCTTTAAACAGATAAAAACTAGGCGCAGCCTCAAATCTAATTATTTCGAGTGCATTAAAAGTTTGGTTTGTGGAAAAATGGTTTAAATTATTATTTTAATCATGGTATTTCAAAGTGGTGACTATGTACTTTTTATAGATATTTAAAATTTTGTAGAAGTATACAGAAATATTTGGTTGATTTCAAAATAGTTAACAAAATGTTTCAGAAAACTAGGAAAGGCATTGAACGACAATAACTTCAAAACGGATCATTCATTCCAAAAACCCACCTAAACCATTTAGACAATCCTCGAAATATTTCAAAAAGCAACTTCGTTCTTGAAACGATCAGCTCATTCTGTGATTTTATAAGCTTGTGTGGACTTGAAAGCGCCTGATTGGTGCACAAGGACTAACAAATCTATATATAGAAAAGTACGTACATTCTTATGAAAGAGAAGTAAAAAATGTTGTCGTCTAAGAAAGCGAAATTAGCTTAATTGTATTATATCCAATTTATTTCTATCAACACTAACTTATCTCATTCATTTCAATACACAAAACAAACATTCACAATAACAATTCCCGAAAGTTGTTAACCGTACTATAGATAAACCATGCTAACCGAATGACTTTCGGCGAGTTTAATATAGAAAATTGGGAACAACGGATTATTTGCTTTAACGGTCCTTTAACTATACTGAGGGATCAAAGAAACACAAAACTACATGCATTTAAACCATCCTTTGAATTACATCTGTAAACGTCATGTGTCACAGCGTAAAAGTAACATGCTTTTCGAAACCGACTTCATTACGAAGAAACTAAAATTGAAACATCAAAAATCATTGAATATCGATTGGGAGAAAAAAGTGTATTTCTTGGTGAGGTACTCTACTCTGTCAGTATATAGGTGATTACAGTTGTGATTAAGTACTGTTATCTCACGCTTGTTAAATTTCAGTTCAGTCTACCCCTACTCCTGGCTATTCCACATTTTCCCGCGTTTTCGAATTCCGCGGTTGGACTATGGTCAATTATTTTAACAATAATCTCTGCTAAGTAGAACACCCGACTTGCGTTTAAGATGAAAACGTTCGTGAAACATTTGAGAAATGGTAGCATTACACCGGTTTGCACGTGTTTTCACGTGCAAAGCTGTGTAACAAATCTAAATATTCACAAACGTGCTTGTACCTTGAAAGCAAGGCTTCTGAAGTTTTGATCAGCATTTAGGGTGTTTACTAAGACAGGGATAGAAACATTTACATAATGCCATTTCATAGATTGCCGAATCAAGAGCATAGGCGTAGCTAGGGCATTTAAATTTTTACATACTCAGACGGCGACAATCAAAGTATATACAGGATAAAGTCGATATGTGGTCCTTGACAAAAGATGCATGACCACCGTCCGCTTCCCTTTTCTATGATTCGAGCGCTGGTGAATAATCAAAACATCGTAACTACAGCTTGAATAAGCTGTAGTTTAGATGATATTAAGATCATTCATCAACGATATTTTTTCAACAAATGATTATGTCTTACTTATGTTTTACCGTGTAAAATATTGTCCATACCAAACAAGAGCCGTTACAGACGGGTTATGCTTCCCGATAAGTGCTTGATACAGAAAGTATGGTATAAATCATAAAGTTTTTTATGTTAAAGTAAGTGATATTGGTCCTAACTACTTGCCTTACTTAAATATCGAGGTACTTAAAGGTCTTATCATATGTAAAATACTCGCGATGAATAAAGGCTTTATTACTTACCATTGCTAAGAAAAGCCGATGTAAAGGCTTGAATTTAACACAAATTTTGACCTTGAAAAATTAATCTTTACCTTTACTGATAACTTTGAACTAGGAACTAACAAACATGTTTCGTTAGAAGTAATTCGCATGCGAAATATGAAGGCAATATCTCGTACCAATTAAAAGTTATAGCAAATTTAAAGTTTTTATCAGGGATGTTGATGACCCGGACAATATGAACTTCACCTTTACCGATGACCTTGATTTAGTTTTCTTCTGAAAGTTCTTGTCATAAGAAATAAACAAAAGAAATATGAAGGTAATATCACGTATGTTCATTTTAAATTTTCACCTTTAATAATGACATTAACATTAACTGGTGACCTTAAAGCAATTCACATTTGGAATAAAGAGATCATATCTCGTACCAATTATTAGTTACGGCCATATTAATTGTAAAACTTTTTTTATTTTTGTTAAGGCTTTGAGAGCAAACGGAGAGCAAACATAACGCTTATAAAATCAATACCCTTATTTCCATGGCGCGTTTTTCTATACGCATGTAACAGATAATTTATGGTCAAAGGTATCTGATTTGCAGCTGCATTTTTTTTTATCAAATTCTGACCATTAGACTTAGCATATTTATAAAGAAATTGAGATAAACATGCAAATATTTTCGGAGGGGGGGGGGCATGCAAATGAATATTCGAATTCTTAAAGCACCCTTTCTCCTTAACCAATGGGCCAATCTTAATGAAACCAAGAAGAAATGTTCCTTTAATGACCCTCTTCTCAAGTTGTCCAAGAAGTTAAAATTGACGCCTAGATAAGTGTGTTGCAGGGTGTGGCTTATTTTCAATAAAAAATCTTTATAAAAATCATCACCTCCCAATCCACTGGGTAAATTGGGCATGAAACTTTGCATTTATGTTTCTTTGGTAACCGTCTTCTATAGATGTTCAAAAAATTAGATATACCGCCAAAATATCGGCGTGGCTGGGTGAAGCTTTTTTCACTGTAAATACTTTAAAAAATCTTCTAGCATTGTTAAAAAAGTTTTGATTGAGCCCCGAAAATTTGGATGTGGAAGTGCGGGGCTTATTTTCACTATAAAATCTTTAAAAGTCTTATTCTCCCCAATTTCCTAATAAACTTTCATATCTGATTGCATTGATTGATACATATAGGCCAGTGGAGCGATACAGGTTCTCTTGGATCTCTTGATTTTTTTTTTAATGAAATTAGTATTTTCTGTTTATAAGGTGAGAACTAAGTACTAAAACCAAAAACTATAAATTATAAATAGGATTCCTCCAAAAAAGCAAGACGTCCTACATTCTCCTCGGGTCTGTTGGAATGTGGAACTGTATTTCCAAGCATGATTTCTGCCTCGCCGATAGCTTCAGTTTCATGAAGGTTTATTCCTACTTGCCATGGACCTGTTTAAAAAAAATCAGGCTGAGAATGGTATTTCAAATTATATTGTCGGCGAAAGCGTAATATAAAGCTTATTCAAGATGTAGATAAGATGTTCTTCGCCCCCATCGACTTTCGTAAGCACCAAGAAGTCAGCTCTGCGTCCAGGATGACAAAGTAATGCAATCTGATTGCCAATTGTATCTGCTTTGCACGTGCACTTACGTGCAAAGCAAGGTACAATTTGCAAACATTTTGCACCGTTTTGTCATCCTGAACGCATTTCCTGGTTACCTAGAAAAGAAGTTTAGATAATTTTTATGTAAAGAGGACATTGTGAAATCAAAGGTGAATTTTTAAGTAAAGAGTACATTGTTAAGTTTTAAGTCAATTTTCACGGTTAATATTTATGTTAGGAGTACATTGTAAAGTTTCAGGTCAATTTTCAAGGTTAATTTTAATTTCAAGAGTACACTGTGAAGTTTAAGGTTAGACTGAGTAGTTAGCATCGCATCAGACCCCAAATCTTCAATTATTGGATGTCGTGGATTCGTTTCCTGGCGATTGCACACCCCTTCCCAACAATAGATGGATAGTCGTAAACCTAAGTGGGGCAGCAGGTTGAGACTAGGAAAGGATGAAAAGGTTTGATTGGAACAAAAAGTACCAGGAATCCATTGTTAGGTGCTTAATCCGCCACGATATGACCGAAAAATTGTTTAATGCGGCATTAAATCTCGTTCATTCAATTCTTGTAAACACTGCTCCCCCTTCAATTATAAACGTATTTGCATGAAACTTTCACAGAATGTGCGTGATAATGTGACCATACGCGTATCGTCTGATTTTGTGATTCCTTGCAATAACCAGCAACACATCAAAATACTTCCCATCTTATAACGGTCTTACCAAAACACATTCAAAAGGTGCCATTTCACTCAAAACCGTCATGAGTTTCAAAACCGCTCTGACAGCTATATTATATATGACTATTTGTTGCGTTTATAGTAGGTTATTGACGTCTACGGCGACCTAGTTTGTAAGCCAAGTGATTTCAGTCACTTATTCATCTGTTACGTGTAGCCATATTGCGGGTTTCACAAGTAATAACAAGTTACTTTTTATTCTACATTTTTGATTTTATATGAATCTTGGCATGAAAATACAAGAAATTAGTTTGAGAGTTGTGGTAATGGAGAGATCGTTACTTTAAAGGTTTGTTTTGATGAAATTCGACGCAATTTTTCATTTATTTTGTCCTCAACATGAAAACTCTTAATGGTGTGGTTTCGTTGCTCAGGAGCTATTGAATCAGATAATCAATACAATCTGCCAAAATGGTAAAGGTAATGTCAATTTCGAGAATCACCACCTTATAAAAAGCATATCTGCCTCGATTTGAATTATGGTACTCAAATTGGATCTGTGTATCAAAACTGATATAGAGAGGTCCTCAAATCTGATTTATGAGCTAAGAATACAAGTATTGAAGTGTTTACATTGTATGCAATCATTATCCTGTTAATACGAATGTATTTATTTAAGCCTTAAAAGGCTGGTTTGATTTAATCTCTAACAATAAATATCTAACTTTGATTGAAATAACATATCACTTAAGGAAGACCTTAGGAACCTCATTTTATTTTATTTTATAACGGCACAAATATCCGTGTGATAACATCCCATGAGAAATTTTTCATGTAATCACATGTATATTTGTAGAACAATGACATAATTCTGTTAGAAACATCAATGAAAACAAGACAAATAGGGGACATAAAATAAATAAAAATGCATACTTAGAGTATATAATGAAAAAAAAAATCTAAATCGGATATTGGAATTGATAATTGTCTCTGCAAAGCCTCGACAATTATCAATTCCCCCAACCTCTTTAGATATTTTTTTCATACAAGCATTAGGTACGTATTATATATAAACTAGTTTTATATTTGTTATGTAGGTTGAAAAAAATTGGCAAATTTGTATTGAAATTAAAGTACAGATATGACTGGATTTCCTAAATGTTAGTTGGTATTTATTTTTTTTTTCATTACAATGTTTAAAATTTCTAATTTAACAAGGTAAAACAGATGGTATATACTAAGTTCAGACTGCACAATTGTGCGGCTTAATCCTTGTCTATACCTCCTGCAAAAGAAGGAATACTGCGGGTTCTGCATGACAAGGGTTAAAACGGTTTCCATTTTTTTCGAAAAAAAAATGGTCTGCAGTGAACCAAATAATATATACACAAAAATGAAAATAATGAATGGAAGATAGTCAATGTCAAGATTAAATAAACGATTATTTTGTTTCTTTAATGCAAAAAAAGAGACAAAGTGTAAACATTTAAGGACAATTTTTTCTTTAAGCGCGTCATTTTATGCGTGATTGTTATATATGCATTTTTCACATTGACTCCACTTATTTGGCTCCGTATTGTTATCGTCAAATAGGGCGAAATGAACGAAAGTGGGGTTAAGGTGTTTGATAATTTCACCGGTTAGGCGGTGAGTTGATAAATGATAATCTACCGGTATACGATAATCCACCGAAAAGCATTAAAGAATGTCCTGTTTTTTAAGTCATCGGTTTACTCGGTGATAAAAATGTCAAACTGCTTTATTCATTAATCATCTTTAAACCTCTTACAGACATTACAAGTTGATGTGCCAGTAGTGTGATCATTTAAACAAAAGGTTATGTGCAGTTTAAAACATTACATTACCAAGTTTCCGTTTGTCGACAAAACCTTTCATTTACGACCTGAAACTTATCAGATCGTGTAGAGTTCGCGATGTGCAGGTAGAGCGTCGGTCTCATGACCAAGAGGTCCCGTGTTCGATTCCCAGGAGCGGCTAACGATCTTTGTTCTTTCATTGGTACACAGATTCGGTGCAAGTACTGGTCCATTGTCCAGGAAGCAGAGCCGAGAGGGATTATCTTTGTTGAAAGAACTTGTTTCTCAATCGAAGAAAAATGAATAGGTTTAAGCCGCCAGATCAAAAACAATACGGTATTGGTGAATCTTATATATAATGAAATTCAAAGTAAAAAGCTTACAGTTCTTCATACGAACGAGATTTATATGTTGTACCTTAGTTGTTTTCAAGTTCGTAATGGATGTACAATAAGATAGAACATCCAACAATGATTTCTATGAATTTTATATTTTACTTCCTTATTCATATTCTAGCCTTTTATCTGGACATGGTTTGAATATAAAATTTAAAACCAAATATCTGAATTGTTCGCGTTTGGAATATTTCGGAGTTGGGATTTCTGTTTGGTAGATTGACAAAAATTACCTCTCCTGAAGTAAACAAACAGTGTTAGTACCAAGACAAACACAGTACATATTACTAGTTGGAACATCGTTTGTAGAACAGTTGTATATGCCTGTCTTTTTCGCTGCGATTGTTCTTTTTGGTCGTCTTTGGTTCATCAACTATAAGTACCCGTTGGTTTGTACCAGCGAATTTCACTGCGGAAAGAAATTCCAAAGGCAGTTTCTTTATAGCAATCTTCTATATTTTCTTTTCCTTTCTTTTCTCTTCCTGTTCGGATGAGTACCTTTCTGAACCAGTCTGTATTTGACGAGGCGACGGCCAAATCAAAATATAGACCGGTTCTACAGGGTACGAATCCAATGAATTCGGCATTGTACTGATCATGTTAAATGACATCTTTATTTCACAGCTTATCGCAGTACATGTACGTCTGTAATAAAGCACCATGATCGAGACTGACAAAAAGGGAAAAATCTAATACGTTGAAGATGATCCGAATAACGAGTGTCAAATGCAAATGAATATTATTACGAATATGACATAGGAAAAAAACATATTGACCCTGGTCAAACTGCGTGAACTTCACAGACCGACAAGGATTGAAATTTTTCGCATTTACTAATTTTCTGAATCTAGAATAATAAATCTACCTTCTCGTGAAGGAAATTTTAAAGCGTTTTCTCTGGTTGTCCGATACTAGAACAAATCTCCTTTTCAATTGTTATTTTACGGAGTTCTAATTCAAACTCAATTTCAATTCGTTTATTTATACATTTCAGGCCTCCAGCCTATTGTACATATATGCTACAAACAAGTTACAAAAACATGTGTACAGTGATGGTTAAATTAACTATCACTGTACACTCAAAGCTTTTACGGAGTTCCAAGATGGTGCCTTTTCGCGTGACACGTCACATATATTCTAAAAAGCTGAATTCTAGTAAAATGTTGTTGTTGTTTTTTCCTTTTTTTTTTACATGTGTCGAATCAGTCAGTGCGTATTGATTACATGTATGTACTTGACCTAATACAATAGATCGGCGACCCATCATTACTTGAAATGTACATGTTCTGGTCAATAAACGGTATTCACATTAAAAGAAAAATCTTCAATGGTTTTATATATATTTCTTTCAGTATTCAGTATTCCACGCATTCTTGTTTCAAATTCAAAGCAGAGTAACGAATGTAGATACGAAGAACCTTTTCTAATTGGAATTTAATTCTATACATCCGATCAGAAGGGAAGATATATTGAAATAGTTGTGAAAAGAGATGATATCGATATTCCGGCCTGCAGAATATCTTTCATCGTACAGAAAAAACAACCTATTTTATTTTAGAACATTAAAGATCTAGGTATTTCATTCTCACTTGATGCAAAATGAACGATTTAATTGCTCTAAATTAATTAGGTGTTAAGATTTATGTTTTATCGGACTTGCGACCTTTCGATAAGGACCGGAATAGGACATGTTGGCCGTCTAGGAGGACAGCATTTAATGTAGATAAAATAAAAGTAATAATGCACATTTCTATAGCGCTATACCCCATGTAGAACAGGCTTATAGCGCTTTACAATTTTATAGATATATTACATATTTTTTTGAAATCATAAAAAACAGGATACACCACAGATGTACTTTGCCAATCGTAAAGGTCCTCGCCAAAAATAGTGTAATCCATAAAAGGTTAAATTGTGACATCCACAGCTAGGGATCTTCAAGATACTAGATCTCATAAATGAGTTTATAATAATATATGACCTACGTCGCGGGAGTGAAATAACCCCGTTGAATTATACTTTTGTTAATACACGGGTGTTATTACACTAGAGGAATAAGTATGCAAATGAGCTCTGAGCGAATAGCAACGCTACTTTATAAACGCGAAAATGACGTCATAATGTATATATTGTGACGTCAGTTTTAAACGGCGTTATAAGTTTCGCGGAATATTGAAATGTTCAATTTCAAGAATTTTGGCGATTTTTCGCAAAAATTTGGGTAATATTATAAACAGAATATGAAACTTGTGCTAATAAAATACAGAATTTATTAAACTCGTCATCTTTAAACAGATAAAAACTAGGCACAGCCTCAAATCAAATTATTTCGAGTGCATTAAAAGTTTGGTTTGTGGAAAAATGGTAACGTGAATAGATATGAAGGTTCTTATTCTTTTCGGAAAAAAAAAAAAAAAAAAAAAAAAATACGTAATTACCTTGTTTTAAGAATAATAAATTTCGCGTTCTTTTTTAGAATTGAAATTTAATTCTATATTCAATTTTTGATATGCAGACGTTAATTCAATGAGCATTAAAATTTAAAATATGCTGAAAGAAAACATTTAGAAAAAGGGAGAAATTGCTTCAAACAAGCAATTTCTCATTTTGCTAAATGGTTTCAGCTTAATTGATTTCATTTCATTAAAAGTTCTTTTTGTGATTACATGAATAGATAAATATGAAGGATTTTATCCTTTTCAAAAAAAAAAAAAAAAAAAAAGAAAAAAAGAAACAAAAAAAACCCGTATTTTGTTTCATGTTTTTTTTTTTTCTTTCTTTTTTCTTTATTCTATATCATTTAGACAGATTTTCCCTTGAGAACAGTTTATTTGTTAGTTAAAAGATAGTCACATATATTACTAAAAACTAAAGGAGCATGAAAAATAAAAATCGAAAAAGATATAACATACCTTCATCGCCATTTAACAACCAATATCCGATAATGTATCGGCTTTGCAAAAAAATCAAACGATTTATGTACTTTCCTTAAATCAGGAACTGAATTTCAAAAGCAAAAACATGTAATAAGAATCTCGTAAGACAGTTTACCTTATTTTGACAGTGTCAAACTTTATTTAGTGACCGTTCAGAGACAACAAAAAAGCGACCGCATTAAGCAGCCGCATTATCTACGTTTATTTATCGTCGCTACCGTATCATATGCCCATATGGTTGACGCCCCAGAAGACGACGAGTTGTTATGGGGATAGTGCAAGAATACACATCTTGTCGAACCAAGGGTTACGAACGTTTTACTTATCTGGCTATCGAGAAGAAGCTATCGATTCGATACACCCTTGGCTCGTGAAGATGAAGAATACAGGACGAAACTACGTCTAAGGCCAACTATGGTTCTTTCACGTGATCGATATGACGCATCAACACACGGGGACTCGGTCAAACGTCTAATTGGTTTTAAGTGTGTCTGCCTGGGAATCGAACACATGGAATTGAACTTCAGATGATTTGAAATCAAGCGGTCTACCCACTGAGCTAAAAGGACAGAGAAAGGGCCGACTTAAGAAATAGTCGCTTGATTCACTTTCTTATAACTGCCAGATCGTTGGACCGCCCTTTGACCCAAAACCGTGACAGTCCTTTTTAGATACTAAATCCTATCAATCGGGATTTTTCGGCGATTTTACGGAATAGACCTCGGGAATAATACGGGCGAATTCGGAACATCGCTCGGACTTTTCCGTAATTTGAAAAGTACCTCGGACGTAAGTGTAGTAATTTTGGGTTATTCTTTAGGTAATTCGGCTCCTGGTGGTACTTCGGTTAATACGCATGAAGAAAATCGCATTTTGTTAATTCTTTCCAATCGTCTTTGGAAATCTTTTTGGCATATGATAATTTAATGCGTTTTGTAATCAAATTATAATATGACAATTTTTATTCTTTCGTTGGTTTTGTTTTATGCAACGTCATCCTTAGCGGAATCGTTTATGTTTGTGACGTCATATAAACCCACATGCGAAATGACGCGCTTTCATGGCTGCGCCCGTATTATTCCCGAGGTCCATTCCGTAGAATCGCCGAGGGATCCCGATTGAATACGGACGCAGCCATGAAAGCGCGTCATTTCGCATGTGGGTTTACATTACGTCACAAACATCAACGATCCCGGTAAGGACGACGTTGCATAAAACAAAATCGGCGATAGCTTAACGCAGTGTTTTACTGCGTTTTGTCATCAAATTATAATATGTCCGAAAGTTTTCCACAGACAATCGGAAAGAATTAACAAAATGTGATTTTCTTCAAGCGTTTTAAATAATCGAAGTTCCACAAGAAACCGAATTACCTAAAAAATGACCAAAATTTCTATATCTTCGTTCTCGGTACTTTCCAGTTTACGGATAGGTCCGAATGATGCTCCGAATGAAACCTTATTTGTCATCAAAATATATCGTCGTGTGCATGAACTAAATGGAGGATAATCGTTTGTTTCAGTGTAAGATCGATGTATATTTCATTGAGTGAACAAGGAAAACTAGATCTATATTTTCACGAGTGGCAGAGCCACGAGTGATAATATAGCTGTTGTTGTTCATGAAATGTAATATCAATCGATCCTCCTCGAAAACAAACGATTAGGCTATTCTATTTCTTTTACGCAAAAATGAGACAAAATGTGAAATTTCTAGGTCATATTTTCGTAAAGCGCGTCATTTTTCACGTGATTGCTATGCAACGTTCATTGTGACGTCACTTATTTCGCCCCGCATAGATGACGTCAGATAGGATGAAATGCACAAAAGCAGAGTGTAATTTTTGATAATTTCACTGCTTTTGCGGTGAGATTATCAAGTGATAACCTACCGTTATTTCTCGAGTAACCACCAAAAAGCTTTAAAGAAACAATAAATCGTACAAAATTATGCTTGAAAAATGACGGTGGTCACCCAGTAATATTTTAGTGGTTTGATTAGTCAATCGAAAATTAGGGTAGAAGACCTGTAATAGTTCCGAAGCCTTTCGAAGGTAATTAACTTTAACAGTGTTTAACCGAGGTTCCAAAGTGATTTCATAAAGAAACATTTCATTAAGAAACCTCGTTAAACATTTAGAAAAATTAATAATAATAAAAATAACAATAATGTCTTTATTTAACGAGGCTACACAGTTGGGCGAACCCAGTCTTCCCTGTCGGCCTCTTAAAATCATATCTTTACAACATGTGGAGAATACATCAAATACAGTACAATATTTACAACGATAAAAATTTGGCAATCTATAAACAATAATTGAGTTGTCTGGACTTGTTGTAAAACTTTTTTAAGTTCCAACAGAATAAATAGACACTTAAAATAGTTTTGCACACACCCAAGAATAGGTCTTTCGTTGGTTATCTTTCCTTTTAACAATTCTGAAATAAAGTAAAATTATGAAAACATTTTGGAAAAATCATGAGTCCCGAAATGTTGCGAAACTATTACGGGTCCACTATCTTAACAACAGCAACCTGTTAATTGTCAATTATTTCGCAATGGTAAATTAGAACAGTTCTCTATCATATCTATTAGGGATTTTAAAATAATTCCCTCTGAATGATATGTTCGAATTCATCGAGACGACTCCAACGAATTCATATAACAGTTGTATGATTTGGTTACGAAAAAATGTTTAGCGGAGCTAAACCTTCAGAGATCGTTCATTAGGTTAAGTATTTTCTTTTTTTTTGTATAATGGACAACGGCGGATCGGGTCGTTCAAACTAAGCCCTCATGCATCCAAATTACTTCCGGGCATTCCAGTGGACAAATTCGATCAACTTCACGTAAAACCGCCCCCTTTGTACCAATCGAAACCCCTTTATAGAAACCTTGGATCCGCAGCTGATTATCATTGTTATGCGTATAAATGGTCGCAACAAAGCGGATTGCCTCGGTGGCCTAGTGGTAAATGCACTCGATCCGTGACCTGGAGGTCCGTGGTTCGAGCCCCACTGTCGCCGGGGTGTGTTTATGGGCAAAACACTTAATAGCCAGCCCCAGTTCACCCAGCTGTAAAATTGGGTAGCAGTGGGTTTAAACCACTGCCTCTTTTTCGGAGTCGTGAAAACACCCGGATTGAGTGTTCGAGAGCGATTTAATAACCTTAAGCTTTCGTCGCAATCGAACTAAAACAAATAAGTATAAACTAAAGCGGAATGGGAAATCCTAACAATTATATTCGCCTGTCAGTCTCAGCCGGTTGTCTCTGTCAGTCTGCAATTATAACATACCAATGCTTTATTTTTTTTTCTTTTAACTTGTAAGATAAACTTTTGGAAACATATTTTGGTATACTATAAAAAAAGGCCGCTTTGTTTGGAAAAAGCTTGTGAAACGCAAACATGCAACGGAGGAATGGAGTAATATTTAATCATGGATTAGAAGAATTATGTGCCCTTATCGAAGCTTCATATAAATTTATTTCAACGCCCTTATTTGACAAATATCTAGCTTGCCAATCTATATGACAATATAAATATCCACATCCACCTTCAAAATATAAGGATTAAATGTGAGAGAAATTGCAAATATCAAGAACACTTTACATAGATACTGATCGGTATGTCAAAAATGTGCCCAAAAAGTTTTGGTGAAACGTATCATTCGGAACATCACTCGGCCATTTCCGTAAACTGCAACAGACCTCGGATGTATGAAAGGCGGATGGGTGTGTAACGAAATCGTGCATTTTGTTAGGCGGAAACAGTGTAAGAAAACGTAGCACTGTAGATTTATATCTTTTACAGTAAATAACGGCTGAAGATTCTTAATTTTTGAGAATGACGAATCATTCTCATAAATTAAGATTTTTTTAGCCGTTATTTAAGAATGTTCAGATATCTATAATAGGATACGATGGTTTCACGTCAGTGCCTCAAACGAGTAACGTTAGCGACGTCGAATGTTTTCACTCACAGTTTCGAGGGCTAATGCCAACTTAACTGACGTCATCGAGTTTTCCAAGATTTCCATAATTTTTAAAAATAGTCCGTCCATGTACATCCGAGGTTGATCGTGAGATTGGCCGAGTGGTGTTCCGAATGATCAAGACAGTATTGGTCATATCGCGGCGGATGGAACACCCAAAGATTGACACCTGTTCTACTATTTCATCTTTTCCTATCCCCCAGCTGCTATCTAGCTAAATTTTTACAAATGACCTTCCAATGCAGAATAATGTTCGAAAATGGATAATTCATAGTAGTTAAGATGTTTTAATATAATAGGGAAAGCGAGATTTAAAAAATCAAAGTACTGAAAGTACTGGTAAGTTGGAATGCGTTCAAGAGACGATGAGTTCAAACAACTTACGAAGCGTACGCCTCCCGCCCACCACAGGTGATCACATAATCGTCTTTTGATGCGCGTATATAAATCAATGTATTTCGCCAAACCCCATGAATCGCTATACAGGCATGAATCTGATGAGAGAAAAATGGCAAAAAGGAAGAAAATGATATGGACCATACAGCCGACTAATGGACTCAAATGGACACTTACACACTCAAAACAGTTTCAATGTTATTTTTCAAATGACTTCTGCTCCATTTGAGTTATCAATTACATTTTTAATTAGAATAATCGTAAAGTGGACCTCAACGTTTTGTCTTTGATGAAAAGTTATTTTCGCAGGGAATTCTTTTTCTTCATGAGTTGGAATCTCAAGACAATTTTTTTTGACGAAGTTCAATTGTGACTTCGACCTTTGTAAATCGAAAATCGGGTACTTTCTTGGGTCATTGACAAGATTTATGTCAAGTTTTATGATATGGGTCAATTGGCTGTTCAGTTAGAGTGGAAACTGTTAACAGTTAGGGTTTACTTATGACCATGACATGTATGACCACGAAACAAAAAGACATTTCTTTAGGTCATGGGCAACATTTATCTAAGGTTTCGTTCTTGCAGGTCAATTGCTTCTCCGTTTAGGTAGCGAAAAGCAAAAGATCAATGGACTGACAGACATACATGATGAAATCAATAAATGCTCCTCTGCTTCTGAGTAGGGGGTATGATGGTGCTCTTAAACGTGTTCATGTGCAAGAATGTGAAGAAAACAAGTTGAACTAGTTAAAAGCTTTCACAGAAGTAAAAGTCAAACCAATTTGAAATTAAGCTGTTTGTAGAGCAAAGGAAATCATTTTTCTTCTGAAAAATTCAATAAGTAAAGCGGCTTAAGCAGGTGATTAGCTTCACAGGCCTTATATTTAGTTGATATCCATGTTTTAGGTTCTGAAAAAATGATTTTGAGAGTGTCCACTATACAACATACAGAGAAATGACCTCCGCCCATAAAGGACATATTTTCATCTAATCACAATATTTTTGTAATCTGGTAAAGGGTCACCAAAGGATAACTCAAGAGAAATTTGGTCGATATCCATCTTTTAGGTTTTCGAGAAAATGATTAAGTTTAAATTATTTTACATATAGAGATATAACTTGTGCCTATAAAAGACATATTTTTCATCTAATAACAATAAAGTTTATTGTAGTTTGATAAAGGATTACTTAAGTATGCCAAGAAAATATAATATATACAATAGTAAACCAAGAAAATATATTGGTGCTCACCTTAAATCAATGCACACGCAGATGATATGATTAATTTGCGCGAATCGAGGAGAAAAGAGCATAATTGCTCATGAGTAGTGTAGGTAATCCGGTGGGAGTGGAACAGACTGGACTGAAGGCAAAACACGTTGGTGTTGGTAAACTCGTTCAGATATTTGATAAAAACAAAGGCTGTATTTAACTTGTGTTAAACTTGTATTTAACTTAAATCTTCAATGATACTTTAAGGATTACGCACGTGCGTATTTTTGCACAAGTGAAACATCGCAGCTACAGGTTAAGTGTGCTAGTTATGTATTATGTTATTAATTGAAATTAGATATATTTTTTGGGGATAATTATTTATTCTTTTTAATTTGTATGAGTTCAAAATAACAACGGCATGCATATATATTTAAAGTAAATCGTGCCGAAATGGTTATATCCCCTGTTTTTTCCGTCCATGTTCGAAACGAAAAAAACAAGGAATGGGATTTAAAGAATATGATACAAAAATACTCGTAACCGAAACAAAATATTTTTAGTTTGAGATACAGACGAGAGATGTAAATTGCCGGGGCATTTGAGAACATTAGTCGTCTGGTAATGGGTTAAATTTTACTTCATATCAAGGTTGGCCACGGTCAATTGGTGCGCGTTTACAAGGATTGTCCGGAAAATTCGTAGACATCGTCTAGTAGATAATAGTATATCTAGAGTTTTTTTAACATTGCACGTTAATATTAAATTTAATTCAAAGAACCATTACGCAAATCTTCAAGGAGATTCTAAAGTAAATAATGAAATTACATGGAATTTTGTAAAGGCATGTTAGTTGTCGCGGAGCACAAAAGGACGTAACGTACAATCAGGCTGGCGTCGACGTAAAACTACGGCTACTTTTAGTCGAATCTATTGAAGTACCAATTACAGTGATTTTCGACGTTTTGCCTAAATTTCAACCTACCCGTTGTACAATGTCATGAATGAAAAAAAAGCAAGCCTTGTCCACTTTAAGAAAAAAATGTGTATTGCTTGTAACCAATAAAATAAATGAACACTAAATTTTGCCGCTTTGTTTTTCAACTTATTACTGACATTAATCCAAGATCAAAGGAATTCAACTGAATTTCAAGATGCCGCCAATTAACAATAAATGTTTCAAACAATGCTGGTTGGTTGCCGAGGCAAATCAAGGTCATGTGTATCCTTGATAACAGTAGAGTTGTAACGTTTGTTTTCATTAAAGCCATACCAAAAAAAAATCCGCAAAACTCTTTTAATTGTATTTTTTATTATCTAAATGATTTTTCTCTTTCAAAAAAGAAAAGGTCCAGATGTATATTTTTTCGCGTTTCTCATATTCTCGAGAAATATGCAGATTAGGCGCTGCTCAGGCCGCCGCAACGTGTTACGGCGTCATTTTCTGTTAAATTTGGCGCGTAGTTTGCTATAATATTCTTCATTCATTCGAGTATTTATGAAGCTATCATTATGAAAATATTAAAAGATAAAGCTCATAAAATGGGCACAAAATACATGTTAGTTTTGTTATTCTCAAACGATATAACCCTTTAAAAAGTTGTTTTAGTATTCAATTGTTATCGGTAAACGTTTACAATTTCGACGTGCTCCATGCACCGCTAGGTGGGGCTGTTAAGGCAACTGACATATACATGTCAATTAAAATGTCGAACATTTTTCTTCGAGTATGAAGTCAGTGATAATTAGGGTAGCGATTAACATAGAATTATGAATAAAAAGGAAGTAATTGATGAGAATTTCAGACTGTCTACGAACTTTCCAGACAACCCTCTTATGTTTGTACGAGATTTTGGGCTATATAGGAACATTCCATTCGTTTGTAAACTTGACCTTTCGTAACTCATGAGTACAGATTTTATTCATAAAAGGGCACATAAAATCGTAGTAGGTCATCACTTGTGGTATGACCAATCAGGAAACGGCTTTTGTTTAAACACGAGTGAGGTCAACTCGTGTCATAGGGGAGTACACGGGGAAAAGATTTGACGGTGCATAGAAAAAAAAGAGAACATTTGCTTGATCGGGTTTTTAATACAGATACAGGCCTCCTAGCAGGCCAAACAAAAATAAAGATTTTTACAAAGGCTCCAAAGTATGAAAATAAAGGCCTTTTAGTGTGAAATATGAAAAAACCGAGAGTAAATAAAGGCTATTTTTGTCGAAGTACTCATTTCTTTATTAAACCCAAAGTCGTACCAGAGGTCATTTTTTAATATTATATACTGTTTGAATTATGCAATATAATATATACCTTATTCAGAGTGTATACCTATTTTCACTGCATATTTATATCAGAAGAGAAAATGCAGAGCCATTTCTTGCTTTAAGCTAGCACAGCAACCAGTTAGAGCAAATATAAAGGTTTTGAGTGAGAATTACAGGCTTTTTATGTGTTTTAAAGGTTTTCTTGGGAAATGTAAAGGTTTTTAAGGGTTGCTCTGAAAAAAAAGATTTTTAAAGGTTTTAAAGGTTTCACTAGGAGGCCTGCTGAGATAAATAATCTGTAGGTGTTGCGCGTTTCTAATGGTGGTTTAAGAAACAATAAGGTACAAAGCATTTTATCTATTTTGTTGCGTGATAAGGTCGTTCAGAAAGAGAAACTAGACCTCTAAAAGAAGCTATAATTCTACGAAAAACAAGTTGCGAAATTACCAAATAAGTAGATCACGTGATTGGCCTGTGCCATTGTCAATAGCTGACTTTTTTTGTCCTTGACTGATCACATGATTTCCAAATATAGTATGCAAACATGTGATACTAGTAAATTCGTACGCAACTTTTAATAAATATCATTTAAAACACAAATAAGCGTGTTAATGATATACATGAAATAAAAGTTGTGTAATTGTACAACATTATTACTTTTTGGTGTAATTAACTATGTCTATGTCAAGTTGAGATATACAAAGTAGGCCGAAGTGTATTCACATCCCTTTCACGTGATATGTGTTATCAAAAAACCCGAAATTAAATTATCTTGTGTTCATTTTGCGGTTTTGTTAAATCTAAGTTGGAATTGCTCCGCATTCCAACTTAAAAACAAAACACATAAATGTCGATAAAGAAGATCATATTTTATCATCAGTTCCTCTGCTATAAACTTTATTCGTATTATAATTTTCCCTCGATTAATGTCTCTTTACCATATTTCATACATATAACCAGGACTCGCTCTTATGATCAATGATAACAACTTGCATTTGTATACAAATCACTGTTCAAATTAGCGAATTTGATTTATACATACTTCTTATATTCTCCCAAGTGTTTGCAATGTATTTGTCAAGTTGATTGTTTGTACATATGTTTGTTTGACCTTATTGATTCATTGTATATCATTCTTGTGCAAAAAGAAATTGTATAGTTTACAAGACTTCAATAAAACATCCATCTACAATTTCTATCTGAATTCGTAGGTATTATAATAAAATTGTGTATAGGACCGTTGCATAGATTTTATGTAACCATCTACATGTATTTGGCAAAGTATGTTTAAGATATCAGTCGTATTTTATCGTTGAACTAAATGTCGTCTTCACTTTAGAAAGAAATCAATACCCGAAATTCTTCTGCGATACTTTTAATTGTATGCAGGAAATTCAAATTTAACTATTCATCATCTTCTTTTTCCCCTAATATTTCACGCATCATTTTCATGCATCTTTAAGATTTACAGATCAGGTGGTAATATCGAAGAGGACCAAAGTGGTGTTCCCGTGGTGCATGATGCTCATCAAAGATGCCATGATAATAAGCATGGTGCTCCTCTCGATGGTTCTTTTGTGGCAGCAGAAGAGATGGTCACATCTGACACTTGCCAAAATAATAATACGGACATAAATAACAATGTAGTACAGGTTGCATACAAAGTTGAGTTTAAGTGCGCAAAGTGTTCTGAAACATATTCCACGGATCGAACCCAAAGCGTCACGAAAACGTGCATGAAAAAGATGAAGTGTTTCAGTATGACAAGGGCACTGTTAGCTTCGAAAGTAATGAAGCCCTTATAGAGTACGCGGCTATGGCTAATAGTCAGACAAATCTTTGTAATAATTGTGGTAACCAGTTCGCCCCAAGAACAAATCTTACAAATCACAGGCAAATGCAACACACGGACTCTCCCAACGGCTTACAGAATCCCACAACATGTACGGCTGACGATTGTAAGCGCTATTTTATTCTTGGACATTAGACTGGGAGACACACCATGGTATAGGTAGATTTTGCGCGGTGAGCCGTGAAATCAACTTTTTACTGTTAGATTCTCGTGCCATTTGTGCGAAATATATAAAACAGGTTAAGGTTCATGTAAAGTGTTTGAGACCCAATTTTAAGGGCATTCATTTGCCAAGAAAAAGCAGTATGTCCAGGAACATTATATATCAAAATGAAGCTATTTATGAGCACAAGCAGTTGAAAAACATAAGACTGTTATAACTATAGCGGTATAGCCAAAACATTGTGGAAAAGGGTCATTTTGTACAGAACAAGCAACTGCATGACTGTTGGATAAAATTGGCTCATATTTTAACAAAGTCTAGCCTAAAGTACTATCCAGGTAGTGCTACAACCATTGGTATAAAACTCAGCCCCAAAACGTAGTTATGCAAGCAAATTATTTTGACTTATTTTATAAACACATATGTCATATATGTCATTCTAATTTTGCAAACGTGTAGATCTTTTTAGGGTATGGTGTGTTATCACAACATAAATAGACATTAATTGTTTATATACCTGTAAGTTTGTTTAGCAATATATCAATTTCTATTTCACAGAATGATAAATATATAGTAATATTGTAGATCATTGAATTAAAAAAACTATAATTTGAAATAAATCGCAGAAAATATATTACAATATTATGGTGTAATGTTGCACCATACCTTACATCTATTTTGAAAACAGACCAAACCGGTTTGACATGTATGTTGACAAAATAAATGGAAATTGATTGTTTCAAAAGAGCCTTTTGAGACTGAGTTTTATATCTAAGGCTGTAGCACTACCTGGATGGTACTTCAGACTGTACTTTGTTAAAACACGGGGCAATTTTATGCAACCGTCATGCAGTTGCTTGTTCTGTACAAAATGACCCTTTTCCACAATGTTTTTGCCATACCGCTATAGCTATGGCGGTCTTATGTTGCCTAACTGCTTGTGCTCATGAATACCTTCATTTTGATATATAATATACCTGGACATACTGCTTTGTCTTGGCTAATGAAGTGCCCTAAATATTGGGCCTCAAACTCTTTACATGAACCTTAAAACGAATTGAGAAAGTCAGAATTAACCTATTAAACCAACGCTATTGCTTGTCTTAAAACGTAAGGTTCACTCAAGATTTATCGCCTACCTCAGAGACACACATATAGCTTGTAAATGTAAACAAATGTAAAATTGTGCATTATTATTGGTTATATTCTTAATGGCAGTATGGTAAAATTGTGTATCTTTATTGACTGAATAGTTGATGGCAGTTTCCATCAAACATTTAATCAATAAAATGCACAATTTTACGGCTAACAGTTATTTTTCTTGCTGTCACACTAAGGGCTCAATTTCAAAACAATTCCTCCACTCGACCTCGACTCATATTCGTAAAAGGAAGCCTTAAGTAATTCTCGAGGAGTTCTCCAGCTAGGTCCCCTCGAGTGACAAATTTGTATTCCGAGTCGTCAACCGCTCTCCACTCTTTCAAGGGACAAATGAGTATCTCTTTATCCATGAAAGGCACGTGACTCTAGATATTTACCACATTTTTATGTCAAACAAAGTACCGAAAGTACTGTTGTGAAGCATTCCGAACTGTAGATTTGGAAAAAAAAATAAATAAATAAAAAAAAGTTTTAATTGAAAAATATATATGTTAAAACGATTATCTGAATACAAACGGTTTTCAATAAAAGTCATTTGTATGAGGGATAGGATCCAAATGAATTAATAAAAAAAACTGTGCGAATCGTTATTGGGACATCTTGCTAAATCAACGCGAAACCAGTTCATAATACAGTTTTTTTTCGAAACCGCTGTCTACTCAAAATGGAAGGTTGAAATATTTGCCTGTGATATTTTTTTAGCCTTTGAACGTGTTGCATCGGTAACCAAATCCCAGTAAAAATTGTGAAAACTGTATATCAACCACCCGGGATAATTTTTCCTGTGGATATTGAATTGGTATCTGAAAAAATGCCCAAATGTAAAGACATTGTGAAATGCATGTTTCTATATAACACGACATTCTGTCCACCTAAGGAAGAATGCACAAAATATGCAATTACATATATAATCTCCTACATAGAAATAGAAAGATTGCAAAAGTAAGAAATGTTTGTGCAGAGGCTAAATGGAAATGTCTTCGAATTCAAGTCAAATGAGACAATGCACAAGCGATCTATAAAACAATTTTTATATACAGGGATTGGGGTGGATTAATGTGGAGTTCTCGTCAAGAAAGAATGCCAAAATTGTCTATGTAGACCGTATATTCACATAAGTAAAACCGATTGTCTGTGTTCAGGGTGCAGTTGAAAGTTGGCATATGCTTATCTATTGTATGACGCTTTTCACACATGAACGGTAGTAACGTTTGGCGAATGTTTTCATCTTGAACGCAGTGATCGTATGTATGTAAACAAAAAAAAAAAAAAAAAAAAAAAAAAAGAAAAAAACGACCAGGATCTGCAGCAGTTCAGATAGGGGAATCCTCGTCTTTGTAGACCTTCCAAGCTGTTGGTCAACAAGTCAAAATAAGGTGAAAATCCGTCAAATTTTTAATTTGATTTGCTCCATCCCGAAACATGAGACGGGAAATATATATATGTTGTTTTTTCCAAATATTTCTTTTTTGCGCAAATCGCCCATTTTAGTAGCCTTCCGATACTACTTTATATTTGAGTGGTATTCTAAAACGCGTGATTGAGTGACATTGAAGGACGGATCGCAGTTCCTCGAGAAACCCTCACTTTATCGATTGACCTCGGACAGGTTATCTTACGTCCTTGAATACCAATCGGCCCTTAGCCGTAAAAGTCGTTCACGAAACGGGCTGCACGCACCAATTAAAAGTAATTATTTCGAGAAGTTTGAGTCGAGGAAAGCTGGAGGAACGTCTTGAAATTAGGCCCTTTATTTTCAATTCACGTGTGAACTGGTAAGTTTTAGCGGATAGGTTTCGCATTGGCACTATAGACCAGCAATTTCAAGTGAGTGATCAAAGATCAAAGATCAATTTTACTTTGAAAATGATAGGAGATAACGGTTTCTCAAACCTCACTCTTTCTTGCGGAACTATAGCCATTAACGAGCGAAGAATTCACAACAATACAAGCTGTAGCTCAAACTAGATTGACTGAGCCAGGGGATCAAAACCGCTATGGCAAATGGTTTTGAAGTCGAATATAAAAGTCGGGTTCAATCAAACCACCTAAGGAGTAGGTTTGGCTGAACTCGGGATTTAAACGGGTAAATCGATACCGTTAATCAGTGTGCTTGTCTTATGCGCTTGCAGGCTACGTTTAAGCCCGGGATCATAACGGATAACGGGACCGCTCACTTGCTGAGCCCCGGGTTTGGCCGAGACAAGTCCATTTCTCAACGGAGCCTCAGTTGGCTTGCACACTGATTAACCGTATCAGTTAATCAGTATATGATATTACAAAGAGACTTTTTTCATGAATTTGTATGAAAGATTTTCTTCGAAATGGCGGTCCATATGGAAGTCAAACAGACTATTGCATTCAAAAGAGGTCAATAGTAAAAAAAAAAAAAAAAAATGGTCGCCTGTGAGAAGCGGGGGATGCATGATTATTTCGAATCCCAAATTTATTTTATAGATTCTCTCCTACAAACGTTGTCCTCATTCATTTCCCGGCCCTTAAAAAGAAAAGGGCTCAGTAAGTAAAATAAAGGATAAAAAAGTATGTATACAATAATCAAACTTGGCTGAATTAATTTTAGGACTGTAATGCTCGAGCTTTAACCTTATCTTAATTAAAAAATATAAATAAAGAAAAAAACGGCAGTACATTTGTCAGAAAATAAACAAAAACAGAGAGACAGTGGGTATGATTTGAATAAAGAATTTCTAGTCTCGCGGTGTCAGGCTAAAATCTTTTTTACACTTATAATAACGTTAGCAGAATAAAAACACAGTCACTGTTCAAATATCAGCCAAAACAACAACAACAACAAACGCGGAAGTAAGCGGTCACTAGAAAAGTGTATATAAACATCAATTCCCGAACCCTATATATAATTTACTTCCTCAATTCCCGAACCCTATATATAATTTACTTCTTTAATTCCCGAACCCTATATATAATTTACTTCCTTATCGAGCCTTGACCTACTTATATACTCTTTAAAAAGTTCTTTGGCACTAACAAATAATGATTATAATAATGACTTGTCAAACTGCCCTGACGAGTACCCACATTACAATCGCGATAATTTGTTAAGTTGTCGCCAATTTTAACGCACGCTTTAAGAGTTTGATACAAGGATTTTAAAACCTTAAGAAACCCACCATCGATAATTTTCCTTTGCAATAAATTCCATTTTCTTTATGTTGGATGGAGTCTAAGGCTTTAGAAAAGTCAATAAATGTGCCGTAAAATCTGCCTTTAGGCTTAGATAGATATTTTTGCACAACTGAAAATAAGGTGAAAATATTATCAATGGTGGAATATTGTTTCCTGGATACCAGCTTGCGACTCATCAATGATACTGTTTTCATCACACCATACTGATAGTCGATTATTTAATATCCACGTAAACACCTTACATATAGCGTCTATTAGATCTGATAAATATGGCGGTACTTTTTGGGGTCGGTTCTAGATCTATTTTTATGAATCGGCACAATAATACACCAAAATCTATCCCTCTCAAACAGCACAAGTGAGATTTCAGATTAATAGGTAAGTCTACATTGTGTTACATTTATTTTTGGCATACATTGTGTTCAAATAGTGTTAGCAGTTTTGATTTTTGCTTAAATCATAAATAACCCTAGCGCTTTCGAAACTCAATGTTTCTTCATTAGGGGTTCAATACTCCATCAGGATTCAGTTCAGTTCCGATGAAGAAATATTGAGTTTCGAAAGCGCTCAAAATTTATCTCAAATACTCAGTATTCATGTATCGTTAGGGATCCAGTGTTTTAAAAGGTATATACTACGCAAAGTTTGCCAAGCACAAAACTTTCTCGTTGTCCTACAGGAGCTGATTTAAAAAAATAAACAATCGTGTTAAAAATTGTATAATAATGTATTGACAAGATACCTAATGTATACATTACCAAATTTGACACGCAGTTTTCTCGCGAGACTCGTGCAAAATGAGGAACCTCGGTTTCTTTCCTGTCCTTTCTCATTTTCTACATGCACAGGTTTCGTGTAGATTCTAAGTACTTTATTGACTTTTAAATCGTTACTCATGGATAATCTAAATGCCAGACGACATTTGTCTGTCGAACAATTGTGGCGTGCTGTAGGTATGGTGGACAAGGGGCTTCCCACCGTGATATCAGCATGGTACTCGGGGTACACCATACTGTTGTAACCAGAGCTTGGGCATGATACCAACAGTATGGTACACCTGTAAAGAGACATGGTGGAAGTATGAGTAGATCTACCTCCGTCGCAGAAGACCGTTTTTTGGTAATTCAAGCCCGATGGAACAGGTTTGCTACGACAACACAGCTACGTTCCGACCTTCAAAACGCCTCGGGAGTGCGAGTTCGATTCGAACATTACGAAAACGGCTGCATGAGCATAACCTGAGGTCAAGAAGACCATGTATTTGTATACCGCTGTCCCGAATTCATTGTCGGCGTCGGTTTACATGGGCATTGGACCTTGTTGGCTGGTGCATAAGACGCTGGCGCCCCGTGCTATTCACGGATGAGTCCAGGTATTGCATGGACTACACTTATAGGCGGGCTAGGGTGTGGAGAAGGCAGAGGAAAAGATTTCATACAGCAAACATTACTGGGCACTTTCGTTATGGGGTTGGTCCATCATAGTTTGGGGTGGAATCAGCTGGGATGGGCGGACTGATCTTGTTATTTTAGAAAGAGGTACTCTGACAGCTTGTAGGTACATTTGACGAAATCCTCAATATCCACGTAAAATTTTACGCTGGTGCTATTTGGGATGGATTCATTTTAATGGATGATAATGCCCGTCCACACACGACCCGTGTACTCCAAGAGTATCGCCAAGAAGAGGGCATTCCCCGTCTGCACTGGCCGGCTCGCTCACCGGGCTTAAATCCTATAAAGCATAAGTGGAATGAGCTACAGGTCTGAGTTTCGGCTCGCAGGGTCCAGCCAAGGACACTCCAGGAGCTCGGCCAGATCCTTAGAGAAGAATGGTTTGTAATTCCCCAAAGAGTAATCCAGAACTTAATCAGGAGTATGCAGAGGCGCTTTCAGGCTGTTATTGACAATGCCGGCTCTCATACTCGTTATTGAGCGAAATACAATTGAAAAAACACCTTTTTCCGTCATATTCGATATTTTTCTATTTTCAAGAAAACAGTCCAATTTCTAGGGGTCCCTGTTTGGTCTACATTTAAAGCCTTCATTATAAAGCTTTATTTTCTTCTTAAAATTTGATAAACTGATAACAATCGATCATTTTCCAACATTCTTATAATCAAATTTCATTTTTTCTCTCTGATATTATAGCATAGAAAAGTTTTGGTGCTTAGGAAACTTCGAGTAGTATTTTACGTATGGAAAAAAGTATCTAACGAGGTCAGGGAATTGATAATTGTCGAGACTCTATCGAGTCAGATTTTTTCATGCAATAAATTAAGTTCGTATTATATTCATTTTATAAAATAATTGATTCTAACAGGAATACAAGTAAAAATTGCTAAATAATGTACAGCAGAGTGAATTGTGTCACCTTAAAAGATTGTTAGGACTCCGAGTTATTTAAAAAAGAAGGTAGGATTTGGGGTTACAGAGGTTAAAAAATCTATACAATCAACCGCGAGATTTGTTATCGGTAAATTAAAAGCAAAGTTAAATTAGATGATTGTATTGCTCAAAATAGAACTTATATGGAAAAAAAAATAATAAACGGGTCCGACATAAAAAAAATGCCAACAATGCCAAGGAGTTTAAAAAGATACTTCTTTTAATAAAATAAATTATAAAATTGCCAATAGGGTTTGTCATATAGCTGCACTTCTTTTGGCCTTCTTGGGAATCATCTACGCAGATGATAGGTAATCGAATTCATAGCTTCTTCTCGAAAGGTAAGATAAGTTGAACTTTCGACAGATTTAGTATGATAAGATGAGATGATGAATGAATAAATAAACGTGAAAAATAACGAGATTATAGTAGGATTAAGTATAGATAGGAAACGAAAGTTATTGAATCCCAATAATTAAAATCATATGGCAACGGTTTTGTCAGTTGTAATCTTGATATTTGGGTTACTTATTTTGAATGTAACCGATACGGTTTTTTTACTTTTTTTTTTTTTTTTTTTTTTTTTGTAAATGAGACGGCTTGGTACAGATGGATGACCTTGATGCATAACATTAACCTTGAATGATGTATATCATGAGAGGAACCTTCCGGACAAATATGAGCATAGTCACTCAATTAGTGTTGAAGTTGTAAGGGTATCTAACCCTGTTGTTTTTATCATTTACATTAATGACCTTTCTTATATAATGAACAGCTTAACTGAACCATTTATAAATGGCAACAAAATCTAACAAACCTTTAATTCAATGAAACAGCAAGAGATATATTTTGATTTTCTGGGTTCAACATTTTTCAAAACTCATACTCAAAAGTCTACTTTGGGCTTTAAATTGACTTCGGTTTTAAGCTAGATTTGCCGAATGCTATTCGGACTATCGCCAAGGGGCTTTGTCCGTCGTGCGTCTGGTCGTAATGTTTTCTTTAAAACTCTTCTCAGAAACCATTGGTGGAATTTCAAACAAGCTGCACAGAAATGACCCTTGGGTGACCATATGTTCTCAAGTTGTTTAATATATATTTTTTTATTTAATAAACACATGGCTTCTTGTAGGACACGTTGCCATATCAGGTAATGAGAGACTTTTTCTCAGAGATATGTACGGAGGCCATTTCGACATATAATTTATAATGAAATTTAAAAAAACAATTTCCAAGAAAGTAAATCATTGAACTGAACATTCACTGCCTGTGGTGCAAATCAGATAATCATGCGATTTGCTGTACATTACAGCATTTATTTTAATTGTCTATATAAATTAAAATGAAGCTGTTTTTACGACTTTATCGCCCACAAACGAAATATCCCGATTTAGTGAACCAAGAAGATTATATCCCAAGTTTAGCATCATGCAATGAATTTATTTCTAATTTGATTAAAGCAGAGGCATCACCAAAGGTTGTTGCTACAAACAAATGTTTTTAACTCAGATGTTAAAATGTGAATAGCCTGTCCCGAGTAGCCAAAGTCAAGAGTGGCGTTATTAGCAGACATGCAAACTCTATGCATACCCGTAGTCTGATTTCTGCCTTTTTTTTTATTGCTGTGGCATACCCGTAGTCTGCATACCCGTTGTCTGATTTCTGCCTTTTTTTTATTGCTGTGGCATACCCGTTTCAACAAAAATGTTCACTTTTTTTCCGTGCCAATGATACGTAATGAGTGTGACTTAGTAACAAGAAGCACTCAAAATTAATCTTTGGGTAGCTCAACACGAATATGTGACCAAAGCCAGAACTGACAGACACACTAGCCCGGACTCGCTTCAATCGCGCAAAATCTTTGACTGTGTAGTCTCTGTCGTTAGCAAGACTAGCACGTGTCTAAAGAGTAAGCGTTTAGTCACTGTAAGTCATTCAAAACAGACCAATATGTAATTTTTAGCATTTGAAACAATCGATTCGAAATCTTTAACGGAGAGCAGCAAAATCGGCATCATCATCATTTTGATTAGCTAAGCCTTAGCTCGAAAACATAAGTAATAAATGTTTATCGAAACGGCATTTCGCTAGCGTTTTGTCGTCGGAGTTATGGATGGAGAGTATTCTTAACGCCTAGGCTCCGAGGGTGAGTTTGACCCTGCAATAATGGAGTTTGAAGTGCAACTTCTGTAACATAGGTTCACCAAGTGTTTGAGAAAAAATGTGATATTGGTGCATCGGCGAATTCAATTTAGCGGGATTTTCTTGGATCATTGGCTTTTATCAAGTTAAGATTTACCAACTACTCGGCATTTCCGACTTTTCGCCGAATTTAGACTGTCGACCGATTTTGTACACATAGAAGACGAGTATTTTTTTTTCTTTAACATTCTTAAGAAGTCGTTGACAAGGTAGTTGTCATCGAGTTGTCAGCGTGACAAACTGTAAACTTTGCAAAATCTCTTTTGTTGGAGATATCCACTAGAAACTTGGCATATGAGTTCACCATCGCAACAGTTCCTCAGACTATCAAAAGAGATAATGTTGCGTACGAACTGGCCTCAACCGAAGCATAGCTGAAAAATATCCGAAGTGAGCCGCTGTCGAACCCACGCGGACAATAATCTTCAAATAATTGGTTTAGAAGTCAAATGTGCTACAATTGTTACAAGCAATTTCAATTCACAAAAAATTGTCATATTTTTTTATGTTTTGCATAAAATGGTGTTATATCCTTGTTGTTCTGACTTCATATCGGTTGAAATGCCCAAGTATAAGAATCTTAAATCATCCAGAAGGACCGGTTAAAAAATTAAATTAACAGGTCCTGTTGGGCTTACTGTGAAAACAAAAACAAGAGGACCAATATGGCCCTATATCGCTCACCTGAGTAAGTCAACTCATAAATTGTCAGCCATGTTGAAAATACCAGAGATTGTTTGATGTTAAAAAAGGGTAATTTTGAAAGAAACGGACTTAAATTTCGCCTACTGCAATTTGATTTTGTTAAATTTTCGTCAAATTCAACCTTGTCGTTTTTCGACAATCTTTTCACATTTCCATTACCATGGAGTATTAGATTGAATAAAATACTGTTTACAACTTTGGTAAAGCTTCAACAAAAGAACATCCCAACCAAGTCTCAGCTTAATTAGCCCAGTGGTTTAGAAGAAGAAAAATTTGTTCCAAGATTTTCGGCAAATTTCCGCCTTACTGTTACCGTGAAAACTAGAATTTCGACGAAATATAATTCTTTTAACAGATTTTGAAGAACTTTACCCGATGAACATCCCTGATAAGTTTCAACTTGATTGGCCTAGTGCATTAGAAGCAGAAAAAAATTTACGAAGATTTTTGGCAATATTCGGCCTTTCTGTTACCATGGCAACCAGAGTTTTCAAAATAATTAAATCATTTTCACAACTTTTGAAGAACTTTGCCAAAGAAATATCTCTGCAAAGTTTAGGTTTGATTGGTCCAGTGGTTTAGGAGGAGAAGATGTTTAAAGAAATTGCAAACAGATAAACGGGTGGTAGGACAGATGGATGATGGACAGACAACGGCCAGTGAGTGATTACACTAGCTCACCTTGAGCACTTTGTGCTCAGGTAGGCTGATAAGAGGACCGAGAGGGCCTGTATCAGTCCACTGGCCTTAAAATATCTTTCAATGAGATTCACAATCAAATATTAAATTTTACAAGGAAATTTTTGAAGAGGCCAATGTATGGACAGAAAAGCTTATTCTGGTGTATGCCTTACCTAAAATGGAACAAAATAGGAAAAGTTTCTATATTCATTATAAAGATAAGTCTTGATAGAGCTTTAACTTTGAAACTATATTAGATATATATCATGGGAGAATGCATTTTTATGCCCATAAATATGGGCCAATCAAAATTAAGTGATCTACTTCAGAGGAAATTTATCCGAGGAACATTCATGCAATGTTTGGTTGAAATTGGGCAAGTGGTTTTGGAAGACACCATTTTTAAGGACATCATAGTGAAAATAAGCCCCACCATGCAACACCCATATTTGGGGATCAATCTCTAGATTAAATTGAGAAGAGTATCACCAAAGGAACATTCATACCAAGTTTCATTGAAATTGACCCAATGATTTGGGAGAAAAGATTTTTCAAAGATTTCTAGTGAAAATAGCCCACCCTGCCACATCCATATATACAGGTCAATCAAAATTTCTTGAACAACTTTGGAAGAAGGTCACTATAGGATTATTCATGATAAGATTCATTGAAATTTACCACATGGTTTGAGACATTTAAAAACATGAAAGTGAAATAAAGCCCCACTAGGCCACACCCATTTATATTTAGGTCAATCAAAATTTCTTGAACAATCTAATTAGTGGGTCACCAAAGGTACATCAAAGCCAAGTTTCATTGAAATTGGCCCAATGGTTTCAGAAAAGATTTTAAAAGATTCTAAAGTGAAAATAAGCCCTGTCAAGCCATGCCAATATTTGGGGCTCAATCAAAATTTCTTGAACAATTTAGGTTAAGGGTCACCCAAGGAACATCCATGCCAAGTTTCATTGAAATTGGCCCAATGTTTTGGGAGGGGATTATAACATTTTTAAGTGAAAAAATGCTCCATCAAGTCACACCCATATTTGGGGTTCAATCAACATTTTCTTGAATTATCTTAGTAAATGAACATCAATCCCAAGTTACACTGAAGTTGGCCCAATGTTTTGGGAGGAGAAGATTCTTAAAAGTTTGAAAGTGAAAATAAGCCCCGCTAGGCCACGCACATATATATAGATCTATCAAAATTTCTTGAACAATCTAAGTAATGGGTCACCAAAGGAACATCAAAGCCAAGTTTCGTTGAAATTGGCCCAATGGTTTAGGAGAAGATTTTTAAAGATTTTAAAGAGAAAATAAGCCCTGCTCTGCCACACCCATATTTTGGGGTCAATCAAAACTTCTATAACAATTTAAGTAAAGGACAACCTAAGGAACATCCATGCCAAGTTTCATTGAAAAAACCCCAATGTTTTGGGGGTTGATTTTAAGATTTTAGAGTGAAAAAATGCCTGTCTTCCAACGCCCATATTTGGGGGTCAATCAAAATGTCTTCATAAATTAAGAACAGGGTCACCCAAGGAACAATTCTACCAAGTTTTCCTAAATTCTGTCCATTGGTTTAGGTGGAGAAGATGTTTGCTTATGGACACACATCAGACAAACCACCATGACAATAGCGTGCTGGTCTTCAGTCAGTGGAGCTAAAAATGTAGGATTTGTGTTTACAAGGAATTTTACATTAAGTTTCCTTTTTCCATAATGAACAATAACCTTTTACCATAATGAACAATAATATTGCAAAACAGCTACAATGTGTGCATGGCCAAGCATAAGGAATATTTACTAAAGACTTTCAAGTAAATTAAGTTATATTTCACTGCATGAGACAGTTTCTTGGTGACTAAAGTGCGGTAGAGCCCATAGTGAGAGCACAATTAAAATTTAAGAAGAAATCTGAAAGAGGATGTCCCAATGATCATTTTAATACTAAAGGCATAAATAATCTATATACAATTGTCAAAATCAACAAATTCAACAAAAATAAGATTTACCAGGTATCTGTGATGTACAAATACCATAGAAAATGCAATACAATTTATAGTTAATTTCAAAGATTATAAGTGATGTATAACAGCTCACATTTGAAATAACAGGGCACAATAAAGTTAACCATTAATTGGATTTTAACATTATTTGAATTTAGCATATTGTATACAATGCAGTACCTTTGTGGAAAAGCAATTTCTTCTTTACCACAATAGTCCCTCACCAAAAATTTGATGGTTTTCTTTCTAAACTACTATCACATTGTCAAATGCTATTTTGGAGAGCACTTGTATTGAAGTTTTCATAAAATTGTTGTTGTAGCTGGTTCCATTATCCTTCTGTCATTTCTTTATAATTTACAGTAGAACTGGGACCAGCAGATACTGTCACTTCCTCTGTAGACCGGTTAAAAAAGCTGCTGTTGAATAAACTACTGCCAGCAAAGTACTTGGAGGACTCTGAAACATCAAACAAGCCTTTCTGTGACATTTTCCAACAAATTCACACATGCAAAAACATTGCACAGCCTTAACATTGAAACAAATAATGCCAAAATAATATTTGCTGTCTTTATTAGAAGAGCCCTATGTACAGGATGACAAAAGGGTGCAAACTGTTTGTACATTTAACCCCGTTTTTGAGTGCTAATCTGGGTATAATTTTCAAATAGTTTGCATTGTTTTGTCTTCCAGAACACAGGAGAGCTTAAGAATTAAACTGTCTACAGGACTAAGGACTCTGGTAATGCAAAAAATCATTTTTGAATCCATATTTTTTTCAGATTCATTAACACTATCATTTTAAATGCCATGTCTGCTTATAAGAAATAATAAGTTCATCCATCAAATCCATCCAAAGAGCAAGAGTTATGCTCCAGACAGATTTCAATGCACAGTTTGACTCACACATACACCTTATTGACCACAATATTTTACTTGCCCCAAGCAGCTTGATTTTTTCCCCTTCTAATGCTGTTCACAATTTATACCTACTGTAAAAAAACAGTTTGAAAGAAGACAGTATAGGCCAAGATCAGCCTGCACAGATGTGCAGCCTGATCTTGGCCCGCACTGCCTTCTTTCAAACTAATTATTGTGAGGCATTCCAGTTTCTTTTCGATGATTCAAAAATTAAGGGGGATTTTTGTTGAAAATTGGCAAAATTGCCAAAAAGATGGACATTTTTGCTCTTTCTCTTTGTAAATAATTCCCCCCATTGTCTTTAAAAATAGGGGGATTTTTCCAAAAGTTTGTGCTAAAATGTGCAATCCCCCTCCTAGAATAAACACTGGAATACTTGTGCCAGACTACTTAAAATATCCCCAAAATTGGCAGTTCATTTGTTTCAAAACAAAATTTAAATAAGCATGATAATGGTTAAGTACTGAACAATTACCTGCCGCCCCTGGTCTCCTGAACTTCTTCCCATAAAACCTCATAACTAACAATACAGTGATGATCACCAAAGCCAGAAGACCAATGGTCAATGCTGCTATCTGGCCTCCACTCATACCCGATTCTTTCTCTTTGGATGTCAGGCTGAAAGTAAACAAGATATATTTGTGAATACATGTAATTCATTCTCTAAAGAAAACAGGATTTTCTTTTTTCAATTATGATAAGGTAGACAAGAGCACCGCCTACGGGTGCATACGCTCGGCTGTCGAGTGCTGGATGGTGGAAAAAAGTTGAAAAAGTGGCATAACTTACACAAAATGCATCTAGAGTTATTCCCCCTTGAAAGTATAGGTTGCTCTTTTAATGTTGAACATTTGTGCTAAGTTTTAATTGAATGCCTTCAGTAGAACCAGAGATATCACAAAATGTCAAAGTTTTTGCATGACTACAATGACAACGACGACAATGACGACACCAAGGCTATAGCAATACCTCAGGTTTTCTCTGAATACAGCCGAGCTAATAAGGTCGACATTAGATGCATTTCTTAAATTAAGATTTTGAAGCTTTCAATCCCTATTTTCAATTCCTGGATAAGTAAATATAAACTGAAAATTTATAATTGCAAAACACATTTTCTCCATTTACAGAATGTTTTTATGCCAAAGAAGATAAAGAAATTTAAATTCATCAATTTTCAAATCATCATCTCCAATAACGTTCAGTTAGAACTAATCTAAATATTGGGTTATATCTCCCAAACATTTTTTTTTATCTTTTTGTCAAGAATTTTCATACAAATTGTGGATAGGTGACTTAAACCTTGCAATAGCAGCCTAAATTGAGCCAAAGCTCCAAGATTTTGTAAACACACTTAGTTTTTACCCATCTGCTATTCACATCTCATTTCTATTGTACACAAAGTTAGGTAGACAGTGTAACTAAGATCAACCTGCAGGGACGTGCAGTCTGATCTCAGCCTACACTGTCAGCTTTCTACTAATTGTTATGGGCAAAACTTTAACCAAATTGTTCAAAATTTAAGAGGCTAATGAGGGCCCTGGATGCTCTGCTGATCTCCTTGAAAAGCCTTTGGAATGATAGGTCTGTATAAGATATAATCAAATATTTGTATTATTTGTATTCGCTTTATCTCTGTCATTAGTGTGTTTAAAAAATTGCAGTTTTTTCAAAGTATAAAATATTGTTTGTGTGAGAAAAAGAAGCTGGTACTTGATTTTACTTGAGAAAACCTGATCGTAACCTCATTTAGAATATAAAAGTTATTAAGCTCGCCAAGACTTGCCTAATAACATCTCAATTCTAGACTCTGTTAAGATCAGCTTGTCTAAAATAAAATCTCATTGCAGATTTTATATATCTATATATTCTAAATTCAGATGGATAAGGGTAACAAAAAATGTCATATTTGCTAAAACTACCTATCCTGGCCTCCTGCTTGTATCAGGGAGTTGGGAGAGTTTGTTGTTATGGCAACCATCTGACTTGAACCAGCTGTAGAGGAGAAAGAGATTTTATTTACTTTACTTTGTTATGATGAATTAAAAACTTTGTAAAATCGCAAAAGTGGGTTTTTAGTATAACCTCCAGGTACAAACGACTCAATCATTTGGGTATAAGGGGTCTTTTCTTGAAGTTTTGGTAGAGATTTTTCTAGTTAAATGGAAAGAAAGTGTTGGGTTATTATGAACATTTGGGGCTCAACTGCAGGTAAAGAATTGAAGACTGTTTAAAACAGTTTTCATTTCTTTTCTGAAGTTGATCCCAAGTGGGTCTAGGGGACTCACATCCAATAGTTGGAGGGTCCTGGCTTATTTGTGAGCAAGCAAGACATGGGTAACAAGATGATTGTTAAACATTTATCCCCCTCCCATAAAAGCAAGTCAATGGCCTATTTTTTGTAAATCAACAAAGAACAATTACTCACAAAATAAGATGAGTAGAGTTATGGGTCTTAAGCACTGCACTTCTCCTCAATGAGATCTATTAACTTGTGAAGATTCATGGTTCTAGCTTGCATACTTTTTGAGATATACTCTGGACAAAAAATCGGTCTAAAGACAGACAGACCGACCGACAAACAAACCGAACAACAAGTGCAAAGCAATATAACCCCTCTTCTTCTCATGTAAAAAGCATGACCATTTTAAATAATGTTTCATTTCATGATTGCATCTTTTTTTTAGAAAAAAAAATCACACTTCAAATAACTAACCTATTTATGTGGGAATACCTTTTGGATAGAATATAAATGATTGACTTAAGCCATAGATCAGCCCCGTGTTCAGGATGGCAAACTGGTGCAAACTGTTTGAATACAGTTTGCACCATTTTGTCATTCTACAGGGCAGCTCCAATTTTTTTTTTTAACTCTCGATCATGGTTTATGGGATTTGACCCTCACTGCAGCAACATCCATTCCAAAAATTGTTGCCAGTTGTTTGGCAGATAATCGTAAACCCTAATTGGGTTGTGCAGCTGAAGGCTTAAAAAGAATGTTCTTGTAGGGCTGGTGTGAGAAATATAAGGAATCCATAGTTAGGTCTCCATCTGCCATGATATTATTAATACATTGTTAAAAAGAGGCCTAAAAGTGCCAGTATCGATCCACTGGTACTTTCTATTTATGATTAAGTTAATAGTTGTATCTAATTTGTAAGCGACACTCTCCAGTGGAGTTTAAAATGGCTTTATTGCCATCCAATACAACCACTCAACAGTCCGAATCAAGGGGTAGGTGCAACACTATTGTAAGTGCCTATATATTCATAGGCACTTACAATAGTGTTGCGCTGACCCCTCAAAATAGAAATTTATTTCTATAACAATTACACTAATTACCTGAATTACTTTGTTCAGTATGCAATGAAGCAATAGAACTTCCAGGTAGCATTGTTGTTGATGTGTTTATGCTATGAGTGGCTTCTGTAGATAGTCTTGCTGAAACCACATGAGTCTTTGGTGTTGAGGGTTTAGTATTTATCTGTGAAACAGAAGGCATCAAGTTAGGTGCTGGCACAGTCATAGAGGTCAGCTTTGGTGGAACCTGACCTCCTGTATGAGGTAGAGCTGGAGGTCCTTTGGTTGATACTTTGCCTTGCTTTGGTCCAGTTGAAGTTGTCCTAATCATTGGAGGGAAAAGTGCTGTTGTTAATGAACTAGGAGGTTTGGATGGTCTGGGGCTTGTTAAACTAGGAGGTTTTGCTGGTCTAGGGCTTGTTAAACTAGGAGGTTTGGCTGGTCTAGGACTAGTTAAACCAGGAGGTTTTGCTGGTCTAGAGCTTGTTAAACCAGGAGGTTTGGCTGGTGTAGGGCTTGTTACACCAGGAGGTTTTGCTGGTCCAGGTCCTAGGGTTGACAAAACTGGAGGGGTTGGAAGAGGGGTGGTTGGCAGGAATTTTGATTCTGTGATGTGTTTGAGTTCATCTTTGTCCTTCCATACACACACAGGGTAGGGATCAGAACTAAGCTTGCAGTGGGATAGATTGTGGCAGACTGTAAGGTCTTCTCTGAAAACAAACAAAAACCTTGTGGCAAATTGTCACCAATACCTGTCACTGGATGCCATGGGTGACCACATTCTAGGTCTTGGCTTTCGACTAATTATGTATTATTCTTTTGAAACAAAAATTATTCTTTCTTACAAACCATCCTTGGACAATGAATTATACTGAGAACCTAAGGATGCTTTATTTGAGCTAGAATATCGTTTATCTTACAAGGGCGTGACTACCATTACATGCAAGTGTGTAATATAAACCAATCCTCTTTCAAAAAATATCTTTGATGAATGATCAAAACATCTTACTACAACTTATTCAAGCTGTCGTAATCATGTTTTGATTATTTGCCAAAGCTCAATCATAAAAAGGGGAGTGGGTGGAGGGCATTTATCTTTTGTCACAGTCAACATAGGGCCTCTATCCTATATATTCTTTGTATGTCAACTTCTGAGTGCGTATAAATTTCAGAATCCTAGTTAGGCCTATGCCTTAGTTTACTTAAGTATTACCTAAAGAATAAAAAGGTTATTAAGAGTATAAAAAATCCCATACATGATACTTGAATATTTAAAATGCAAAAATTAATTTGCAATTGGTGATTTAGGCAAAATACATAAAGAGCTACTTCCCTTGAAAGTACAAAAAGTATTTTTATAACATCTACAGTAATAACAGAGCCAACATATTAGGGTTTTAATGGAAATTAAAGATTTTAGACTGGCATTACCCTCTCTTATCGGACCAGAGGTGTGTTGGTTAGAGCAAGATAAAAATTCCCACTAAATAAGATTTCTAAGTCATCATAATGAATCATTTATGATAATTTGAGTGAAATCATTCAAAGTCTTTAAGACTGCTTCTTTAAGCCAATGCCAAGCAAGCTTTAGATTTCTTAAGGTTTATTAAAATGAAAGCCTTCTTTACAGTGATGGTGCATCATAAGATTGAAATAATTATGCCCCTGTTCACAAGGTGAAGAATAACCTTTCAAAGTATCAACCAAATCCATAAGTTTTTTTTTTTTTACATCTCAAATGTACAATTTGTGTTGTAAGAAAATTGCCAATAAGGCCATTTTTTCGATGATATGGCATTACACTAAGTGAGGATTATATACGCATGGCTACATGTTAATGAAATTTATGTTTTGTTTCATGGAAATCCATGATCCAGTTAAAAAAGGAATGGCTTCTACAAGAAAATTTTATATCAAAGTCATTTCTGTGACACAAGAGAATATCAACTTATCCTGACTATATGTGCAATGTCAGGTGACTAGGAACATTCTGAAGACGTACAGACATACGAAAATTTGACATGAAGGCCCCCATTTTCACAAAACCCTGACAACATGCTCAAGGTCAGGTGATTTGAAGAACATTTAGTTTCATTTAAAATGGTCCATAAATGAAGCAGGAGTTGTGTTCACAAGAATTTTTACATGAAGACTCCCTTTTTTCCATAAAGCAGCTGAAATTACCCCCCTCCCCCTAAAAGAAATGCTCAAGGTCAGGTGACTAGGAACATTTGTGAAAGTTTCATCCAAATGGGTCCATAAATGAAGGAGAAGTTGCATTCACAAGATCGTACATACAGAAGTTCTGACATTGGGGCAGATGGACGCACTGACTAAGATGATACCAATATACGCCCAACTTCTGTGGCGTATAAAGTTCTACATAGGAATCTTAAGAATCTCAACTAACAAATACACCTGAGGGCTCTCAGGTCGTAACCCTTGCTGACTTTCCACTAGTTGACTGTCTATTCACTAATACTATGTTGGTAGAACATGTACTTACATAGCAGCACAAGGTATAGAGCAGTGTTCAAACATAGGACCGGGGCTATCAGGTTGTAACTCTGGCTGACTCTCAACTAGTGGACTGTCTACAAAATAAAGAAAAGTTCAAAATGGGTTATTTTTTTTCGGAAAAGAAAGACAAAACAAGAAAAGAAAAGACTCGCAGTATTTTGTTTGATCTTAGATATGATGTCTGATTACTCTTGTTGGTGATGAGGATATAAGATATTTGAGGCAGTGTGTGACATTTCCAACAATTTGACTTGTGCCTGGGTTTGCAAACATTGAGCAGCATAGACAGCCACAAAGGCAATCAAAAAATTGCGTGTCTGTCAAAAGATATCTTGATACCTTACCTATTTACAAAGCACATAGTGAAGACTTTGATCAGACTGTGTGGATGCACAGGCTGGTCAGAGTCTTTGGTTTTTGCACAATTAAACTAGTTGGAAATGTCACGCACAGGCTCACTCCTTTTAACATATGCAAATATTTTCTTTGACTTATGTGCATACAATATGTCATTTTTAGGTTATAATTTACCAACAAGATTTGATAAATTGTTGATTTTTTAATTTTCAACTTGAATATGCATAAGATTGGTAGAATATATTATCACAAAGCTAGTATGTATTTCTGGAGAACACAGATTTAGTAGATTATCTTTTTATTTCTTGAGAGACATAACAAAGGATGATAGTCTGGAATTGGCTAAACCATGTAAGGAGTACCTTATTCAAAATTCTACTCACAGAAGCAAGCTGATGTTGGAAAATCTTTTATCCCGGTCTTAAACTGTCCATGACATGTATCAAAATCTGTCATGCAATAACATGGGCACTGGCATTGCGTTATATTGTAACTACAAAAGTTACATTGGGGCAGTGAGAAATGGTATCTTGGATTATAGGGTGAGCTCTTGCAGTTGGAACATTGCTGGAAGAGAGAATAAAATCTGCCATACAATAACATGAACACTGACATTGTATTGTTTTGTAACTACAAAAGTTACACTTTGGTAGAGAGAAATAGTATCTTGGATTTAAGGGCAAACTGTTGCAATTGGAACATTGCTGGAAGAGAAAATAAAATCTTTCATACAATAACAAGGGCACTGGCATTGTGTTGTATTGTAACTACAAGAGTTAAACTGTGGTAATGTGAAATGGTATCTTGGCTGTAGGGTGACCTTCTGCAGTTTGAACATTGCTGGAAGTAGACATGGGTATTAAGGGGTGGAGGTTTCGCACATCTGAGACGGAAAAATAAGTAGCCAAGACCCTCAAAACTAAGTGATGTGAGTTCCATAGACTCTCTGGGGCTCAACTTCAGAAAAGAATTGATTGATTGAAAGGAGTTTTACGCTGCTTTCACTAATTTTCCAGTTATATTGCTGTGGCTGGAGCACCTAACAATGGATTCCTGGTATTTCTCTCGCCTCTCTTAGCCCACTGCTACCTTTTTCAACAGCTGAGCTGCCTGGGGCTAGCTTTAAAGTGATTTGTCTGTAAAAACACTCAAGCTAGGTAAAACTTAAACTATAGACCGTCACTGATTGTGTCAATATACTACTTGAGCACAATGGCAATAAAGGCAGAGAAATTCTAATATTTGCATTTTTATCAAAACAAAGAATGCCTTGAGACCAACTCTACCTGTATGTTATCATTGCATCCATTTTGTAGTCTATCCTCCAGCAGGAGTAAAAACAAGTTAGTGCCGGTCACAGGTTCAAGTCTGTAATGTTGACATTTGTCAGGTGAGCTGTAATCTAAGGCAAGGGTCTGGTCTAGGATATAGATCTGTTTGTGATAGCCATCTGAAAATGCTGTGCACCAGTCCATCTGTACATGAAATGAACAGTTTTTAATTCAATGAACTTATGATTCGAAATCAAGAAATTGCTGAAAACAGATCCATAAACAATCAGTTTACTTCATGTGCATTTTTGTAGCTACATTTAAACAAGAAAACAAAACTCCAAGAAAATTCCTATTCAACAGTAGGTGCCTATGGGTACCTTCCCTAGGCTGTTGAGTGCTAGATAGTTGATAAAAATCTAAGTTAAAAAAGGGTAATAATTTGCATAAAATGCATCTAGAGTTTTACGCCCCAAACAGGGTATTGGGGGTATAAAAATACAAATACAATATATTTAAATAAATTTCATTTTGTACCTGTAATTTCATACTCATTCAAATTATCTTGTTAAACCTCATTCTGCTGTTCAAGTCGTTTTACTGCTGAATTAAAAGCTTTTGCAGACACTGTAGACTCAGATCAGCCTGCACATTTGTGCAGTCTGATCTGAGTCTATAATACCTACTTTCTACTTGATTATTGTAGAAAACCTGAGAGTGACTGGTAGAAATGTTTCCCCCAAAAATTGGCAATTTGTATGAAAGAAAATTTGAATTAAGCAGGATATCGGTTGAAAGAACTTCATTTAGTTCCTTGCCTTTCAAACTCATTACTTTGAACCTATTAATGTACATCAAATGGGAAACAAGTTCTTACAACTTAGAAAAGTCCCTCTCGATTTTGGTTCCAGGAAAATTCATTACTCCATTACTCTTGCCGAATGAAAGAACCAAGATAAATAGCTGTTCCCAGGAATCTAACTCAGGACCTTTGGGTCAAGAGGCCAATTCTCTACTCTCAACTACAGACAAACTCATTTGAATGGTCTCATTAAAGACAGATGAGCCTGTGTGTCAGGATTCCGACAATTTCACTTGTGAACAATTTGGTTAACATGTAGCAGCTCAGACTGCCAAACAGGCAATAAAGAGGTTCATGTGTATTCTGTCTGAGGAGACTGAAATCTTAAGGTAGTGGACCCGTAATTGTTCCGCAACATTTCGGAACAAATAATATTTCACAATGTTGACCGAGGTTTCCTAATGAAAATCATTAGGAAACCTCGGTTATCATTGTTAAAGTTCATTACTTAAGAATGTTGCAAAACTATTACGGGTGCACTACCTTAACTAGTAATTTAGGCTTTGTGGATACACAGTCTGGCCACAGTCTTTAGTTGGCACACACAAATGTCATGTACCTGTTCATTTAAAGAAATTTTGTCATTTTATAAAATTCTATTGAACTGACCTTTATATTCTGTTTCTTCAGAAGTTGATCAACAAGCCATGGGTACTTCTCTGTTAAATGGTGTTTTGTGTCGCTTTCTGTATTTTCAAGAATGTACCTTAAGACAGCAAAAATATTACACGTATGTAATAAAACATCAAGTAAGAGTTTGCATTCTTTTTGGAATTAATTTTATTTTTACATTGTTTAACATGCCATGTATATTCTGGCTGAAAAGATTAATTTATTCTTTTGGTCATCAAAGTTTTAAATCTTCTCTATTTGATTCAATTGTTTTATAGATTTATTGACATGATTTGAAAAAAATATTTTTTGCTTTCATTGAAGTATGGATTCCCATTGTGCATACATTAGAGAGAGATTAGTTTTATCGTAAAATACCTAAAATTTTAGGTATAGGAAACAATTTTTTATTAAAGACTTATTCTCTAATAAATGCCTTTGTCCTACTGTAAACATATTTTTTTTCAATTTCTTGAGTCTAAGAAATGTCAAAGACTGATACTATTCTGCAATATCCATTGATTAACCTAAAGCATTTTCTAGTGATGTTTTCTCTAGTTGACAGTCATCTATTTCCTTTAAAAAGTTTACAATAAGGTGGAACCCTGTCAGAAGCAACTCGAATTTGGCAACCCTTTGTTTCTATTGCAGAAGTTTCTATAAATAGACGATATTGAATGAGTGGTCATGATATACGGAATTTATTAAACAAGTCATCTTTAAACAGATAAAAATGAGGCTGTGCCCAGTTTCATCTGTTTTAGATGAAAACTGTAATAAATTCTGTATTTTATAAGCACAAATTTGATATTCTATTTATGACTCATATTTTCGCGAAAAATCGTCAAAATTCATTTAATTTTACATTTCAATTTTCCGCGAAACTTTTAAGGCCTTTTAAAACTTACGTCACAATATAAATATTATGATGTCATTTTTGCAGCTACAAAAAGCGTTGCTAATTGCTCTGAGCTCATTTTCATAGTTATTCCACTAGTGAAATAAACTTGTGTAATATCAAAAATATTCAACTGGGTTATTTCACTCCCCGCATGTAGGTCATATTATAAACAGGAGCTATTTGTTTTTTGAATAAACCGTTTGTTCATAGAGTCAGTTGCAATTAAGCAATGGTTTGTTATTATCAGGGCTGTAAATAAGAGGATAACACTGTATTAACCCTTGCTTGGTTGAAGAATATCCCTGCTTTGGCAGTAGGTATAGAAAAAAATTAGCCTGTACATATCTACAGTCTGGTCTTAGTCCACACATCCTTTTTGCCTTGTTTGACCAAGAATAGTGGAAATATTAAATTATCAAGAGATAATCTAGCATACAATTTCTTCTTTTAGAGCCTTCAGTAGTGAATACATTTGTTGCAGTATAAATTTTCATAGATTTTTATTCGGCATGAAAAGGGTTAACAAATGCCTCTGCATTCATAAGAACCATACAAGTTTATAAGAGGTACAGACAAATGGGGGTAAAGCCAGTCTAAAATCTTAATTTCTGAATTAAACCCTTTGTTGTGGGAACTCATTTGAATTGTCTTGATAAGACAATTCCATGAGTACCAACAACAAAGGGTTTGTGCTATAATTATTGAAGTACTTCGATCTAAAATTCAGAAAAAACCTCTATCTGTAGCTCTGCTTGCAGTGCATTTTCTTCATTACTTGAAGGCAACACCTACCCAGACGCATCTAAAATATGACAAGTCAGACCTTTACCGAGACAACCATCAACCTAAAATATAACAAGATTTGTTTGTTATACACTTTAGATTCAATCAGAAATATCAAACTTTTTAGAATGTTCATTTAGCCAGATAAAATGGTCTAGTGATATTACCTACTAGTTTCTTCAATTGTGTACCTTTTATATATAACATCATGCTTTAATAATCATAATCATTAGCATTAAATAGTAAATAACTTGTAATAGTTTTAATTCAGATTAGAAAACTTGACCTTGACCTTATCATATACCCTGGCCTTGGCATCTACAGATGTTAGTTATCAAATCCATCTTCATACCATATATGATCATTGTATCTTGAATATAGCCTGGCTCCCAGGCTGTCAGTTAGTTTTAAAATTAATAAGGTAGACCACTCATGTGTAACTATTTTATTTCAAATTACCTCCCATATTCTCAAAAACTGACAGCCTGGTAAACTCCGCAGAGCTTACTCCCAGAAATTCCTGGAAGAATTTGACCCCTCGGTCAGGTCACAGTTTTACTGATGTAAGATAATGATAAGCCAACCCTAGTGGGAACTCTTATGACCCCTTAATGACCCTTATCAAATAACGCAGACTGTACTTGGTCAGATATCTATTGCCAGAAAAAGTCTAGAAAGAATAAAACAGTTGATGAAATCAAAGTATTGTAAGCACTGTAAATCAGTCATCACTGAATGGTTTGACAGACTGTTGCATTTCAAACTTTAGAAATTTGATAAACATCTTTAAAAAAAATGAAAATCCAAACAATATTAACCTAGCATAATAGCCCAAGATGGCTCACCAGAATTCAAAGTTAAGATACCGATTTAAACATGAAATCTTTAAATATCAATTGATCAAAGACTTATATTAAAGTGTCTTCTTTTCAGACAACTAAAGGTCAACTTTTTTAATTTGAAACATATGTTACATAAATCTACAGTGTTCACAAAGAAATTACCGTTCTCCTTACCTGGTGTTTTCAATTGGTACCTTACCACTTTTGATATTCTAACCTTTTGATGGGACAAACAATCTGACCAAGTTTAATTAAGATTTTGACAAAATTTTTACACCCCCCCCCCCAAAAAGCATTTACAAGGGCATTTTCAAAAAGACCCCTTTTACCATGTTTTCCAATGGAACCTTTCTCTTTTTCGATATGTTTTTATCTTTGTGACCTTACCAACTCTCTGACCAAGTTTCATGAAGATTGGGCCAATATTAGGGCCTCTAGAGTGCTAATGAAGAAATTTTCAACAAAGGCTGACAAAACAGACATTAAATAATTACAAAAACCACCTTTAGCTTAATGTACTCAGATGTGCTTAAAATATCCAAGTTGATGGTACAAAGAATAATTTTTGGCTTTTCTGTTGGTGTTTTAAAAGTGAATGCCAAAAATAATTTTGGCCAAGACTATTTCAAACCTGATTGAGACTGCGCTATCCTACACTGGGAATAGTCGGGTTTTGCTGTCCTGCGACAGCCTTTTTAATACCATGATGGAAGAATATTTATACTAAAATGAATGTACACCATTCATGATTTTTGACCAAGGTGATGATATTGTAAATACGCGCAATGAAGAGTTACAAACGCATAAATATGGCAATCCTCAAAATCAAATTTTGGATATATTGCACTCAAAAAACATCAATTCTTACACATGTGTTTGGGATTTAATCAAGAGGGACTTGCAACATGGCTTTCCATTGGGTCTACACGCTGCCTTAATCTGGCATAGCTCATAGAGTTGTTGTGCTCTTACTCTGACTTACATTGAATTTTCATTTTAAGTATGAGATAGTTGACAGAGATGACCTTGGCATATCTTTGAGATGTTATGCTCGAATAAATTTGAAAATGATGAGTGGTGAATGGACCACAAAATTGACTTGATCACAGATGGTAACCTTATGGCCATTGCTGATGAAGAAGTTGACAACAAGCTTATAAATTCAATTGTTGCTATTTTTAAAATTGGCTTGGCTAATATCTACTTAGTATAAGTCAAAGGTCATAATGGTATTCAACCAAGAGGAAAATCTTGTAAACATAGACTTTCATCAATGTTTGAATATTCATCATATTATCTTTGTGTATTTTCACCATTTCTGATGAAATTTTGCTGCAACACAGAGATAGGGAACACCATCTCAAATCTCATGTAAATTCAGCTCCTCGTACATGTGTGCAGGCATTTGCATGAAACTTTCAAAGAATGTTCCTATGAGCATTTTCTCTGCTTATTGATTATGTCGTTTCACAGAAGTATTTGACCTTCATGTCAAAATTCTTTAAAACAAAACCCCTATCTCATTTATGCATAAATTTGCGTGAAACCTACAGAATGTTTCTTTTCGTGTGACTTTCGGTATTTTGTTATGTTGGTAATACTTTGCTGCATCAAAGTAATAAAAGGGCGTTTTAGTCAAGTAACTCGTTTTCGTATTGTATATAAAAAATAAATAAGTCTTGTCTTGATAATATTTCCTACATTTATGGCATTGTTGCTTTGAGTACATATGTAACTCAAAGAGCATGTTTGGAAACACCTAAGGTTAAGGTCACATGTCAAGGTCAAGCAACAAAATTGGTCTTGTATGGGGCATATCTCGATGATTTATATGAATTGATTGCAAAATAATTTGGCAAAGTTTTCGTCTTTGTGTCATGTGAATAAATTGTTTGGATACGCCCAATTTTAACGTCACAGTTGAACGTTAAACGATAAGGCTGGTCTGTAGCATGTTTTCTTCATTTATGATATGATTAGGTTTCAAAATAACTTTGTACAGATATTACCTGGTTATGGTTATTACTAGTATCGTTCCAAAAAGGTTGGTTGGGTTGATAGCATTATTTGCAGAGGTATCTGTGACTATTAGTAATTATACATGTATAGTTTCTATATGAAATAAATGTACCTAGAGAATCTGACCTGAGGCTTGAAGCATCAAGAGTATATAAGATATAAAATGTTATGTATGCTGCATCTAGTAGTGCATTTAATTCCGTACAAAAATTTTGTTAGAGTAGGCCTATATTTAGATCATCGCGTCATAATTATTTACATAACCGAATATTGGAATGGCAAATACAAACTTACCTTTGAGAATAAAAGTCTAGTTTTTGTGTACATAGTCGTCTTAGATCATTGTTTTGCGTTTCGGAAATGTTTACGAACACAGACGGGGACTTTAGACTCAAGTGGCTTCGAGCGCGTTAGAACAATTGTCAGAATAGACTTGATATCAATCAGAGATGTACATATCATATTGTTATAGATTTACCCATTTTGTAAATCCTTTGTCCTTTGATGGCATTTCTATTTGGGGAATTTAATTTTAGTTGGTACTCAGCAGAGTCAAATTTTGTGTTATTCATCATTTTTGTAACAAATATATTTGATTGTTGCTTTTCTCGTTGTCGCTATAGACCAGCAATTTCAAGTGAGTGATTGAAGATCAATTTTATATTGAAAATGATAGGAGATAAAGGTTTCTCAAACCTCACTCTTACTTGCAGAACTTTAATATATAATAAGCCTGATGTCATAACAATTCCAGAAATCGTAACTTTATGCATATTGTATTGGTAATTTTTAGCTCACCTGAGAACATCATGCTCAAGGTGAGCTTTTGTGACCATTGAATGTCCGTCGTCCGTCGTGAGTCGTCCGTCGTCAGACTTCAAAAATGTGTTTACACTCTAGAGGCCACAAATATGACCCAATCTTCATGAAATTTGGTCAGAATGTTAGTCAGCTCATAAGTATGTATAGTGCGGTTTTATTGACTTGAATCTGACCCCTGCTATTTGGATGAATAAAAATCTGATTATTCCTACTCAGCTTTGCACATGCTTTCATAGGAGGGTCAAATTAACCAGGCTTTACCCTATTGAAAATGGGATGGATTCATGCCATATCACAGGAAAGGGACCTTCATGACAAATTTCTTGTTTACACTCTAGAGACCAAAAATATGGCACAATCTTCATGAAATTTGGTCAGAATGTTTGTCAGCTCATAAGGATGAACCCTATTGAAAATGGGAAGGATCCATGCCATATCACGGGAAAAGGGGGTTTAAAGCCAATATTTTTGTTTACGCTCTAGAGGCCACAAATTTTTTCCGATCTTCATGAAACTTTGTCAGAATGTTTGTCAGGTCACAAGGATGATCCCTACAGAAAATGGGAAAGATCTGTGTATATCACGGGAAAATGGGCCTTAATGACAATTTGCTTGTGTACACTCTAGAGGCCAAAAATATTGTTCAATCTTCATGAAACTTGGTCAGAATGTTTGTCTAGTCTCAAGGATGAACCCTATTGAAAATGGGAAAGATCTGTTCCATATCACGGGAAAAGGGACCTAAATGACAATTTTCTTGTTTACGCTCCAGCGGCCACAAATGTGGTCCAATCTTCATGAAACTTGGTCAGAATGTTTGTCAGGTCACAATGATGAACTCTATTCAAAATGGGAAGGATCCATGCCATATCACCAGAAAAGGGGCCTTTATGACAATTAGCTTGGTTACACTCTAGAGGCCACAAATATGGTCCAATCTTCATGAAACTTGGTCAAGTACAATTACAACTGTTGGTTGAAAATTTGATAATTCTTAATTTAGACAAAGATACGAAGATGGGCGATATAGGACCATCATTGTCCTCTTGTTTTTGGAGATTTCTCTGTCCAAAGTCTAACATGAACATGTTTGTGAAACATTTAAAACTTGGTTTCCTACTTTGTACAAACACTTGTTTAAAGGGGGAATGCTTTTAATGTCCTCTACTAATAATTTTCATGTTAATAGAAATGTCATTAATTTTGATAACTGCTCCTTAGTTGTTTGCAATAATATTATTCCCTCATTGCATAATAAATTTCACATAAATTAAGAAGTCTACAGACCTTCATGCCAGGTAAGCGCTTCAGATTTATTTTCACCTAGTTGAGACTGTTTGTTAAAAAAGAATTCTCAAAATGTTATTTTCCATGACATGGACCTGGGACTGTATTAATCACTTTCTGTGATAGCTTATATTTTTTCTTATTTTAATTCTATTATTTTTTGTTGGAATCTAGTTAAGATTGAATTATAATTCAAATCAAAGTCCTGGTAAAATATTCTAGGTAGTCAGTAAATCAAGTATTTCCTTCCTAGAGTCCTGTCTAGAACTTTACATCAAGATGACCTTACAGATTAAATAATCCAAAAAAATCAGACCAGAAAATGATAACAATCTTGTTGTAAGACATTCCATGCCCCTATATTGACCCTTGAATAACCTGCTAACTGTTAACCTGTACATGGGGCTCTGCAGAGTTTACCAGTCCCACTGATCGGCCAGTCGGAGAATATAAGCTGATAAGAAATTTTCTTTCTCTAGTTGAATTTTGCTTATTTGTCAAAATACTTCAGATCAGTGGGACGGGAGCCAGTCTATCTTGAATAGACTGTTTTAATGTCTGCCGAAAATGTAACCCAAAACCAATCATTTCAGTGTTAACTCTTATTATGCTGAATCTAGAATATTGCTGCTTTGGCAGAACGTAAAGGCAAAGATAAACCTGCACCTATCGATGGTTCAGCGGGAAACAGTTGAAACTGCCTATATGTTTAAGTCAAAACCACAAATCATAACTTGTTTTTTAATTCTTTGTTAGATTCTGCCTTTCAATATCCCATTGGAATCGTTTTTAGAAGACAATGCCAATGAGATAATGCATGAATTCCATAATGTAGATGCAAATTTAAATTTTGACTTGTGTGAAATATGATCCTAAGATTGTTTAGTAAAATAGGCCCCAGATCTTTGAAACAGGTAAGAACAAGGCAGCACCTACAGGTGCTAACACTCAGCTGCAGATGCAGCAAGATGCACAAAATCAAGTCAAAAAAGGGGTTTAACTATCACAAAAAATGCTTTCAGGATTATCTCCTTGATAGTCTGTATAGCTCTTGTGATTGTGGTGAACACACACACCAGATTTCAGGAAGATATCTTCAATAACAAATGATCTGACCAAGGAAAAAAATTGTCACGCTGATGTTGACACCATCATTATTCATGCCAAGGTGATGACAATACCTTGGTATTTCTCAAAAAAAACCCAGGCCAATCTAAAGAGGATATTTACTGAATTCAGTAGCTGAGACGTTAGATATCTTGCTGTGACAGTCAACCCAACCACTCCTTGAAGACGTCTAAAAATGGAAAAATAAACCTTTGATACTTTATTTTCTCAAGTAAGAGTGTCTTCCCTTAAAATAGCTCTCATTTCTCACTTTGCATAAAAAAATCTACTTCGTTTGACCAATAATGGCTGAATGGGAAGAAAATTGCACAAAAAATATGACTATTTGTATCAAAAGTTAACTTCTGGTTATATCTAAATCATACGTTAATTTCCATTAAATAAATGGAATCCTACTTTTTCATTTTCTTACAACAGTACTTTTTACTTTACCACTTAATAATCACAGCTCCTGTTGTAATTGAAATTAGAGATAAACAGATCTATAACTGAAACAAATAGTTATCCTGTATATATTTACCCCTGTTCAGTGACAGCCCTGCTCACAATGACCACCTGCTTTCTAGTGACATCTGTTAATTTACCATAGTGGTAGAATGTTGTAGTGGGAGAGGCAATACTCCTTTGATACCTGAATAGAAAAAAATGACAAGTTTGCTGCTACTTTCTTTATAATTACCGTATTTCTCCTAATAAATGCTCCTGGGAGCTATACATGGTCAGGGAGCCTTTATTTAGTATGCATCTTCTGATTTTAAAAAATCATTAAAATTGATATCTTTTAGGCCCTTTTCCTTTAATTTGGGGTGAATTTCCTCCAAACAATCATATAAACGATTGTTTTGATGAAATTCATCTCAAATTAGAGAAGAAGTCTCAAAAAGTTCCTAAAATTTAGGCATTCGAAGTTGATTTTTTTTTTAATTAAATATTGTAGGGGTGCTATTTAGGGAGGGTGCTATTAAAAGAGGAAATACAGTATTTGGAAAATCAGTACCCTTTCCTACTGAACCTAGAATAAGGGCTCTTGTGCACTTCTCTGTGTGATCTCTATGATATCTATTCACCAATGAAGTTTCAAGTTGAAAAAAATGTAATTTCAGAGCTATGCTAATGACAAAATCCAAGTCTTTATAATAACAAGGGGCAATAACAAAAAATTATGCATGCAAGAGTTGTGGTTCACATGCACTAATAATCTACCTAATAAGATTTTTACTTTAGGGGATATGCACTGGACAAGTTCAGTGACAGAATGATGGAAAGACGGAATGGTGCACAGAAACCATTACTATCCCCATTGCTGAAATAGAAGGGTATGAAAATTCCTTTATTGTTTTTTCTTGACTCACAATATGGATGAGGACATTGCTTATTTTATTTTATAGATTTATCACAAATACCATATATCTAAACCTGAATGCAACACATTTGTTAGTCTTCATATAAACATAATCATATATTTACAATACAAAAGCAAAGCCATCAATATCTTCAAGAAATGTAAAAGGTTAAAGAAAAGATAGTAAGGTTCAACTGAAAGAACTGATTATTGTGTAATTGTTAATTAACAATACCATTTAATTCATTATTTCAATTACCAATAAATGAAGAAAGAAAAAGAAACTGAATTTTGAGTCATCCCATTTAAAGTAAACTAAAAGGTTGCTCCACTAAAAGTAAGCATATTTTCAAAGGTTCAAGTGAATGCCATCTGTACTTGCAGAAATATCTCAAAATTTCTAAGTTTAGAATGATGCCACAGACATCATTGAATGTGCTAAAGAAATACCTCAGGCTTTCTGAGAAAACAATCAAACCAAAAAAATCGTTTCACATATAGATAGTGCAAAACATAGGCAGTTGCAACTGTTTCATGCTGACCCATCTATATCATATTAGAATCTATTACATATTACCTGTCAGATAATAGCCAAACCAAAAATTTGTATCACACATCAATGCCTTAGTGACAAACATTTGTAACTTATAAACATATAGGCAGTTACAAATGTTTTGGGCTGAGCCATCAATATCATATAAGCATATATTTCATGTTACCAGTCTGTTTTCATATGATCAAAGCTATTTTGTAGAGGCAGGCCGGGATACAGCCTGAACACACCAGAAGTGGAACCATAAAATCTGAAATCACAAATATTACATCAGCCCTGTATTCAGTATGACAAATTGCGGAAAATTGTTTGCAAATTATACCTCGATTTGCAACATTTTCATCATAAACACAGAGCAGAATTCATAGCTCATAAGAACTATTTGTTAAAAACCAACGCCCAGATAACTTCAATGTTTAGAAACATGTGGCTTGTTACACAATTATGAAAATCAGTAGTAAAAGAAATCTTAACTTACAGAAATTCTCTTACCTGCTAATATTTTGAAAACTACTTCCATGCACCACACTTTTTTGGCATAGCATGAAACAGTTGTAACTGACTATATGTTTATAGGCAGTTATAACTGTTTTGCACTGAGCCATCAATTTGATCTTTACTGATGATGTCATTTTTGTATTCTCTGAAAGGCCTCATGTCTCAAGCAGAAGATTTTGTGAGAAAAGAAGGCTCAATCACTAAACACTCAAAATTAATGGCCAATAATTAGCTTTAATCTTACGAGAAAGTGACCAGGAAAAAATTAACTTGACCTTGAAGTTGGTAACAGCTTATAGGTCATGTCACAAGTAATAATCATGTGAAATATGATCTCCACAACTATCATTCAAAGGATATGATCAATGATGAGGTTTTATTTTGAAAGTGTGTGGCTTTGAATTTATGACTTTGACTAACAGCCTAGACTTTTGTACACTGAAAGGTCTTTTAACAAAGCAATACACATGTAAAGTGTAAAGGCTATATCAATTATTATTTCAAAGTCATAGTTTAAATTTCACACAAATTCGACCTTAAAGAAGATCTTTTCGTAGTACACAAAAACCCTCAAATGGCATTTCTTTAAGAAGTGTAACCTTGATAAATAATCATGACTGTGCTAGGTTATCATGTTATCAGAAGATGCCAAATAAGCTGTGTATCTGGATTGTCTTGAAGAAATATGAAATGTAAAATATTTGGGTTAAGCTTGGTCAATGTTGGATCTTTATAGATGACATTGACCTTCTCAAGTGAGCTTATCACAAGCATTTTTTCCATTTTCCAAAATATTTTCCAAAACTGTCTTGATGGGCATTAATATGAGATTGTGTGGGAATAAGTTAAGCACTTTCCCTCTAAGAGTTCTCTCATAAGGCACACAAAACCTACCTATCAATAACATCTTTAGAAGACTGTTGCCATAGACTGTCTAGTCCATTGGTAGCTCTCACCGTCTGTTGAATTAGGGCTTTGGCATCTGAAATTATGTGTATCAATTAGAAGCAAATAATGAAAACTAGATCTGCTTCAGCAGCTAATTTGCTCTACAGGCCTTAATCAACTGATATGTTAAGAAATTCAGTGAATGAATGAAATAATTTTAATTTCAAGTAAATAAGTTTTTTTATTGTCACATGCTGAAATATTTCTGCAAAGAGAAATTCAAGATTGATGAATAACATATAGATAATTCACTTCCACCTGTTTTATACATATCTTTAATCCAATCAAAGTAATTTTGTGCAGCCTGATAATAGGTTACCAAAGGAACATTCCAATGAAATTTGGTTGGTATCCATCAATTATATTCTGAAACAAGATGTGTTTGTGAAACACGAATGCCCCCGTAACGGCATTTTTTTTCAAAGTTTGACCTTGACAGATGACCTTGACCTTGTCACATGACCTTGACTTTGGTACCAGCGGATGCGGATCATTGAGATCTATCATCATGCCAAATATTAGCTTTGTATCTTGAATAGGCTTGAAGATATTTGAAAGGTTAAGTTTTCGGACGTTTGACCTTGACTGATGACCTTGACCTTGTCACATGACCTTGACTTTGGTACCAGCGGATGCAGATCATTGAGATCTATCATCATGCCAAACATTAGCTTTGTATCTTGAATAGGCTTGAAGATATTGGCAAGGTTAAGTTTTCGGGTTAAGTTTTCGGACGTTTGACCTTGACCTTGTCACATGACCTTGACTTTGGTACCAGCGGATGAGGATCATTGAGATCTATCATCATGCCAAATATTAGCTTTGTATCTTGAAAAGGCTTGAAGATATTGGCAAGGTTAAGTTTTGGGACAGACGGACGGACAGACGGACAGACAGACAGACGGACACGAGTAAAACAATATGCCCCCGATCTATCGATGCGGGGGCATAAAAATGATTTCCAAAGTTTCTACTATATAACATTTAGAGAAATGATCTCCACCCATAAAACTCTTATTTCTCATTTGATCACAATAATTTTTGTAGACGGATAATGGGTCACTCAAGGATCATTCCAGTGAAATTTGGCCGATATCCATCAGTTAGATCCTGAGAAAATGATTTTCAAAGTTTCCACTATATAACATAGAGAAATGACCTCAGCCAAAAAAATAAATATTTTTCATTTGATCACAATAATTTTTGGTAGACCAATAAAGAGTCATCCAAGGATCATTCATGTAAAATTTGATTGGTATCCATCTGTTAGTTTCTGAGAAAAGTCACTTTACTACATTTGGAAATTAGCCTAGCCCATCAAATCCATGTTTTTCATTGGATCAAAATTTCTTTACTAACTTTGAAAAGGGTCACCCAAGGATCATTCCTGTGAAGTTTGATTAGAATTCATCCAGTAGTTTCTGAGGAGATTTTAAAAGAAAAAGTTTATGACCAGACGCACAGATGCAGGATGGACTCAGCGCCATGACAATAGCCCCAGTGGCTTTTGTCCAGTGGAGCGTACAAATTGAAGGCTCAGAGCGAAACAGTTGCAATTGTCTTTAAACAAACAAACAGGAACAACTGTTTCACACTGAGCCATCAAATATTTTTGAATTCGTTGTAAAACCAAGCATTTGAAAACTTTTTTTTTTTCATAGAAAACAAAGCAAGTTGTCCAATCACAAAGGTTTTCTATTGTTTGAAAGCGTTTCCTTTCCAAACATAAACATTTTGTTTTTAAGTATTTGTAGCTGACAAAGCAAATTATACATGACTTTGCATCAGAGATAAAACATAAAACAAACTATCAAAGAAATGACTAGCAACTGTTATTTTCCATATTCTTTACAATGATTCCATTTGTAATTCTGCCATTTTTTTCTCAACCCTACAAGGTTGCTTGGCAAGAAAAGTGGACAGTGAAATTTTATGAAAGGAATCTTTGTGAGAGAAAAAAGGATTTTTTCTTGTTTCTCCATCATATTTTTACGTCTATAACATTAACCCTTTGCTGTTTAATCCCTGCTTTTTACGTGCCTGTGATTTTTTGATTGAGAAAACATTGTGAATGGTTATTTTTCAAATTAAATCCACTTTAAATTTTCATCTGCAAAACCTTTGAATTTGAAATTTTGTAAAACAGGAAAGGGTTAACTAGAGCTTCTTGAGCAGCTGATTCGCTCCATAGGCCTGAATCTACTGATATGATTAGACAAGAATTTAAGTGAATGAATGAATGAATGTTTATTTCAAGTAAATAAGTGTTTTGAAGTGTCATTAGCTGAAGTATTTCTGCTAAGAAAAAATCGAGATTAAATTAGCGAATAACCTATAGAAATTGACCTCCGCCTGTTAAATACATATTTTTCATCTAATCACAACAATTTTGGAAGTCTGATAATGGGTCACCTAAGGATCATTCCAGTGAAATTTCATTGATATCCATCATTAGCTACTGAGAAAATGCTTCTCAGAGTTTCCATTACATGACATATTGATAAATTATCTCCGCCCATAAAAGACATATTTTTCATTGGATCACCATAATTTTTTGTAGACTGATAAAGAGTCACTAGAGGATCATTCCAGTGAAATTTGGTTGATATCCATCCGTTAGATTCTGAGAAAAGACACAAAATATAGACTATTTAAATATAGACTATATAGTCTATATGGAAATAAGCCCCGCCCATTAAAGCCGTGTTTTTCATTAGATCAAAAATTGTTGAACAACTTTAAACAGGTTCAACCAAGGATCATTCCTGTGAAGTTAGGTTAAAATTCATCCAGTAGTTTTTAAGTTTTTTTTTTTAAAGAAAAAGTTTATGACCAGACGCACTGACTGACATACACACTGATGGACTGATGCACGGCGGACACAGTGCCATGACAATAGCCCCAGTGGCCTTGGGCCAGTGGAGCTAAAAGTTAACACTTTATTTATCTGTCATCTCTGAACTTTTTATTTATTCCAGTCTAAAGGTTTGTGATGTAACAATAGGATAAGCCCAGGAGATAGACTAACCTTCCCTGGTAAGTTTAGTATCCCCTCCATTAATCAAGAATGAGTTGATCTCACTGATAGCCTGGATAGTTTCAACTTCATATTTGTAACGCTCTGGTACAGCAAATACAGAAGGAGACAGCTACAATAGAACATTAGAAAAATTATTACAACAACGCTGAAAGTGTATGCCAACAACAACAACAATACAGAAGACTTGAAGTGTTTGTTTTGCCTCCACCAACTACTTATTTGCAATGTGACCCTTTTATTCAATTACCTTGTCAGTTGACTTAGACCTTTGCATTGAGTCGTACCATAAGAAATACACATTGATAGCTTAGCACAAGACAGTTGTAACTACCTCTAAACATATAGATAGTTAAAACTAAACTATTTTCCGCTGAGCCATCAGCATGGGAAATTTGAAAGCTCAAGCACTTAATAATCCTATGGTAGGATTTTGCAAATGTCATGGTTTTTGGTGGACAATTATCCTTTTTTATTTGAATGGTCAAATAGACATCTACAGTCGATGTTGCTTGATGTTGCCACTACAGCAACCTTCATAAAAAGTCCCTACATTTCATGTGAAATCTCTGAATAACTGGTCAATCTTAGAATTGTCTTCTAGACAATTCTAATGGGCTCAAAATAATAAGATTCAGTAGGAACTATGTGACAATCTACATATGCTGTCAAATGACCCGCTCTTTTAACATAAATATTGTATTTAGCGACCCTTCTTACAAGCAACCATTTTTTTTGTCCCTTAAGCGGTCTTTTAACACAAGTTTTGCTGTAACCATTAATAACTGTCATCTGCCTGATTATCTATAACATTCTACCCACCTTGATAACTGATTCTTTGAATGACACAAAGCTGTTATATAGGTGACATACTAAATCTTTATCTGGTTTGTTTGTAAATGGAGCCAACACTGTTTTGTCTATCCTATGGTAGGGTGCATGTAGGCCTGCCTGAAATATAGAAGTGTGTCTCTCATCATGAAAGTATACACTTGTGTGTTGAAGCAACAGAGAAAACTTTTCCTGCAGGGATTGAGTTTTACCAGCAACAGTCACTTTAATCTATAGGGATTTTTTTCTTTTTAATTTATACTCATTTATTTTAGTCTGACTAGGAGAGAAGATAAATCTTATCACTCTTGGACTCTCAATCCACATGTTTTCCATTCCTGGGAGAGAGAGGCGTTGTTTAAACCTACTGCTATCCAATTCAACACCTGTGTGAACTGGGTCTGGCTGTTAAGTGTTTTGCCCATAAACAGAACCAGGCAACAGTGGGGCTCAAACCATGGACCTTCTGGTCATAGGTCAAGTGCTTTTAGCATTTGGCAACAGTGGCGGTTTTTCTTTTTGCATAGAAGTTTTGAGATCTATAGTACTTCATACATCATTTTAGGTTAATTTTAAAAGTTACAATTCTAAATTATTTGAGTTTGCAATAAAAGTACCCACTTTTAGTATAGGAAGATATTGACCAAATCTGTCCTCAAAAGTAAAGTATCTAAGAGAATCAGTAATGAAAAGTTATTTTCAGGTGATTTTTTTCATTTTCATTGAGGAATGCATATGAATGTGTAGAATACAAACAAGAGGCCCAAGAGGGCCTGTATCGCTCCACTGGCTTTAAAATCTTTAGACTTTCATTAAATAAAGCTTACTTTAAATGAATACATTAACACTCAAAATCTCCTAAGACCTATTTAGTAATGATTAAATGGTTCTGGTCCATATTGCACCAAAATACTCAATCACAATGAACCTGCAACCCTTGACCAATCTTAGTAAAACATAAGGTTCAGAAGATGTCATTCAAAGATTACGGGCTCAAAATTGGCCCTACCTGACATGCCCATATTTATGGACCAAACAAAATTTCTTGAACAATCTAAGTAAATTGTCACCCAAGAAACATTCTGGTAAAGTTTCATTTAAATTGGCTGAGTGGTTTCGGAGGAGATATCGTTCAAAGATTTTGGCCTCAATATAAGCCCGGCCCTGCCACGCCCAAATTTATAGGCCTATCAAAATGTAGCAAATATTTTTTGAAAAGCGACACTCTAGGAACATTCTGGTAAAGTTTCATTGAAATTAGCCAAGTGGTTCAGGAGGAGATGTCATTTGAAAATTTCGGGCCCAAAAAAGGCCCCGCCCTGCCACGCCCATATTTTCAGTCCAATCAAAATTTCTTGAACAATTTAAGTAAAGGGGCACCCAAGGAACATTCAGTTAAAGTTTCATTGAAATCGGCCCAGTGGTTCAGGAGGAGATGTCGTTCAAAATTTTCGGGCTCAAAATAGCCCTGCCCTGCCACGCCCATATTTATGAAATTTATGGACCAATCAAGATATCTTGAATAATTTAAGTAAAGGGTCACCCAAGGAACATTCTGATAAAGTTTCATTGAAATCGGCCCAGAAGTTCAGGAGGAGGTGTTGTTCAAAGATTTCGGGCTGAAAATCAGCCCCGCCCTGCCAAGCCCATATTTATGGACCAATCAAAATTGCTTGAACAATTTAAGTTAAGGGTCACCCAAGGAACATTCTGTTAAAGTTTCATTGAAATCGGCCCAGTGGTTCAAGGAGATGTCGTTCAAAGATTTTCGGCTCAAAATAAGCCCCGCCCTGCCACGCCCATATTTATGGGCTAATCAAAATTTCTTTCTCACCCAAGGAACATCCATGCCAAGTTTCATTGAAATCGGCCCAATGGTTTGGGAGGAGAAGATTTTTAAAGATTTCAAAGTGAAAAAATGCCACGCCCTGCCACGCCCATATTTTGGGGCCAATCAAAATTCTTTGAACAATTTAAGAAGGGGGCCACCCAAGGATCATTTCTACCAAGTTTCGTTAAAATCCGCCCATTGGTTGGGAGGAGAAGATGTTTAAAGAAAAAGTTTATGCACAGACGGACGGACGCACTCACACACGCACGGACACACAACAGACACTCAGCCATGACAATAGCTCGCTGGCCTTCGGTCAGTGGAGCTAAAAATACAAATGAGAATATATATTCATTCAAATACCTCAATGAAAACAAAACTTTAATAATTTGATTCATCAAGCTAATTAAAGGGAAAAGATTTTTTTGTCATAGAATTTTTGTGAAACCACTTTGTAAGCAAGCAATAAAGTAGATGCATACTCAAAATACTTTTTCATTGGGACATGAAATAAACTGTCCACCTTGTCAGAATGCATAAATGTTGATGGGCAAAACTATTATGATTGAAACTATAAATGATCATAGCCAAGTTTTTCAATCCTGATAATCCTTATTTACTCACTAGTGTATTTCCCGTTGTAATTTGAAGTCTTGCTTCCTCTATGTCAGAAGAGAAATGTACAAGGACAACACACAGGTCAGTACCCCGTAAACGCTGATAGTAAACTGTTGCAGGAACGGGAGTCTTTAATGGATTCATCACTATTTCACCTGACACAAAGCTTCTAACCCTTGATAGCTGCAAACAAGATGTGATTGTGAAAGACAAATGCCTTCAAAACAGCAAATTTTCATAGGGTTTACCTTGATAAATTATCTTAGATTGTTCAGATGATATTGACCTAGGTATCTGAAGATGTCTTACCCCCTTGTTTTGTTGTATCTTTTATATCTTTCTCAATGTTAATCATTTTGGTTTAGCTATATCAATGTTAGATTCTGTAAGATAATGTTGACCTCCTTTGATGACTTTCTCTTTGTATCAGCTTTTGAGTGACAATAAGTGAATATTGCATAAATTGCATTTTTTCGGGGCATAATGGGCATATGTAAATGGACAAAAACCCGGTGTTAATGAGGAGAAAATGTGGATAATTCAGTAAGCCAATGTGCTGCTAAGGCCTGGCATTTTTTACTTATATATTTTCAGACCCCTCGATACACTTAAACCAAAAAGTAGTTAACCAAGCAACGCTGGCTTAAGCAAAAGTGATTGTGACATGCATAACTCAGTTACTCCTTTATGTTTGTAGCTAGTTTTAAAGTGATTCTATTGAAGTTTTTGTTAGACTTTCCTATTTGAAAAACACTTTAGTCTTCCCTTTTATGCAGAAATGGCTTCAATCATGTTGGGGCCTTAACATTTTCAGAGACCCTCAAAATGCTTTAACACCCTTGTGCTTAGCACTCAGGCATTAAAAAAATTTTCAGGTCTCTGCAAATATTAAACCCTCAAAAATGTGAATTAGCCATAAAATCATCATACTAAATATATGCATTGTTTTTGCAAGCTCAAGGTATATTGGAAATAATAATTTTGTGTCAGTTTTGCAGACAGATTAAAAATAGTTTAATATGCGCCAAATCAATGAGGAAGGGGGGAGCAAAAACTTCAACAGCACCACAAGGGGATGCTAAGCTTGGCTGAAGATACATGATTTTAAAAAAAGGGGCGAAATTTCTGAAAAGAAAATTCATCTCCCTTGGTAGTATAGATTATAATTATAATAGTGAACATACATATTAAGATTCGTGAAAATATCTTCAATACTAATAAAAAAAGTATCACCAAGATCAAAATTTGTAAAGCCACTTACACTGACATGGCCATCACAATAACTCAACTTTTTGTTTGAATAGCCAATTTAATAAACCACTCTTTAAAAAAGAAAAATTCAGCAAGTAACAGTATTATTAATTAATGAAGATAGGAAAAAACCCTCACCTGTGTTGTACTGAAGGATCCAAGCGTCGTAGAAGCCTTCATCATCTTTAGTCTGTCTTGCTTGGTTAATTCTGGCTCTAACATCTCTAGTCTAGGAAATATTGTATCATAGAAATTGGTCTCATCTGGATCACGAAGTTTAGGGTGCATCAAAACGTGGCCTGGGGATTGTAAGCATACTGAATGTTACAAAATCACGTGAAGAATCAGGTGACCTGACAATTTCAGAAAATCCTCAATGATTCTGTTTATACGAAACCAATTCGAACTCTGTTTGAACCAGGGAAGATGGTAAAGTGTCAGGAATTTACTGGATGAGGAAAATCTTTTATTAAAATCGGCAACATTTACTTGGTCGTCAATAATTATTTTATCAGCAGATTTCAGGAAATCTACCATATCCAGCATATGCCTGGGGATTTTCCGCCTTCCCTGCTTCAAACCCTTTACAAATTGGCCAAGTATTTACTGAATTATTGAAAAATATAAAAAAAAATTGTGTCACATGATTCCACGCCATGTTTAATACTACGTCTCTATATGGATGCAAAAAAAGTAATAATATAATATTCTATTTTTGGCACTTTTTCTTTCATTGACTTATCACCAAACAACAAATTATCCTGGTTCAATTAAAACTAGATCTGTTGTAAAGCGGACTTATACCCCCCACCAGCACTTTATCAATTGATCAAAGGCTGACTGTGACCTTGACTTTTGACCTATGTGAACCCAAAACAATAGGGCATTCCTTGGATCATAAGCAGCTATGAAGTTTCATAATTCTAGGTGGCTTGGTTCTTGAGTTAAAGTCCAGAAACAAAAAAGTCTACAGACAGACAGATGGACAGACAGACATAGTGAAACCAATATACCCCCTCTACTTCATAGGAGGGGGGTATAACAAAATGTATTTGTTTAAAACATATTCCAGGCCATGGTGATTTTTCAGAAAACTTCAACATATATAACCTTGAAAAATGACCATAACAAAAGAGCCTGGAAGTAGTCCCAAAAGAATTTTCTTGTCACAAGCAATGCACATAGAAATATGAAGACTCTATCCTTCACTAACCAAAAGTTATGGCCAATATTTTTAAAAGTCTTAAGGAAAAATGGATAAAAAGACTTGCATCATTTTTCAATATTGTGAAATTCTGCTTTCCATTAAATAATCCCTAATAATTAGTCAATAATATCTCACTAAAATAGTCATTTTGTAATAAAGTTGTGAAGGCAAGGGTTAACACAAGTCTTAATTTTTTCTTCCTATAGAAACCTAATGATGTTAGTACCTGTTGGGTTTCAATGATACAAGTCCTTGAGTACAACACAATATTTGTTGCAGAACAATTTAAATATCAAAACCTAGAGAACATTTTACCCGCTCTATCTTTAGTTGTGGAAAGTATTTTATCTTATAACTATACAAATATCCGTATGATAACATCTCGCATGATATTTTTTTATGATATCACATTGTTATTTTAAGAACAATGATATAATGGGTTATTTTTAGAAACTTGCATTTCAGTTGGAAACATCGACGAAAACAATACAAATAGAGGTTATAAGATAAATATAATACGTAATTAGAGCATTGTATGAAAAAAATATCTAACTCGGTTGTGAGAATTGATAATTGTCTCGGCAGAGCCTTGACAATTATCAATTCTCCCAACCTCATTGGATATTTTTTTCCATATAAAACACTAAGTATGTATTATATATTTACAAATATTATTAGAAAATGAGACAATGACACATTTCAACCTACCATGGTTGAGTTCTAGAAGGTACATATAACTATCCTGTCCAATATCAAAGTTGTCTATCTCAGTAAATACAGTTGCCAGAGTGGCATCAATGGCTGCTACACCCTGTACCTTACTGTTGTTATATACAAGGGCTGCCAGGGACATCTTTATACCTATAGAAAATACACAAAAAACACATCAAGAATGAATCATGAGACTATGACACATTTCAACCTACCATGGTTAAGTTCTAATAGGAACATATAACTATCCTGTCCAACATCAAAATTGTATATTTCAGTAAATAACGCAGCCAGAATGCTTACATCAAGCCAACACATCATTGTTATTTTATACAAAGGCTGCCAATGATACATTTAGATTTATACTTGAAAAACATTAATTAAATATTTGAATTTTGGTCTCTATATTTTTCTTGATACATTTCTACTAAAGAAATTCTAAGATATTCGAGAGAGACTTTGACAATAAGATCGAGTTTCAGTTAACTTTTAAATACAGACAAAAATGTCTTATTGTCCCATCCTTACTTAGAAAGCATTCATAGAGTTCTCCCTCCTACCCCTCCCCCCTCAAAAAAATAAATGCAAAGAAATAAATGTATATCAAGCAATCTCTTTTAACTATCTTCTAGGATCTTCTTTAATTTATCATGACTATTTTTTTTTTTAAATCTTCATTTGCATATCTGACATAGTAAAAATAACTATTGCATAGCTTAACCCTATGCTGTTTAATCCCTGCTTTTTATGTGCCTGTGATTTTATGATTGAGAAAACATTGTGAAAAAAGAAGAAATTGCTTCTGACAAGCAATTTCTTCTTTTTCCACAATTTTTTTCTTCCCTACAGAATGGTTATTTTTCAAATTAAATCCACTTTAAGTTTTCGTCTGCAACACCTTTGAATTTGGACAGGTCCAAAATTTTGTAAAACAGGAAGGGGTTAACCTGAAGTGCCATCCAGTATAGGTGTAATAGTTGTTATATCATTAGAATTGTCCAGCTTGGGTGGAAGTTTTTCAAAGTAGGTAGAGACTTCTACTGGAAAGTCAGTTTTATTGTGTACAACCATCAAATATCCTTCCTTTCCAACAGGGTGTCCATCAGTTACAAGACTTGGAATCTGCGAAAATTGTGAAATTTTAAGTATGTAAGTAAGTGTAAAACAAACATCTTTTCTTTTTCTAAAAGTCATTATATCCTTAATGTTTTGAGAGCTGCACTTGCTGTTTAAATTTGAAGCTACCAAAGTCAGCTTAATAGAAAGACAGTTAAGTCAGCCAGTGCTTAACATTTCCAATGATTTTATATTGCGCACAATATTACAACTTGCCAGCACCGTCTGATCAGAGTCGTTCCTGGCTGCTTAAGTGATTATGATTCATAGAGTCTGGTAACTATCATAGGGTTAATTCTCATTTTTGAGGGCATTTACATTTGCAGAGACCTGAAAATTGGTTTAATGCCCGTGTACGAAGCATGAGGGCATTAAAGCATTTTAAGGGTCTCTGCAAATGTTTAAGTTAAAAAAAATGTGCATTTACACTAATATTGCATAAAAAAAAAACTTTAGTATTCATTCAAACGGAGATTGCAAAATGAATTAAAAGAACACTTTAAAACAAGATCCAAACCTGCTACAAAAAATTGCACCGTCACTTTTGTTTATACTGATGTTGCTTTGTAAATTTATGACGTCACAAAGTTTTGCACGGGAATAGAATCAACGTCTTTATCTATGCTCTATACTGATCCTAGGCATATAAACTGATAAAGGGTATAGGCCCAGACCAAGGATATTAAAGTTAAAAAAGCCAGGTGTTAATGGCACATGTATTTACTTATTAATCCACTTTTTCACCCGTCAATGCTGAGATATGCCCATTAACATATGCCTATAACAACCTGAAAATATACATTTTATGCAAAAATACAGAAAATATCATGAATTATGCTTTTGTCCTGGTTGCTCAATCTCTGCCAATGCACACATAATTTGCTGGAAATGTTTCTATACAGGCTCATATGATGATGTACTTAGGTAATAAATTTGTAGAAATATGGTTTTACCATAATAATTTATTTTGTTTTTTTGCAAATATTTGAAAAACAATATTTTCCAGCAAATAATATCTTCCAACTTACAGCAGGCCACTTATCCACTGTTGCCCCACTGTCAAGGACTATTTTCAAATTGTTCTGATCTGCTATCTGGGCCATCTTATTGGTTAATTTAACAGAGGCTGGTTCCCCAAGAAGGTAGACAAAATGCTGTACACTGGATTCCTGAAAAAAATCAAGGTAATGGAACTGTAATAGCTCTATAACATTTCAGAACCCATGACCTTTCACAATGTTAAATTAGGTTTCCTAGTGAAATCATTAGGAAACCTCAGTAAACACTGTTAAAGGGGTAGGTTCAGAAAGTGGCGTTTTTGGCCCTGTCACAAATTTTAATAAAAATGTGCTCATGAGTTTGTCTTTGATCTATGATATGTAAAATGCATGCCGAAAACATGATAGTTCTATCTTGTGTTGCCATGACAACCATAAACCTTAGATCTACAAATTTATTCTTTTTCATCTTTTTCACCCATATTTGATATAATACAGATTAAGGTATGTATAAAATGTGTGCAAAACTTTTAATAGGCTATAAAAAATGTATTTTTACATCAAAACATGATGAAACATATTACCATGGAAACACAACCAATTTTAATAAAATAATATCAGAATTATGTAAAAAGAAAAAAAAATGCGGCATATTTGACAATATTCTATTGAATGTCAAAACTTTGATTTTGATTTTTGAATTCATATATATTATATAAATCCATTTATTTGATGTTAGATAGATAATTCTATTATTCTAACAAAAGAAAATATGTTATCATGGCAACCGCTTACAGGTTATTCAAGAGTTAATTGCGATTCACCTCTAATTTTTTTTCAGTAGGAAATTTGGCATGACATGTCCTTGATTTCAAGAAAACCCTAGAGAAAATGGTGGGTCTAAAGCAATAAATGGCGTAAAAAATATCCAAATTACTTCTTGTTGCCATGGCAAATGAATTGAGATAGTTAAAAAAAACTAATTTCAGGAGTTTTTGAAGTCGAATACATCAGTTTTGCAAGAAACTCGACTGTCGCAAAGCGGACTTATTCCCCCAACAAGCACATTGTCAAAATGCAAGTGCCAATAGTATAGGAGGTGTTTGTAACAAATATTTAGGTCATATTCAGCATTTGCATGAAGCTTCATGATTCTAGGTTGCTTGGTTCTTGAGTAAGAGTCCGGAAACGAAAAGTGAACAAAAAAAGACAGTGACCTTGACCTTTGACCTATGTGACCCAAAAATATTAGGGAACTTCCTTAGGCCATACGCAACATTTGAATAAAGTCTCATGATTCTAGGTCGTTTGGTTTTTGAGTTAGAGTTCAGAAATTAAAATTGAACAAAAAATTGAATGTGACCTTGACCTTTGACCTATGTGACCTTGACCTATGTGATCCCCCGAACAATAGGGCACTTCCTTGGGTCATAAGCAGAATGTGCATAAAGTTTTATGACTTTAGGTCGCTTGGTTCTCGAGTTAGAGTCGGGAAATGAAAATTGAACAAAGACTGACTGTGACCTTGACCTTTTACCTATATAACCAAAAAACAATAGGATACTTTCTTTGGTCATAAGCAACAGTTGTATAAAGTTTTATGATTGTAGGACACTTGGTTCTTGAGTTTGAGTCCGGAAACGAAATTGAACAAAAATTGCCTGAGACCTGGACTTTTGACCTATGTGAACCCAAAACAATAGGGCACTTCATTGGGTCATAAGCCACATTTGTATAAAGTTTTATGATTGTAGGTCACTTGGTTCTTGACTTAGAGTCCGGAAACGAAAAGATCTACAGACGGATGGACAAACATGGTGAAACCAATATACCCACCTCTACTTCGTAGGTTGGGGATATAAAAATATATCAAAGTCATTACAAGAGGACTATTACGTGTAATGTCCTATATTGTCACATATGCATCCTGTCTCCTGTCGTATATAAATGAATAACCTTTAAACACAATTAAATAACAACTATTTGCTCATTTTCAGCAAAATGGTCTTTGTTACCTAACACACTATAAAAAATAACAAGATCCTTTTAGTATTTCGGCAAGTGCATGCTGAAAATAATAAGAAACAGGGATATTTGAACTACTAGTTACATTCTCACTGTGCAGCCATATTGCAGAATGCTTAGAAAAACTTGCACATCGGTCAAATGATTCATAAAAAATGCTATTACAGCTCCCTTTCTTGTGATAAAAATTGGAATGCTGCCAAATATCCATCGGGTTCTTCTTTGTGACTAGAAAAAAAATAGCCTTAGCTAGTTTGAAGAGGTTTGGACGAGAACTGTCAAGAGAAGGGTCAAATGGGGTTAAAAGCAAGGTCAAGAGGTCAAATTATTGTGACACATGCCTGACTTTTTGCCCAACTAACCTGTCAGATCAAGTATCAAAATGAAATTTTACACATATTTAAAACGGGTCAAGTGGGTTCAAAAACTTTATCTCCAGTCAAATATAAGAAAAATTGTAATTGAAAAACCTCTAAAGTGGTAACAAAGGGAAACAAAGAGAATGTCCTTAAGACTCCTTTCCCATGACATACCTGGGAATACCGGTATAACGAAATCAATATTATCCTTCCATATACAAACAGTTATTAGAAAGATTGGAACAAGGTTGTGACCTCTGGAATGGCACAAAAGAAATAGTGTATAATGCTTCTTTTCCCATAATAAACTGGTGCCTCAGAATGGAACCATAATCAGTAGGGTCCATCCTTATACAATGACAAACAACCTAAGCAAGGTTAAATAAGATTGATCCAAAATTATTAAAAGGAAATCGTCTTTAAGGCTCCTTTACTTGTAAAATATGTCGGAGTGCCACCACAAGCAACATTTCGTCTACACAAACATTCTGAGCAAGATTGAGAAATATTGAGCCAAAGTAGTGACCTCTGGTGCTAAAACAATATTTGGCCTTGCCCATTGGTGTTACCTTGACCTTTGTGATCAAGTCACGATATTCACAAATAACTTTTTTATGGAAAATCTTGCAAACTTATGTGAAAATCAATCCATAGATGGGAGAGTGAAAGACCAAAAATCAATATTATACCCCAATTTTGACCTTTGACCTCTTACTGTGACCTTGCCCTTTGAAACCAAAACACGAGGTTCAGAGAAAACAAATCATGATATTCACAAATATTTTTTTATGGACAATTTTGCCAATTAATATGAATATCCATACATAGATTGGAGGGTAAACGACCAAAAATCAATATTATACCCCAATTTTGACCTTTGACTTCTTGCTGTGACCTTGACCTTTTAAACCAAAACATGACGTTCAGAGAAAACAAAACACGATATTCATAAATAATTTTTTTTATGGACAATTTTGCCAGCTTATACAAAAATCCATCCATAGATGGGAGGGTAAACGACCAAAAATCAATATTATACCCCAAATTTGACCTTTGACCTTTTACTGTGACCTTGCCCTTTGAAACCAAAACACAAGGTTCAGAGAAAACAAAACATGATATTCACAAATAATTTTTTATGGACAATTTTGCCAACTAATGTGAAAATCCATCCATAGATGGGAGGGTAAATGACCAAAAATCAATATTATACCCCAATTTTGACCTTTGACTTCTTGCTGTGACCTTGACCTTTGAAACTAAAACTTGAGGTTCAGAGAAAACAAAACACGATATTCATAAATATTTTTTTATGGACAATTTTGCCAACTTATATGAAAATCCATCCAAAGATGGGAGAGTAAACGACCAAAAATCAATATTATACCCCAAATTTGACCTTTGACCTCTTGCTGTGACCTTGACCCTTGAAACCAAATCACGAGGTTCAGAAAAAACAAAACGTCTTATGCCTTTGAACATTTTTGCCAACTTATGTGGAAATCCATTGTCAAGTGCCTGTGATATTGACCAAAAATGAATATCATTCCCGAATTTTGACCTTTGACCTCTGAGGGCAAAAAGTTAATTTTTAAGCTGGGAGCCACCTGACAACCAAAAATTGCTTGTAAGTTTTAGTTTTCAAAAATTGTAAGAATTGCACTATAAATGAAATAAATTTGGTTGTAAAGTGGCGCCCATGGTTTTACTGGGTCTAAAGTTGTAATTTTCACCTTTTTTCTAGGAATTTGCATAATTTGCACGTGTTTCTCTTCCATTTTCTACAAGAAGGTGACGCTTGACATACACTTTGATGCCAGTATTTTGAAGTTCAATCTCCACTTGCATGTATGATTCATCAATATCAATAATTAAATCAAAATAAAAAATCAAGAATTTTAGGGCCAAATTCTGTAGTTAGTGAACTTGCTCCTTTCTGCCATTACAATGAGGAACAAGAGGGCCGTTGGCCCTGGGTCACTCACCTGAGAAAAAAGCTTCATTACCTAGGTATGTCCATGCAACCAAAGAAAAAGAGATTTTCACTTATTCAATCAGATAACATATGAAAATATTCCCCCCCCCCCTCTGCTCCTCACCTGGTCATTATTCATTTAAGCTTTTTTCATAAAAGGGGTGTGATCAGCTAATCAATGCCAGATATACAGGCTGAGTCTGAGACTTTTAAAGTTTTCTTTAATGAGTTGATCAATCCAAGTCAAATATAAAGGCTGTAGGGATTCAAAATTCTCAACAAAGCACTCCCCCTCCCCCAAGATGCACTGCACCTGGTGAATCTACAGTCATGATTTAAGCTAATTCAATTAATGTCCATACGCTGATCATTCATACCAATTTTCAAGTCTGTAGGACTCCTGGTTCATTAGAAGTTTAAACATTTCAAAAATGATCCAAAGTACTACCCCCTCCCCAAGACACTCAGCACCTGGTGACCCTACAGTCATGATTTTAGCTATTTTTATTAATGTCAATATATTGATCAACCTTTACAATTTTCAAGTCTGTAGGGTTCCTGATCCAGAAGAATAAGGTTAAAGATTTCAAAATTGATCCAAAGTACTACCCCCTCCCCCCTAATGCTCCGCATCTGGTGGCCCTACATTCATGCTTTTAGCTATTATATTTAAGATCCATCTGCTTATCATCCATGCCAATATTGAAGTCTGAAGGGCTCCTGGTTATTTTAGAAGATGAAGGTTAAAGTTACAAAATTTTCACAAAAGTACTACCCCCTCACCCATGGTGCTCCGCATCTGGTGGCATTACAGTCATGATTTTAGCTATTTTTATTAAGGTCTATGAGCTGATCCTCCATGCCAATTTTCAAGTCTGTAGAGCTTGTGGTTCAGAAGAAGAAGAAGGTTAAAGATTACAAAATTTTCACAAAAGTACTACCCTCTCCCCCCTGGTGCTCCACACCTGGCAGCCCAACAGATATGGTTTGAGCTTTTTTTATTCAGGTCTATGAGCTGATCATCCATGCCAATTTTTAAGTCTGTAGGGCTCCTGGTTCCGAAGAAGAAGCAGCTTAAAGATTACAAAATTTACCCAAAGTACTACCCTCTCCCCCTTGGTGCTCCGCACCTGGTGGCCCAAAAGACATGATTTTAGCTATTTTAATTCAGGTCTATGAACTGATCATCCATGCCAAGTTTTAAGTCTGTAGGACTACTGGTTGAGAAGAAGAAGAATTTTAAAGATTTTCTTAAAATTTCACTGTTTGTTGCCATAGCAACCAGAGTTTTTCATGGATTTCAATTCTTTTAGCTATTTTTGAAGGGGACCACCTAAGCAACATTTCTGTAAAATTTGGTGTAAATCGGCCCAGTAGTTTAGGAGGAGATGTTGTTTAAAGATATTGTTGACGGACGCCGGACGACGACCGACGACCGACGGACGGACGCCGGATGAAAGGTGATCACAATAGCTCACATGAGCACTTCGTGCTCAGGTGAGCTAATAATTACGGGTCCACTGCCTTAGACAAAGGTGACAAGTCGTTTTACACTGCCCCCTTATACTGCTGATTTTAAGTTTGTTTCTAACAAAAAGCCATTTTTTCAAAATTTTCAACTAATTTGTTTTGAGTTTTCCCACCATAATCAAGTAGAAATAAAGCAGAGTAGGCTATGATCAGACTGCAAATCTGTGCAGGCTGATCTTTGTCTATACTGTCTGCAATCCTTTATGCAGAGCAGGAATATGCCATAAACTCCCATGAAAAAGAAGAGTAGTTGCTTTTTATGGATTTGTTTTCAACAACAACACAATTGTTAAATACTTTTAAGGTTATTTAAAAGTATCTAGTCCTCAAGTTAAGTTTAACAATATGCACCGTATTTATCAACACAGAGACATATATTCTGAAATCTTGGATCTATTAGCCTTAGTTTACCAGGCCTTCTGGTGCACTCCTGCCATCCATGAGTATCAACAACAGATTAATATGTCTGTCAAATATGTCCACCCAATTTTATAAGTATTAAATTTTCAATTTTTTTAAGCAATGTTTTCAAAACATTTGTAATAATTGAAAACAGATATTTATAGAAAGAAAATTACTTTTTTTTCACTTTTGCTGGAACAGTATTTTTGATATGTTTTTTGCTCACTAACAAATACTCTTGACCGAAGTAAACCATTAGTAAACTAGAAAGCCATGAATGGCTTGAGTCGCTCCACGGGCTTGAAATTCTTGTAAAAGCAAATAAATGTTTAGACTAGATTTTTAGATTTGGGGTTCTACTGATGTTGAAAATGATTTTCAAAGTTTCAACTTTAGGAGAAATGACCTCCGCTATTAAGACATATTTTTCATCAAATTAAAATAATTTTTGGCTGCATGATAAAGGTTCACTCAAGGATCATTCCAGTGAAATTTGGTTGATATCCATCAATTGCATTCTGAGAAAATGTTTTTTAAAGTTTCCACTATATATCATATAGAGAAATGACCTCCGCTCATAAGATACATATTTTCAATCCGATCACAATAATTTTTGGTAGACTGATAAATATTCACTCAAGGATCATTCCAGTGAAATGTAGTTAATATCCATCAATTGCATTCTGAGAAAATGATTTGCAAAGTCTCCACTATATAACATATAGAGAAATGACCTCCGCTCATAAAATGCATATTTTTCATCCGATCACAATAATTTTTGGTAGACTGATAAAAGGTCACCCAAGGATCATTCATGTAAAATTTTATTGGTATCCATTGATTAGAATCTGAGAAAACTCTCTTTTTACCATAAAATTCATCCCGTAATTTCTGAGGAGAAGATCTTTAAAGAAAAGGTTTACGACCGGACACACTCAAGGACAGACGGAAGACAACACTACGGACACAAGGCTATGACAATAGCCCCAGTGGCTTTCAGCCAGTGGAGCTAAAAATGGGAATTTCTTTATTCATTGCCACAGAAAATTTTGCATATAAAATGAATGAGCTTGGGGATTAAATGTAAAGAAATGATAATATATATTGAATGGAGTTTAATGCATGATAATAGTTCACCCAAAGATCATACCAAAAAAGTTTGATTGATATCCATCTGTTACATTCTGAGAAAATGATTTTCATAGTTTCCACTTTTTAACATATTGAGGTATGACCTCCACCCATAAAATGCATTTTTTCATCCAATTAAAATAATTTTTGGTACACTGATGAAGGGTTACTCAAGGATCATACCAGTGAAATTTGGTCTATATCCAAAAATTAGATTCTGAGAAAATGATTTTCAAAGTTTCCACTATATAACATATAGAGAAATGACCTCCGCCCATAAAATGCATACTTTCCATCCGATCACAATGATTTTTTGTAGACTGATAAAGGGTCACCCAAGGATCATTCATGTAAGATTTAATTGGTATCCATTGATAAGAATCTGAGAAAACTCACTTTTTACCATATTTGGAAATTAGCCACACGCATTAAATCCATGTTTTTCATTGGATCAAAATTTCTTGAACAATTTTGACAGAGGGTCACCCAAGGATCATTCCTATGAAGTTTGGTTGAAATCCATCCAGTATTTTCTGAGGAGAAGATTTTAAGGCAAAAGTTTACGACCGGACGCACAGACGCACACACGGACGGTGGCACGACGGACACAACGCCATGACAATAGCCCAAGTGGCTTTCAGCCAGTGGAGCTAAAAATGGTCATTTCTTCAAGACACATAGAAAAAAAGTGAATGTTTTCATATAAACAAAATCAATATAAAATCTCTAGAGTTATACAACAGCAAGAACAATACAACATACAAGAATGTTTATATACTATTTCGTAAATACTTACAATGTCAAGAAGTCTTAGTTTACAATGAAACAGTTAAAATATTCTTACTTTGTTTAGATTCCTACTTTGTGCAAGGACAATTCTGGAATTGTACTGCACAAAGTAAGAATTCTTACTATGCACTACAAAGTGAGAATTCCTAAATTGCACAGGACAATTCCGGAATTGTACCAATTTCTACTTTGCGCAGAATATATACATTCTTAGGGGTCAGCTCAAGACTGTACTAAGTATCTATACATTGTGTAGACACTTATTACAGTTTTGCACTGACCCCTGTGATTTGGTAAAGAAGTATAAAACCAACACCATACCAACTGTTTCTGGTGTCTAGCCATCAGTTCAAACAGTGCAGTCCCATCAAGGCCTGCTGGTGAACTCCTGCCATCCATCAGTATCAACAACAGATTGTTATGTCTGTCAAATGCTGCTTTATTGTCCTGCTTTTCTTTTTTAAACAGAGTATAGGCTGTTGCTAATCCTTCAATAAGATTAGGCTGAGCTGTAGAAAGATCATATAAAAAAGATCATATATGGTACCTATCAAGTGATCACAATCCATCATCAAGTTAATTTTTTCCAGTGGTTTATCTAGGATTCTAACAAAAGATCTTATCCTTGTGGGGGCATAAAAGTGGCATAACTCTTAGAAAATACTTTCAGAGTAATACCCCTTGATAGACTGGATAGTTCTTGTGATGGTTTACAAATGCTTAGTTTCATGAATATATCTCCAATAACAACAGAGATAAACTAAGGTTTAAGTTTGTCCTACCAACAATAACAACAAAGCCAATGCAAGCTCCACCATAACAGCTGCGCTACAAATAACAGCAGTGATCTGAAACATAAAGCATCACTGGCCACCAGACGCACTAACCTTGGCAAAAGGCTTTTTTTTCTGATTAAAACAGAGTACAGATTGCACAATATATAGTTTAAGACTTACAGCAAAATGCAAAATACAGATGGGCAAACTAAGCACTATAGCTGCAAGTTTAATAAGCCACAGTGAAGGAGCTGGTACAAGTAAAAATTCTTTCTTTAAAGCTTTTCGGTGGTTTGTCAAGAAATAACAGTAGATTATCACTTGAAAATCTCAAAATAAGCAAAATAAGTGACGTCACAATGAACGTTGCATAGCAATCACACGCAAAATGACGCGCTTTACGAAAATATGTCCCAGAAAAATTCACATTTTGTCTCAATTTTGCATTAAAGAAATAGAATAATCGTTTGTTTTTTGAGTAAGATCGATTAATATTTCATTTTGTGAACAACAAAAGCTATATTTTCACTCTTGGCTCTGCCACTCGTGAAAATAAAGCTTTTGTTGTTCACTCAATGAAATATAAATCGATCTTACACTGAAACAAACGATTATCCTCTATATATCAGGGTACCTAGGATCTGGGGGGTTACTCAAGTATCCGTTGATTACTGTCCATATATCAACTAAATACAAAGGTGGATCCAGATATTTGTAAAGGGGGTTCAAACATACAAAGGTGATATGGAACATATCCCAAGAAAATTTTATTGAAGTCCCTCCATAATTGAAGGGAGTAGCCTTCACATGAAACTAGATGTATAGAAGGGGGTGGCGTAGATAAACTGACAGACAGACAGACAAACAGAGACAATGGTGCTAATTTTAGTCCAACTTATGCTGTGCACAAGACTATAAGGAAATCTTTACCAGTTTATTTACCATTTGAAGCAGGAGAAGCTTGTATAAAATCAGACAAAAGATTGATATTTCTTTGTGACGCTACTAGCAAGTTATCAGCACATCCACCAGTAACACCAGTCACATTGGAACCATAGGGAAATATCACTGCATTAACCTGAAAGTATAAACACCAGCCCCCAGATGTATAAGGCTTATCATTGGTTCAACAGAAAGTTATTTCTTACAAATCAGGTATGTTGTTTGATTGCACCAATTCTGTTTTGTTCACAACAAATTCTATTTAGCAGGATTAATGTCTGGTTAAAATTTAACCAATGGTTTTCTTGAATACAACTGGGCCAAGATCTAGAATCCACAGAAATGAATTATTTTTGGTATTACTTTTAAGGCAAGAGGTAATTGTGGTTGTCACCAGAAATTTGCTTTGAAGATCCCATTCATTAAACAAGAGGTGCTTGAGCTCCAGATTTGCTGCTAAGGCCTGAAAATCCTCCTGATAAGGGTTTACAGACAATTATAAGTTTTTTTATAATAAAAGAGTATTGACTCACATTTAAACACCTTTCAACATTATTTGAAATCAATCCTTAGAAACATGTGAAATTAAATTGACATCAAAAATATATTCTGATGATTTACAAAGAATAAACAGAATGTTTTCCATTAGACTGAATTTTTTTTTTCTAATATGATAAAAGATAACCTTACAGTACTACATGAACATGTGAACTGAATAGAGAAAATGTGAATACTTTGTGAATAAATTCCTATGCGGATAAATGATAATTCTAAATTCATCAGTAATGAGCAAAAGGTTTCAAGCTAAGACAGCCTATGCAATTAGCACAGTCTGGCTAGGGTTTGAGCTTTAAGCACAACCAAGATCGCCCCCTTTATCTGTCTGGTCACGATTCATAACATTTATAGTACCTTGTCATCTGATGTCAAGGTGCCCAAGATCCTTTTAACAGCATCAGCCAGCAGATTTTTACGAGAAATTGGACTATCTGAGAGGGTTGACTGTGTCTCTAACCCATTGTCCACCAAAGTAATTAGATTTTTCCTCTCCATTCTCAACTTTTCTGCAAACCATTCCCTGAAAGGATGATTATATAGATCTTCAATGCAAACAGTATGAGACAGTGCACGGCATTTCCAAAAATTTCACATGAGAGCAAAGAGTCTGGCAAGCCTGTGCATCCAGAGTCTTACCAGAGCCTTCACTGTGTGCTCTGTTGATGGATAAGATCCTAACTCCTAGTTTCATACAGTACAGTATTTTCTTATTGTGTTTTGAGGCTGTTTTGGCGGCTCAGTAATTTTGCCTTATACATGTTTACCCTTGTCATGCTGAACCCGGAATATTCCTGCATTAGCAGGTGCTATAGACAAACATCATCCTGCACATGTGTGCAGTCTGATGTTAGTCTACACCACCTGTTTCTCACTTTCAAACCAGGATCATCAATAGATTTAGTTTTTTCAAATAAAAATTGACTTACAGTTGGTACTTTCAGTGCTTTTTGCCCTTTGATTTTGATGAAAATTTTTAGTCAAAAATTATTCAGCATGACAAGGGTTAAATTGTTGGAGATGTCACACACTGGCACTTATCTTATCATAAATATTTGTTTGTTTGTTTTTTCACAGAACAACATTATCATTTTTGTGTTGGTTAATCAATATGCTTAGTAAGATTAGATGCAACAAAAGGATTTACAGATATGGTAACATGTCTTGTTCACAATTGTTTGTACCGTATTTCCTCTAATCATAGTGCCCTCCCTAATAGAAGCACCCTATATTTTTTTACAAAGAAAACCCACTTCAAATGCCTAAACATTTTAACTTTTTGAGACTTCTACACTAATTTGAGATGAATTTCTTCTCAACAATTCTCTAATTTCAGATGAATTTCCTCTAAACAATCATATAAATGATTGTTTAGAGAAAATTCACCTCAAATTAAAGGGAAAAGGGACTAAAAGACATCAATTTTAATAGTATTTTAAATCAGAACAAGCATTTGGAAGTATTGCATGGCAATACCAAGTCCCCTACCGGATTTAAATATATATCCTTAGAGCAGTATCTTTTTTGGTGGTAAAGGTATAACTACCTCTCCAAAAAATTAGTTGTATCAGATTCTATGTATCAGCTCTATATCTCTGAGGATAAAGAAAGGGTCTGTAAATTTCCTGGTAATTTTCTAAGTCCAGCATCTGTATCTTCCACAAAAATCAATGGACCGGAACCAAACTCAAACTCATTCTGTAAGTCATTGATGCGGACTCACATACCAAAAATCAGCTCAATATCTCCAAGGGTTAAGAAAAAAAGTCCGGAAACATGAAATTTCCTGGTAATTTTCTAAGTCCAGCATCTGTATCTTCCACAAAAATCAATGGACCGGAACCAAACTCAAACTCTTCCTGTAACTTATTGATGCGGACTCACATACCAAAAATCAGCTCAATATCTCCAAGGGTTAAGAAAAAAAGTCCGGAAAACTGAAATTTCCTGGTAATTTTCAAAGTCCAGCATCCTTATCTTCCACAAAAATCAATGGACCGGAACCAAACTCAAACTCGTCCTGTAACTCATTGATGCGGACTCACATACCAAAAATCAGCTCAATATCTCCAAGGGTTAAGAAAAAAAGTCCGGAAAACTGAAATTTCCTGGTAATTTCTAAGTCCAGCATCCGTATCTTCCTCAAAAATCAATGGACCGGAACCAAACTCAAACTCGTTCTGTAACTCATTGATGCGGACTCACATGCCAAAAATCAGCTCAATATCTCCATGGGTTAAGAAAAAAAGTCCGGAAAACTGAAATCCGGACTGACAGACGGACGGACAGACGGACGGAGTGCAAACCTATAGTCCCCTTCGGCTTTCGCCGGTAGGGGACTCAAAAGCAGACTAAATAGGAACTCTCTGACCATGCTATGTATAGCTCCTGGGAGTGTTTATAAGAAGAAATAAGGTATGTGGATAAACAACACGGAAAGTATGTCTATTATACCATAGCAGTAATTGCACCTACAAATGGCTTCCTGTTGTTTCTAAAACCAGTGAAACCACAACTGAAAAATTTCATCCATGCCACTAGCTACTCATCCCATTTTGGTAAACTATCATTTGCCCAGAACACACAGCCCTAGGTTTGAGAGCCAATCTGTTATCCATTCGAGGCAATTGGGTTCAACCCCTGTTCACCACGATGTTAAAACTCTATCATGTAGATTAATAATAATCTCTGTCATGTAAATTAATAATAATCAAATAATTCCTAATTGGCATTGCACATACTTAATGAGAACAGACAGATGAGCAGTAACCATGGAATACATATTTTGTAAATAAATCCAATGTGCCACATATTGACTTAACCTTTTGCTGTTTAATCCCTGCTTTTTACGTGCCTGTGATTTTATGATTGAGAAAACATTGTGAAAAAAGAAGAAATTGCTTTTGACAAGCAATTTCCTCTTTTTTCATACTATTTTCTACCCTAAAAAATGGTTATTTTTCAAATTAAATTCACTTTAAATTTTCGTCTGCAAAACCTTTGAATTTGAACAGGTGCAATTTTGTAAAACAGGAAAGTGTTAATTAACTTTTCCATGGAGGTCAATCTCAGATCAAACTAGAACTGTCGCAGAGCGGACTAATACCCCCCACAAGCGCTTTGTCAGAATGTAAGTGCTATTAGTGCAGGATGTGTTTGTAACTAATATTGAGGTCATATGTAGCATTTGCATGAAGTTTCATGATTCTAGGTCGCTTGGTTTTTGAGTTAAGAGTCCAGAAATGAAAATTGAACAAAAATTGACTGTAACCTTGACCTTTGACCTTTATGACCCCAAAACAATAGGGCACTTCTTTGGATCATAAGCAACATTTGCGTAAAGTTTCATGCTTGTAGGTCACTTGGTTCACGAGTTAGAGTCCGGAAACGAAAATTGAACCAAAATTTACTGTGATCTTGACCTTTGACCTATGTAACCCCAAAACAATAGGGCACTTCCTTGGGTCATAAGGAACATTTGTATAAAGTTTCACGATTGTAGGCCACTTGGTTCTTGAGTTAGAGTCCGGAAACGAAAATTGAACAAAGGCTGACTGTGACCTTGACCTTTGACCTACATGACCCAAAAACAATAGGGCACTTCCTTGGGTCATAAGGAACATTTGTATAAAGTTTCATTATTGTAGGTCATTTGGTTCTTGAGTTAGAGTCCGAAACGAAAAGGTCTACGTACGGACGGATGGATGGACGGACGGACGGACAGACAGACATGGTGAAACCAATATACCCCCCTCTACTTCGTAGGTGGGGGGTATAATAAACTGAACTATACCTACTGTGTAAGTGGGCTGTTGAGAGAGGGTGACTGTTTATCACAGGCTTGGTTACTGGCAGGATACTGTATATAATGACCGGATGTACTGACATAGTATTGCCAGGTTACACTGCTGTCTCTTTGTCTATTTTCCTGAAATCAAAAATATTTGTTAGTTAATATAAATGGGTTTAATGACACTATAAATAGTTTTTCGGTCATATTGCAGTGGATGGAGTACCTAACATTGGGGCTTGTTTTACTTAACATCTGACGATCATTTATTTGTGTAAGACAGAAATTAAAACTGCTTCTGTATTATTAACTAAATGTTGAATTCTGACATGCATAATCTCATTGCAAAGCAGAATCTAACAATTAATGAAAAAACTGGGTACGATTTGCAATTTTGACTTCTGATTAAATTATTTGTAAGATGTTTAGTACAATGGGCCCCTGGTCTTTCTCACACAAGCACTACCATTACATTCCTTATATCCTCAAAATGCCTTCTGACAATGGTTTACCTTTAACCACCCATTGGTGGGAGACAATTGTTCAAAGTGGATGAAACCCAAAACCCTAGGATTGAAGACCCATGGGAGACTGACTGGAATTGAAAAGATTAGATTGATTGATTGAATGGAGTTTAACGCCGCTTTCAACATTATTTCAGTTATATCGCGGCGGCCGGAGTACCTAACAATGGATTCCTGGTATTTCTTTCACCTGTACTACCATTACATCCTTTCCTAGCCTCCGACTGCTATCTCACATAGGAAAAGATTAGAAAAACAGAAGATGTTGCTAACAACAAGTTCTAGTTGTTGGTATTCAATTGTTTTTTTGTTTTTGTTTTTTTTTTCTTCTATTGTTTTGGTTAGGGTTAAAAACATTATTTGAAAAGTTTCTTAGTGATAGAAAAGTCAAAAGCAATCTAAAACACCTTCTCAAAGCTTCATTGTTTTACTAAAGTATTTCTTTTGCATTGTGACAACAACTAGACCTGTCACAAAGTGGACTTATATCTCCCAACAGCGCTTTGTCACAATTTCATAAATGGTTCTTTGACAAAGTTCAATTGTGACCTTGACCTCTGTGAAATTCATCAATGGGTTACCAATACCTAACTACAGTTTTGATTCCCCATCTAAGAATCTTTTCATTGGATTTCTGATGAACTCTTATAAAGAGCTTGTGTAGTTACAAGGTTTCAGCAAAAAACTGACATTTTTTCTCAATCTATAACCTACCTTCATCTTGTCTATAATTCCAGTATTCCTCATTTCATCCAGTTGATTGTAGATATTTTCATAACATTCTTCATCAAAAACCTTTTCTCTAAACCTTCCAGAGTATTTCAATAATCCAGGATCTTGACAGCAATGTGGCAACCTGATTGGGGGTCCAGTCCCTACAAATGGAGGGGGCCCACCATTCCCTGCAGGGGGTGGTAGGACAGGTGGGGCTTGGGGTGCATGTCCCTGAGGCTGTGGGGGTCCATTACCCCCTGGTATTGGTAGTGGAGAACCACCAGGAGGTGCTGGGTTTGATACACCAGGTAACACGAGTGAAGGTCCACTGAAACTCTTCTCTACAGCAGATTTTAGATTCCCTACTGATAATTCTAATTCTGTATATCGTAATTGAATAGCTTGAAAAATCCTCTCAAATTCCTTTGTGCCATTTATTTTACGTACCCCTAGTTCTTTCTCATGGTCCTTTATCATTTTTCTAAGTTGAGTCAAGGAAAGCTTTTCCTCTAAGTGTTTGTCTAAAGTTTGTTTGAAAATACTGGCATAGTTTTTCACCTGAGATTCTGAGATACACTCTAGTAGAACAAAAGAACTAGCTAACAATAGTAATAGAGAGTTATACATTGTAATTCCACTTACGGTGTCAAGATGCAAAATATGGATATTCACATTAGCTTTGCAATCAAAATATTAAATAACAAAACTCCTTTATGTTCATTTAAAACACAAATGTTTCTTTCATCTTCATCTTACAAAAACATGTCTTTTTATTCATTCAAATCTTTTATTGAAAGATAAGCCCATATGTATATCTTTCACTACCAAGATTTTTAAATAATATATATAATATTATCTTTATTTAATGAATTTAGTCGGATACACAACATTAAAATAAATAATTTCCTTCATTCCAAATAGTAAAACAAATAATCCCTTTGGGTAAATAAGTACTAATGAAAGAAATGAAGATAAATATTTAACTTTAGATAAGCACTTTAAATAGCAATAGAATTTCACTTGTATAGAAAGCATAACGTCATAATTTTTCAAGAATGTAAGTAATCAGATGCATGTTTAACCCTTTTCATGCATGGCAAAATTTGTATTAAAATCAAAATGATGAAAAAACTGTATGTACTAATAGATAGTCAGTATACAAGACATTAATTTATTTGGTTTAAAAAGTGACATTAGGTGGTATATACTAAGATCAGACTGCTTATCTGCGCAGACTGATCTTTGTCTATACCTCAAGCCAAAGAAGGAATATGACGGATTCAGTATTACAAGGGTTTATTTGATCAAAACATTTCTCAAAGATACCCTGCTTATAGTTGAGTCTGATTTAGAAAGGATTTAAGATATCAGACAATGAAAGTCTAGCAACTCAAAAATCTTTTCATTGTAGCATCATCTTTTACTATACCTATACTTATATACTTGTCAAGGACATTTAAAGGACAAATAAATTACCTTACCGATCGCCCTATTTTTTCCGCCAATGAAAAGCCGCTATTTCGTTTGAAATTCAAAAAATATATCCCATAACCTGACGATCTGCTCAAATAAGTGAGCCACGTGATTTAAGGTCATTATAGGCGGGGACTACATTCAAAACCAGACAGTGACGTCATAATCTTGTCTGATACGATGTCTCGAAAGATCCTTAATTTGAATCGAGTACGAGGGTTGTCCCAGAAATTCGTGAACATTTATAATAACTAAGTAACATAACGTCCGATGAAATTAAAAATTACAAGTTATGTGGAGCAACCATTTCCCTTAAGTCTGGTTAATTTATAGGTGGCTGTCTTAAATACTTTTTGAGATCTATATTAAAACGCAACACCTATAAACGGCTGTCGGCGCACGCTCGTTACGTCGTTCTTTTACCTGCAACGTCGTTTCACAATGTTAGTCACTCCTTTTCAAAGTAGCGTCCCTGATGCTCGACACACTTGTTATGACGGTAGATCCAATTGCTGAAAACACTCTCAAACCATTGCTGACGCAGGCTCGCGTTGAATCTTTTAACTTCTCGGCGAATATCGCTCATTCCGCTGAATCTTGTTCCACGAAGATTCGCTTTAAAGGCAGGAAAGTAAGCGAAATCAAGCGGTGTCAAGTCTGGTGTAAATAATGTAATTATCATGACCACTTTTATTTGTACAATTATTTAAAATGATGGTATATTTTTATTATTATAATTATTCTATTTTTCAATTTTGAATTTTCTTTTATCAATATTACCTTTTAATTTCGACGATTGTGTCAATTCTATCTAAAATATAAAACAGACTACATTTACCCATACCTGTGAGTAATAAGCTGCATTTACAGTTTGTCCCTTTCGTACTGCGTTTGCCAGTATGACCCCCGTCTGTCCATGAATACCATAAACATAATCTTTCCCATTGACTTGGTAGTTCTGGCTTTTTTCGATGGCGGGGTTCTAGAAGATTTCCATACACTATACTGTCGCTTCCCGTCAGGCTCAAAATAATGCAGCCACGTTTCGTCAATAGTGATTATTCTATCAAGAAAGTTCTTATCCCGTTGGTGCCACTTCATGAACTGTTTTGATGTCGAAACACGCCTACTCATCTCTTCATCAGTCAAAAGTCTCGGCACCCACCTTGCACTGACGTGACTCATCTTTAACTCGTCCGAAATCAATCTTTGTACTGATGATTTGCTAATCCCTCAGCGATCACGCCTACTGTTTGACGTCGATCTTCATCGAGAACGTCCTTTAACAATTTCATCTCCGAAACATGTTTCTTCTTTGGTCTGCCTCTATTTTCTTCTGTTCTAACGTCAGAATCAGTCCTAAAACGCTTATGCCAAATCTACACCAAGGAGCGGAAACGCTGTTGAAGTCTGTTGTCTTTTCTATTTCTTTCAGGGTCTGTATAGGAGTCATTTCTCTGTCAACGCAGTATTTAGTAACAGTTCTGTGCGCCGAACGTTCCTTCGACGTCGCCATTTTTACGCGGTTTGAATTTCAGTTGCACAAAACAAAACGTCATAACGGTAGACTGCGTGACGTTATTCGAATAAAAATGCATATGCGGGCGCGCCAACTTTTGTAGTTTATAGCAATGTATTTTTTATAGCAATCGATCTGAGAATACTTTAATAGCAGGTGTTTGAAATTCCACTATACAACAATCGCACGTTATAAATTTGGCGTGCGCCGACTAGCTCTACCTCATGTTCGTTTTATGGCAATAAATCTAAATCGGAATGTTTGAAACTAATGAAACCTATATCACTCTGTTGCAATTAAACGTGTGTAGTTCAGGTGATAGTTTCATTGTAATCGAGCGTTAAGTTTCTGAATTATCGCAAAAGTTCACAAATTTTTGGGACAACCCTCGTATTTATAAAAAATCGTTTTTGTTTTAATGTTCTTTTGAAGTAATGCTTATACAAAATTGTTTATAAAAAGAACCACCGCGATATAACAAAAAAATGTTGAAATGGCGTAAAGCCTTATTCAAACAAACAGAAATCATTAAAATGAGGAGAAATTCTTGAATAATATATCTGCATATTAATCTCTGATTATAAAATATTAATCCATATGCATACACCAGTAAGAATGAGATCGACCAGTTTGCTTGAACCAACCCTTTCTGTACCCCCTATCATACATTGTATTTTCAAATTGAGATAAGAAAGAAAGGACGACAGGGTTGAAACACCTAAAATCTCAATTCCCTCTTTAGATGAACACTTTAGACCTTTTTTACGAAAAATTATTTGGATCTTTTGAACATTTTGATTTAGTTATTCTGCAAAGTTGCCGTTTTTAAGAAAAATGGCAATCAAATGTTCTTTGGGGATCGACGTTTTAGGTCCGTTTACGAGGAATCAAGTGAAAGGTTACCATTGAAGGAGAAACATTGTGATTTAAAGAAAAGGGTAAACGATTTTAGACATCTATATTGAATTCATGTACTTGGAAAGGTACGTGTATGCCAAATAATTGTAGAACAATTTAAAATAGGCCTACTTATTTGATTCTATGGATACAATTATTTGCAAAAACAAAGCGATTCGAAGCATGTTAGATCTTTGATAGCTGACCAATATCGAAAGCTCGTGTGATCTGCTTAACTTTGACGTAGTATCGGTGGGGAACCTAAACTTTGTACCTACAGCTTTTCAACGCGTTATTTTCGTTGCTTGTTGCAAACATTACGTTATTGGCCAAGAATATGCGGTAGTTTTGTTTGTCTGTATGGGATTCGACGCTGCTTTTAACAATTTTCATATATATCACGACGGCTTGAGCACCTAACAACGGATTCCTGGTAATTCTAACACCAGTACTACCAATACTCTTTTTCCTTGCCCCAGCTGCTATCCCACATCTACCATTAATGATCCATTGGTGGGCGAAAAATAGCAGCAAAGGGTAAGTGCCGCCGTCGGGGATCGAACCCAGGACCTTTTGAATGAAAATCCGCCACGCTACCAACTGCTCGGCTGAATATACCGTGCCAGCTCTTTTTCACAAATACAAAATCCCTTTAAAAGTGAGGCATGATGTCCGCGAAAAGATTACTAAATAGAATGCAAAATCCATTAGTTGCAACCCCGAGCTTTAGTTCACCGAACGTTCTCAACTGATTTTATCTAGCCAAACGGTAAACTCGATGGGGTTTATATTTGCTCCTCCCACTTTTTGTTGCCATCGATTTGATTGAAGAATGTATGACGCAACAAAAATGAATGACACCATTGATTGACGCATAACTCATTTAACCTAGCATTATGCGATGGAAAAAATAAGTCGATCGGTAAAACAGTTATAGTTCATATTCTGACAATTTACACGTATAACCTTGCGCTCCGCTAACGCTCTGCTTAGGTTATATCGCGTAAATTGTCAGAAATGAACTATAACTATTACTTACCTGTTGTTAATTGTTTAAAAATATGCTGGGTAAAATCAAGATAATTAAATGCAAGATTTGACTTAATCTTGCTTCTTTTTAGCAGTGCTTATTTCAGCATATAAATGAACAGATTTGTGGAAATAAGGATTTTTTTTCCACTTGCCCCTAGACAAGTAAAAGATGATTTCCTACTTGTCCACAATGAAAATGAACTTACCTACAAAAGAAGACAATGGATAAACTTTAAGGAAAAATTAATTTTACAGAAACCCATTAAAAACAATTATCTTGCTATGCTATAAATATCCGCATAATTTCTCTTAGATCTATTTACTTCCATTTGAAGACTTACCTTTTATTTATTTGTCCATGGACAAGTTACCTAGAAAAATGTTATTGTCTGCAGCCTGTGTCGTACAAGTCATGCATGTAAATTCCACACATTTATCGAATGTTTACCTTTGACCTACAGCCATAACATGAGGGGAACATCTATGCCAATTTATTATGTTTGCTTGAAATGAGCATGGCTTCTGAGTCTACTACACATGCTTGTCTTGTCTCTGCAATAATTAATAGAAAGATTTTTTTTTATCATTATAAAAATTATTTTGAAATCCATCCATTAATGTAGCAAAATAATTAGGCTCCTGACAATCTGAATCTAACATTTTATCAATGAACTTGAATCAATCCAAAACCTGCACATGGAGAGCAAATGGAGGACATTAATTTGGAATCAATCACCCACGGAAAAAAATCCTTTCTGGAGAAGAAAACTATAAATGCATGACCCTAAACAGAAAGACAGATAGTTGGATAACACAGCCAAGCACTGCTTTGCCTCATCTTGACAACTATATTAACTCTCTCTCGGCAAAATGGGCTTAAAACAAGGACAGAACTTGTCAAGCCAGAAATGTTTGACACTGAAAAGTGATGTTTACCTTTGACCTACAGCCATAACTTGAGGGGAACATCTATGCCAATTTATCATGTTTGTTTGAATGGGTTTTACGCCGCTTTCAACAATTTCGCAGTTATATCGCAGCGACCTGAGCACCTAACAATGGATTCCTGGTATTTCTTTCACCTGTACTACCATTACATCCTTTCCTAGCCTCCGACTGCTATCTCACATAGGTTTCCAATTTATTATGAAATCTTCCAATAAATGTAGAAGTTATTCTACAGTCAAAAACTTGGCCTTGACCTGATGGTGACCTTGATCTTTGAGATACTGAAATGATTATTTCGAACCGTATATCTACTTATTGTCAGGAACAATTGTATGAAACAATTTTAAAATTAATCGATAAATTAATGTTACAGTAACATGTAACAGTAACTGCCTATATGTTTATAGGCAGTTGCAACTGTTATGTTCTGTACCATCTAAATGTAGGAGTTAGGCTCCAATCAAAATAAGCCAGACTGTGTATCACCGAAATGCACATACGTCCACTTGTCACAGTGACATCTATGTCTCACTCATTGTAAATACGCTAGATAAAAAATATATTATGATCTTATTTTGTTTTGTTGAATGGGGTTCACACCACTTTTAACAATCTTGCAGTCATATCACGACAGCTGGACCACCTAACAATTGATTCCTGGTATTTCTCACACCAATGCTACAACCATTACATCCTTTCCTAGCCTCTAGCTATTATCCTGCATAGGTCTACAAATAATAAGCCAATTGGTGGAAGACAAATAATCAGAAAGGATGAGGGGAACCAGAGACCATATGATTGGCGTTGACTGGCGAGCCTGTCTCAATCTGTCGATATTGAGACAGGTAAAACCTAATGTTAGCATGGATATCATTGGTCCGTTGTATCCTTTTGTTTCATTGGCCAAAATGCATTGATGGTTCTGATTGGCCGTTTTGTATATGGGCGTGTCTTGTCGACAAAAGCCGTGTACAAAATGATATAATAACGCAGAAAGAATTAAGGGTTAATTACAGTTAAATTCCCGATTTCAATATATAGATGAAAGAGACCGCGGTCTTGGAATCGCGTGTCATGCATATTAAGCGTTGAAACATCTGGGTTCCCTTCTTTCCGAGACATGTATAAGATAAATATTCAAATTCTCTCTTTCTCTTAACTCTATTTTGTTAAAATGGTTACCCAGATTTTTTAAGTTTATTATATTTTCGATGGGCCACTTAAATCACGCAAGTATAGTAAGAATAAAACTGTAGTTGCGCGGCTTTTGTAGCACATCGACGATTGATTATCCAAATTCTTTTCTTGTGAAAACTAACCGGTAATTTGCACAAGAGAAATTTTCACTATCTTAATTATCTTACATTTCAATTTTAACGTTTTTGCATTACAAACATGAACCCTATGACAGAAAACATACTTTAATTGCACGTTTAAACGAACGTGACATGAAGATTATTTTTTTGTGTAAATAAAAAGTTTTGACTTGTTTCACTTAGTCATTCGCGTCTCGCGCTGTCTGATAAGTGATTATGAATTTCCCTATATCGCAACACGAAAAACAGAAAATTTGTAGAATATTCGCGAAAATTCCTCATTGTCCAATAATTTTCCGGTTCTATACTACTCTTATTTTTCGACAGTCAGTGAAAAACTCTTTTTTGTCTCGATGCGTCTGAAATATGTTATTATTTAAATATAATTTACAAGAAATAACTCTTAATTTTTTGAAATTATAGAATTTCTATGATTGTTTCTTCTGTGAAAGCCACTGATTTCGCAATTTAAATTACCAAAATATAATCACGAAAGATTGATTAATATTAATAGAGAAATAAATAAACAATACATACATGTAGAGAAAGTAAACAATGTCATGCCGTATAAAAGTAGATAAAAAGTAGATGAGTGTTTGTCGGAAGAAAATACAAGAAAAAGACTTTGCTTGTCGTTTTTTTTGTAAAATTTTTTAATGGCGAAGCGTGATAAAGTTTTGTATTTATGAAAATTTTATGCTTTCCATGCAAAACGGATTTCTCATCTTTCTGTGCTTATTAACCACAAACACTACAATCGGAAAAAGAACAAAAAACTCTTTCAGGTAACCGAATGCGGGAAACAAAAATCATTCAATCAGTGGTCTAAACGTTTTCCGTTGCAAACGAATGCTAATGTCACATTATAAAGAAATTGCGTAAACAGAAGTTTTTCTAAACATCAACTTTATCATATTTAAATTTCTTTTCTCGTCAATGATGAATAAGATTGATCATATAAATTAAAAGGTCTTAAAGTGAACAAAAAGCGGTAGAGTATTATATCATAAAGTCATTTCCTTTCCGATCTTCACGAGTCAAGGGATATCGAATCAATAGTAAAGCGTTCATAACCCTCGGTTCGACAAGATATTTCCTTCCAATAAACTCCGCCCATTCTTGCGCATGCGCAGTCGTTACCATGCAGAAACCTGCATGGTAAAAATTAGGTTTTTCCTGTCCCAGTATCGGAGGGTAGCGTAGATTGGGACAGGTTAACCAGTCTAATGATTGGCGGTACAACAGGCTACCAACAGGGCTATGATGGTTGCCAGCTGAGAAGAAATTTGCCTTTCACATCACAAGCCTTAATAAAATATTTTGCACTAAAAAGGGAAAAGGATTTTCGACCATTTGCCACCTAGTCAGAGGTACTTTGAAGTAATTGTAATTTGGTTTACTCATATCTCACTGACTTAACCCCTACACAAAGGCCACCTCTTAACTACAATAATACTATCAGTGATTTAAAGGGAAATAAAAATAAACAATGATAACACTCAAATCCCCCCTAAATCTTTTCTTTTCATTCAATGCCAGATATCTATATATTTGTATGAAATCTATCTCCAAAGGAGAAAAAATTCCCTTATTTATTACCACAATAAATGTTGCTTATGAAACAAAAACTTCAGGGGTAAAATGAATGGAACAGAGAATATATTTATAATCAAGAGGAGAAATTGACCTCGAAGTCTTTTACATCTCTTTTTTATCTTAGGAGCACCAAATTAACTATGGAACAGTAATGGTTTTAGTACCTTATTTAGCACATTCAAGTCTTTTCCCATTTTTCAAATTTTAGACTCATCCAAACTGAATGAGAGTGCAGATTACAATTAATAGTGGATTCATTTTTAAAGTAACCATGCTAAGTAGTAGAAAAATATTATGGAAAAAGGAGAAATTGATTGTTTCACTACATCTTTTTTTTTTTTTTCAAGTTAAAAATCATCCAGACATAAAATCCACTGAGTGCTCAGGGAATTGATCGATTGATTGTATTGCGTTTAATGCTGCTTTTGACAATCTTTCAGTCATATTTCGGCTGCTGGAGCAGCAAACAATGAATTCCTGGTACATATATTTCTCACATTAGTACATGTACTACTATGACACATCCCTGCCTAGCCTTCAGCTTCTATCACACATAAGTCTACAATTATCAACCCATTGGTGAGAGACAAATAGACAGGTAGGATGATTTCCCCAGTCTGGGATCGATTGATTAACTGAATGGAGTTTTACCCTGCTTTCAACATTTTATCAGTTAAATCTCAGCAGCTAGAGCAATTAATAATGGATTCCTGGTATTTCTGTCACCAGTACAACCATCACATCCTTTCCTAGCCTCCAACTTCTATCTTACATAGGTCAATGATTATCAACCCATTGGTGAGAGACAAATAGTCAGGAAGAATGAGTGCCACTGTCGGGGATGGAACCCGGGACCTATAGATTGACAGTCCGACATGCTACCAACTGCGCTATAGTTTGGGATCGAACCCGAACTGCACAGGACAAGGTTGTGGCCAAATATACAAAAAAAAACTTGTTAGAAGTATCCATGATTCGTGAATAACTTTAACCAATTACTTGACAATACAAGAGGACCATTATGGTCCTATATCACTCACCTTTGTATCTTTGTCTCATTTAATACATCAAATTTTCCAGCAAAGTTGTACTTTTATGATTTAAGGCCTCTAAGACTATAAACAAGAAAATTATCATTAAGGCCCCTTTTTCCGTGCTATGGCACGGATCCTTCCCATTTTCAATAGGGTTCATCCTTGTGCCCTGAAAAAATTCTGACCAAGTTTCATGAAGATAGGACCATATTTTAGGCCCGTAGAGTGTAAACGAGAAAATTGTCAGTAAGGCCCCTTTTCCTGTGTCACAGTGTGATATGGCATACATCCTTCCCATTTTCAGTAGAGTTCATCCTTGTGACCTGACAAACATTTTTTCCAAGTTTCATGAAGATTTGACAATAGTTATAGCCTCTCGAGTGTCAACACTTAAATTGTTGACGTCTGACAGCAGACGATGCCTGACGGACGACAGACAACAGGAATTCAATTATCACAAAAGCTCACCTTGAGCAGGATGTGCTCAGGTGAGGTAAAAAGTCTATGCTGGTCTCGTTTCAAATAGTTTATTCCTATGATCAACAAACATTCTGACAAAATCGCATGAAGATTGGACTGAAATTGTGGTGAGTTGACAATCCTCAACACATGACAGAATAAATTACATTCAACTTGAGCTGCTTGAGCAGCCGATTGCTCCATAGGCCTGAATCAAGGGATATGATAAGACGAGAATTTAAGTGATTTTAATCTTGTTTCAACTTTTTTCCTACAAGAATGATAAGTTACATGTAGAAATATTTCTGCAAAGAGAAATACATGATCAATGAAAACAATAAAGAAAGTAGACCTCCCCTAGTTTAACAAATATTATTCATCCAATCACAATAATTTTGTGCATCTGATTAAGGATTACCAAGGGAGCATGATTAAATTCCAGTAAAATTTGGTAGATATCCATCAGTAAGGTTCTGAGAAAATGATTTTCATAGTTTCCACTATAATATAACCTTTAGAGAAGTAACTTCTGCCCATAAAAAAGACAATTTCATCTTATCAGAATGATTCTTTGTATCCTGATTTAGGGCCACCCAAGGATCACTTAAGGGACGTCTAAGGATCACTGAAGTGAAATTACCTTCATATCCATGAGTAAGGTGCTGTAACTAGAAAGCCATGAATGGCTTGAGTCGCTCCACAGGCTTGAAATTCTTGAAATAGCAAATCTAAGGTTTGACTAGATTTTAAGATATTTTGGGTTCTACTGATGTTGAAATGATTTTCAAAAATGCCACTATACATGTTTAACATATAGAGAAATGACCTCTGCCCATAAAATGCATATTTTCCATCCGATCACAATAATTTTTGGTAGACTGATAAAGCTTCACTCAAGAATCATTCCAGTGAAATTTGGTTTATATCCATTAATTACATTGTGAGAAAATGATTTTCAAAGTTTCCACTATATAACATATAGAGAAATGACCTCCGCCAATAAAATGCATATTTTTCATCCGATCACAATAATTTTTGGTAGACTGATAAAGGGTCACCCAAGGATCATTCTAGTGAAATTTGGTTTATATCCATCAATTACATTGTGAGAAAATGATTTTCAAAGTTTCCACTATATAACATATAGAGAAATGAACTCCGCCCATAAAATGCATACTTTTCATCCGATCACAATAATTTTTGGTAGACTGATAAAGGGTCACCCAAGGATCAATTATGTAAAATTTAATTGGTATCTATCAATTAGAATCTGAGAAAAGTCACTTTTTACCATATTTGGAAATTAGCCACGCCCATTAAATCCATGTTTTTCATTGGATCAAAATTTCTTGAACAACTTTGAAAGAGGGTCACCCAAGGATCATTCCTGTGAAGTTTGGTTGAAACTCATCCAGTAGTTTCTGAGGAGAAGATTTTTAAAGAAAAAGTTTACGACCGGACGCACTGACGCACGCACGGACGGACGGACTGACGGACGGACGGACGCACGACGGACACAACGCCATGACAATAGCCCCAGTGGCTTTCAGCCAGTGGAGCTAAAAATGATTTTCAAAATTCCACTATATAACAAAATAGAGAAATGACCTCTGCCCATGAAAGATAAAATTTTCATATGATCACAACATTTTTCTTAAGACTGATAGAGGGTCACTATATGAACATTCTGAAGAAATTTGGTTGATACAAATTAGTTTACTGCTTAGAAAATAATTTTTAAAGAGAAATGACCTCCGCCCATAAAAGACATATTTTTTATATGATCAAAATTACTTTTTGTAGACTGATAGAGTGTCACTAAAGGATCTTTCTGGTGAAATTTGGTTGATATGAATCAGATTGATTCTGAGAAAAAGATTTTCAAAGTTTCCACTATATAACATATACAAAAATGACCTCCGCTCAAAAAAAGACATACATGTATTTTACATCTTATTAAATAAATGTTTTGTAAACTGATAAAGGGTCGCTCAAGGATTATTCCAGTAAAATTTGGTTGATATCCATTGATCAGATTCTGAGGAAAGTCACATATTACTATACATGGAAATTAGACCATGCCAATTAAAGCCTTGTTTTTCATTGGATCAGAAATCCTTGATCAACTTTGAAAGAAGGTTACCCATGATCATTACTGTAAAGATTGGTTGAAATTCATCCAGTAGTTCTGAGAAGATTTTTAAAGAAAAATTTCACAACCAGACCACTGGCCTTCACAGCACCATGACATTAGCCCCTGTGGCCTTCAGCCAGTGGAGCTTATGAGCACCAAAGCAGTAACCATTAGCTCTTTGTTTCCAGGTAAGATAAAAAGCATTTAAAAGATGAAATGATGAAAAAGATTGTGCCAAGCAATTCCTGCTGTTTCCCCATTATTATATTCTACCTTTAAAATGGAGTGTCATAGCACAGTGGAAGCACATTGGCCTATCATTCAAAAGATACCAGGTTCAATCTCCTGATGGGGGCACTCATCCTTCCCGACTATTTGACTCCTACCAACAGGTAAATAATCATAGAGACCTATGAGGGTTAGCAGCTGGAGGCTAAGAAAGGATGTAAAGGATGTACTGGTGTGAGATTAATGCCAGTAATCCATTGTTAGGCACTTCAGGTGCCGTGATATGACTGCAAAAGTGTTAAAGAGGTGTTAAACCCCATACAAACAAATAAACAAAGATGAAGATTTTTTGTCTTTTAACTTTCAACTATCATTTGTAAAATTTTCGAAAAATGTTTTCCAGTTATGGATTGAACAGTCTGAAATGTGAAATTGAATGGTCAGCATAAAACCATTGTAAGTACCCATCCTATAAAAACTCTTATAGAACCCTGGAGTTCAATTAGAGCCATCAAATTTCCATTAGAAAGGGATGGGCCTTTATTACAGACTACACTACATAACGATGGCTTAATGCAAACTAGTTGTAACTGCCTATAAACATATCAATAATTGTCAAGATGGTGAAAAATGACCAAAAATGAACATGATCTGCTCAAACTGTTAATATTTAAATGGGGAAAAAGGTACATAAAACCTCTGCTGAATTTCTAGTGACCTTGATTTTATGGGTATGGGCCTTTGTTAGATTTCAACCTCCGAAAAGGGGGACGGGGTTTTCAAAGAGAATTGGGGTCTATTAGAATTTTTACAGTATATCTATAGGCACTTACAATAGTTATTTGCTTAGTTATTGTTCTGTAGTGTCTTTCAGTTTGAGCAAGTCTATAATTCTACAATACTATTAATTTGTAAAGAGTTGAAAAATCATATTAAATTACCTTTCTATTGTCTTGCCTGATTGGTTCCATACAAAATGTAACAACCTGATCTGGGCATTTAAATCATGACACAGGTCTGAAAGTTAAAGAAATGGCAAACACTGTTTGAAATAGTAATTATAACAGTTATATAAGAGGAGTGCCTATAATGACAGCTTCAACAGCAGTCATAAGGCAAGTATCAATCTTTAATCTTTAAATTCCTTGTAATGCAATAGCAAATGATATATATATATTACATACTTAGTGTATTATATGAAAAGATTTTATGTGAAAGATATGAAAAGATATGAATGAGGTTGGGTGAATTGAAAATTGTCGAGGCTTTGCCGAGACAATTATCAATTCTCACAACCGAGTTAGATATTTTTATCATACAATACAATAAGTATGTATTATTTATCTTATAACCTCTTTTTTGTCTTCTTTTCGTCGATGTTCCCAACTGAAATGTAAGTTTCTAAATATAACCGCTTTATATCATTGTTCTAAAAATAACTATGTGATATCATAAAAAATATCATACGGGATGTTATCACACGGATATTTGTATAGTTATAAGATAAATATGAAATCCGCTTTGAAATAATGATATATGAGCCTGTGCACGGTATTTCCAACAATTTGGCATATGCGTGAGGAGCAAACATTTAGCAGCCTACACAGATACTAAGTGTGAAAAGAGGAATACCAAACTGTCCACAGGTACTTTAAGGCCTTATCTATCTACAAAACGCATAGTGAAGACTGGTCAGACTTTGCGGATGCACAGACTGGCCCGAGACATTGCTTTGCGGACATTTCAAATGTTGGAAATCACACACACAGGCTCATATCTAATATGTATCTCAGATCAGGTTAGGTTATCTACTTTAAATCCCTAAAAGCCTGTACCTAGGACTCGATTCAACACATTTAGATATTCTTATGTATGATACAGAATATAATTAGATAAGCATAATTTGACTATATATACTGAATAACTAAAATAACGCGTCACATTTATCGCATAGATAATTTTACCCTGAAATCAATCAATAAACTGATATGACATTACTCTAGTTAGGCCGGCCACTAGGTACACAATTGTGATGAAATTAAGTCTTAAAGTCATACTCAGTTGAGAAAAGACACTTGAATGGGATAAACATGTTTTATGCTTATGCAACAGATTGAATGCATCTAACGATGATAAAGTTGGTCGAGTATTACAGCAAATAAAGGTGGTAATGAAAAACAGTGTAGACATTTATCAGATAAAGCAAAGTCTCCGAGTTTGGCGGTAGTGAAAATTTGAATTTTGGAAGGCCATCGCACATAGTCATGTTGCAACTCCCATGAGGGATCATAACTGGCCTATTGTAAGGCAAAAACATTGATTTTAACAACTCTCTGTGCCATACTTTGGATGCTGACACAATGAGGAGACTGCATTATAAGGCAATATGACCGGAAATTCTTACTCTCTATGTCAAAGTTTTCAGGTTTTAGTGGACTTTTGATGACAGTGAAACACAAAAATTATGAATCTGAGCAGAGTATCTAATCCTTCAGTAGCTATAGCCATATGTAACACCCAATGAGCAAGTCAATGTTAAGGTCCTTCAGCTCATGCAACTATGGACTTTCTTGGCAAACACCTTTTTTAAGTGATACCAATGTCTAATTTTTCACCAACTGGACTTATCTTAAGATCTAGCATGTCAAATGCAGGCTTGCAATGAGAGTCAAAAAAGAGCACGAAAACATAAGGTTTTGAGTCAGATTGAGGCAGCACACACAGGTAATGGATAGTCATATTGAGAGTAAGTCTTGATAAAGTTCAGAAATCCACGTGTGATACATTCTTTGAGTGCAATTTTGCACATGGAATTATGCGCTAACCGATTGAAAGATTGTTTCAGACAAAAATGGGTAGAAAATATTGAGAGTTCCAATAAAACAAATCATTACAAATTTTTCAAATCTTTACTTACTCCCGAATCATACTTAAGTTCTAATATTTCATACATATGCCTTAAAACGTTGTCAAATTTCAGATGTTCTTCCCATGATTTGATGATTGAAAAAGGAAGGCACTTAGGCATTGATAGAGAATTAAGACATTGTCCTTTTTGTAAAGCACAAAACATCTTTGTAATTGAAGATGAGTTTCACCTTTTCTATCAGTGCCAGGCTTATGAAAATCTAAGACAAAAATACTTTGATTCATATTGGTTAAAAAATCGAAACTTATTTAATTTCCATGAAATTTTAAAACTTAACAATAATAATACAATATTCAGAGTTTCGAGATACTTGGTCGAAGCATTCACTTTAAGAAAAGATATTTTAAACAAAATAAGTTGAACATTGATTGACGCATTTGTATTTTTTCACTGTTCTTTATTCATTTGATTCGTATTTAAAAACAACTTTGCAAATATACATAAAAAATAACATGTATTACACCAAAAAGTCATAAATGTATGTACTTATAACTATTACAACTATAGGGTTGAAAACTCTAAAATTTCGAAAGTTCAAAATTCAAAATTGTTACCGTAAACGAACATTATTATTATCATATGTCACTCCTGTTAATTATGAATTGAAATGTTTATTGTATTGTATAATGGGCCGATGGCCTAAATACTTGAATAAAATATGTCTATGTCTATACTAATGACTTTTACTGAGCAATGGAAACCTTCTCTAATTTCAAAACTTTTCATTTTGGGGGTTGTCGCCTTTATGAGTGTGTAACTTCTCAATGTGTATGTATACGTTGTCAACATTTTTGACACAAATCAATAATTGGCCAACGTTTATTTTGATATAACCATTCTTTCAAACTTTATATTATGAAAAAAGTTATATCTTAAAAATGAAGCAATACATTATTTTTGTTGTTCAGTATATATTATAAAGTGCTATAGATAGAGGTTTTTTTTTTTTTATTTCAAATAAAAATATTTCAACAATACTTTCACAAGTCCTATAGTGTGGATACTCATTGGAATCGTCCTGTCGAGACAATTCAAATGAGTACCCACAACATAGAGTTTCATTGAGAAAAAAAGAGTTTAGAATTGCATTACCCCTTCTTATTTGTATCCCTGTATTTATTTTAAGTCTTTTACAATTTTACTCACTTGAGCATTTATTTGCATCTTCAACTCATATCCATCTGAATTAAAAATGTGTATAAAAAAATCAATTTTCAGAACTTTTCAACAAATCTTGCCCAAGTTTATCCCATATAAATTTAAAATAAAGCAGGTAATATAGGCCAAGATTAGCCTGCACATTAAATGTGCAGGCTGATTCTAGTCTATATTTTCTGCCACAGCAATTACTCAGCGCTAAACAGTTGTAACTGCCTTTAAGTTTATAGGCAGTTACAACTGTTTAGCACTAACCATCAACAGCCTTTTATACAGTAATGAAATATATAATTCCTTACCTTTTACATCAGGATGGATGATGTCCAATGGCCAAAGGCCTTGAACAACGTCGTAACAAAACGCTGGACACAACTCAAGAACACCCTGGTTATGAAAGACATTGTAGACCATCTGATCCAGAGACGAGTTGTAACATTAGACTATTGGATGGGACTCAAATCAAAACCAATCACAGAATCAGAGAGAATGGAGGATTTTCTCTCACTTGTCCTCAAATTTGACCAACAGAAATTCAACTACTTTCTGGAAGCCCTACTTCACATCAACAGACAGGATTTAGTTCGACAACTCATGAAATGCCAGGATGTAAAACAGATTGCTGGTAAACCAAGATCATCGGACAAGAATGCAATCAAGTCACATGCCAAAAGTAGGGTAGAAAATTCCAATAGACCTACTAAAGGAGGCCAAACTGACTGTGATCAGCTTCCAGCTACATTTGAACAAGAATCAAAAACAGCTGAACAAACAAATAAATCTGATGGTCATAATGGAAGTTTGGAGTCAAACAAAGTTAAACAGACAATTAATAAAGAACAAGACAAAAGAAAGGCATCAGAATTTCCTCTATTTAAGCAATCCGAAACACCAGAAACAAATTCTGAAACTGTTGGAGCCAAGAAGGAAGCTGAGACAAAAAAGCCTGCCACTACTGAAGCTTTACAAAGACATCAAACAGTTGTAATAACTCCTGACTCAGAAACTCAATCTGGAGGTAATATTTTTTAGTTTTAGTTCATACTAATTTATTTTAGTTCGATTGCGACGAAAGCTTAAGCTTATAGAATCGCTCTCGAACGCCCAATCCTGATGTTTTCACGTCCCCGAGAGAGAGGCAGTGGTTTAAAACCACTGCTACCCATTTTTAAAGCTGGGTGAACTAGGGCTGGCTATTAAGTGTTTTGCCCATAAACACACCCCGGTGACAGTGGGGCTCGAACCACTGATCCCCAGGTCACGGGTCGAGTGCATTTACCACTAGGCCACCGAGGCAGTCAAATATGGAGGTAATATTTTTTGGCCAGTAGATTATAATTTTTTTCTCATGCCTACCTGAGAATTTTTTCAAATTAAGATTTCGAATAAATGTATGAACATAAAAGATTTAATGACAACTTATCTTTAAGTTCAAACATTTATTAAAGGATTACAACACAGCTTTAAGTTCAAGTTGAAATTTGAGAAAATGCTCAGTTGAGCATAAGAAAAGTTTCATAATCTCAGGCGCTGATTTTTTATAGATAATTACTGTGATTATACTCCCAACATTTTGGATTCCAAAAGCTGGACAATTGTAATTTTTGAAAATATGTAAAGAGTGGAATCAAAACATATCAATGCAACAAAATGAGGCATGTGCCAAAGTGAAGGACCAAAATTGTAGATACAGATTAAAGTTCACCTAAAGGTAGTGGAACCCCAATAGTTCCAAATCATTTCGGAACACATGAACTTTCACAATATCGACCGAGGTTTCCCAATCAAAATCATTAGGATACCTCAGTTAAGACTGTTAAAGTTAATTACTTCCGAAATATTGCGGAACTTTTACGGGTCCACTACCTTAAGGAAGTGTTCAATCTGAGTACAAATTTCATTCTGATCTATTTCTGCCAATAGATAATATGTTGATTCTATGAAAACAGAGAATTGACCCTTTCCCATTGTTGAGAACATTTTGTCAATGTCAAAAGTTTGATCTTTTCATGAGATGCATTGCTAGGTGAATTTAATATTCTAATTGTTTGATTTCTTGTTCAAAAGAATCTTCCCCATTACACAAAATTGAGGTAATTTATCGATCGTATTCACTGCTTTTTGGAGAAATTCAGCTTTGTTTATTATTTATAAGAAAAAATAAAGTGCATTAGCAAATTAAAGCTCAACATAGATACAAGAAAGTTGGTAATTTTGTTTACTTCAAGCACTCATGGCATTATTCATTAATAATATGTAACATTCAGACAAATGGCTTTCAATATTTTTTAATTTTTCCTCATTATTTTCTTCTCTTGAATCTGAAGAAAACAACAGCACTGACTAGAGCTCTTGAATTTCAAAAGAATGGTTTACAGTTTGAAATTCAAAGTTCAGATTTATTTTCAGTGCTTATTAGACTAAAAGGATCCAATGACACAATAAATGGACTGGAACAATTAAGCTATTCTTTGCTAAGTTATTTTTAGAGGGTCTTTTTTCACAAGAAACCTTTTAGGTACAAATAAGCTGAGGTAAAACCATTCTTAAATCTCAATGGAACCCTATGTTGTGGTGTTTCATCTTGATGAGACGATTCCATTGTGAATCAACAAATAACTCCTCTATCTGTACCTTTTGTCACATTTTATACAGAATAACTAAATAAGTGAATTTTGTCTTCTTGGTGGCTTATTATGAAATAAAAGATGAGGTGTGTAAGATGAGGTGTGTTGCAAAAAATGATATTCAAAGGTCAGAAGACTTTGAAAAAATAGCCTGTGGTTGGGCTTTACTCCTGTACATTTTCATTCATGCCCTGAGAAAATTTAATCTTCTTTATTTAACATTCAATTAACAAAGGACTCAAGTCAGAGTTAAGTAATATGACACTAGATATGGGGATTTTTTCAAATATAACAACTTGGATTTGTGTCAAATGACTTGTTGGCTTCTGAACACATGAAGAATGTTGATACTTGAGGTTTATAATGAATGTCTCTTTTTTGCAACACTTTTGCCATCATTACATTGCAAAATAGCTAAAATGTATTTATGAACATGGTCACATGATGGAGAACATTCAAAGAAAGTTTCACAGAAATCCCTCCATCATAGTAGTACCAGAAAGATTACCAAGAGAATTTAACAGAAGACCCAATTTACTATGATATTTCAAAAAACTAGAAAGCCATGAATGGCTTGAGTCTCTCCACAGGCTTGAAATTCTTGTAAAGCAATATAAGTTTTGACTAGACTTTAAGATATTTTTGATTCTACTGTTGTTGAAAATGATTTTCAAAGTTTCAACTTTATAACATACAGAGAAATGACATCCGCCCATAAAATGCATATTCTTATCTGATCACAATAATTTTTTGTAGACTGCATGATTAAGGGTCACTCAAGGATCATTCCAGTAAAATTTGGTTGATATCCATTGGCTAGATTCTGAGGAAATCATTTCCAAAGTTTCCACTATATAACATATAGAAAAATGACCTCCGCCCATAAAATACATTATTTTCAACCGATCACTATAATTTTTGGTAGACTGATAGAAGGTCACTCAAGGATTATTCCAGTAAAATTTGGTTGATATCCATTAGCTAGATTCTGAGGAAATCATTTCCAAAGTTTCCACTATATAACATTTAGAGAAATGACCTCCGCCCATGAAATACATAATTTTCATCCGATCACTATAATTTTTGGTAGACTGATAAAGGGTCACTCAAGGATCATTCCAGTGAAATTTGGTTGATATCCATCGGTTAGATTCTGAGAAAATGATTTTGTAAGTTTCCACTATATAACATATAGAGAAATGACCTCCGCCCATAAAATGCATATTTTTCATCCGATCTCAATAATCTTTTGTAGACTGATAAAGGGTCACACAAGGATCATTCATGTAAAATTTCATTGGTATTCATCAATTAGAATCTGAGAAAACTCACTTTTTACCATATTTGGAAATTAGCCACACCCATTAAATCCATGTTTTTCATTGGATCAAAATTTCTTGAACAACTTTGAAAGAGGGTCACCCAAGGATCATTCCTGTGAAGTTTGGTTGAAATTCATCCAGTAGGTTCTGAGGAGAAGATTTTTAAAGAAAAAGTTTACGACCGGACGCACTGACGCACGGATGCACGACGGACACAACGCCATGACAATAGCCCCAGTGGCTTTCAGCCAGTGGAGCTAATGAAAGCATTTGTTTCGAGACTAGATGTGGATCATTTTGTAAAAGTTTCATGTCCATTACTATAGAAGTGCTAACAAAGAATTAAACACAAAGGCCCCTTTTTCCATGATGACAAAGGATCATATCACAGAATGTCAAAAATATCCATGGCAACTTAACCCTTGTCATGCTGAACCCTGAAAATTCCTGCTTTGGCAGGAGCTATAGACAAACATCAGCCAGCACATATGTGCAGTCTGATGTTAGTCTACACCACCTGTTTCTCACTTTCAAACCAGAATTGTCAATAAATTCAGTTTTTCAAATAAAAATTGACCTACAGTTTGAACTTTCAGTGCTTTTTGCCCTTTGATTTTGATGCAAATTTTTAGTCAAAATTTATTCAGCATGACAAGGGTTAATGGGAAAGTTTCATGCCAATCTGTCCATAATTCTTAGAGTACTTGAGCATGTTAACAAGATATGTACACACAAATAGAGAGACGGAGATAATACCAAACTTTTGACCACAGCAAAAGTGATTTATGTCTAAACCCTTGTCATGCTAAATATAAACCTTTGTAAAATGGCATTGAAATAAACTTAAACCTGATGAACTTATCTGGTTTAAAAGAGAAAATCAAGTGGTATAAAATAAGATCATACTTCAAGTATGAGCAGGCTGATCTGTATCTTTATCTCCTGTCAAAGCAGAAATATACCTGAATATTCATGAAAAGGGGTAATAAATTTTTTTTAGGGACATATCTATTGCTCAGCGCGAAACAGTTGTAACTACCTATGTGTAGGCAGTAACAAATGTTTCGTGTTGATCTGTCGATATATGGTCTTTGCCCAAATCAAACAAAATATTCTTTTCCGAACAGATGATGCTTATTAATATTTTAGCCCAAAACTGAACAATGAGTAAATGAAAGCTAAAATACCAAATTACCAATTACATATCTTGGTGGTATGTTACATGTATGACAGTAAACTTCAAAGCAAAAGGAAGATGTATTCAGTACCCATGGAAGTAACCCAAACAGGAGCACCCCCTATGGGTGCCTATGCTCAGTTGTTCAGAGCTGGATAGAGAATTAAAGGTCTAAGAGAAAAAGGGGTATAATTTGCACAAAATGCATCTAGTTATCACTATTGAAAGTATAGATTGTTCTTTTGTTAGTGAACATGTGTGCCAAGTTTCAAGTGAATGCCTTCAGTAATACATGTGATATTACAAGGGTCAAAGTTTTTTGCACTACAACGACATGAAAGCTAAAGCAATACCTAGGGTTTTCTTTGAAAGCATACAAGTTAAAAAAAAAATCTTGTCTGTATATGCAAACCAAGCAAAAAACACCAGGGAGTCTATTTATTAAGTTAAACATAAATCTAACATTAACTGAGCGAATTTTTATGAAATATCCTAAGCCTCTAATTGAAGATTATTTAAACATTAAATATCTTTATTCAGGAAAAAGCAGCCCTGATAAGCTTAAAGACAAGAAGATTTCAAAGACTAAAGACATTCCTACAGTAGTTAAAACAAAAGATGAGAATACAGGAAAAGAGCTAGGTATAACAGATACTTCAAGTTGTCTCAAAATTCAACCTGTTATATAACTTGATAGTCATTCTTTTAATTCTATTTCTAATTGAGACAGTCCTGTTATCAAGTACTAGTTTGTAATTAAAAACATTAAATTTCCTTATTAAGCTATCAACTATAAGTTTTCACTTGTTTATAAGAAGCTGACTTAATGGCAACTTCCAGTCTTATTTTAAAAAAAAAATATCATGTTATCAGTTTTATTTCTAATAATATCAAATACAACTTCTAAGATCCCATATGCAGATTTCTGAGCTTGAATGGTTTCAATACATGTATTACTTACTACATATTGAGGGTTCAGTGTAAGACTGTATTAAGTGTATATACAATGTATATACACTTAGTACATTCTTGCACATAACCCTCAACATACAAACAGTGACAGTGTTAAAAATCAATTGATTGCTTACCATTTTGTCATTGCAAATCTGAATAAAATTTATGCTTTTTAAATCAGGAACAAATTCTCTAACAGAAGATCTAAAGAAGAGAGAGGAACAAGTGAAGCTCAAAGAAACAGAGTTGAAGCAAAGAGAGCAGAAAGTTAAACAGGATGAAGAGAGACTGTTGCGTAAAGAGACAGAGCTACTGACAAGAGAGAATAGTATGGTATCAAACATGACAAAACAGAGTGAGCTTGGACCCTTACCAGTCCACAGACAACTTCAGAATGTCAAGTTTGAGGAGAGTTCATATCCAGCAACAGCTACAACAACCCAATCTACCGACATATTTGCTGAAGTACGAGAACAACTTGCTGCTTTGAAGAGAGAACAAGAAATTGAATCTGAGCACACTACTAGTTTTGGATTCAATAAGGATGAGTTTGTCAAGGTTGAGGATTTCCATGCAGTCCAAGTAGAAGTTGAAGAATTGAAAGAAGAAATTAAAACAGACAGAAGTGTAAGAGAAGATATGCAGATCAAGGTGGAAAGCATGAAACATGAGATAGAAAGTTTGAAGTCAACAATTAACACTCTCAAGATTGAAAAGCAAACAGACAAATCCCAACTTGATAAGGAAGTCAACAGGCTAAAGAATGAACTGAAAAACTCAAAGGCAACATATAATGATGCAGTAAACAAGATCAGGGCTGATATGAAAGAAAAGGAAAATGAATGTGAAAGACTGAAAGGTAATCTAGAAAATATGAAACAGAACCATGAGGAGTTAGATAAAAGGGTTGCAATTCTTGAAAATGAAAACCAGAAATTTGAACTAGAAATTCTGCAATATGAAAAAGAAGTCTCAGAGCTGAAGATTATATTGGAGGAAAAGGAGACACAACTGCTAGATCTGAGAAAAGCCCTGGATGATACGGAAGTTGAGAAAGAAGACCTTGCAGAAGAAGTTACAACTCTCAAAACCGAGGTTGCCAGACTGAAGGCAGAGAGAAAGCGTCTGGAACAAGAAAAGAAAACTTTGTTAGGTAGATGTGTCAAACCAAACTGGAACACAAGTACTAGCAGGTCTAGTACTTTCAGGTGAAGTTACTACAAGAGGGTTTTGTGAAACAGAAGTCCTCCAAAATGCCTACTTTTCAGATGTTCTGCTTAAATAAATAACATTAAGCTTGCCAGCTTGACTTAGGTATCAGTATAATATACTGATACCCAAGTCAAGCTGGTAAGCTGTGTATCATAAATATCCATCATTAAGTTGGTGCACTTTGACTTGGAACCATTCTACATGGTATAGAAAAAGAAAATTGCTTGTTATACGTATTTATGTCTTTTTCTACAATATTTTCTCAGGTATAAATTCACATGGTTGTTAAAACCCAAGACTTAAGAAAAACTCTAATTACCTCTTTTTCTTAAAAAATTCTTAAGGTCCTGGACTCCTGTGATGACAGCAGCAGTAGATCCTGTTTTTCATGTTTGTTAACCCTTGTCATGCTGAATAAAAATCTTTGCATAATGAATGCAAAATCAAAGTGCAAAAAGCACTAGAAGTTACTAAATGTGAGCGAGTATTGATTTTGGAAATGTATTGTTTTACACCTTTCTGGATCTAAAATGAAATTCAGGTGGTATGAACTAAGGTCAGACTGCACATATGTGCAGGCTTATCTTTGTCTATACCTCCTGTCAAAGCAGGTATATTCTGGGTTCAGCATGACAAGGGTTAAGTGCTGCTTTTCAAGATTCATCAGTCAATATATCAGTGATTAGAGCACCAATAAATGGATTCTTTGTATTCCTCTCACCAAAACTACCACGACATTCTTTCCAAACATCCTGTCTAGCTGCCCATCCAAAAAGGGTTAACTATTAACCACCCATTGGCATGCTGCCATCCAAATCAAACCTAGGACTTCATGATTGGTGTCCAAAATGCTATAAAGTGTGAATTGCATTTTGCCTCATGTACAATGCAGGTCAATTAAACCTTGTTATGGTTTACATTTTAATAAATTCTCCCAATATGCTCTGTTCAAATCTTTTATAGATGTATTATTGTTATTTGTGTTTTTTTAACGAATTGTTATTCAGTTTTGTTAAAGTTTGTGGGTACTCTTTTTAATAAATATATATTTTTAACAAACCATTACAATGGCAAGTTTAGTTTTCTTCCTTTTTAATCCCCAAAATTGACAAGGCTTATCAAGCCATTGGTTTAAACCTATTTAATTTACATCTAATGGGTAACAAGCTCTAGCAACTTAAAAAAACCCAGCTGAATTTACCAGTACTTGCACGGAATTTGTCGGCCTTTGAAATGATTGATTAATTAAATGGAGTTTTACGCCATTTTCAACATTTTTTCAGCTATACCGCGGCTGCTGGAGCACCATCACACCCTTTCCTAGCCTCCAGCTGCTATCTCATATATGTCTATGATTATCAACCCATTGGTGAGAGACAAATAGTTGGAAAGAATGAGTGCTGCCTGCATATGAAAGAACCAAGACTGATGGGCCCCTTTGAACAAGAAGCCAAGGCTGTACCTATAGACCACGGACACCACTTAACCCATGTTAACCCTTTGCTGTTTAATCCCTGCTTTTTACGTGCCTGTGACAAAAAAAATTGCTTTTAACTAGAAATTCCTCAAAACAAACAATTTCTTCATTTTAGAAAAGGTAAATGTTTTCTATGCCTTATTACTTAGGGGATTCAAAAATAGAATTGTGTAGGATTGGGTTAGGAAGACAAAACAGTAAATAAAAGACATTTGAGCCTGTGCATGAGATTTCCCAACAATTTCAAATATGTGCAAAGCAAAGACTCTGACCAGTCTGTGCATGGCACAGTCGGACCAGAGTCTTCACAATTCGTTTTGTAGATACATAAGGTCTCATAGTATCTGTAGACCATCAGGTAACTTTATATTGACAGTATGTGGCTGTCTACTCTACTCAGTGTTTGGACCTCACCTATATTTCAAATTGTTGGATATGTGACACACAGGCTCATTTCTAAAGGTAAAAGTTGATTAGGTGTTTCATACCACAATTTGGATGCAGTCAATTGTCTTGACAAACAATTATGGTTGCTGTTGTTAGATGAAAAAGTCCACTTTTCATTTCTCACACAAAAACAATCACATTTAATTTCATTAGCTTATCTGTAAACACAATCCCACAGAACCTGGCTTTCAAGACCAGATAGGAGGTCCAAGGACAACACAAAAGCTCTTTCAAACTTTGACCTTGAGTTATCACTAATGACCTTGTCCTTGGAATTTATTTCCTAACAGCACATGTTCTTACAAATGAAATTATTTGTGCTAAATTATTTTTTCAACTACCCATAAATAACTTTTTTGTTGGAATGGGGTTTTACACCTAACAATGGCTTTATGGTATTTCTCACCCCAATACTAAAAGTACATCCTTTACCAGCCTCCCACTACTATTTCACATAGGTCTATGATTGTCAAACCATTGGTGGAGGACAAATAAAACTAGAAAGCCATGAATGAATCGCTCCACAGGCTTGAAATTCATGTAAAGCAATAAAAGTTTTGACTAGATTTTTAGATATTTTGGATTCTACTGATGTTTAAATGATTTTCAAAGTTTCAACTATATAACATATAGAAAAATGACATTTGCACATAAAATACATATTTTTCATCGGATCACAATAATTTTTGGTAGACTGATAGAGGGTCACTCAAGAATGTTTCCAGTGAAATTTGTTTGATATCAATCATTTAGATTCTGAGAAAACGATTTCCAAAGTTTCCACTTTATAACATATACAGAAATGACCTCCGCCCATAAAATACATATTTTTCATCCGATCACTATAATTTTTGGTAGACTGATAAAGGGTCACTCAAGGATATATAACATATAGAGAAATGACCTCCGCCCATCAAATCCATATTTTTCATTAGATCTCAATAAACTTTTGCAGACTGATAAAGGGACACACAAGGATCATTCATGTAAAGTTTCATTGGTATCCATCAATTAGAATCTGAGAAAACTAACTTTTTACCTTATGTGGAAATAAGTCACGCCCTTTAAATCCATGTTTTTCATTGGATCAAAATTTCTTGAACAACTTTGAAAGAGGGTTACCCAAGGATCATTCCCGTGAAGTTTGGTTGAAATTTATCCAGTAGTTTCTAAGGAGAAGATTTTTAAAGAAAAAGTTTACGACTTGATGCACGGACGGAGGCAGGGCGGACACAAGGCCATGACAATAGCCCCAGTGACTTTCAGCCAGTGGAGCTAAAACGAATGAGTGCCGCCGTTGGTTATGAAATTTCGGATCTTTCGAATAACAGTCCAACGATCAACCACTGTGCTATGACCATGGCACTCATAATAATCAGAGATATACTCTAGAAAATCTTAACTTTGACATTTGACCTTTAAATGCCATGCCTGAAACTATACCTACACCAAAACTGACAGGCTTGTTTCAAACAATTTGACTTTTTATTCCTTAACAGTTATCTTTCAGTTGCATTTAAGCTATTACTAGTGATAAAAATTGTTGAACCAAGTGGTATTGACCTTTGACAGACTTGTCAGAGTCAATTGGGATCATCTTAACCAGCAATGAAAATCTACTGATTTAGTAGACACTAGCCAACTCTTGTCTTGAGTCATCCTTTGGAATAGGTATTATGTATACATCACAAAATTTAAGGTAGTGGACCTGTAATATTCCACAATATTTCTCAAAGTTCTTCCATGTTTCGGGCCTAATGAACTTTCACAATGTTGACCAAGGTTTTCTAATGAAAATCATAAGGAAACCTCGTTTAACACCTGTTAAAGTTCATTACCTCCGAAACATGGCAGAACTATTACAGGTCCACTATCGTTAGGTCCCAAATGACCTTGACTTTTCACACAGTTATCTTAATATTCATAGGAATACATGTAATCAAATTCTGGAGATGACTGTCCCAAAAACAGCCAACTTGTATATCGATGGCTCAGCGCAAAACAGTTATAACTGCCTTTAGGTTTATAGGCAATTACAACTGTTTTACGCTTAGCCATAGATATGCACAAGTTCAATGTATACAGAGGATATTAAATGAGTGGTAATGAAAAACCAAATTTATCAAACAAGTCATCTATAAACAGATAAAAACATGGCTTAGCCCAGTGTTCATCTGTTTTAGATGTCAAGTTTAGTTGGGTTTTTTTTCGTTTTTTGTTTTGTAAATCAACAAAATTCTTAAATTTGTTAATCGAATTTTTTCTCGAAACATACGCCTTGTTTTAAACAACATCATCACATCTATAATGACGCCATTTTCAAGGCAACAAAATAAGTTAAAGCTTTAAACTCATTTGCATAGTTTTTCCATTAGTTTTGTCTCTCACCAATGGATTGATAATGGTAGACTTATGCGAGATAGCAGCTGGAGGCTAGGAAAGGATGTGGTGGTTGTACTGGTGAGAGAAATACGAGGAAATCATTGTAAGGTGCTCCAGCCACCACAGTATAACTGAAAACTGAAAGCGGCGTAAAACTCCATTCAATCAATCAATCGATATTCCATTAGTTTAAAAAAAACCTGTGTTATATAAAGAATAATCAACAGGGTTGTGTAACATAAAGATTGATTGATTGAATGGAGTTTAACGTTGCTTTCAACATTAAATTCAGTTATATCGCGGCGGCTGGAGTAGCTAACAATGGTTGTCTGGTAACACATCCTTTCCTAGCCTCCAGCTGCTTTCTCACATAGGTCTACGACTATCAACCCATTGGTGAGAGACAAATAGTCAGAAAGAATATTCAACAGGGCTATTTAACTTTGGCAACATAAGTCATATTATAAAAGTACATGATCAAAGGTCATTTTTATCTGAATGTGTAAAAGTCAATCTTGTCTATACCTATACAGAAAAAAATTACCTTTGATCACTCACTTTCAACATCTGAACTGACAGACTGACATGAATTAAGATATACAAAGAAGAAAATAAACAAAAACAATCATTAAACTTTTCTAGAACAATTTTTTACTTTGCCTTTTTCTAAAACAAACAAAATGAAACAAGAGGACCAAGATGGTCCTAGATCGCTCACCTGAGTCTCTATGACCCCTGGGACATCACATTAATTAGATAGGCTGATGTCAAAAAGAAGATAATTGCCTAAGATCAATACCGTGGAACGTTTTCAGCGAAGAGCAAGACAGATATGCCTTTTTGCTCTTTGATTCTATGTAAAAAGGGATGCACCCGGGTGGACCCCAAAAGTGACCCCAGGGTCTTGATATGAACAAACTTGGAAGAGGTCCATGAGATGATGCTACATACCAAATATGAAAGCTGTCTGCCTTCTGGTTTAAGAGAAGAAGATTTTCCCATTTTCACCCATCGTGCTCAGATGAGCTGAAAGGGATGCACCCGTGCAAAGCCCAAATATGACCCAAGGGTCTTGATATGTACAAACTTGGTAGAGGCCCACTACACACCAAATATTTAAGCTGTCTGCCATCTGGTTACAGAGAAGAAGATTTTTAAAGATTTTCGCACTTTGATTCTATGTAAAAAGGGTTCGGCCCGGGCAAAGCCCAAGCATGACCCCAGGGTCTTGATATGAAGAAACTTGGTAGAGGTCCACTAGATGATGCTACATACCAAATATGAAAGCTGTCTGCCTTCTGGTTTCAGAGAAGAAGATTATTGAAGATTTTCATTTTTTTACCCTTCATGCTCATAAGAGATAAAGGGATGCACCCGTGCAGAGCCCAAATATGACCCAAGGGTCTTGATATGAACAAACTTGGTAGAGGCCCACTAGGTGATGCTACACACCAAATATTTAAGCTGTCTGCCATCTGGTTACAGAGAAGAAGATTTTTAATGATTTTTCGCTCTTTGATTCTATGTAAAAAGGGTTCGGCCCGGGCAAAGCCCAAATTTGACCCCAGGGTCTTGATATGAAGAAACTTGGTAGAGGTCCACTAGATGATGCTACATACCAAATATGAAAGCTGTCTGCCTTCTGGTTTCAGAGAAGAAGATTATTGAAGATTTTCATTTTTTTACCCTTCATGCTCATAAGAGATAAAGGGATGCACCCGTGCAGAGCCCAAATATGACTCAAGGGTCTTGATATGAACAAACTTGGTAGAGGCCCACTAGGTGATGCTACACACCAAATATCTAAGCTGTCTGCCATCTGGTTACAGAGAAGAAGATTCTTAATGATTTTTCGCTCTTTGATTCTATGTAAAAAGGGTTCGGCCCGGGCAAAGCCCAAATATGACCCCAGGGTCTTGATATGAACAAACTTGGTAGAGGTCCACTAGATGATGCTACATACCAAATATGAAAGCTGTCTGCCTTCTGGTTTCAGAGAAGAAGATTTTTAAAGATTTTCATATTTTCACCCTTTTTGTTAAGGGTAAAGGGAAAGTTAAGGGTGGATTTCATTTATTAGAACAACTTTGGTAGAGCTTGTCCCAAGGAACATCCCTGCCAAGTTTCATCAAGATTGGCCCACTGGTTTAGGAGGAGAAGATGTTTAAAGAAATTGTGGACGACGCACGACGCACGACTGACGACGGACGCCGGACATTCTACGATCCCAATAGCTCACCTTGAGCACTTCGTGCTCAGGTGAGCTAAAAAGAACATGTAAAGTTTTACAGGCATGAAAAAAAATCATCTGGTATAATAATTTCAATTTCGATGTTTTTTTTTTCAAAATATTTCAATATAAACTAAATCAACAGTAAAAATTTTAGAATTGTGTAGCACTCTTATTTATACCTGTTTCAAAATAAAGCCATTCATATATGCAACATATCAGGCAAAATGGGACCATCTGGGTAGTGCATTCAGCATAGGCTTAACTAGGAGTTTAAAATTTATACGTACTCAGAAGGCGACCAACATAGAATATATATGATAAAGGCAATATTTGGACTGTGACAAAAGATGAATGTCCTCCATCTACTCCCCTTTTCTATGATTTGAGCGTTGGTGAATAATTAAAACATCATAACTACAGCTTTAATAAGCTGTAGTTTTGATGTTATGATCATTCATCAACGACATTTTTTGAAAGAGGATTATTTTCTATTACCCACTTGCATAATGGTTGATAGATTTTTGATGGAGTTTTACAATGCTTTCAACATTTTTTCAGTTAAAATTGCGGCGACTGGAGCATCTTACGATGCTTTCCTGGTATTTCTCTCACCAGTACAACCACCATATTCCTTCCTAGCCTCCAGCTGCTATCTAACATAGGTCTACGATTATCAACCCATTGGTGAGAGACAAATAGTCGGAAAGAATGAGTGCCGCTGTCGGGGATCGAACCCGGGACTTCTAGATTGACAGACAGACTACCAACTGCGCTATGATGGCGGATCCTTGCATAATGGTAGTTATGCCCTTGTTAAGTGTCAACCCTACACAGAATGCGAGGATGCAGGCTGACTAGGATCTTAACTTTTTGCACTTGGGTGATTTTCTGAATCTGAAAATTAAAATGCAACCTACTGATGACCACTAATGGAACTAATCTCTTTTCAAATGTCTTCCCAGATGTTCCTTTTTTTAGTGTAAGGCCATGAAAGTCCAGAAAATCTATGATCTATCTGTACAGAAGAAAAAAAGGACCATTTGGGAAACTGCAAGAATTGTCTAAATGAGTCTAAAAAAGATCATATACAGTGTATATATTGCTTTTTTTTTCATTATAACCTGATTCCCAATATAAACCTATGTGAATGACTGTAAAGTATTTAATCATTTACTACAAAACCAGTCACATGACCAGACAATAGTTTTAACTGTAAATTCATGTAACTTGTTGAATATGTAAATCACTTTATCACAAAATATTTTGTAATATAGAAATAGTCCTACATCACTCAGTTATTTGTAATAAAACAGTATTTTTATGGTGATTCAAGTATATGAGAAAACCGATAAAAATATTGCCGTTGTCAATCAAAGAATTAATAGACCAATCACAGCACTGATTTGTAATAAGGTGACTGAAGAACTTTGAACATTTTTCTCCATTTTGTTTCGATCATTTTTGTTGATTGGCGACTTAAACATTGTAACTAAAGCTTGAACAAGCTGTAGTTACAACATTTAGTTTCCCCTCTTATATTTTTTGTTTGTTTCATGTTTATGACAATATGTGACCCGTTACACGAGAAGGGACAATCTAGTCAGTCTGCGCAAAGTGTCGACCTTGTCAGACTGCGCATATTGCGCAGACTGACTAGAGTCAAAACTTTTCTCACATTGCTAATTTTCTGAATTTAGATTGATTAATCATCTTCCTTAGAAACAAGCTTTGAAATCCAACCTTTGGTTGACCGGTTCTAAGACTAACCGCTTTTGCAAATATTTATTTCAAGGAGTTCCCAGATGGTCCATTTTAGTGTGACGGGTCACACATATTCTATTTCTAAGGGGGGTATCATGAAGGAGGTCAAAGAGCAGGGCCAGCGACCCATCAATTACCCTCATTGTTGGGGATGATAATCCTTTGGCATCAGCTCAGAACAGAATCCCCTCCACCTCATGGTAACAGCCCTGCATTCAGGATCACCAAACTGTGCAAACAGTTTTCCAATTGTACCCTGCTTTGCACATGTACCTGCGTGCAAAGCGGGGTATAATTTGAAAACTGTTTAAGCTGTTTGGTGATCCTGAACGTAGGGCAGATTTTCACTGATATACCATGAAATAATTGTGTACTGGTGGGACTTTTTCTAATCTTAAATGACAATTTAAGCGTTCATGTTTATTTTCACAATAAAGTCTCTGCATTACCTCTTCTAGAACTTAACTCTTATTTTGCAATTCCCAAATGGTCCTTTGTGACAAGTCAGATTTCTTATGTAATGTAATTGACTAGTGTATGGATGAAAACCCTTGAAAAGGAAAGAATAGTAAATGACCAGTATAGATTTTCAAACACTTTCTATGGGTTGTTAAACCATTACCAAACAACTTTTGTGATATCATGGTGTCTTGAGCACATATGATTTCCTGATAGTTCTCACACCTGTACTACGACACCCCTTATGAGCCTCTAGCTTCTCATTCTTCTTATGTTAAGGGCTATCCATCCATAGGCAAAAGACAAATGTTTGAATTCATATTTTCAACAGCCGTTGATTGAACCTGGGATATTGTGCCTGCTTGAGATAACAACAATCTAGCTTGTTTGAATTGAGTGGCTGGAGCTAGTGATCTGGCAATAATCATCTTTAGTTTGAAAATCTTGTCAATTCGAGATATGAGAATAGATGCTTAATGGACCATTAAATCAATATGACATATATGTGTATTCAATAATTATTAAAGAACTTTTTGTAAGACCAGAGTTTGCTAAAGCTCCAAACAATCTGAGATTTTCATGAGAGGAGGGAATACTTGAGCAAATATTCAGATTTGTTTTAAAACTCAGGATTTAAAATTACTTTTACTTTCTTAGAGTAAGGAGTCAAACAGATTCCCACTTTGTGTGTTCAAATTTTAGTTCAATGTTGAGGAAAAAAGCAATTTTCTCTTTCCCGTAGTATTTCTTCCAAATAAAAAGATTGTGTTCAAAAAAGCTAGTAGATACAAGCAAATGTTATATGTCACATCTTTTGTTCTGAAGAAATCTGAACTTTTGACAACTAGAGAAGGGTTGAAACTTGGAAATGTTTTCTGATTATTTGTGATTATATTCTTTGACCAACTCCTTGCAGCCTACAAAATAAAGAGTCTTTGGACTCTCGTTATCCCCTCAGTATTGATCACTTAAGCTTGCAATAGTCAGCAAGACATTTTTTTATTCATGTCAGGCACAAAGTATACAAACTATGAACAGGTTTTGAAAGAAAAATATGAATGGGGAAAACTTCTTGTCACAAGAATTTTTTCTTATTTCTTAAAATATTTTTTATCATGTTTTATTTTTTCAACTTCTTCCATAAAGACATGTCTAAAATGTTGATGTCTGGTAATGGTTTAAAATTCTATCAAATTAGACAAGTCTCAATTTAATTGTCTGGTCATACATCAAACTAGCTTTTTAATCTGTGTTTGTGAAACACCAATGTCCCCGCCACTGCCATTCTTCAGATACAGTAGTTTGATACAATACTGTATTCTACAGCAAATCGTAATCAATACTGTAATCTGTGACAATACTTGCGTTAAAGTGATGTCTAAAATATCAACCTATTTGACCTTAACAAAAGTGTCCTTGACTTTAAAAATGGTACCACCAGAAAGGTCTAGTCACAAGCAATACTCATGTGGAATATGAAGGCTCTATCACTTCACAAATCAAAAGTTAAGCCCAATACTAAAGATTTCAGGGGAAACAAGATGTGTTTGTGAAACACGAATGCCCCCGGAACAGCTTTTTTTTCAAAGTTTGACCTTGACAGATGACCTTGACCTTGTCACATGACCTTGACTTTGGTACCAGCAGATGGGGAGATTGAGATCTATCAGCATGCCAAATATGAGCCTTGTATGTCAAATACTTTTGGAGAAAAGGCAAAGGTTAAGTTTTCGGACAGACGGACGGACAGACAGACGGACAGACAGACGGACATGAGTAAAACAATATGCCCCCGATCTCTCAATACGGGGGCATAAAAAACAGACAGGTCAAAAACAATATGCCCCCCCATCTATTGATGCAGTGGGCATAAAAATGAACAATTAGGATCAATACAAATTCATTATAATAGTGACTAGAATTAGAGAGAATATGTACATAGAAAACAAGGTATTCTAGGTAGACATGATACTGCCCAACAATCCCTGCAAAAGCATGGTAATAGTCAAATCAAAATTTTTACTTTAAATACATTGCAATGACCTTGAACTGAAAGAATGCATGACCTAGAGGTGACATTTACCATTTGAGCCTTTGCGTGAAATTTCCAACAATTTAAATATGGGCAAAGCAAAGACTCTGGCTAGCCTGTGCACCCGCACAGTCTGACCAGAGTCTTTACTTTGCGTTTAGTAGGTAGATAAGATCCCAAATTTTCCGTAGACTTTTAGATATCTTTATATCTATAGTTTGTGGCTGTCTATGCTGCTTAGTTTATGTACCTCAAGGGTGTTTCAAATTGTTTGAAATTTCATGCACAGGCTCATTTCTATTTGCCTTTTGAGGGGTACGAACAAAATGCTCCTGACAGAAATAGTGCATAGAAGGAAGGAGACACTATCCCTCATCAATTGAAAGATATGACCAAAGTTCAAGTGCTGTTTTTCTAACTAATTTGAACTTGAAACATTACACTAATTCTCCCAAAATAGCTATTTTTTACACGTTCTACCTTAAAAGTGAGCCTTTACCTTTTCAGATATCATTGACCATTAAAGATGCAGATTGATGAGAGTAACCTTTAAGCTAAAAAAAACACAAGTCAAGCATATGACAGCAAACAATCTTCTTTTGTTGTGATGATAATTCGTCATAAGGCAAATTTAAAACAAGATGTGTTTGTGAAACACGAATGCCCCTATAATGGCCTTTTTTTTCAAAGTTTGACCTTGACAGATGACCTTGACCTATGACCTTGACTTTGGTATCAGCGGATGCGGATCATTGAGATCTATCATCATGCCAATATTAGTCTTGTATCTTGAATAGGCTTGAAGATATTGGCAATGTTAAGTTTTTTGGTTAACTTTTGCAGGCAGACAGACGGACAGACAGACAACAGTAAAACAATATGCCCCCGATCTTTCGATACAGGGGCATAAAAAATGGCATTTTCTCCACTTTTCACTTTGTCACACTTTTGTTAAATCAGAGAAGGGCTGTGTTAACATTACTCCATACAATCAAAAACTATCAAAATATTAGATTTTTTGTTTGTATAGGGTTTAACGCCACTTTCAACAATCTTTCAGTCATACTGTGGTGGCTGAAGCACCTACCAATGGATTCTTAGTATTTCTTACGCAAGTACTACCATCAAATCCTTTCCTAGCCTCCAGCTGCTATCCCACATAGGACGATTATCAACTAATAAGTGGGAGACGAATAGTCAGAAAGGATGAGTGCCATCATAAGGGAAGGCGAAACTTTGAATCAAACATCTTTGGAGACGGTAAGAAAATTGTTATAATTTCAATAAATTTCAAGTCCTGATGATAAGAAGGAAAAGATTTTTTAAAGATTTTATAGTGAAAATCAGACCTGTCCTGCCAATTTCTTTACTAATTTAAGCAAAAAGGTCACCTAAGGTACATCCATGCAAAGTTTCATTGAAATTTGCCCAATGGTTTGGGAGGAGAAGACTTTTAAAGATTTTCTGTTGATTTGTTTGTTTGAATGAGTTTTATGCCACTGTCAACAATCTTTCAGTTATATCGCTATGACTGGAGGATCTAACAATGGTGTCCTTGTAATTCTCACACCAGTACAAACCATAATCCTTTCCTAGCCTCCAGTAAAATGTTGACCTTGACTCTTTAACATGACCTTGATATCTACAGATGTACATCACAGATCTTCCATCATGCCAATTATTAGAAAGGTATCTAAAATATGCTGAACATGTTAAGTTTTGGGGGAGGGTTAAGAAGTTTGACCTTGACAGGTGACCTTGACATTGTCATATGACTTTTACCTTGGTATCTAAAGAAGCACATTATCAAGACCTATCCCAATGCCAAATTTTAGGCTTGTACACTAAATAGGCTTGAAAATATTGGCAATGTTCAGTTATTTGACCTTGATAGATGACCTTGACTTTGGTATCGGCAGATGCATAATATTGAGATCTATCACAATGGCCAGTGGAGCTAATTAAACTATATTAAAGAAAGTAGGTCAAAGGTCAAGAAGTATGAAGAAAATCATCTACCAACCTTTAGTATTGACATAAAACAGTCCTACACAAAATCATTCATATCCTATGACGGGTTTTAAAACAGTAAGCATTTTTGATTACTGCTATTTGGCCCATCTTTTGCTGACTTGAAAGCCTGGAGTCTTCCAGTTCAATGCCCAAAAAGAATTTAACATGGAAATCTGAAAGAGCTTATCATTTCATTGAAGTTTGGTTGATTTCAGATAAGTAGTTTCAAAGAAAAAGATTATAAAAAGACCCAGAAGGCCCATCTTTTCATGACGCTATAGCCAGTAGAACCCATGATTTCTAACCCATCAGAATTTAATGAAGAAATCTGAAAGTGCATGTCCCAAGAATAAATTCTGTGAAATAAGGCTGAATTCTGATGGGTAGGTTCAGATTTATCTAAAATTTTATCATTAGGGAGCATTTAATGATGACACAGCAGCCCTTGGCACCCATTATATTAACTCAATCAGAATTCAAGAAAAAAATCTGAAAGAGCTTGTCCCAAAGATAATTCTGGTGAAGATAGGTTAAATTCTGTACAATAGAAGTTTTTTTTTTAATATTTTACCATTGGGGGCCGATTTTCTGGTGACAAGAAAAGCTGTATTGCCAATGTTATCAACTGGATCAGAATTCAACAAAGGAATCTGAAAGAGCAAGTCCAGCGGACCATTTCTGTAAAGTATGGTTTAATTCTGAGCAGTAGTTGCAAAGAAGATTTTTTGTTACATTTCACTATTTTGAGCTCATTTTTGGGGGCACATAAGCCCTAAGTGCCCATGTAACATGCTGATCAGAATTAAACAAAGAGCACATATTGTGGATAATTTCTGTAAAAATAGTTAAATTTTGACATGTGGTTTCATAGAAGAACATTTTTTCATATCACCATTGGGTGCCCATTATTTTTTGCCATGTCAGCCCTTAGCTCCTGTGTTATCAAGCTGAATTTAACTAAGTATTAAGTTTCATATTCCATACATAAACTTGGTATTCAGGATTTCATATTCCATACATAAACTTGGTATTCAGGATTTCATATTCCATACATAAACTTGGTATTCAGGATTTCATATTCCATACATAAACTTGGTATTCAGGATTTCATATTCCATACATAAACTTGGTATTCAGTATTTCATATTCCATACATAAACTTGGTATTCAGGATTTCATATTCCATACATAAACTTGGTATTCAGTATTTCATATTCCATACATAAACTTGGTATTCAGTATTTCATATTCCATACATAGACTTGGTATTCAGTATTTTTTATTCCATACATAGACTTGGTATTCAGTATTTCATATTCCATACATAGACTTGGTATTCAATCTACAGTGTCTAAGTACTGCAGCCACAGGTAACTCCTGATATTGGGCAATCTCCTTGGCAACTGTGACAGCCAGACCAGGACTGGAGAACATCAGCCAGTTTTTGGGCACCTGAAAAACATTTGAACCATTCAATCATTTCATCAAACATTTTATAACTCAACTTTTTTTCTTTTTCAAAATTTTAGAATAGTCCAAATTCAATTAATTTGCAGACTACCAAGAAAAGTGGGTGCGTTCTTGAATGAAATTATTCCATGTGGAAGGAAATAATGTTAGACAAGATTGATTTTTACAAGCCATGTCTTCTTTTTACACAACCTTTTTTCAAGTATAGTCACAGGGATGCAAAATCATTCACCAAATAGAAATAGGATAATTGGTTGGTTCCATGTAGGATTGATTTATCTTTCATTGAGTGAACAAAAGAAGCTATATTTTCATAAGTGGCAGAGCCACAAGTAAAATATAGTTTTTGTTGTGCACTCAATAAAATATAAATCGATCTTACACAAAAAATCACTCTATTTCTCTAATGCAAAGAAGGGTCAAAATACGAACAAATTTATTTTGGGCGCAACATTTTGCTCATGATTCCTGGGCAACATCATTGTGAGGTCATTAAGATTCGTTTATTAACCCTTTCCTGTTTAATCCCTGCTTTTTACGTGCCTGTGATTTTATGATTGGGAAAACATTGTGAAAAAAGAAGAAATTGCTTCTGACAAGCAATTTCTTCTTTTTCCACACTATTTTCTACCCTACTGAATGGTTATTTTTCAAATTAAATCCATTTTAAATTTCCGTCTGCAAAACCTTTGAATTTGGACAGGTCCAAAATTTTGTAAAACAGGAAAGGGTTCAGCTACACTCAGAGCAGACTTGTACCCCCCACCAGCACTTTGGCAAAATGTAAGTGATATGAGTGCAGGATGTGTTTGTAACAAATATTAAGGTCATATGCAGTATTTGGTTAAAGTTTCATGAGTGTAGGTCACTTGGTTCTCAAGTTAGAGTCCAGAAACTAAAATTGAACAAAAATTGACAAAGACCTTGACCTTTGACCTATGTAACCCAAAAACAATAGGACACTTCTTGAGTCATAAATAACATTTGCATGAAGCTTCATGATTCTAGGTCAAAGGGTTCTCCAGTTAGAGTCTAGAAACGAAAATTGAACAAAAATTGACTGTGACCTTGACCTTTGACCTATATGACCCAAAAAAGATAGGGCACTTCCTTGGGTCATAAGGAACATGTGCATAAAGTTTCATGATTGTAGGTTGCCTAGTTCTCAAGTCTGAGTCCAGAAACGAAAATTAAACAGAGGCTGACTGTGACCTTGATCTTTGACTTATGTGACCCAAAAACAATAGAGCACTTCCTTGGGTCATAAGCAATATTTGCATAAATTTTCATGATTCTAGGTCACTTCCGGAAACGAAAAGGTCTTCGGACAGATGGACAGACAGACATATTGAAACCAATATACTTTGTAGGAGGAGGTATAATGAATGTAATGAATGTTGGTCCATTCCAGATGATAAACAAGCAAATTCGTTGAATTGATATCCCCCGCCGAACAAATTTTCATTGTCAATGAAGTTAATATCAAACTTAGGTACAGGTTATCTTTTATCTACATCAACCTATAGTTTTCAAGAAATAGCGCGGAAACGAATATCACAATGTATGTAGAGGGCTTAAACAGTCAGGGGGCAGTAACTCTAAATTCGGCGGTCGAACCAGGTAACCCTGACGATATGCACATGTCCTCTTTGTAGTGAAGCTGTGTGCTAAGTTTCATTAAAATCCAGTCTACAGTTTTCAAGAAATAGCGCAGAAAGGAATATCACTCTGTATGTATATGGCTTAAACAGTCAGGGGCAGTAACTCTAAATTCGACCGTCGAACCGGGTAACCCCGATGATATGCGCATGTCCTCATTGTAGTGAAGCTGTGTGCCAAGTTTCATTGAAATCGGGTCTATAGTTTTCAAGAAATAGCGCAGACACGAATATCACTATGTATGTATATGGCTTAGACAGTCAGGGGCAGTAACTCTAAATTCGATGGTCAAACTGGGTAACCTCGACGATATGCGCATGTCCTCATTGTAGTGAAGCTGTGTGCCAAGTTTCATTAAAATCCGGTCTACAGTTTTCAAGAAATAGTGTGGAAACGAATATCACTATGTATGTATATGGCTTAAACAGTCAGGGGCAGTAACTCTTAATTTGACGGGCAAACCGATAACCCCGACAATATGCGCATGTCCTCATTGTAGTTAAGCTGTGTGCCAAGTTTCATTGAAATCGGGTCTATAGTTTTAAAGAAATAGCGCGGAAACGAATATCACTATGTATGTATATGGCTTAAACAGTCAGGGGCAGTAACTCTAAATTCGACGGTCGAACCGGGTAACCCCGACGATATGCGCATGTCCCCTTTGTAGTAAAGGTGTGTGCCAAGTTTCATTGAAATCGGGTCTATAGTTTTCAAGAAATAGCGTGGAAATGAATATCACTATGTATGTATATGGCTTAAACAGTCAAGGGCAGTAACTCTAAATTCGAGCGTCGAGCCGGGTAACCCCAACGATATGCGCATGTCCTCATTGTAGTGAAGCTGTGAGCCAAGTTTCAATGAAATCGGGTCGATAGTTTTCAAGAAATAGCGCGGAAACGAATATCACTATGTATGTATATGGCATAAACAGTCAGGGGCAGTAACTCTAAATTCGACAATCGAACCGGGTAACCCCGACGATATGCGCATGTCCCCTTTGTAGTAAAGGTGTGTGCCAAGTTTCATTGAAATCGGGTCTATAGTTTTAAAGAAATAGCGCGGAAACGAATGTCACTATGTATGTATATGGCTTAAACAGTCAGGGGCAGTAACTCTAAATTCGACCGTCGAACCGAGTAACCCCGAGGATATGCGCATGTCCTCATTGTAGTGAAGCTGTGTGCCAAGTTTCATTGAAATCGGGTCTATAGTTTTCAAGAAATAGCGCGGAAACGAATGTCGGACGGACGGACGGGCGGATGGAAGGACGGACGGACGGACGGACGGACATGGCAAAAACAATATCCCCCCCGAAAAATTTTTTCGGCGGGGGATAATAATACAGCTCATACCATTGTTTTTCAATATTAAAACACAAAGATAAGAAGTTTTAAAACATACCTTGTTATGCCATAGGGTACATTCATTGAGAATTGTATTGACTTCTAAGAAACCAATTGTAGTATTGATCTTTATTTGATTGTGCTCTTTTGACTTAAATCCAATAATGGATTATCATTTGAAAACCATTGCAAAACACTTAAAGTTAATCCCAATTAGGTGTTAGACAAGACAAATGACTACCAAGGGGCAGAAAAAATGATAGCTGATCTGTAGTTTTGAAACTCATTAGCAATCTAAATTGTTTTTAACTGGGATATGGAATTAGCTTGACATTTTAGTCTGTTACAAATGAGTTAAACACCACTAAAAACAGTATTTCAATCATATAGTTGCAGCTAAAACACCAAACTACACCTATGTCTTGCATCTGGAGCACAAACTAGGAATTCCTTCTGGTATTTTTCACACTAGTTCTACCCTTACATCTTTTTTTCTCTTGTATCCAGCTGCTTATCCTACTTTAGTTTACGATTTCCAACCATTGTAGGGAATCTACTATGTGAAAGGGTATTTGAAACAGTCAAAGATTAAACCCTGGCCCAACTTCTACTAACTCTTCTATGGAAAAGCAAAGTTGACCAATGTTAAATACAAACCCCTTGTGGAACAAAGTAGGGAGCATCTGTCTCCAAGAGTAGTCGATTCAGTGGAATATTTTTGGCGAGATCATGTGATGGTGTAGCAGTTCTATACGTCACTAAAGGTGTCACACCAATATAGAGGTTAGGGAAGGCCTCCATCCATAATTTAGCATTGTAGTAATAACCTGTGAAACAGTGGCAATGAATCTTGTAGTTCTTTGGTACCATCTGAAAGTATACAAAGATATTGTTTCCTTTACCTATATAAACTTATAATTAACACAGGCCTCCTAGCAGACCAGAGCAAAAATAAAAGGTTTTTAAAGGTTTTTAGAGTAAAATATGCAAAAATAAAGAGTAAACAAGAGCTGTCAGAGACGGATTATGCTCCCCGAATAAGGCATTGTCACAAAAAAAAATGTATGCAATCAATGGAAAAAGTTTGCTGTTGATTGCTTCTATAGGTTTTGGGATTTGGTAATGGGAAATGTGACCCATCAGGCGATTGATTGATTGATTGAATGGAGTTTTACGCTGATGTCAACATTTTTTTAGTTATATCGCAGCGGCTGGAGCACCTAACAATGGTTTCCTGGTATTTCTCTCACTAGTATAACCACCACATCCTTTCCTAGCCTCAAGCTTCTATCTCACATAGGTCTACGATCATCAACCCATTGGTGAGAGACAAATAGTCGGAAAGAATGAGTGCTGCCGTCGGGGATTGAACCCGGGACCTCTAGATTGCCAGTCCAAAGCGCTATCAACTGCGCTATGACAGCAGCTCCCATCAGGCAAAAAGGGACCTTTTTGGTAGGGCAAAATTTTCGACATTGGTCAGATAAATTGTTTATAGTAAACGGCATCTAATTTGCTACGCAAAAATGAAATTTCAGTAAATTCTGATCACTAGACTAGGAAAAATGAGAGAAAAATTGTATTTTACCCCAAGTCCCCTTTTCCCATAACGATGCCACAAATCTAAAAACTGGGAAAGACACATCAGCATTGCATAATAGGGAGTTCACATGGCAAGTTTAATTTGGTAAGGCTAAAGGGCTATGGAGAAAGTAATGTAATATGAGACACAGAGAGCTAACATAAAGGTAACAAACATTAAACCCCCTTTTTGCATGACATATTTTTAGACAGAATTTCAAATAGTTTATGGTTAAGGGCATCTGATTTGCTATTCAAATGTGAAATTTATCAAATCCTGAACATAAGACTAGGAGAAATGAAAGAATAACTGTATATTACAAGCTAAGGTAAAGTTAAACAAGAGGACCAAGATGGTCCTAGATCGCTCACCTGAGTCTCTTTGACCCCTGGGGCATCACATTAATTAGATAGGCAGATGTCAAAAAGAAGATATTTGCCTAAGATCAATACCATGGAACGTTTTCAGCGAAGAGCAAGACTGATATGCCTTTTTGCTCTTTGATTCTATGTAAAAAGGGATGCACCCGGGTGGACCCTAAATGTGACCCCAGGGGTTTGATATGAACAAACTTGGAAGAGGTCCATAAGATGATGCTATATTCTAAATATGAAAGCTGTCTGCCTTCTGGTTTCAGAGAAGATGATTTTTGAAGGTTTTCCTATTTTCACCCATCCTACTCAGATGAGCTGAAAGGGATGAGCCCGGGTAGAGCCCAAATATGACCCAAGGGTCTTGATATGAACAAACTGGGTAGGGGCCCACTAGATGATGCTACATACCAAAAATGAAAGCAGTGTGCCCTCTGGTTTCGATTAGAGAAGATTTTTAAAAGATTTTCGCTCTTTGTTTCTATGTAAAAAGGGTTGCGCCCGGGTGGAGCCCAAATATGATCCTAGGGTCTTGATAAGAACAAACTTGGAAGAGGTCCACTAGATGATGCTACATACCAAATATGGAAGCTGTCCGCCTTCTGGTTTCATAGAAGAAGATTTTTGAAGATTTTCATTTTTTTACCCTTAGTGCTCATAAGAGATAAAGGGATGCACCTGTGCAAAGCCCAAATATGACCCAAATGTCTTGATATGAACAAACTTTGTAGAGGCCCACTAGGTGATGATACATGCCAAATATGAAAGCTGTCTGCAATCTGGTTTCAGAGAAGAAGATTTTTAAAGATTTCGCTCTTTGATTCTATGTAAAAAGGGTTTGGCCAGGGCAAAGCCCAAATATGACCCGAGGGTCTTGATATAAACAAACTTGGTAAAGGTCCACTAGATGATGTTACATACCAAATATGAAAGCTGTCTGCCATCTGGTTTCAGAGAAGAAGACTTTTAAAGATTTTCATATTTTCACCCTTTTTTTAAGGGTAAAGGGAAAGTTAAGGGTGGATTTCATTTATTTGAACAACTTTGGTAGAGCTTGACCAAAGGAACATCCCTGCCAAGTTTCATCAAGATTGGCCCACTGGTTTAGGAGAAGAAGATGTTTATAGAAATTGTGGACGACGGACGACGCACGACTGACGACGGACGCCGGACATTCTACGATCACAATAGCTCACCTTGAGCACTTCGTGCTCAGGTGAGCTAAAAACATTTAGCCCCATTTTTCCATGATATTTTTTTTTACGAAAATTTCAAATTGTTTACAGTAAAGTGCATCTGATATGCTACCCAAATATGAAATTTCAATAATTCTGACCATTAGACTGGGATAAATTTGAGAAAAACTGTATTTTACCGCAAGTCCCCTTTTCCCTTGATGTGTCCTCAAACCCAAAAACCGAGACATATGCATCAACACTATATCATAAGAAGTTCATATGGTAAGTTTCATTTGATTTGGCCCAAGGGCTATGGTGAAATCGTTGGGGATGGACAGCCAGATGGAATTACGGACAGACAGACAGACCAAGAATGGCTATATGCTCTCCCTTCGGGTAGCATAATAAAGGCTATTTTTGTCTAAGTTTACAAAACTTAATTAAACCCACAGTCATACTAAAGGTTTTTTTTGATGTTATATAATGTTTGAATCATGAATTATGGTTAGCCGTGCTAGCTTAAAGCAAGTAATGGATTTTGTTTTGGAGAACAAAATCCATTACTTGCTTTAAGCTAGCACATCAACCAGTAAGAGCAAATATAAAGGTTTTGAGTGAGAATTACAGGCTATTTTAGAGTTTAAAAGGTTTTCTAAGGACATTTTTAAAGGTCTTAAAGGCTTTTAAAGGTTTTAAAGGTTTCACTAGGAAGCCTGTTATCATATTACTGCAATCCAATTAAATAAAGAATTTTGATTAAAATCGTGTCACCTTGGCATTTACTGCTTTTTTTTTTCTGTATAAAATGCGATAGATCTTTCAAAACCTCCAGGCCTTAAATCTGCAAATCTGAAGTGTTGTAGAAAAACGCAGGTTTCCCTTCCATACTCTAACAGAATTCAGATATTTTTGAAAGAATTGTAGTTTACAATAATGCAGTTCTGCTCCTGTGTGGCAGTTAAGAGAGAATGAATGAATATCATTAAGCATCCACCTCCACCAAGCCTAATTGCACGGATTTCTTATTAAATTGGAGAAATAATTGGCATAAATACTTTTTTAACATAAGTACCTCTAAGAATGTCAAAAATGTTGTGTATTTATGTACAATTTGTAAAACTTGATGCCCAGGAGTGTGGAAATAAGAGTTATCTCCACTTGTCCATGGAGTAAAAGTCGATTTCCTACTTTTCCAGGATGAAAATGAACTTGCCCACAAAAAAATAATTGATAAATATTGAGAAAAACATTGTTTTTAATGAGGAAAATGCCAGCATTTTCTTCAATAAAGACAATGTTTTTCCCCTTTAATTCAAACAATAGGATGACTTATCTCCTAAATCTTTTTAATACTGTATCAAGATTTTCTTTGAGATTTACTTGTCCATGGACAAGTGGCCTATAAAAATGTTCTTGTCCACAAGTGGAAAAGCCCGTGTAGGACAAGTCGGGCAAGGGAATATCACAACCCTGTTTATGCCAATCTAAAAATAGATCTTGTGTATTGAACTACACACACATAAAGTAGACTTGAACCTTTATGGATAAGCTGAGTAATCCATTTGTTTCTAAGTTCTTAAAGAATGCAATTGTAAAAGCTGAGTGTCTAATTACCATTAGTGAAGTATAAACTGCAATAGCCTTATCACATGCCTAAAACATAACACCCTACAGGGTTATTTGCCATAATCATAATGATGATAAAATCTTTTTTAATTTAAAGTCAGAAATTTTGTACAGAGCACAGTTTACATTTAACATCAACTATGTATAGCTGTTTACCAACTTTTACTCAATATTGATGTTATCAATTTTGCATTAGAAATTTGAGAGCCAGTGGAATCCTTTTATTCTTGCTATCCACTGCTACACATTTATAGATGGGTGAACTGAGGCGGTGACTATTTAGTCTCTAGCCCAAGGATAAATCTCACCTTTACCAGGACTCAAACCCCAGAACTTTGGATCAGGAGACCAGGGCTCTAACCACTGAGCTATTGAGGTTGTCATGTGCTAAGACAATTGTAGTTAGTACCTCATTAAACACAATCAAAAATACACTCATCCCTATATACAACTGAAATTTATTTCTGTAATATCATCTGAGGATTTTATGTCCCTGTGATTTCAAATTAGTATAACTAGAGGATTATTCATCTGTAATGCAATATATACTGAACAACAAAAATAACGCATCACTTCATTTTCAAGATATAACTTTTTTCATAATATAAAGTTTGAAAGAAGTGTTTTATCAAATTAAACATTGACCAATTATTGATTTGTGACAAAAAAGTCAACATCGTATACATACACATTGAAGAGTTACACATTCTTTATGGCGACAACCCCCAAAATAAAAATTTTGAAATAAGAGAAGGTTTTCCTTTGCTCAGTAAAAGTCACTAGCGTGTGAACCCATGTGCAAAATTGCACTCGAAGAATGTCTGACACATGGATTTCTGAATTTTATCGAGACTTAATCCCAATATGGCTATCCATTAGCTGTACATGCTGCCTCAATTTGACACAAAACCTTGTGTTTTAGTGCTCTTTTTTGACTCTCATTGCAAGCTCGTATTTGACGTGCTAGATCTTGAGAAATGACCAGTCGGTGAAAGATTATACATTGATATTACTTAAAAAAGGTGTTCGCGTAGAAAGTCCATAGTTGCATGAGCTGAATGGACCATAATATTGCCTTGCTCATGGGGTGTTACATATGGCTATAAATACTGAATGATTAGATACTTGGCTCAGATTCATAATTTTTGTGTTTCACTGTCATCAACAGTCCACTTAAACCTGAAAAACTGACATAGAGAGTAAGAATTTCCGGTCATATCACCTTATAATGCAGCCTCCTCATTGTGTCAGCATCCAAAGTATGGAACCGAGAGCTGTTAAAATTGATCTTCTGACCTTACAATAGGCCAGTTATTGTCCCTCATGGCATTTGCAAGTGTACCCGATTTAATGAATCAGGGCAATATGACTATGCGCGATGGTGTTCTGAAATTCAATTTTTCCCTACTGCCAAACTCGAAGACTTTGCTTGATCTGATAAATGTCTACACTTTTTTCTTTACCACCTTTAGTTGCTGTAATACTCGACCAACTTTATTATTGTTAGATGCATTCGATCTGTTGCATGAGCAGAAAGTATGTTTATCAAATTAAAGTGTCTTTACTCAACTGAGTATGAGTTAAGGAGTAAATTTCATCACAATTGTGTACAAAGTGGCCAGCAAAACTAAATCAATGTCATATCAGTAAATTGGTCGATTTCAGGGTAAAATTATTTGTCATTGAAAGGTGATGCGTTAATTTTGGTGTTCAGTATAGTAAGCTGATTCTAAATATTTTTCACTGGATATTTCAAAAGTCAAATCTAATCTTAAGTATTACCTCTTTCAGAATGTCTAAACAATCTTGTTCTGCATCTCTACAGTGTATAACTAAAGGTTTGTTCATCTCTAATGCTATAGTAAGCTGCTTTCTGAATACTTCTTTTTGGATGTCCTCATGCTGCTGGAATCTGTTACAAAATATATTTATAGAATAACACTTTTTGAGAACAGAAAAAAATTGTTTGGATGGGGTGATACTCCACTTTAATTAATTTTTCAGTCATATCACAATTGCTGGAGCACCTTACAGTGGATTCCTGGTATTTCTCACATCATTACTACTATAGCATCCTTTCCTATCCAGCTGCTATCCCAACAAGGTTTATGATTATCCAACAAGGGTGCCATCGTCACAAAATACGCCGCCACTTTGCTGCTGTTTCACAAAAATAATTGTAGACACTACTTATTTTGACAGAACAAAATTGAAAATGACCAAGTTTCATTTAAATCAAGACAAAAAATTTGGAGGAGTTGCATTCACAAGGCTGCAATTTCAATAAGCCCCAGGCACTAAGTTTTAAGGGGGTATAATTCAGGGAAATAAATGAGCCATAAAATCCTTGATCCATGACATCTACAAATTATGGTGATGACATTGACCAAGTTTCATTTAAATAAAGACAAAAAAGTAAGGAGGAGTTGTGTTCAAAAGGCTGCAATTTCAATCAGCCCTAGCTAAGTTTTAAGGGAGCATAATTTAGGGTAAAATTAATGAACCATAAAATCCTTACTTCATGCTCATCTACCAATTTCAGTTATAACATCCACCAAGTTTCATTTAGATCCAGCCAGAAACTTAGGAAGAGTTGCATTCACAAGGCTGCAATTTCAATAAGCCCCAGAGACTAAATTTTAAGGGGGCATAACTGAGGCAATAAGCCCCAGAGACTAAGTTTTAAAGGGGCATAACTCAGGCAAAAATCAACGAACCATAAAATTCTTACTTCATGCACATCTACCAATTGAGGTGATAGCATTGACCAAGTTTCAAGAAGATCCAGCCAGAAACTTAGGAGGAGTTGCATTGACAAGAAAAATGGACCCAGAGACTAAGTTTTCAAGGGGCATAACTCAGGCAAAAATCAACGAACGGTAAAATCCTTCCTTCATGCATATCTACCAATTAAGGTGATTACATTGACCAAGTTTCAAGAAGATCCTGCCAGAAGTTTAGGAGGAGTTGCGTTGACAAGAAAAGTGGACGGACGTACGGATGGACGGACGGATGGATGGACGGACGGATGGACGGACGGATGGATGGACGGACGGACAGACGGAGAAGATGACGCCAATATACGTCCGCCTCCGGCGACGTATAAAAATTGGTTTCTTGGTTTTAATGAGGTTTTAACTTCACTTTTAACATTTTTTCAGTTATATCACAGTGATTCGGGCACCTAACAATGGATTCCTGGCATGTTTGCACCAGTACTACCATTATATCCTTTCCTAGCCTCCAACTTCCATCCCACTTATGTTTACAATAATCCAACTATTGGCTGGGCACTTATTATCAGTTAAAACAAATATTAGGAAAATAGAAGGGAGACAAAAACATGCTCACTTTTGCTTAATAACTTTACTGATGTTTTTGTGTTCTGATTAAATTCCTAAATTTGGTTTTAAACATGTCTATTTCAAGGACATTTCAACCAGTCTCGCCTAACCTTTTCCCACATTTATTACATCAAACATAAGCAGTGTAGGCAAAGATTTTTTTGTTTTCTTACAAGGGTCAGGGCTCAATGAATATACTTACCAACATGACAAACATGAATATCTTATTCTTTATTTATGTACGAGAATTCCTTCTTTTCTTTAGAGAAGGATGAGTTTGATTGTTTGAATATGGTTTTACACCGCTTTCAACAATCTTTCTTTTTCTTCTTCAGAGAAGGATGAGTTTGATTGTTTTAATGTGATTTTACCCCGCTTTCAACACTCTTTCAGGTATATCACGGCGGCTGGAGCATCTAACATTGATTCCTGGATTTCTCACACTAGTACTACCATTACATCCTTTCCTAGCCTCCAGCTGCTCCCACATAGGTCTATGATTTATCAACCCATTGGTAAGAGACAAATAGTTGGAAAGAATGAGTGCCGCTGTCAGGGATCGAACCCAGCACCTCTAAAATGACAGCTAACAATTGTGCCAAGACGGTGGCTTGAGAGGGATGAGCAATTCCTTTGGACCCTGAGGGTTTAACATTTGAGCCTGTAAGTGAGATTTTCAACAGTTTCAAATATGCGCAAAGCAAAGACTCTGACCAGTCTGTGCATTTGCACAGACTGTCCAAAGACTACTATGTGTTAGTAAATAGATAAGGTCTCAAAGTATCTGTAGATGATCAGGTAACTTTACATTTACAATATGTGGCTTTCTATGCTACTCAATGTTTGCACCTCACCAAATATTTCAAATTGTTGGAAATGCCACATAGACTCAATTTTCATTTATACTTACGTCCCAGAGTAATCTAATCCTATCTCTCCCAGAGCCACACATTTCTCATGTTTAAGGCACTCCCTGAGACCAGCTTCAGATATTTCTGTAAAGTCTGTAGCCATTTTAGGGTGACAACCCATTGCAAACCAAACATTGTCCTCTTTAGCTACTTCCTTCCATAGGCCACCTGCAATTATACAAATTGCTAGCCACGCCCTTGACCACTGACATGGCAGACAGTTTTGCTTTTGTTTGTTTGAATGGGGTTTTATGCTGCTTTCAACAAACTTTTAGTCATATTGCCATGGCTGGAGCACCTAACAATGGATTCCTTGTATTTCTCACACCAGGACTACCATTTCATCCTTTCCTAGCCTCCAGCTACTATCCCACATTGGTCTATGATTATCAACATATTGATGGGAGACTAACACAGCAGACCATCTCTGCTCTTAAAGAGCAAACTAGTTAGTTATTGTCATAAAGGCATTTTTTTATTTTTTTTTCATTCTAGCCCTCATGACATGTGCTTGATATGAACTATTTCTAATTTGCCTTTATATTTTACTATGATGGGTTACAAATAGAAGAAAATTCTACATAAGATTTCTGGTATAATAACCTTCAAATAGAAGGATTAGTGCAAGACTATTCTAGGTGCAAGTTAGCAATTAGATGGCTCAGCGCCAAACAGTTGTAACTGCTTGTATGTTTATAGGCAGTTACAACTGCTTTTCACTAAGCCATAGATTTACAATCGCTTTGTAGTGACTCTTGGAAAAGTTATTTATGGTGTTTGTCAACAAGAGCTGGTTTACTAGAAAGTTTAGTATAACTATAAGTTTCAATAAGTTTAAGTGAGTGATCAAAGATCAAAAGTGAGCCTTGATCCCTTAGGTATACTTATGCAATCAATGTTACAGTCAAACATGTCTTAATGGTCACCTGTGTTCAGAAAGCAACCTATCTTAACCCTTTCCTGTTTTACAAAATTTTGGACTTGTCCAAATTCAAAGGTTTTGCAGACGAAAACTTAAAGTTGATTTAATTTGAAAAATAACCATTCAGTAGGGAAGAAAATAGTGTGGAAAAAGAAGAAATTGCTTGTCAGAAGCAATTTCTTCTTTTTTCACAATGTTTTCTCGATCATAAAATCACAGGCACGTAAAAAGCAGGGATTATACAGCAAAGGGTTGAGCAAGCGGTAAAAGAGTTCCAAAATTAAGCCATTACACAGAAATTGACCTGCAATAAGCGAGCACCTGCCTTAAGCACGCATTATTTTGAATGTCCCTTGATTGCTTTCTTATTACAGGCTTGACTGTAGTAATACTTCTATTTACCTCTTGGGTTAAAGGTCACAGGGTTACAAAACACAGCCACACAGCCTTCAAACATCTCAGGAAACAGGTCTTGATTCTTCCCCATATAATCCTTCAAGTTACCACAGAAACCTTCCCTCTTGAATAGAAAGTCAAGGTGACAATGGGTGTCTATATACTTCACACCGAAACTGTTAAATCGTCTGAAGTTTGCTCGCCACTCATTAATCGGAGACTTATCACTTTCTGAATCAGACCCAGGTGGTGAGACTATTGCGCAGCCAGCCCCTCCCCATGATCTCCGCATGGTGGGTCGCTTCATCTCCGGAGTGACTGGTGAGGTTGAGAGATTCTTCAGATTAGGTGTTATAGATGTGCTTGCCTGTGTACCAGTCAAGGCCGAGTTATATTTAGGTAAGTACATACTCCAGAACTGACTCTGTGGGAATGGGGGTAAGGGAGGTAATGGGGGCACTGATGGCCCTTCTATAGCCCCACATGGTGGTTTTACACTCAATGTCAGGTCACTGCTGGCCTTTGCCTTGTCTTCAGAGTCTTTTTTCTGGTGCATGGCAATAAATTCTGCCATTGTTTTTGGATACTGGACTTGGGATTTAGTTTCTTCTTTCTCCTTAGAAACTCCTTTCTTCACAAAAGTCACTGTTGGAAAATCTTGAGAGGGCAGGTCTTTCAGCTGTCTGTGACTTAGCTTTCTTGGTGGTCTATGGAGAAAAGTCACAGGCTCTGTCTTTGGTTTCTCAATGACTTTTCTAATTGGAGGGGTGGATGTTGAATCATCATCACTTGTTGTATCATGCTTTAGCTTCTTTGGCCTATACTTCTCTTTGCCAGATTTATAAATATCCTCATGTGATCCTTGATTAAAGTCACTGCTCAGTGAATCAACGTCAAATGGTCTAATTTCTTCATCCTCTGATGAGCTGTCATCACTAACAGTATATTGGACAAGGGACTTTCTTCTTCTATTGGGTCTGTCTGGATTTTCAGTATCTTCACTTGAGTGTATTTGTTTTTGAGGTGTCTTATGTTGGTCAGTGGCACTTCTGGTATTAAAGGGGGAGCTTGCACTTCTCTGATTTGGAGGATGAAACCAAGGATTTTGGAATGGGTGTAGAGGCTGCCTTATACCTGATTCATAGCCTGTCCTCGGCTCAATCATATCATCACTGGTTAGACTGCTGGTCTCACTGAAGTTTCCTTTACCAGGATTATCAACAAATGAAGATTGGCCATGCCTGGTTGATGCAGGAGATGTTCCTCTACCCCGGTATGTGTGACTCAGCTTTGTGACATTCTTTGGTTGTTCTCCAGTATGTTTAGCATTTCCAAGTTTTCCAGCAGCCTGACTATTGGCCCCATGTTTTACACCCTTCACTTTGTCACTATAACTTGTAGTTAAAGCATGTGGTGCTATCATAGTGTCAAACTTTATACGAGTACTGGGAGATTGAGACAGTATGCTGTCTTTACAAATTTCATCAGATGAATCACTTTGAGGTTCACAACTAGACCCATGTGATTTTCTCTCTTTTTTCTTAATCTTAAAAGGTTTCACTCTACCTCTTATCATGACATTTTCTTTTCCACTTCCAGCACTTGTTTCTTGAACATCTCTAATATCTGAATCTCTATATTTAACATTTCTAGCACTAGTTGTTTCACTCTCACTTTCTTTAGATTTCACCATAACATTAGCATTATTATCCTCACCAGTCTCTGAACTCTTCATATCACCTTTTAATTGATCTGTGTACCTTTTAATTGCAGCAATTGCGTCCTTCATAACTCCAACAGATTTACCAAGCTTACTGTTTGTCTTCTCTGCATTACTAAGTGTCTTGTTTACTTGTGACAGATGGGCTTCTGACTGCACTAAAGGAGCAGTTAACTCTTGTGACCTTTCAGAGCTCTGTTGGTGTTGCTTGGATAAGAAATGTTCCCTTATCCCACTTTGTCCACTATCTGGGCTAAACACACTAGAATCATCATGAGCTTGCCTATAGTTTTTGTTGATGTCCTCTACAAGGGCTTTAAGTGAACCCTGTGGTTTTGGTTCCTGTTGTACTTTATTTCCATTTTCATCTTGTTCTTCTGTGTCTTTTGGAACAGCAGAAGCAGATTCATTGTCTGTTGGTTGAACTGTACTTTGAGCACTACCTAAAAGTAAATAAGATCAACTAACCTTTACAAGACCATAAAATTTCAAACCAGTCCAAATTTCCCTGATATTATTTATCTATGGCTAAGTGTGAAATAGTTGTAACTGCCTAGAAATATACAGGCAGCTACAACTGTTTCCTTGTGATTTAATATTCCTGTAATTTTAAATTGAAGAAAACATCGTTTGGGAAGAAACAACTTGTTAAAGGCAATTTCTCTATGATAATACTATTTTCTATAGTATAGGATGGTTCCTTTTCAAAATTCCATCCATATTTCTTTCTTGTCTTCAGTATCTTTCAATTCTGACCAGTCTAAAACAAGAAGGGCTTGTAAAGTGAAATATAGTGACTTTGCAAATGCAAATCCATGAGCAAACGAGAAGTGTTTTAAGCATACTCATGCTCCAAAAACTGCAATTTTTCTCTGAAGTTTGATAATGACCTTGAACTTGAGAGATAACCTTGACCTTGAATGATGTGTATCAATTAGAGTAACCTTCATGGCATTATGAGCATTGTCACTCAATAAGTGTTGAAGTTATAGCAAAATGTTAAGTTCGCAGTTTAAGTTTTATCAGACAGACAGACACCAGTAAAATAATATGCCCCCGTAGATCAATGAGGGGGAATAAAAAGGTACCTTCATAGAAGTAAATAAGAGGGTATTTGGCACTGGGATGTTAAAGTAAAATCAAAGCATTACACATAGCTTCTGCAGAAAGATAAGTTTTAAAGAGCACTGCCCACAGATGACTGACATTTAACTTTGGGGTGTTTGATATTGGAGATGAAAAGGGGCACAACCTTTACAAAATGTTTACACTTAAGGTGGTGAACCATAATAGTTTCGCAATGTTTTGGATGTAATTTAATTTAACAGTATTAGCCGAGGTTTCCTAATTATTTTATTAGGAAATCTTGGTCGACATTGTGAAAGATCATGAGTTATGAAATGTTGCAGAACTATAATGGGTCCACTACAATAAAACCCTCGTTAGAACAACATGGACAACAATCCAGACAGTATATAGCAAAACTCAAACTTACTTCCCCTCAAATACAGCCATGGTAATTCAACTTACCCTGATTTTGACTTGCTCTTGCATGTAACATATAGACATACTGTGATTGTGGCATGTTTCGGTTACCAACAATTTGTTCATATAGATATGGCTGTCTTTGGTTCCATTTGCCTTCCATAGGTCCTGGTTTAATCAGAGAGGCCAATGGAGATGCAGAATGATCATGTGACCCGCTATCTTTCCTTGGCAGGGATGTATCCTCTTGATCTGTAATAATTATATATATTCTCTTATAAACATTTTTTTATGTAAAGCTAATATCATTAAGCCCCCTTTTCCCATTTTTAAATCGTACTACGAAGCAGTAGATTTATATCTACCGTTTTTCAGAAATCCAGTCTGTTTGACCCAGTACATTTTTACCATTATCTTCTGAGCAATGTGTTCAAACCAAATTATGTGTTTTCAAACACCGAAGAAACGGCCTTTTCAGTCACAATCTACAAACTTTGTTTATACCTTATTTACTTTTCGACAAATAGAGAAGAGGCTAATACAAAATTTGATGTAATTTTCGCTTTTAGTAATTACCAGTTAGTATTTTCAGTGTTTATAACAAGATTTTCGGTTGAGTAAAGGAGTTGAAACGTACAATAGGTTAACTGTATAATTAATTTGTAGCACTTACAATATTACTGCTCTGAACTTTCTCCAACGGTCATTTACCAGTTGTAGGGCTGACAACCAATCAAATTCTGTTATGATTATCACTAGGTCAAAACCCACGCGTAAATTCAGACCACGTGTAAATTCAGATGGACATCGTCTGCTCGAAATGTGTCAATTAACTTGTTTGTCATTAGTCAATAGTCGTCTGCACTCAAACAGGGAGCGTGGGAAGTTTACTTTTTTTTCGCATGTGTTAACAAATAGAAATAATTTTGTAATTTTGAAATATTTGATTTCAATGAGCACTCTGATCACGCTCCAATCCTATTTTCATTAAATTCAAATTTGAGTATGAAGAAAAATTATTCAACAACAAAAAAAACGACAAAAACATACGATAAACTGATATAGGATATAGTTCCGCAACTTTATGTGAGTTTCGAGAAACCGTTATTGCCTATCATTTTCAATGTAAAATTGATCTTTGACGCCTCACTATAAATTGTACAACTGTAGCAGTAAGAGCAATCTTTTTTTTAGAACAACCCATGAATAATCATAGAGTGCTGCTAGATTTAATCGATTGGTCAGAAACCAAAGATATAAATAGCATAGTTGGCGATTTCACGTGTTTCTTGAGGGAAAATGCATTTACAGTATTTGGGAAAACCCAATGCTTGAAATACAAACATGTTGGTAATCAAAATTGTAAATAGTTTAATGAAAAATGTTTGTTGCAAAACAGGCTTTTAAACTCTATAGAGAGAGGAATAATATTAACAGACAAGCTTTTAGCTTGGCGCGTGCTCATTATAACAACGTAAAAATCTGCTAAGAAATAATTTAGACTAGCAGAGGGCTATCGAATCAGCAAACTTTCAAAATCGGACCCACGAGGTTGGATGAGCTGGCGATGTCCTCGAAAAGATGGATTGTTAAGACAAAAAACTCACAAATTTAAAGATTTTACCAACTCTTATTGTCCAAATTTGAGCCCTTTTGATTGGCGAACTATTGCACTATCCCAGCCTCTCAATGATGTACGATTTACAGTGCTGACAGCACTTTGATTTTAAATGTAAATTTTCGAAAGTGTAATGTCCAGAGGATCTGATTTGCTACTCAAATAAGAAATTTCATAAAATTCTTAGTATTAATTAGATTAGAAGAAATTTGAAATAAACTAATTTTTACATTAAGGCCCCTTTTTCCATGATGCAGTCTTGAATTGAGAAAATTCAAAACAGGTGTCTTGAAAATTTCCTAGGAAGATTAAATATGAAGGATGGTCGGACGCAGGCACAAGCGAAAATTTTTCGTGAGGATAAAAATTATCAAGCTCCCTAAGGCTTGCTTAATAACTTCTATCAGCTTGTCTCAAATAAGATCTCAAAACAGATCTTATATATCTCAAGAGCAAAGTTTTGACAAATTCAGTTGAGAATCTCAACAAACAACAATGGTGACAGGTAGATTACAACCAAGCATTATGTGATTTAGAGAGGTGATTAAAGGCATCTTTAAAAAAATCAATTCAGAGCCTTGCATTATTTGATATTCTTTTCATGATAGTTTTATACTATTGGCTTAAAGATAAGCATGTTTTTTTCCAAGTTGTTGAGCAGAGTCTTCCATGACCCCCTGTTTCTTTGAATTTGGACCCCCATTTTTTTTTTAAATGACACCAAAAATTGTCAAAGAAACATTCTAGTAAAGAGGGAGTCATAATGTGGCAATGACCCCCAGTTTTGAACATAGAGGGAAAACCTTGGTTGAGTATCATTAGCAACTTCATATGACTTCTCCACAGGAGCAGGTATTTGGACTTCACATATGTAAGATTTATATGAATTGTGTTTTTGATGTTCAAAGGTCCTTAGTCCTCATTTAAAAGAGGAGAGACATTACACAATATCAACTCTAAGTTGACTGTAATCATGGACTCTTATAATTTTGCACATGATTCTGAAGTGATACCCAAAATAAATAAATACTGAAGATCTTATTAACACTGTGATGCAACTTCAAGAGATTTGATGTGTTTTGCCACCAACATTATTTGCTAAGAATTTGAAATTAGAGGTTATCTTTCAAATAAATGCCATGCTCAGTGCATAAGTAGGTGAAAAGTCTATTGTTTTACTCATAAAATGTTTACTCATCTGAACATCAAATAAATTGCAATTTCAATTTTTTTACATAAAATTTGATTCATTTTTTTAAGTTCTATACATTCCATTGATAAATCTAAATAGGATATGCTCATTTTTATGCCAATGATAATCTTATCTCTTTTATACAATGGTAAATGAATACCAGTTATAAATATGAGGAATATTCAAAGTTTTTTCATGACATCAACAGTGTTGACAATTTGATGGTCCAGCCAAAAAATGTTGTAACTTCCTATAGATCAGTGCTCTCAATAAGCGGACGTCGACGTAATATACGTCCAGAATTTCAGAAAAAACGTCCGGAAAATCAGACCCGGACGTAAAAAAACGTCCGAGATTCAAGGAAAACGTCCTGTAATTTGACCCCGGACGTTTTACGAATTAAGCGTATAAAGTCTACAAAGTAAGTCTACGCGTGCAAAAAATCGATAATCAACGCGAGCATACACATTGCAGCTGACCAAAACAAGTCATGTGTAACGTGAGGTGTAATTGACTGTCGCTTTAACAACTAGATCTAGTCTTTGATTACGCAATCTTGTCGGGTTAGCGACGCGCCATTACCGCTTCTGTCATTACCTGTCTTTGTCGGATGCAGATTGCGAGTCCGTTGCAAGGCCTTTTGAAACAAACAAATTTCAAATCAGGGGAATATTCGTAAGATCAAACGTAATTCATACAGCACTGACCGATAAAATTTCGAAATATCACTTTCAAAAAGTCTAACAATAGATCTACGGATAAATTATCCGAAGTGAAAAAAGACGCTACCGGAAATCATTCCCGAAAAGGTCAATCGACTGTCCTCGTTTATATACGGCATCTTCGGGTAACACGGGAAAATCCCAATGACGTAATTTAAGTTGTCTGCAACAATATGTCTGACGAGAGATTTGAAATGACAAAGTTTTCTTATTTTCCTGTATTCAGATAATTCTGCGTAAGTTTAAATAAGTTTACATAAAACTGCCAGTTGCACACTACTTAGAACGTTCGTACCCTTGGAACGACAGGGCGAGAAAAATAAAGTTGCATTAGATCTAATGTCCGTAAAATCACCGGATATCAAAACGTCGTAACTAAAAGTTGAGTAAGCCGAATTTCCTAGGGCCACCGCGCAAGATACATCTAAAGACCGATTCTAAATAGAAACTCCACAGACCTAATGTTAGTTTCCATAATTCAATAATCTAATGAAAATAATAAAAGGTGATATAGTGCAACCAAAGCTCGTAACTACAGCTTCAAGTGAAAGCTAGAAGTCTTAATGCTTGAAAGTCATTTATTATTAAAAAGAAGTAACCAGAATGATGGACTTTGGGATAAAAATTAGACTAATTTTAACAAGAAAACAAGCATTTACAAAGTGTGAAGGAAATGGAAGAAGGGGGGGGAGGCGGGGGGGGGGGGTGTAAAATTCCTTTCTTCGTAAAAAAAATTCCTGAAATTCCAACATGGAATTACAAAAATTCCTGATTTCAGATCTTATTGAGAGCACTGATAGATTATATAGGCAGCAATAAATATATTGCCAGTTACAAATGTTTTGGGCCAAGAAAACAAATTGTGGACACAGCTGTGGCAATGAATTAGGATTCCAATGAAAACACACACTAAGAAAAGTACATTGAATGCTCATGACATTTCTTAGACATTATGTTATTTTCAGATATAAACACCTATAAATAATCAAGTTCACTGTTGTTGATAACGTGTAACATAGAAGAACTATAACTGGGGCTTTGCTACAGAGGTTAAATTGAAGTAAATGAGTTACCTCCCATGATGCTGAAAATTCTTCTGCAATTTAACACTTTCAACAAAGTTCTTGAATGAACAGAGAAAAGCTTTCAAGTCATGCTTTCGACAGACTGAGGCCAGGTGGACATAAATGACCCAATCTTATATTCAAGGAGAGGGACTGTCAGTTTTAGCTTAGGAGCAAAACTGCCTAAGCTCAATATTCAAAATCAAAGGTAAAGTCAATTTCTCCAAAAATTCAGTGGCCAATCCTAAAATCTAGGGGCCAGGGGTGACTTGGTCCTTGCTAGTCTTTTTTCTCTTATCTTATAAATACAGGACAAATGTCAAGTTAAGGGGGATAAAGCCTTGCTTTATTTCTCAATGCAGCGGTGTGGAAATACGAGTTTTCTCCACTTGTCCCTGGACAAGTAAAAATGGATTTTCTACTCATCCAGGATCAAAATGAGCTTGTCCGCTAAAGAGTAAATAGAAAAATTTGAAAAAAAACAGTGCCTTTTGATGAAAAAAATGCTGGAATCCAGCATTTTTTTCATTAAAAACAATGTTTTCCACCCTATGATATCAACATTAGGATGATTTCTCTCTTAATTCTTTTAAGCAACATCCCAAGATTTGCCCTGGTATTTACTTGTCCTTGGACAAGTGGCTTAGAAAAATTTACTTGTCCTCAATTACATAAGCCCGAGTCGGACAAGTCGGGCATGGGAATTCCACACCCCTGCTCAGTGAATCCATAAGATGTGTGCATTTGAATCATTGGTTGTGTACTCATTTGAATCATCCCACAGGGATTTTTTAGATGAGTACACACATCAAAGGGTTGATTGCAGCAATTTAATCTTTTTTTATTTGAAGTCCATAACAGACTACAGCATATTTATAACACTACATACAGAGACAAAAACTAATTACCTAGAACAGATTCATAAGAGTGGTAACCCAAGTCTGACTGTAAATCTCCCATAGAGTGTATCCCATGTATTGTAGGTGGACTGCATCTGCAAGATCTCCAGGTCACAAACAACACATCTCTGGCACTGCAGTTACAGGCTGGCACCCCACTGTCATGTACACCTGTATTCACATCATTGTTCATAGCTCTAATCTCATCTTCTTCATTCATGTCACCTCCATTGTTGGCTTTTCTTGTATTAGTAACATTTTCTTTTCTGTTTTTCGTAGTCATATTTGTTTTGATGTTAGTCGATTGTTTTCTGGCATCAGGATCTGGCATGTGACTATTGACCCAGACGTTTGTTCTTTCTGCAACAACATCTGCTGGAAGGGAATTATCCATTACTTGTAGCTTTTCTGCATTGTGACTGTCTATTGACTCTACAATATCTCCAAACTGATTGTTATGTGCAGCATTGTTCTGGCCAGTGTTAGGTTGTTGATCCCATTCAGCCTGTTGGTCTGTCACTAGATGACAGTTTTGTCCTCTTTGCCAATTCATTGTATGTCTATATGATTCCATGTACATATAATAATACCAGTTCCAATATGAAGCATTTTGCTGTGTATTCCACCAGTTAGTGTAATCATCATAATAATGAATATCTTCCTGATTGTATGTTTGATTATCTGATAGTTTTCTTATATTTGTTACTCCAACAGTACCATGTACACTTTCCAAAGACCCCTCTTGGCTTTTGGTAACAACTGGACAATCAAATTCACTTAAGTTAACTAGGTAATCACTGCTAGTGCTTTTAATATCTTGGATATCATCTAATTCTAAAGGTAGTTCAAAGACATAACCTTCACTTGACACAGCACCTAGACCATTCACTACCACACCATCCTTGTTTGCTATTTCATGATTGCCTACACCAACATTGTCTATTATATTCTTTGACTCATTCTTTATTATTTTTAACTTGGCATTAATCTCTTCACACACTTGATGTACGTCCTCAACTACAGTCTCTAAGTTTTCTTTATCACTTTGTGATTGAATATCATGTACTTCTACTAGCTCTTCAAATGCTTCAAGTTCCTCAGAAGGGGGAGGAGGAGGTAGATAAGGTTCAGTAAACATCTCATTACTTTTCTCCGTCTCTGCATCATTAATCCCAGTACATTTATTTTCATCATTTATGTTGTCCTGTTCTAAACATCCAGATGAAATGTCTACACAACCAGAGCCAGATTGCTTTGAATCAATATTGTTATTTTGATCAGATATTTTACACTTCATTTTATTCTGATTCATGTCCCTACCTGGATCCTGAGCTTTAATATCAGGAGTGTTTTTATCTTTCATATCCTGATGCGTGCTTGTTTTTTCTCCTTGTATTTCAGCAGGTTCTAGAGCCTCATCACGTATTTCCATAGACCAATCCTCAGAGCTGGGCACCATCCACTCATTTATCTCTTTATTATCATATTCTGTCCCATTTTGATTTGTGTGACTTCCTACCTTATTTGAAGGATGTCTTGTTCTGGTTTCTCTGTCCTTGTTATGTGAAAAATGGCTACTTTGGATTGAACATTGTTGGTCCCATGACTCAAATCTTGATGCAATGTGAGGTGGAGATCCCACAAAACCACCACTTGTTTTTTGTGGAACATCAGAAGTCCTTCTATTCCCATAAAACTTGTCATTTTGATGTGGTAAGTCTCTGTTCATTTCATTGTGTGCCCTTTTCTTAAATCTAGGAGGGATTTCTGGTCTTAAATTTGGGCTAGCTCTTGAAAATCTATCAGGATAATTCTTTTTACAACTCATATCTATCTCCGAATCTGGAGAAGTCTTGTTTCTTGACTGTAATGTTACAACACTAGAAATTGTTTTTTCATTGTTGTATGGCATATCATTTATAACATAAGTAGCACCATATTTTTCAAACTGATTATTCACTTGTATCACTTTTTTTGTTCCATTATCGTCCTTATTTTGTAAATTATTAACCTTACAGACACTCTTAAAATCCTTTGAACTTGAAACACTCCCTGTTTTAGGCATATGTGATTGTAGTCTTTCAAAGTCTTGATTAGAATCTGTTGTATGAGCATCCCCTTTATCATTTGGTTCTGCAATACAGAAACTTATAACAGCAGAGTCAGTTTCAGATATGCATGCTGTAGATAATTCCTTTGAATATTTATTTTTGTCCTCTGCTGTAACAACACCTTGTCCAAGTTCAACATTATCATTTTCCTCAGGGCATTCAACATTTTGATTCTTATAGTCTTTATTTTCCACACCATTGTAATTGTGATTTACATTTTGAATACTATTGTTTGCATTTTTGTTGGTTACTGCTTTTTCTCCTCCAACCATCAAATATTTGTCTGGTTCACTATCTACAGACAATTTTGTATTATTAGTTTCTGTCTTTTTTAACTGCCTCTTAGGTGTACTCTGTAGAGGGCCAAAATCTGGAGCTTCAGCAATTAATGGATCTTCAGTATCTGTCAGCCAATCCTCATTAAAATGATTTATAGTAGTCTGTGGAGAAGATTGCTCATTCCTGATTCTGTTGAGTTCTTTATTCTGTCTAGCCCAATTTATCTCATTTTCATACCTACGGCCTCTTCCACGTACAGTGGTTCTAAATGATGAAGCCCTGTGACTAATTCCACTTATTTTGACACTTTGCTTTTCCTTTAGCTCTAGTGAGAGTAAACAAGGATGTTTACCTTTATTTGATACTTTAACTTGAACATCTGAAGATTTCTTTACTGGGGTTTTGATATCTTCATTCTCATTCTTACTACATCCAATTACTTTATTTGAATCAGCTCTGTTTTCCTTCGTAGGTTTTCCAAAGCCACCCAAGTAATCAGGTTTACCATTGTTCTCTGTAGCTGTGTGTATTTCTTTATGTCGAAGGTCTTTCACTGACTGCTGAAATATCCGGGAGACACCTCTTGGGTAATGTCGACTTTGAGTGGATGTTCTTCCTGCCATGCTTTTGAGTTAAATCCCATAAACCTGTTGATAACACAGAGAATAATTGTTTAAACCAGTGCAAGATCCCTTAAGCCTACTGAATTTAAGTTTTGCTTCAAACAAATTACCAATTATTTGGACATTTCAAACAATAAATAATGTTTCCTAAATAATCAAGAAGAAACTGGCAATAAAGGCTACGCTCAGACTGCACACCTGTGCAGGCTGATCTTAGTCTTCTGACTACAAGAGCTTTAGATCAAGCATGCAATCAAGGTTTTAGCATGTATTTCTTTAAAGTTTTTTCAATGCCTCACATGGTTTCGGGTTTAACAGGGTCCAAAGAATTCAGAAAAAGGCACTCGTCCTGCAGGGCAAGTGACTTGAAAAAGTAACTCGTCCTGGTTTGACTGTCACTCGCCCTGCAATAGGTCAAAGGATTGTTGTAGACTATGTTTTGTATCTGGAAATGCAGACGAAACGAAAGAAGAAATTTTGCAACATTCAAAAACTTTAAATTCCGGGTAATAAGTACCGGTAATATGATCGGGACAAGAAAAAAATCACTAATTTGTAAACATATAATACCATGGATTTCGGGTAAAATTCTATGATTGTTGCTATATGCGACAAAAGAAGTAGTAGATATGAACAAAACATGGGAAAATTAATTTTTATTTCAATAGTTTCCCTGATCGCGAGATCAATTTGTATTTACGAAGTTCGGGTACCGGGTTATATCATGCGAAAACCGGAAGTTTTATTTTTAGAAATCAAAGTACATGGCTGTTTATAGTTCATGTTGTTGCGAACTTCTATCACCGCGAACTTTTTCAAAGCGTCTTTATTGTATATCTAATTTTATCCTTACATAAGACATGATGATTTAATGCCATTCATTATTTACTCGTCCGGGAGGACGACTTCCTTAGAATTTCCACTCGTCCTCCGGGACTTCTCACTCGTAAATACGAGCGGACTAGTGGATTCTTTGGACCCTGTTTAAGATTTGAAGCGTGTATTTCTTTGTGATGAAGGTCCGTCACTGCCTGCTGAAATATCCAAGAGACACCTTTAGGGTAATGTTGGTTCATGTTTATTTTCTTCCCACAATACCTTTGGAGTTAAATCTCATGAACCTGTTGATTACACAGAAGATTAATGTCCCAAGAAGCAGTGCAACATCAATCAATCTTAACTGATTGATCAGAGCTACAAGTGAAAATATAGATTTGTGTTCACAAAGTGAAAAGTTTATTCATAGGAAAAACAAAGAATATTTCTATTTCTTTGGTGTAACAAGATGCCCATGAGAACCTGAAAAGTTCTACTGATTAAGTTTTACCTTAGTTTAATCTGATATTTCACAAAGTTTGTTGCTTTAACTAGGCGAATGTCACAGGACAACTGCTGTCAATCCTGCAAAATTTTTAACATACATTAAGCCTGCTTTCAAGCCTGCAAAATTTTTAACATATTTTAACCCTCAGCATTAAACCCTTCTCATGCTGAATATAAGAGGCCCTGGAGGGCCTGTGTCACCCCACTTGCTTAAATATCTTAGGCTTTCATTAAATAAAGCTTTCTTTGAATTAATACATTAACACTCCCAAATCTCTTAAGACCTATTTTATAATGATTAACTGGTTCTGGTCCACATTTCACCAAAATACTCAATCACAGTGAGCCTGCATCCCTTCACCCATCTTATTAAAACATAAGGTTCAGAAGATGTCATTCAAAGATTTTGGGCACAAAATAGGCGCCGCCCTGCCACGTCCATATTTATGGGCCAGTCAAAATTCTTGAACAATTGAAGTGAAGAGTCACCCAAGGAACATTCTGGTAAGTTTCATTGAAATTGGCCAAGTGGTTCAGGAGAAGATGATGTTCAAAGATTTCGGCCTCAAAATAAGCCCCACCCTGCCAAGCCCATATCTATGGGCCAATCAAAATTTTGCAAACAATTTTTGAAAAGAGTCACTCAAGGAACATTCTGGAAAAGCTTCATTGAAATGGGCCCAGTGGTTCAAGAGATGTTGTTCAAAGATTTCCGGCTCAAAATAAGCCCCGCCCTGCCACCCCATATTTATGGGCGAATCAAAATTTCTTGAAAAATTTAAGTAAAGGGTGACCCAAGGAACAACCATGCCAAGTTTCATTAAAATTTTCCCAACAGTTTGGGAGGAGAACATTTTCAAAGATTTCAAAGTGAAACAAGAGCACCGCAAGCAGGTGCAAATGCTCAACTGTTTATTTTTTGTTTGTTTGTTTGAATTGGTTTTAACGCTGCTTTCAACAATTTCGCAGTTATATTGCGGCAGCGGGAGCACTCGACTGTTTATTATTTCAAAGGCAAATGCAAATATATGAACTTGGTACCTACAGAAATATCTTGTCGCAAGCAATGATCATGTGAAATATGAAGGATCTATGACTTACCATTCAAAAGTTATGACCAAGATTAATTTTTTAACGAAATTTGACCTTGAAAAATGACCTTGGTTAGGCATAAGACTTCCATTCTGGAAGTCATGGGTACAATCCCTGGTGGCGGCAAATATCCTTTCTGACTTTTGTCTCTCACCAATGGGTTGATTTAATAGTAAACCTATGTGAGATAGCAGTCGGAGGCTAGGAAAGGATGTAATGGTAGTACAGGTGAAAGAAATACCAGGAATTCATTGTGAGTTGCTCCAGCCACCGCGATATAACTGCAAAATTGTTGAAAGCGGCGTTTAACAAATTCATACAAACAAACAAACAAACAAAACTAAGTAATCAAAAGTTATGACCAAAGTAAATTTTTTTTAACGAATTTGACCTTGAAAAATGACCCTGACCTTGACTGATGACCTTGAACTTGGTACCTACCTAAATGTCTTGTCCCAAGCAATGATCATGGGAAATATGAAGGATCTATGACTTACCATTCAAAAAGTTTTGACCAAGATTGATTTTTCAAATAATTTGACCTTAAAAAATGACCTTGACTGATGACCTTGATTCCTTCAGAAAGGTTTTGTCCCAAGCAATGATCATGTGAAATATGAAGGCTCTATGAATGACCATTCAAAAGTTATGACCAAGGTAAAAAAAATTAAACAAATTTGACCTGAAAACCTTGACCTTGACTGATGACCTTGAACTTGGTACCTACAGAAAGGTCTTGTCCCAAGCAATGATCATGTGAAATATGAAGGCTCTATCACTTACTATTCAAAAGTAATGACAAAGGTTTATTATTTTTAGAAATTTGACATTGAAAAATGACCTTAACCTTGACTGATGACCTTGAACTTGGTACCTACAGAAAGGTCTTGTCCCTAGCAAGCAATGGTCTTGAGAAATATGAAAGCTCTTTGACTTACCATTCAAAAGTTATAACCAAGGTTTTAATCGTTTAAAGGAATAAGCCATTGAAAAATGACCCTGACCTTGACTGATGACCTTGAACTTGGTACCTACAGAAATATCTTGTCCCAAGCAATAACCATGTGAAATATGAAGGCTTTTTGACTAACCATTCAAAATTTATGACCAAAGTTAAATTTTTTAAACAAATTTGACCTTGAACAAGAGCTGTCACTGTAAGATGACAATGCCCCCGACACCGCTTTGATTTTAAATTATGGCCAATCTATGTTGAAGGTCAAGGTCATCCAGGGGTCAAGGTCACCAAAGTATGTGCCTACAGAAAGGTAATGTACCAAGGAATGTTGTGGTAAAGTATGATGCGAATATGTTAAGTAATAAGGAAGTTATGGCCAATGTTAAAGTTTTTGGACGGAATGACGGACGGACGGACGGACAGACGGACGGACAAGTCAAATTTATGATGCCTCCCTATCGGGGGCATAATAAAAATGGTCTTGACCTTGACTGATGACCTTGAACTTGGTACCTACAGAAATGTCTTGTCCAAAGCAAGGATCATGTGAAATATGAAGGCTCTATGACTGACCATTTAAAGTTATGACCAAAGTAAAAAAAAATAATGAATTTGACCATGAAAAATGGGCTTGACCTTGACTGATGACCTTGAACTTGGTACTTACAGAAATGTCTTGTCCCAAGAAATGATCATGTGAAATATGAAGGATCTATGACTTACCATTCAAAAGTTATGACCAAGGTTAAATTTTGTCATGCCAACACCAGCAACAATGCCAACAACAATTGACAAACACGCCAAGGTGAACATAATACCTCAGGCTTTCTTCGAAAACAGCCAAGCTAAAAATGCCCAGCCCTGCCAGGCCCATATTTTGGGTACAATTAAAATTTTTTGAACAATTCAAGAAGAGGGTCACCCAAGGTTTCTACCAAGTTTTTTTAAAATCTGCCCATTGGTTTGGGAGATGTTTACAGAAAAGGTTTAAGCACGGACGGACGCACACATGCATGGACACTACACCATGATAATAGCTTGCTGGCCTTCAGCCAGTGGAGCTAATAATTATCAGTGAAATTGCACCTAAATTAAAGTGCTGAAAGCACTGGTTTCTTAATTCTGAGTCAGTTTCATTGTGAAAATATACTCTCAAGCAATAAAAACACACCATCAGAATTTGTTCTCGTGTATTTATTTAATGTACCAAAACTTCAGGCATGAATATAACCGATCTATATAAATTTGTAATGGACCATTTACTTCACAAAAATGTAAGAGTATGCTCAGAAACGGTCAATGGTTTTGGAACCTATGACTTGGAAAAAAAATAAACAAGAGCATCGCAAGCAGATGCCAACGCTTGGCTGTTTATTATTTCTTAGGCAAATGCAAATGTATGTGTTTACAATGTTTGGTCCCGATTTTTTTATCTTTAAAGGTAGAAACAGGGAAAATGACTAACAATTTTAACCTAGGGGCCCAGGCTTCAAAAATTCAATATCTAACATTGGAAGCATAGGGATTTTCCCAAAAAATCTAGGGGCCCAGCCCAAAATCAAGGAGCCATGGGCGACTGGGCCCCTGCTAGTCTTTTTCCCTGTAGAAAGGTCTGTGTTATTGGCTTTCTTGATTCGGATAGCCAATTGATAAGCTCATTGCTCAGGAACCAATTCACTAAATAAATATCAATGTAGTCTATTTTACAAAACAACCAAAAGTGTAGTAAACCTTATTTGACTATGTATATTACATCCTTTCCTAGCCTCCAGCTGCTATCCCACATAAGTCTATGATTATCAACCCATTGGTGAGAGACATATAGTCAGAAAGAATGAGTGCCGCCGTCTGGGATAGATATGGCAAAAGATAGTTTTAATTTTACAAAATTTGACATTGAAAATTGACCTTGACCTAGAAATATGACATTAAGGATGGTGCCTTGCAAAAGATCTTATCCCAAGAAATCATCATGTGAAAAATGAAAACTTACCAATCAAAAGTTATGGCCAATGATTAAGTTTTATGTTGAACAAAAGTAACCTTGAAAAAATGACATTGGCCTTAGATGTACCGTATCTTGTGTGGTGGACCTAGGAAATGCTGCTAACTCATATTTTGGTTATGATGTTTGGTATCCCGCGATATAACGAAATTATTCCATCTTTCTTTTTCCTTGCCCTGTCATTCCAAGAGTGAGCAACGATCTAGGTAGTGTGCAAATAAATGTAACTTATTTATAGATTTAAACTTACACAGAATTATCAAATAACAGAAGACAAACAAGAGGACCAAGATGGTCCTAGATCGCTCACCTGAGTCTCTTTAACCCCTGGGACATCATTTCAATTGGATAGGCAGATGTCAAAAGAAGATAATTGCCTAAAATCAATACCATGGAATGTTTTCAGCGAACAGCAAGACTTTGCTTTTTGATTCTATGTAAAAAGGGTTGTGCCCAGGTAGAGCCCAAATATGATCATAGGGTGTTGATATGAACAAACTTGGTAGAGGTCCACAAGATGATGCTACATACCAAAAATGAAAGCTGTCTGCCTTCTGGTTTCATAGAAGAAGATTTTTGAAGATTTTCATTTTTTACCCTTCGTGCTAATTAGAGATAAAGGGATGCACCCGTGCAAAGCCCAAATATGACCCAAGGGTCTTGATATGAACAAACTTGGTAGGGGCCCACTAGATGATGCTACATACCAAAAGTGAAATCAGTGTGCCCTGCATCTCTTTACCCATTCTGGAAAAGTTTCATTGAAATGGGCCTAGTGGTTCAAGAGATGTCATTCAAAGTTTTCCGGCTTAATAATCCCCGCCCTGCCACGCCTTTATTTATGGGCCAATCAAAATTTCTTGAAAAATTTAAGTAAAGGGTTACCCAAGGATCAACCATGCCAAGTTTCATTGAAATAATCCAAACAGTTTTGGAGGAGAACATTTTAAAGATTTCAAATGCAAACAGGAGTGTTGCAAGCTGGTGAAAACACTCTACTGTTTATTATTTTTAAGGCAAATGCAAATATATGAACTTGGTACCTACAGAAAGGTATTTTCCCCAGCAATTATCAGGTGAAATATGAAAGCTCTATCACTTACCATTCAAAAGTTATGACCAAGGTTAAATTTTTTTTAACAAATTTGACCTTGAAAAATGACCTTGACCTTGACTGATGACCTTACACTTGGTACCAACAAAAAGGTCTTGTCCCAAGCAATGATCATGTGAAAAGTGAAGGCTCTATGAATTACCATTCAAAAGATATGACCAAGATTATGTTTGTAACGAAATTTGACCTTGAAAAATGACCTTGACCTTAACTTATGACTTTGAGCTTGGTACCTACAGAAAGGTCTTGTCCCAAGGGATGATAATGTGAAATATGAAAGCTCTATCACTTACCATTCAAAAGATATGACCAAGGTTAATTTTTTAAACAAATTTGACCTTATAATTTGGCCTTGACCTTGACTGATGACCTTGAACTTGATACCTACAGAAAGGTCTTGTCCCAAGCAATGATCATGCAAAATATGAAGGCTCTATGACTTACCATTCAAAAGTTATTTCAAAGGTTAATTTTTTTAGCGAAATTTGACCTTGAAAAATGACCTTGACCTTGACTGATGACCTTGAACTTAGTACCTACAATAAGGTCTTGTCCAAAGCAATGATCATGTCAAACATGAAGGCTCTTCCACTTATTCAAATATTATAACCAAGGTTAAATTTTTTAAAGAAATTTGACCTTGAACTAGAAAGCCATGAATGGCTTGAGTCGCTCCACAGGCTTGAAATTCTTTTAAAAGCAAATAAATGTTTTGACTAGATTTTTAGATATTTTGGGTTCTACTGATGTTGAAAATGATTTTCAAAGTTTCAATTATAACAAATAGAGAAATGACCTCTGCTATTAAAAGACATATTTTCCATCAAATCAAAATTATTTTTGGCTGCATGATAATGGGTCACCCGAAGATCATACCAAAAATGTTTGATTGATATCCATCATTTACATTCTGAGAAAATGATTTTCATAGATTCCACTATTTAACATGTTCAGAAATGACCTCCGCCCATAAAATACATATTTTTCATCCAATCAAAATAATTTTTGGTACACTGATAAAGGGTCACTCAAGGATCATTCCAGTAAAATTTGGTTAATATCCAAACATCAAATCTTGAGAAAATGATTTTCAAGTTTTCAACTATATAACATATAGAGAAATGACCTCTGCCCATTTAATGCATATTTTTCATCCGATCACATTGATTTTTTGTAGACTGATAAAGGTTCACTCAAGGACCATTCCAGTGAAATTTGGTTGATATCCATCAGTTACATTCTGAGAAAATGATTTTCATAGTTTCCACTTTATAACATAATAGAGAATTGACCTGCGCCCATAAAATGCATATTTTCCATCCGATCACAATGATTTTTTATAGACTGATAAAGGATCACCCAAGGATCATTCATGTAAAATTTAATTGGTATCCATTGATTAGAATCTGAGAAAAATCACTTTTTACCATATTTGGAAATTAGCCACGCCCATTAAATCCATGTTTTTCATTGGATCAAAATTTCTTGAACAACTTTGAAAGAGGGTCATCCAAGGATCATTCCTGTGAAGTTTGGTTAAAATTCATCTGGTAGTTTCTGAGGAGAAGATTTTTAAAGAAAAGTTTACAACCGCACGCACGCACAGACGGACTGACGGACGCACGACGGACACAATGCCATGACAATAGCCCCAGTGGCTTTCAGCCAGTGGAGCTAAAAATGACCTTAACCTTGACTGATGACCTTGAACTTGGTACCTACAGAGAGGTCTTGTCCCAAGCAATTATGTGAAATATGAAGGCTCTATGACTTACCATTCAAAAGTTATGACCAAGGTTAAATTTTGTCACACCAACACCATCAACAATGCCAACGACAATTGACAAACACGCCAAGGTGAACATAATACCTCAGGTTTTCTTCGAAAACAGCCAAGCTAAAAGTGCCCAGCCCTGCCAGGCCCATATTTTTGGTTCAATCAATTTTTTTAACAATTCAAGAAGAGGCTCACCCAGGGATCATTTCTACCAAGTTTAGTTAAAATCTGCCCATTGGTTTGGGAGGAGAGGATGTTTACAGAAAAGGTTATGCACGGATGGACACACACATGCACACCTGGTTGCATGGACACTATAGCCCGTTTGACTTCTATATGGACCAACATTTCGCAAAAAATCTCAGAATTGAATGAATGAAACATATCTTTATCTTGTCATATCATATTTTCCATCTAATACCATGAAGAATCTTGTTTTTCAGAATTTTTGAATGTAAAATAATGATTTTGTCCGTCCGTCTACATGTTAACTTCCAGCCTTTCATACCTTCTTGTGTCTGTAATAAACGGAACAGCGACTTGCCCAACCAAAATTAGTTCTTATTTGCATAGGGGCCGAGTCAAAAGTGTATGATTATAAGCGAGTCGTTTTGGTATAAAATCAAGTATTTTTATAGAATTAATTTGGTCTAAGATTTTTTATTCCTTGGAATATCAAATCTGAGTATATTTTCTCTTTGTTTAAAAACCGTTTGGCCAGATAATTTATAATTGTTGTTATCTATTTTGAGACGAACCCTATATTCACATATTTAGACAAATCAAAAAGCATTATTTAACAATGTCCTTGTGAAGTACACGAGGAAAACTAGATAAGCAGGCGAGTAATAACTGTACAAATCACGAAATATTCAAGTTTAAGATGACATGCCCGTCGATATGCTAATTATCACGTCCAAATAAGGTAGAACTGGCATTTCTTCTGTCAAATGTTTAGTATAAAACCACGTGTTTTTACTATTGTTTACATCTTGTTACAACTAAACAGCCTTCTTCACCCCTCGTGTTTTAGAGCCGAAAATGTGAAAATATTAACATTAACTTGATAGACAAAATCATTATTTTGAAATCATTTTATTTTCAAAAAATATTTTTTGGAATGGTATTAAGCTGAAATTAAGATCTTACAAATTACTAATTCAAACTCGATTTTATGCAATTGATGAAAAGGTCGGTCCATATAGAAGTCAAACGGACTATACACCATGATAATAGCTTGCTGGCCTTCAGCCAGTGGAGCTTATAATCATCAGTGAAATTGCACTAAAATCGAAGTGCTGAAAGCACTGGTTTCTTAATTCTGAATCAGTTTTATTGTGAAAATATACTCACTACCATTAACAAGAGGGCCATAGTGGCCCTTAATTGCTCACCTGAATGAACTGTCTAATTTTTTTCAATATTCTTCTGCCTCTGTACAACTTGATAATACCTTTTTTACAATGTTAAAGTTGACTTACAATTGACTTACAAGGATTTTCCATTATTTGACTCTGACGTGACCTGGTTTTTGACCCCAGTTGACCCAATCTCATACTCATCAAAAATTGCATCAATTCAATCATTCTGATCAAATTTCAGGTTGATTGGGCAAAAAATGTGGCCTCTAGAGTACATAGAAGGTTTTTCTAAGATTTGACCCTGTGACCTAGTTTTTGACCCCAGGTGACCCAATTTCAAACTCATCTGAGATTTCATCAAGACATTCATTCTGACCAAATTTCAGGTTGATTGGGCAAAAAATGTGGCCTATAGAGTGCATACAAGGTTTTTCCATTATTTGACCCTGTGACCTAGTTTTTGACCCCAGTTGACCCAATTTCCAACTCATTCATGATTTTACCAAGACCATCATTCTGACCAAAATTAAGGTTGATTAGGCAAAAAATGTGGCCTCTAGAGTCGCATACAAGATTTTTCTCTGATTTGACCCTATGACCTAGTTTTTGACCCCAATTTACCCAATTTCGAACTCGTCCGAGATTTCATCAAGACATTCATTCTGAACAAATTTCAGAATTATTGGGCAAAAAATGTGGCCTCTAGAGTGCATACAAAGTTTTTCTAAGATTTGACCCTGTGACCTTGTTTTTGACCCTAGTTGACCTAATTTCGAACTCGTCCCATATTTCATCAAGACAATCATTCTGACCAAAATTCAGGTTGATAGGGAAAAAAATGTGGCTTCTAGAGTGCATACAAGGTTTTTCTATGATTGACCCAATGGCCTAGTTTTTGACCCCAGTTGACCCAATTTTGAACTCATCCCAGATTTTATCAAGACAATCATTGTGACCAAAATTTGGGTTGATTGGGCAAAAAATGTGGCCTCTAGAGTGCATACAAGGTTTTTCTATAATTTGACTCTATGACCTAGTTTTTGACCCCAGTTGACCCAATTTCAAACTCGTCCGAGATTTGATCAAGACATTCATTCTGACCAAATTTTAAGTCAATTGGGCAAAAAATGTTGCCTCGAGAGTGCATACAAGGTTTTTATAAGATTTGACCCTGTGACCTAGTTTTTGACCCCAGTTGACCCAATTTAGTACTCGTCCGAGATTTGATCAAGATTATCATTCTGACCACATTTCAGGTTGATTGGGCCAATATTGTGGCCTTTAGAGTGCATACAAGTTTTTTCTATGATATGACCATGTGACCTAGTTTTTGACCCCAGTTGACCCAATTTCGCACATGTCCCATATTACATCAAGACAATCATTCTGACCAAAATTCTGGTTGATTGGGCAAAAAATGTGGCCTCTAGAGTACATAGAAGGTTTTTCTAAGATTTGACCCTGTGACCTAGTTTTTGACCCCAGGTGACCCAATTTCAAACTCATCGGAGATTTGATCAAGACAATCATTCTGACCAAATTTCAGAATTATTGGGCAAAAAATGTGGCCTATAGAGTGCATACAAGGTTTTTTCCATTATTTGACCCTGTGACCTAGTTTTTGACCCCAGTTGACCCAATTTCCAACTCGTTCATGATTTTACCAAAACCATCATTCTGACCAAAATTAAGGTTGATTAGGCAAAAAATGTGGCCTCTAGAGTCGCATACAAGATTTTTCTATGATTTGACCCTATGACCTAGTTTTTGACCCCAGTTTACCCAATTTCGAACTCGTCCGAGATTTCATCAAGACATTCATTCTGACCAAATTTCAGAATTATTGGGCAAAAAATGTGGCCTCTAGAGTGCATACAAGGTTTTTCTAAGATTTGACCCTGTGACCTAGTTTTTGACCCTAGTTGACCTAATTTCGAACTTGTCCCATATTTCATCAAGACAATCATTCTGACCAAAATTCAGGTTGATAGGGAAAACAAGAGCTGTCACTGTAAGATGACAATGCCCCCGACACCGCTTTGATTTAGAAGTTATGGCCAATGTTAAAGTTTTTGGACGGAATGACGGACGGACGGACAGACGGACAGACGGACGGACAAGTCAAATTTATGATGCCTCCCTATCGGGGGCATAAAAATGTGGCTTCTAGAGTGCATACAAGGTTTTTCTATGATTGACCCAATGGCCTAGATTTTGACCCCAGTTGACCCAATTTTGAACTCATCCCAGATTTTATCAAGACAATCATTGTGACCAAAATTTGGGTTGATTGGGAAAAAAATGTGGCCTCTAGAGTGCATACAAGGTTTTTCTATAATTTGACCCTGTGACCTAGTTTTTGACCCCAGTTGACCCAATTTCAAACTCGTCCGAGATTTGATCAAGACATTCATTCTGACCAAATTTTAAGTCGATCGGCAAAAAATGTTGCCTCGAGAGTGCATACAAGGTTTTTATAAGATTTGACCCTGTGACCTAGTTTTTGACCCAAGTTGACCCAATTTAGTACTCGTCTGAGATTTGATCAAGATTATCATTCTGACCACATTTCAGGTTGATTGGGCCAAAATTGTGGCCTTTAGAGTGCATACAAGTTTTTTCTATGATATGACCATGTGACCTAGTTTTTGACCCCAGTTGACCCAATTTCGCACATGTCCCATATTACATCAAGACAATCATTCTGACCAAAATTCTGGTTGATTGGGCAAAAAATGTGGCCTCTAGAGTGCATACAAGGTTTTTCTAAGATTTGACCCTGTGACCTAGTTTTTGACCCCAGGTGACCCAATTTCAAACTTGTCCGAGATTTGATCAAGACAGTCATTCAGAGCAAATTTCAGAATCATTGGACAAAATATGTGGCCTCTAGAGTGCATACAAGGTTTTTCCATTATTTGACCCTGTGACCTAATTTTTTACCCCAGTTGACCCAATTTCAAACTCATTCATGAATTTACCAAGACCATTATTCTGACCAAAATTAAGGTTGATTTGGCAAAAAATGTGCCCTCTAGAGTCGCATACAAGGTTTTTCTATGATTTGACCCCATGACCTAGTTTTTGACCCCAGTTGACCCAATTTCAAACTCATCCGAGATTTCATCAAGACATTCATTCTGACCAAATTTCAGGTTGATTGGGCAAAAAATGTGGCCTATAGAGTGCATACAAGGTTTTTCTAAGATTTGACCCTGTGACCTAGTTTTTGACCCCAGTTGACCAAATTTCAAACTCGTCCGAGATTTCATCAAGACATTCATTCTGACCAAATTTCAGGTTGATTGGGCAAAAAATGTGGCCTCTAGAGTCGCATACAAGGTTTTTCTATGATTTGACCCTGTGACCTAGTTTTTGACCCCAGTTGACCCAATTTTGAACTCGTCAGAGATTTCATCAAGACAATCATTCTGACTAAAATTCAGGTTGATTGGGCAAAAAATGTGGCGTCTAAAGTGCATACAAGGTTTTTCTATGATTTGACCCTGTGACCTAGTTTTTGACCCCAGTTGACCCAATTTTGTACTTGTCCAAGATTTTATCAAGATAATCATTCAGACCAAATTTTAAGTCGATCGGGCAAAAAATGTGGCCTCTAGAGTGCATACAAGGCAAATGTTGATGACGGACGACGCACGATGGACATCCACCTAACCACAATAGCTCACCTTGAGCACTTCGTGCTCAGGTGAGCTAAAAAAACACCACCAGAATTTGTTCTTGTATATTTATTTAATGTACCAAAACTTCAAGCATGAATATTACCAATCTAAATAAACTTGTAATGGACCATTTACTACAGGATAATGTAAGAGTAATCTCAGAAACGGTCAATGGTTTTTGAACCTATGACTGTGGAAAAAATAAACAAGAGCATCACAAGCTGATGCCAACGCTCGTCTGTTTATTACTTCTTAGGCAAATGCAAATGTATGTGTTTACAATGTTTGGTCTTCCCATCTTTAAAGGTAGAAAGGTCTGTGTTATTGGCTTTCTTAATTCGGATAGCCAATCAATAAGCTCATTGCTCAGGAACCAATTCACTAAATAAATATTAATGCAGCCTATTTTACAAAACAACCAAAAGTGCAGCAAAACTTATTTGACTATGTATATTACATCCTTTCCTAGCATCCAGCTGCTATCCCACATAGGTCTATGATTATCAACTCATTGGTGAGAGACATATAGTCAGAAAGAATGAGTGCCGCCGTCAGGGATAGAACCTGGGACCTTGAAATATCAAGGTTCTATGACTTACCAATCTAAAGTTATGGCAAAAGATAGTTTAAATTTTACAAAATTTGACATTGAAAATTGACCTTGACCTAGAAATATGACCTTAAGGATGGTGCCTTGCAAAAGGTCTTGTCCCAATAACATCATGTGAAATATGAAGACTTACCAATCAAAAGTTGTGGCCATTAAGTTTTTTATGTTGAACAAAAGTGACCTTGAAAAAATGACCTTGGCCTTGACCGACAGCTTTGACTTTTACATTCTCCTAAAGGTCTTGTCACAAGCAATACACATTCATAATATCAAGGCTATATCATTTACCAATCCAAAGATATGGCCCAGTGCTCTTAATAAGGGCAAAAATCAGGAATTTTTGGAATTCCATGTTGGAATTTCAGGAATTTTTTAATGAACTATGGAACACACACACACACACCTCCCTTTCCTGCACACTATGTAAAAGCTCCTTTCCTTGTTAAAAATAAGTTATTTTTGCTCCCAAAGTCCATCATTCTGGGTTGTTCTTTAAGAATAAACGACTTCCAAGCGTTAAAACTTCTAGCTTTAACTATAAGCTGTAGGTATACCTTGGTTTATTTGACCCGAATTTGACCTCTGAGGAAAAAAATGCTTAAATAACAATTACTGGCATATTTTATCAATTTACAAAATATAAATTACATTCAGTACCATTTGTGTTTTATTCCTATGAAAGCACAAGAAAGTCAAGTAGGAATAGTCAGATTTTATTCATCCAAATAACGGGGTTCAGATTCGAGTCAATAGAAATGGCTTTACAGGCTTTGGTTGCACAATCACTTTCTTTAAATAAATTATGGAAACTAATATATGAGAAACTGAGAATTCGCTCCTTAGATGTACCATACTATCTTGTGTGGTGGACCTTGGAAATGCTGCTAACTCATATTTTGGTTATGATATTTTGGTATCCCACATTATAACGAAAATTATTCCATCTTTCTTTTTCCTTGCCCTGTCATTCCAAAAGTGAGGAACGATCTAGGTAGTGTGAAAATAAATGTAACTTTTCAATAAAGGACGGGTCTCCATAAGGGCCTTTTCGTGGCTAGAATAGATTTCTTTTAAACTTTTGCCATACATACTATGGTATAATCTGCGTGTACTGACAAAATATTGGCATCTCAAACTTCTTGGTTCTATCTGTGCATTGTGTTAAAAGTGGGTGGGGTAATTTACTACGAACTTGAGTTTCATTTTTAAACTTTTTTATCACCCAAATCATTTACTTTTGAGATTGAGGCTACCACACAATACAACAATGAACTTTACCTTTGTTGATATACGGAATTTATTTTGACATATATTTTTCATTTCGATTATCTCCCCTTTTTTGTCTTAAGGGAATTTCTTTGTTTTATTTCCTACCGACTTTGCGGGTTTGCACAACACGTTTACAAATAGCCTTGAATATCAAATTTCTTTTATTGATTGCAAGGAAAATACAAAACAATTACCCCAAGTTTTTTGCGTGAAAATCAATTCATTAATTTTGGAGTTATCTGCCCCTGAATATGAGAAACAAGCAAAATTTATTTTTTAACTGGCATTATCAAGCCAAAGTAAGATGGATTTCAATGATATTTGGTATACTTGTTCCAACACATGAACTCATTTGTGATTTAAACTAATATTTGTAAAAGGTCAACTTTCAAGGTTACACACCAAGGTCAAAGGTCAAAATTAGCTCAAATTCAGCTTGTCAAGTGCATAACTAATTTATTTACCATCATATTTTAAAGATATTTAGCACAGTTGTTACCCTTGATAAGATATTACTTATTTTGAAATGAACCTTTTGATAAGTTCGAGTTCAAGGTCAAATTTCAAGGTCAAATGTCAATATAAGAGTAGTACATGCTAATAGCTATATATCTACCTTATGTTTTTGTAAATCCTAAAATGATTTGACAAAAGTGCCTTCTTACATAAGCAAAAATTTAATACAATAAAAAAATATATTATCTGTCTAGGCTCAAGGTCACACATAAAGGCCAAAGGTCAAAATAAGCAGAAATTCACCTTTACAAGTGCATTTTCCATTAATTCATTGACAGACTGTAACAATATTTGGCACAGCTATTACCAATCACATGCACAAAAATTTCTTTGCAATACATTTAGTGATATGTTGAAGTTCAGGGTCACATATGTAGGTCAAATGTCAAGATAAGCACCAATTTGGCTTGAAAAGTGCATTACTCATTCATTTATTGATATATTTCAACACTTTTTGACACAGCTGATACCCACCACAACTTCAAGTTATCACTAAATTCATTGTAAAATATTTTTTTGCTTGAGGTGGGTATCCACTGTCAAATATTGTGATTGTATGTCAATAAATGAATGATTAATGCACTTGTGAAGCCAGATTTGTGCTTATTTTGAAATTTGACCTTCCAAATATGTTTTAGTTTATCAAGGTTAACAAATGTGCTAAATATCTTTAAAATCTGAGGATAAATAAATTTGTTATGCACCTGACAAGCTGAATTTGAGCTGATTTTGACCTTTGACCTTGATGCATGACCTTGAAAGTTGACCTTTTACAAATATCAGTATAAATCACAAATGAGTTCATGTGTTGGAACAAATATGCCAAATATCATTGAAATCTATCTTACTTTGGCTTGATAATGCCAGTTTAAAGCTATATTTTGCTCATATCTCATATTCAGGGGCAGATAACTCCAAAATTAAGAAATTGAATTCCACTTGGGGCAATTGTTTTGTATTTTCTTTGCAAACAATAAAAGAAATTTGATATTCAAGCCTATTTGTAAACGTGTTGTGCAAACCCGCAAAGTCAGTAGGAAATAAAACAAAGAAATTCCCTTAAGACAAAAAAGGGGAGATAATCGCAATGAAAAATATGATATGTCAAAATATATTCCGTATATCAATTAAGGAATAGTTCATTGTTGTATTGTGTGGCAGCCTCAAACTCAAAAGTAAATAATTTGGGTGATATAAAAGTTTTAAAATGAAACTCAAGTTCGTAGTAAATTACCCCACCCACTTTTAACACAGCGCACAGCTAGAACCAATAAGTTTGAGATGCCAATATTTTGTCAGGAGACGCAAGTTATATCAAAGTATGTATGGCAAAAGTTTGAAAGAAATCTATTCTAGCCACGAAAAGGCCATTATGGAGACCCGTCCTGTAAACTTACGCAGAATTATCAAATAACAGAAGACAAAAAAACTTCAAAAACTTCATTTCAAACGTCATTTCAAATTTTTGTCAGACATGTTGTTGCAGACATCTTGCAAATGACAGACACCATTAGGATTTCCCATGTTTTTGAGGATGCTGTCTTAAAACGAGGGCAGTTGATTGACCTTTGAAAATGTTTTCTGGAAGCGTCTTTTTTCACTTGGGATAAATAACCTGTAGATCTATTCTAGACTCTTACAAAGCGATATTTCGAAATTTTATCGGTCAGATCTGTATGAATTTAGTTTGATCTTAGGAATATTCCCTTTATCTTAATTTCATTTGTTTTATTCTAGGGCATATCAAAGGACCCTTGCAATCTGTATCCCACAAAGAAAGGTAATGACAGAAGCTAAGACAACAAGATAGCGTAATCAAAGACTGGTTGTTATAGCAACTGTTGATTACCCCGTGTGTTACACATGACTTGTTTGTCAACTAAAATGTGTATACTCGCGTTGATTATCGATTTTTATGAACATGTGGACTTACTTTAAATCCTTTATTAGGTAAATTAAATGTGTTAAATGTCCAGGGTCAATTTACAGGATGTTTTCCTTGAATCTCGGATGATTTTTTAAGTCCAGGTCTGACTTTCCCAACGTTATTTCTTAAAATCTGGACGTATATTACATCCGCTTATTAAGAGCACTGATGGCCAATGTTGAAGTTTTAATTTTTCATAAAGGGCTTGGTTCACTAACTGCCAAAATTCGCCCAACTTTGAAAACGACCCATCTTTTTATGATAACTAGTTTAACATCTGTTTTATCCATAAAAGGTTTTGGTTTTAGGAATGGCGTCAAAATTAAAGCTAAAAAATAGCTTTTTTAAAGCCCAGTGTGATGCTTTAAATTGGCGTGTTTTTCGACGTCGTCTAAAAGACGTTACGTTATCGCGATACCCGCATTTCACTTAACACTAGTAAACGCTTCCCGTGTTATGCAAAACTTCATACAGACACTATTTTATACCATTTTCTTTTCTTAATTCTGATGACTTAAGTAATTTAGGTTGACTTTGGTACCTAATACTCTCAAACTGCTACCCAGAACGAAATTATTGATTGAAAGATGTGGGCTCCCATACATTTTTCTTTTAACCATTAGCGCTATGAAATTATGACAATATACAGTAGCAATATATTGACAAAAGATTCCGATTCTTTTATTGCAAATCATCGTTCTAAATATTGGCTACCTCTGTTCATTTTTGAAGCTTTCAAGGTGCAAATTACACCAGTAGCAAGAGCAGAGAAAAAAAGATTTAATAGACCGCAAGTTGCGGACAAGTTAAAGATTCAAAAATACAAAACCGACTAACCGATTACCTTTTCACGAATGAAATTTTAAAATTCTGTTTTAAATCCTCAACATATATGACACAAATTCACCTACTAACCGGGGAACTTTGTGTCGCTATGAAATTACAACACACCCAGTGTCGAGAAAGCCAGGTAATCAAGTATCGGCATCCTTTGAAGCCCCCGGTTAGAATCTTGCCCAGTGACATCTTGCGCTTTTCCTAGGAAGAGTTTCGACTTTGCTTTTATTTTTGGACCAGGATTTAATTTTAAACAGATAGATTGAAGAAATATTTCAGAAACAACGTAAAGAAAGGAGAAATTGTTCACGTTTGAGTTCAGTTACATTGTTTAACTTATTAAAAAAAAAGAAAAGAACAAGAGCTGTCACTGTAAGATGACAATGCCCCCGACACCGCTTTGATAGTAATAAGGAAGTTATGGCCAATGTTAAAGTTGTTGGACGGAATGACGGACGGACGGACGGAATGACGGACGGACGGACGGACGGACAAGTCAAATTTATTATGCCTCCCTATCGGGGGCATAAAAATACAAGATGTGTTTGTGAAACACGATTGCCCAAGTAACAGCATTTTTTTCAAAGTTTGACCTTGACAGGTGACCTTGACCTTGTCACATGACCTTGACTTTGGTACCAGCAGATGCGGATCATTGAGATCTATCATCATGCCAAATATGAGCCTTGTATGTCAAATACTTTTGGAGAAAAGGCAAAGGTTAAGTTTTCGGGTTTAGTTTTCGGACAGACGGACGGACGGACAGACGGACGGACAGACAGACGGACATAAGTAAAATAATATGCCCCCAATCTCTAGATATGGGAGCATAATAAGAATGCGATATTTCATGTTATTCGACACACCATTCAACAGACGTCATGTACTACAGGAATTATTTTATCTTGTAAAAACCTTGTGACTGTGTTACACTTTCTCATTTTGTGATTCCGAATAACAGACAATTTTGCATGCGCTTCGTTAAAGCAGTCATACGATCCTTTGAAGATGAATAAGAGGGTCCCCGGAATGATTACAGAGGATGGGGCGTTTGTAAGGGAGGGCGCGTTTTTAAGTGACAGCGGTTTTTTTTCCTTCTTTGAACGGGTCCGGTAAACGGACCCGTTCCCAATGACGAAGACTACTATTTTTTCCCCCAATGAGAGAATGAAATTCCCAATTCAAAACTAATTCTTGAAGTAAACATAAAGTTTGATTATTTCCTATTTGAAAACCTGGAAGTACTTTTAGCAATAAATATCTGTGTTGTAATTTGTCAACAAGAGGGGAATTTCCGAAGATCAGTTTATTTTAGTCACCAGTGACATGGTTCTCGATTTCATAGGCATAAACATTACAATGCAGGAAACCCAGTGTATTTTGGATAACTCAGAGGTTATCGCATTACAAAACTGCATATTTTTGTGAAGCCAAGATATTGCGATTTTTGGACCTGATTTGCAGTAGACGATCTTTTTGCATTTATTAATCAATTGATGTAAGATGAATTTTAAAGGAAATCAAAGTACTGAAAGTACTGATAAGTTGGAATGCGCTCAAGAGACGGTGACCTCAAGCCACTAACAAAGCTGACGCCTCCCGCCCTCCACATGTGATCACATATACGTCGCGTCATTTTACGGGCGTATATAAATCAATGTATTTCAACAACGAGATACGCTGAAACCCCTGCTTTGCTTTACAGGTCTGAATCTGATGAAAGAAAAATGATAACAAGGTGCCAAATTGTCACAAGATACGCCCGTCACACTGCTTAGTATAAACTGGGGGTTTGAATAGAACAGAGGTTATTTTGAATGAATATTTTTTGCACCCATGTAGTTTCATTATCCTAGCTATTATACTTTTACAGATATACTCCGGACAAGATTCAAGTCTGAAAAACGACAAAGGGCAATAACTCAAAAAATAGGCCAGGTAGAGTTATGGTTCTTGTGCACTGCACTCCCCCTTGATGACATCAATACACCCATGAAGTTTCATGATCCTAGCTATTATACTTTTACAGATATACTCCGGACAAGATTCAAGTCTGAAAAAAAACAAAGTGCAATAACTCAAAAAATAGGCCTGGTAGACTTATGGTTATTGTACACTGCACTACCCCTTGGTTAGATCTATACACCCATGCAGTTTCATGATCCTAGCTATAATACTTGTAGAGATATACTCCGGACAAGATTCAAGTCTGAAAAACAACAAAGGGCAATAACTCAAAAAATAGGCCAGGTAGAGTTATGGTTCTTGTGCACTGCACCTCCCCTTGGTGAGATCTATACACCCATGAAGTTTCATGGTTCTAGCTATAATACTTTTACAGATATACTCCGGACAAGATTCAATTCTGAAAAACAACAAAGGGCAATAACTCAAAAAATAGGCCAGGTAGAGTTATGGTTCTTGTGCACTGCACTCCCCCTTGGTGAGATCTATACACCCATGAAGTTTCATGATCCTAGCTTTTATACTTTAAGAGATAAACTCCGGACAATATTCTAGTATGAAAAACAACAAAGGGCAATAACTCAAAAAAATAGGCCAGGTAGAGTTATGGTTCTTATGCACTGCACTCCCCCTTGGTGAGATCTATACACCCATGAAGTTTCATGATCCTAGCTATTATACTTTAAGAGATATACTCCGGACAAGATTCTAGTATGAAAAACAACAAAGGGCAATAACTCAAAAAATAGGCCATGTAGAGTTATGGTTCTTGTGCACTGCACTCCCCCTTGGTGAGGTCTATACACCCATGAAGTTTCATGATCCTAGCTATAATACTTTAAGAGATATACTCCGGACAAGATTCAAGTCTGAAAAACAACAAAGGGCAATAACTCAAAAAAAAAACCAGGTAGAGTTATGGTTCTTGTGCACTGCACTCCGCAATGATGAGAAGAATATAATTGCCAAGTTTGAAGTCAATCGGACTTCAAGTGACAGAGTTATGCTCTGGACAAAGAAGTGGACGCCGCCGGACGCCCGGACACCCGGACGCCCGGACGCCCGGACAACCGGACGCCGGACGCCACGGGTGATCCCATAATACGTCCCGTCTTCGACGGGCGTATAAAAAGGAAGAAAATCATACGATCCATACATTCGACTAATGGACGCACAGGCAGACACTAATACACTCAAACTAGTTTCTATGTTATTTTTCAAATGGCTTCTGCTGAATATGAGTCATGAATTACATTTTTAATTAGAATTGTCGCAAAGTGGACCTTAAAAGCGCTTTGTTCCTGATTAAAAGCTATTTTCGCAGGGTATTCTTTTACTTCATGAGTTGGAATCTCAAGAAAATTTTTGGAAGAAGTTAAAATGTGACTTCGACCCCCGTGACTCCAAAATTGGGCCTTTTTTGGGTCATTGACAACATTTGTGTCAAGTTTTATGATTTGGGTCAATTTGTTGTTCAGTTAGAGTGGAAACTGTTAACAGTTTAAGCTTACTTATGGCCTTGACATGTATGACCTCGAAACAATAGGGCATTTCTTTGGGTCATGGGCAACATTTGTGTAAAGTTTCGTTATTGCAGGTCAATTGCTCCTCCGTTTAGCTAGCGGAAAGCAAATGGTCAATGGACAGACAGACATGATGAAATCAATATTATGCTCTTCTACTTCTGAGTTAGGGGTATGATGGTGCTCTTAAATGTCTTCAAGAATGTGAAGAAAACAAGTTGAATTAGCAGGTTTGTTTCAAATTATTTTGGCGATGGGATACAATTTGGCAAAGATATTCATAATTCCATTAAAGATGTGATGGCCAGGCTTTTATTGAATGAAAATTGGGTTTTGACAATGAAGCATACATGTAGATAACTGCAATATGACGGAAAACAAACTACATATGTTGCAATGGGAAATCATATCAATTAAAAAGGCAGATGTCACAAAGAAGATAATTTCTACATAAAACCAAGTTTCACAAAGTTTGGGCCATATTTGTGGCCATTAGAGTTATTTCAAGAAAATTATCATTAAGACTCCTTTTCATGTGATATGGCATGAATCCTTCCCATTTCCAACAGAGTTCATTCTTGTGACCTGGCAAACATTTTGACCAAGTTTCATGAACATTGGACCATATTTGTGGCATCTGGAGCTCTTACAAGAAAATTGTCATGAAGGCCCCTTTTCCCGTGATATGGCACGGATCCTTCCCATTTTCAAAAGATTTCATCCTCATGACCTAACAAATTTTCTGACAAAGTTTCATGATGATTGGACCATATTTGTGGCCACTAGAGTGTAAAAAAGAAAATTGTCATTAAGGCCCCTTCTCCTATGACAAGGCACGAATCCTTCCCATTTTCCATAGGATTTATCCCTGTGACCAAGCAAACATTCTGACTAGGTTTCATGAAGATTGGACCATATTTGTGGCCACTAGAATGTAAAAAGAAAATTGTCATTAAGGCCCCTTTTCCCATGAGATGGCACGGATCCTTCCCATTTTCAATAGAGTTCATTTTCATGACCTAACAAACATTCTGACCAAGTTTCATGACGATTGGACCATATTTGTGGCTTCTAGAGTGTAAACGAGAAAATAATGTCACTAAGGCCCCTTTTCCTATGATATGGCACGGATCCTTTCCATTTTATCAATTTTTACAAGGGACCACCCAGGAATATTTCTGCCACGTTTGGTTGATTTTGACTCAAAAGTTTAGATGGAGATGTCGTTTAAAGAAATTGTTGACGCCGTGACGGACAGACGGACGCCGGACATTGATAGATTACAATAACTTCCTTGAGCACTTCGTGCGCAGGAGAGCCAAAATCCGTAACCGAAACGAAATATTTATATTACACAAGAATGCAACATCAAAGTTTGAGGTATACACGAGACGTGTAAATTGCCGGAATAGTTGAGAACATCAGTCGTCTGGTATTGGGGTAAATTTTTCTTCATATACATAGGAACATTCCATTCGTTTGTAAACTTAACCTTTTGTAATTCATGAGTAAAGATTTCATTCGTAAAACTTTGAGTCAGAAAAAATCGTAGTAGGTCATCAGGTACATGGGAAAAGGATTTTATGGTGCATAGAGAAGTAATAAAAGAGAATATTTACTAATACAGATAAATAATCTATAGATGTTGCGCGTTTCTAATGATGGTTTACGGAACAATATTTGAACCATTTTGTTGAAGCGTGTAATAAGGTCGTTCAGAAAGAGAAACTAGAACTCTAAAGGAAGCTATAGCATAATTCTACAAAAAATAGGTTGCGACATTACCAAATAAGTAGATCATGTGATTGGCTTGTGCTATCGCCACAATTCAGAGAAAACAGATCGCGGCATTACCAAATAAGCAGATCACGTGATTGGCTAGTGCTATTGTCAATAGCAGACATTAATGGACTTGACTTATCACATGATTTCCAAATATGGTAATGCAAACATGTGATACTAGTAAATTCGTACGCAAATTTTGATAACTATCGTTTAAAACATAAATTAGCGTCTTATTAATATACATGAAAAGATATTTGTGTAAATGTAAATTATTATTTCTTTTTGATGTAGTTAACCGTATGTCTATGTCAAGTTGAGATATACAAAATAGGCCGAAATGTATTCACATCCTGTTCACGTGATATGTGTTATCAAAAAACCCGAAATGGAATTATCTTGTGTTCAGTTTGCGGTTTTGTTAAATCTAAGTTGGAATTGCTCCGCATTCCAACTTAAAAACTTGCTAGAATGAAGGACTTTTGGTCATGGTTGAAGCAAATTATTTTCCTGTTATATAACCCAAATATAATTGTTATCTTTGTTTAATTTTTGTAAACAAAGTTGACTGTTATTCACATTCTCGGCACTTCTCAGAACCAACCTGAATTGTCTTTCAAACATTCTACAGCAGGTAGAACATCTGAGTATATGATCTATTTTGAAAATATGTTTAAAAAGTTTTTATGATTTCAGTAGAAATATTCATTTATAGCTGTTTTAAAAACATTAGGATTGAATATGTATTTGTTTTCTGTTGATTCGTACCCAAGAATGTTCAACCCACGAATTTATTATAGAACTTGATTTATCTATATTTTAGGTTTAACCATGATATTTTTTTAACAAAAAACTCAGTGACATTTCTAGATTTGATATAAAACATTTATTCCAGAGCAATCAGACTAATTCTTTGTCATTGTTTTTGTTCAGATTCCTTGTTTAAGGACTATGGTTTGCTTTTCAGTTAAGATATGACTATACAGGCATAGGAACTTTTATTATACATATTGTAATGAATACTAATGATATAAATAAAAGTAATGTTTTTAAAACAAGTGTCACAATGAAAATTCCCAATTTTTGAGAAAACAACGCATTTTTCCCCAATTGGTCCGGTCTTGGACCCTTTCCCAAAGCTAGGAGAAAAAACGCTGAATGAAGTATGGTCATATATTTACCCAGTTTTTTAAAAACTGTTTTCATATTCATGCTAATAATTAATCCGAAAATAATAATTAGCAGGCAATAGCAGGTATGCATTCATTTTTAAGATATTAAGTAGATATCAAGCTATAATTGTATCATTTCAGTCAGGACTTTATTTCAGATAAAAAAATTCATTAATTTTTAAACATGTATACTTCATATAAAGAATGATATATTCATAAAAGTTTACTTCTCATAAAGAAAGTGATTCAGTAAGACAAGATAAAACTGAGTTCCACCTATGACTCAAACCAAACTGTGAGCAATAATCAAGTAACATTAGAGTAACGATTGCCGGCCGTAATACGTGAAGCGAAGGATAAGTGCAAGATTTAATGAGCGGTTTTTCGTGTAAAATTAAACGTTTAATACGCTAGTCTCTTTGGAAAAATCGTGTACATGTCCAAATCACAATTTTAAAACCATTCTTTTTGTAAATTTCTATTGATCACAGACATTTAGTAGCTCTTCTAACGACAGTACCATGACCATGGTTAATAACGAATGTTTCCTCAATGTCGAAGAACGCGGAGAAGAATGGCATGGTGTGATTGCGGCATAATCTGCGACATTTTATTTGTATTATAGGCTATTGAATTTATTTTGGAATATATCGTGACGGACGAGTTCTTTTGTTAGATTTGCCCGATTCCGACAAAAAATATTTCCATTTAAATTCGTTTACCTTTTTTTACAACACCTATTCTTCAAGAGCATTTTTTTTTTTCAATTTTTACCTCTTTTTAATACAAGCTATGGCATCACAAACATTTTTTCCGTTATATTTCTAAATAGTCTTAGTCCAATATTAAAATATGCAATATCAAATACTTTCATACATTTGCATACTTTCCTCCTTTTCAAATACATAGAAACAATATCGTGTTTAAATGAATGAACTATACATGTATAAGTATGAGTATCAATGATTGATAAAGGGACAATATTGCCTATACTAGTGTATAAAAAAAATGTATCCTTCAAAATCAATAAAATATGTCCATCTATTTCTACGCATCAATTCTTGCAGATTCAGATTCATTAGAAGTATTATCATAATTTTCATTCAGCCTAAATTCTTAGAAAACAAACTTAACATTTTGGTGAAGAAAACACCACGGGGATTGAAATGAGCCCGCAAACTGGTCAAAATTGGCAAAATGTTCATTTTGGATCTGCCGCCTAACTTAACGGCGATTCTTTTACTTGTCAAGTAGATCTATGTTTGCACAGGTTTGTTGCGAACAGTAGCCTACATTGATACAATGTAACTTCTAACCATTCTGAAAACTGAAAGTAAAACATTTAATTTGTTTGTTTGAGTATGGTCTAATGCCGCTTTCAGCAATCTTTCAGTCATATCACAGGGTCTGGAGCACCTAAATCGCTCACCTGATATTTCAAGTAAATTATCATTAAGACTCCATTTCCTATGATATGGCATGAACCTTCCCATTTTCAAAAGAGTTCATTCTTGTGACCTGGCAAATATTTTGACCAAGTTTCATGAAGATTGGATTATATTTGTGGCGTTTGGAGCTCTTACAAGAAAATTGTCATTAAGGCCCCTTTTCCAGTGATATGGCACAGAAACTTCCTATTTTCAAATGAGTTCATCCTCATGACCTAACAAACATTCTGACAAAGTTTCATGATGATTGGACCATATTTGTGGCTTCTAGAGAGTAAACAAAAAAATTGTCATTAAGGCCCCTGTTTCCGTGATATGGCACAGATCCTTCCCATTTTCAAAAGACTTCATTCTCATGACCTAACAAACATTCTGACCAAGTTGCATGAAGATTGGACCATATTTGTGGCTTCTAGAGTGTTAACAAGAAATTTGTCATTAAGGCCCCTTTTCCCGTGATATGGCACGGATCCTTTCCATTTGAGCAATTTTCATAAGGGACCACCAAAGGAATATTTCTGCCAAGTTTGGTTGATTTTGACCCATAAGTTTAGGAGGAGATGTCGTTTAAAGAAATGGTTGACAAAATTGTCATTTAGGCCCCTTTTGACGTAATATGGCACAGACCCTTCCCATTTTCATTAGACTATATCCTCATGACCTAACAAACATTCTGACTTTCATGAAGATTGGACCATATTTGTGGCTTCTAGAGTGTAAACAAGAAATTTGTCATTAAGGCCCCTTTTCCCGTGATATGGCACGGATCCTTTCCATTTGAGTAATTTTCATAAGGGATTACCCAAGGAATATTTCTGCCAAGTTTGGTTGATCTTTGAACCATAAGTTAAGGAGGAGATGTTGTTTAAAGAAATTGTTGACAAAATTGTCATTTAGGCCCCTTTTTCCGTGATATGGCACAGACCCTTCCCATTTTCATTAGACTATATCCTCATGACCTAACAAACATTCTGACCAAGTTTCATGAAGATTGGACCATATTTGTGGCTTCTAGAGTGTAAACAAGAAATTTGTCATTAAGGCCCCTGTGATATAGCACTGATCCTTTCCATTTGAGTAATTTTCATAAGGGACTACCCAAGGAATATTTCTGCCAAGTTTGGTTGATCTTTGACCCATAAGTTTAGGAGGAGATGTTGTTTAAAGAAAAAGTTGACACTATGACGGACAGTTGGACTGATGGACAGATGGACGCCGGACAACGATAGATCACAATAGCTCCCTTGAGAACTTCGTGCTCAGGTGAGCTAAAAATGGATTCCTGGTATTTCTTACACCAGTACTACCATTACATCCTTTCTTAGCTTCCAGCTGCCATCCCACATTGGTTGGCGATTATCAACCCATTGGTGAAAGACAAATAACAATTGATTTGAAATCAAATGTTTTTATCGTAACGATAAATGCCACATTGTTTGTATTTTGGTCACTCTAATTTCTTAAAGAGTCCCTCCCCCCCCCCCCAGTTTACTTGTGTGGTGTTAATATAATGTTTAGATATGTAAATGTGCAATTTATGTGTGTAAGACTGATTACACTAGCGTGGTGAAAGACATTGAGTTTTGAGTTCGAAAAAAATAGTACATTTTTTTTTCTCTTAGATGCCAAAATAAAATACAAAACAATAACCACGTCCTAGATGCCAAAATAAAATACAAAACAATAAACATGTGTTAAATTGAAAAAAATAATAGTGTCGAGTGGGATTCGAACCCTGTTCTCCTGCGTGGAAGGCAACGATCCTTACCACAAGACCAATTCGCCGCTGGATGTAACAAGTATAACTTTTTATTATAGATGAAATATTTGCACTGAGCTAATATAAGAACATTCGATACCGTCTTTTTTCACATAAAATACAAAACTTAAATTCATCTCACACATTTCTTAATCCTTAAACTTGAAATCATTTTAAGATGTAATTTTATGAACTCTTTCCAAAATTTTGCAGAGAAAGCCTGGATTTAACTGGGCTTTTGGTCGATGCCATTTGCATACCGACCGACAACTGTCAGACCGACCTGTTAAACTGTGAACAGAACAAAGGAGAGAAAGAAAATAAAAAAAAATTACCAATTAATGTTCTTTTATTGATTTTTAATGGAAAACCGAAAACATGTAAACTTGATCTTAGTTTGTGGCTGGAAAATTCCTGTTGTTTTTCACGTCAATGATTGCGTCGGCTGAATTGTTTACATTTGCAACAAGCCCGTTCGTACGCTAAATTTGACATGAAAGCCCGCGAGGGTCAAGTGAATGAAGCTGTTGTTCAAATTTCACTTGCATGTAGAATCAACATTCGACGAGCGGTGAATGGGCGTTCACACGTCTGTGTTTATATCATAATCTTAACAGGCTGAAAATGGCGATTTTTCTCTATTTTCCGTAAACTCGACCATTTGATAAGGTCTTATTTCTAGTCTAGAAATGGTCTTATTTTTCAAAAAATGGTTATATCTCGTAGTTCAAAGTTGGTATTGACCAAAAAATATAAAAATGTACATATCTGTCTAATTTTGATATTTTCAAAATTTTTGGGTGGAATATGGGGGTTAGTGAACCAAGCTCTTTGAACTTGAAAAATGACTTCAACCATGACATATGACCTTGGGCTTGGTATCAACAGAAAAGTCTTGTCCCAAGCAATCATCATGTGAAATATGAAGGCTCTATCCCTTACTATTAACAAGAGTGCCATCGTCACAAAATACGCCGCCACTTTGCTGCTGTTTCACAAAAATAATTGTAGACACTACTTATTTTGACAGAACAAAATTGAAAATGACCAAGTTTCATTTAAATCAAGACAAAAAGTTAGGAGGAGTTGCCTTCACAAGGCTGCAATTTCAATAAACCCCAGGCACTAAGTTTTAAGGGGACATAATTCAGGGAAATAAATGAGCCATAAAATCCTTGATCCATGTACATCTACAAATTATGGTGATGACTTTGACCAAGTTTCATTTAAATAAAGACAAAAAGTAAGGAGGAGTTGAGTTCAAAAGGCTGCAATTTCAATAAGCCCTAGATACTAAGTTTTAAGGGGGCATTATTTAGGGTAAAATTAATGAACCATAAAATCCTTACTTCATGCTCATCTACCAATTTCGGTTATAACATCCACCAAGTTTCATTTAGATCCAGCCAGAAACTTAGGAAGAGTTGCATTCACAAGGCTGCAATTTCAATAAGCCCCAGAGACTAAATTTTAAGGGGGCATAACTGAGGCAATAAGCCCCAGAAACTAAGTTTTAAAGGGGCATAACTCAGACAAAAATCAACAAACCGTAAAATCCTTCCTTCATGCACATCTACCAATTGAGGTGATAACATTGACCAAGTTTCAAGAAGATCCAGCCAGAAACTTAGGAGGAGTTGCGTTGACAAGAAAAGTGGACCAAGAGACTTCTTTTTTAAGGGGCATTACTCAGGCAAAAATCAACGAACCATAAAATCCTTCCTTCATGCACATCTACCAAATGAGGTGATTACATTGACCAAGTTTCAAGAAGATCAAGCCAGAAACTTAGGAGGAGATCAAGCCAGAAACTTAGGAGGAGTTGCGTTGACAAGAAAAGTGGACCCAGAGACTAAGTTATCAAGGAGCATAACTCAGGCAAAAATCAACGAACCATAAAATCCTTCCTTCATGCACATCTACCAATTGAGGTGATAACATTGACCAAGTTTCAAGAAGATCCAGCCAGAAACTTAGGAGGAGTTGCGTTGACAAGAAAAGTGGACCCAGAGACTAAGTTATCAAGGGGCATAACTCAGGCAAAAATCAACGAACCGTAAAAACCTTCCTTCATGCACATCTACCAATTGAGGTGATAACATTGACCAAGTTTCAAGAAGATCCAGCCAGTTGTTTAGGAGGAGTTGCGTTGACAAGAAAAGTGGACCCAGAGACTAAGTTATCAAGGGGCATAACTCAGGCAAAAATCAACGAACCGTAAAATCCTTCCTTCATGCACATCTACCAATTGAGGTGATAATATTGACCAAGTTTCAAGAAGATCCAGCCAGTAGTTTAGGAGGAGTTGCGTTGACAAGAAAAGTGGACGGACGGACGTACGGACGGACGGATGGACGGACGGACAGACGGACGGATGGATGGACGGACGGACAGACAGAGAAGATGACGCCAATATACGTCCGCCTCCGGCGGCGTATAAAAAGTTATGGCCAATGCAAAAATTTTCTTTGGACAAACAGAGTAACAGACAAACAGACGGGCCTAAAACTATATGCCCCCGATCTGTAATGCCTAGAATTTCATACTTTGCATAAATGCATTGTTACCTTATTCTTAACTACAAAACCACTTGAAAGTTCTTTCAATGAAACTAAGCCTTGTGTTTTGGGTTTCTAGATTTCACTTAGAAATAAAGAAAAACTTTTAACAATCTCATCCTAAATTGCAAGGCCTACAGCTTATCTATAGTATTTGGAAGGTATTCTTTTCTACTGATTATCTAATTAAATACTTCAAGTTTCTGCTTTACTTCAAAAAAGTATTGAGGTTTCCTGTCACTGAATTTTGCATAGAAATAAAACAAGAGGGCCAGAATGGCCCTAAACCGCCTGATTTTTATTGGTCCAGTGGTTCTCACCCAAGATAATTCTTGCAAAGTTTGATTCTCATTTGCCTAGTTGTTGAAGAGGAGGTGTTATTCCAAGAACTCAAAGAGAAAATATACCCTTCCCACCCATTGGTTACTGAGGATGTTTAAAGATTTCAGGCTCAAAATACCCCCCCTCCCCATATTTATGGGCCAATCAGAATTTCACAAACAATTTTTGAAGAGGGTCACCCAAGAAACAATCTTGTAAAATTTCAATGAAATCAGCCCTGTGCTTTAGGAGGAGATGCTTACAGATTTCGGGCTGAAAATAAGGGCCTCCCTGCCACGCCCAAATTTTTCGATCAATCAAAATATGCAACCAATTTTTAAAAAGGGTCACCAAAGGAACATTTTTAAATCAGCCCAGTGGTTCAGGAGGAGATATCAGTCAAAGATTTCGAGCTCAAAATAAACTTTGAGAAGGGTCACCCAAGGAACATTTCTGCCAAGCATGGTTGAAATCGGCCCAATGGTTACTGAGAAGAAGATGTTTAAAAAATTTCAGGGTCAAAAATTGCTCCGCCCTGCCATGCTATGTCCATGCAACCACAGAAAAAGAGATTTTCACTTATTCAATCAGATAACATTTGAAATAATCATTCCCCCCCCCTCTGCTCCTCCCCTGGACATTATCTATTTAAGCTTTTTCCATAAAAGGTCTGTGATCAGATAATCTATGCCAGATATACAGGCTGAGTCTGAGACTTTTAAAGTTTTCTTTAATGAGTTGATCAATCCATGTCAAACATAAAGGCTGTAGGGATTCAAAATTCTCAACAAAGCACTCCCCCTCCCCCAAGATGCTCTGCACCTGGTGAGTCTACAATCATGATTTTAGCTAATTTTCAAGTCTGTAGGACTCCTTGCTCATTAGGCGACACCAAATAAATTTTTAGATTCTCATCCCCGCCCGCCCCTAAAAATATCGCCCGCCCCGAACTTTTTTATTTGTGACAAAAAAAAACAAACAAAAAAAATCGACGTTCGTTAAACGTATTGTGGTGTTGATTCAAGGAAAATGGCCGACTGCATCCCTTGTATTGCAACAAGTTTTATCACTTGAAATTAGAAAAAAGAAGCCGCCATAGCGGGAAAATATTTTAAAGTCGAAAGCAACAAATCCTTTTCTCTATTTTTCAGGTGATTTCGCTTGAATAGAAGAATGCTTATATTACAGATTGACGCGTCTACAAGATATCGAGAATAAGGTCGCACAGTTACACGAAAACTTGTTTTTGTATAGTAGTTAAAAATAAATGCTGTAACTAATGATTTGCTCTATGTTTTTGCCGATTTTCCATATTTTTACTCGTCTTGACTATTTCTAATTACACGAGACCATTGAAAGCATTTCCGTTTTCGAATTTCTTATCAGTTCTATCTAAAATAATAAGCTTTGTTTCGTGTAATTTCAAACCAATCAAACATTATTTTACTTTATTTCTACAACTTAGGTGTGACAAAAATCCATCCTCATCGTCATTCGTGATTTTTTTTTATACTCAAAATTACTTACTATTTCTTTGAAAATTAAATCCGGTTCTAAATATCCGAGAAATAAAGACTCGAGAAAATTTTAAAAAAAAATCTCGACTAAAACAATTTCAATATGACGACAATCTGTAATTTTCTCTCACGTTTCAAACCTTTGATCCAGAATAGTTTATTTTTCGGGGAGGGTGAACGGGTAATCAAAGACGCCAACACCAGATGTTCGACTATTTTGGGGACAGTTTCTAGACTCGGCACGCGAAGCACGCTTGAAAAACCTGATTGATGTTAAACCCTTTCCATCGTCAGGATGAATAGATGGGATTTAGATGACTCTCTTCACGGATTAAATTTTATTAAACAGGAATACTTTTCCAATTTTTTACAGCAGGTAGGACATTATTTCAAAATAAAGAGACGATATAGAATAATAATAAATTTACGCAATTTGTTATTGAGCGGGACCGAGGTAGATTTGCCGATACGGTGATTATAATTTCTGACAGAAAGCTCGGGTAGCTTTATTTATTTCTCGTCAGACTGCCTCTTCATTCCCCGGTTATCTACCAATAAACAATGGAAATGCAAAGTTAATTCTTAAAATAATGTGCGAAGTTCACTTCGATGTAAACTCATGAAAAAGAAAGTAGTTGGTCAAACAATTTACGATTCGGTGCCTTCACGTCGTTACAGTAGTTTGGATCATCTGTGATTACGAACTTTGGGTGTCTGCATAGCGCCGTTATCTGAATCATTTTGATCAGTGAAAATATAAAAATACACACTATTCGGAGATTAAATTTTATTTATTAAACACTTTGAACAAATAATTATCAAGTAAATTCAGTCTGAAAAAAAAGTACCAGTAAAACAATACGAGCGCCTCACATAATTTTCTTTTCTCAACGGCATAGAACTCAAACTCTTAATGAACCAGTAAGCTCGTCAGCTTTGTTACTTGCAAAAACGATGCCCCCCCCCACCCCCGAGATAGAAAATAAAAAATAAAAGCCGTCCACCCGCCCCTTTTTTTCTGAAAACTCGGATGAGAATCTAATAATTTATTTGGTGTGGCCTTAGAAGAAGTTTAAAGATTTCAAAAATGATCCAAAGTACTACCCCCTCCCCAAGACACTCAGCACATGGTGACCCTACAGTCATGATTTTAGCTATTTTTATTAATGTCAATATATTGATCACCCATGACAATTTTCAAGTCTGTAGGGTTCCTGATCCAGGAGAAGAATAAGTCAAAGATTTCAAAGTTGATCAAAAGTACTATCCCCTGCCCCCTAATGCTCCGCATCTGGTGGCTCTACATTCATGATTTTAGCTATTTTATTTTAGATCCATATGCTTATCATCCATGCCAATATTGAAGTCTGTAGGGCTCCTGGTTCATTAGAAGATGAAGATTAAAGTTACAAAATTTTTAAAAAAGTACTACCCCCTCCCCCCTGGTGCTCCGCACCTGGTGGCTTTACAGACATTATTTTAGCTATTATTATTAAGGTCTATGAGCTGATCCTCCATGCCAATTTTCAAGTCTGTAGGACTTGTGGTTCAGAAGAAGAAGGTTAAGGATTACAAAATTTTCACAAAAGTACTACCCTCTCCCCCCCTGGTGCTACGCACCTGGTGAATCTACAGTCATGATTTTTTGGTATTTTTATAAAGGTCCATATGCTGATCATCCATGCCAATATTCAAATCTGTAGGTCTCCTGGTTCAGAAGAAAAAAAATGTTAAAGATTACAAAATTTTCATCAAAGTACTACCCCTTCCCCCCTGGTGCTCCGCACCTGGTGGCCCTACAAATAAGATTTTAGCTATTTATATAAAGGTCTATGAGGTGATCATACATGCAAAATTTTAAGGTTGTAGGCCTTCATGATCAGAAGAAGAAGAAGGTTAAAGATTACAAAATTTACCCAAGGTACTACCCCCTCCCCCCTGATGCTCCGCACCTGGTGGCCCAACAGATATGATTTTAGCTATTTTTATTAAGGTCTTTGAGCTGATCATCCATGCCAATATTCAAATCTGTAGGTCTCCTGGTTCAGAAGAAAAAAAATGTTAAAGATTACAAAATTTTCATCAAAGTACTACCCCTTCCCCCCTGGTGCTCCGCACCTGGTGGCCCTACAAATAAGATTTTAGCTATTTATATAAAGGTCTATGAGGTGATCATACATGCAAAATTTTAAGGTTGTAGGCCTTCATGATCAGAAGAAGAAGAAGGTTAAAGATTACAAAATTTACCCAAGGTACTACCCCCTCCCCCCTGATGCTCCGCACCTGGTGGCCCAACAGATATGATTTTAGCTATTTTTATTAAGGTCTTTGAGCTTATCATCCATGCCAAATTTCAAGGCTGTAGGGCTGCTGGTTCAGAAGAAGAAGAATTTTAAAGATTTTCTTAAATTTTTAACTTTGGTTGCCATAGCAACTAGAGTTTTTTACCCATTTCAATTCTTTTAGCAATTCTTAAAGGGGACCACCTAAGGAACATTTCTGCCAAGTTTGGTTAAAATTGGCCTAGTAGTTTAGGAGGAGATGTCGTTTAAAGAAATTGTTGACGGACGACGGACGACGCACAGACGCCGGACAAAAGGTGATCACAATAGCTCACTTGAGCACGTTGTGCTCAGGTGAGCTAAAAAGGGATGCACCCGGTTGGAGCCCAAATGTGGCCCCAGGGTCTTGATATGAACAAACTTGGTAGAGGTCCAATAAATGATGCTACATACCAAATATGAAAGCTGTCTGACATCTGGTTTCAGAGAAGAAGATAAGATTTTTCTATTTTCACCCATTGTGCTCAGATGAGCTAAATGGGATGTGCCTGGTTGAAGCCTAAATATAAACCTAGGGTCTTGATATGAACAAACTTGGTAGTTCACTAGATGATGCTACATACCAAATATTAAAGTTGTCTGCCATATGGTTTCAGAGAAGAAGATTTTTTGAGATTTTCCTTTTTTTACCCTTCATGCTCGGAAGAGCTCAAAGGGATGCGCCCGGGCAAAGCCCAAATATAACCCCAGGGTCTTAATATGAACAAACATGGTAGAGGTTCACTAGATGATGATACATACCAAATATTAAAGCTGTATGCCATCTGGTTTCAGAGAAGAAGATTTTTAAAGATTTGCGCTCTTTGATTCTGTGTAAAAAGGGTTGCACCTTTGCTAAGCCCAAATATGACCCCATGGTCTTAATATGAACAAACTTGATAGAGGTCCACTAGATGATGCTACATACCAAATATGAAAGCTGTCTGCCTTCTGGTTACAGAGAAGAAGATATTACTACTTTCACCCTTTTTGTTCAGGGTATAGGGAAAGTTAAGGGTGGATTTCATTTATTTGAACAAATTTGGTAGAGCTTGACCAAAGTAACATCCCTGCAAAGTTTCATCAAGATTGGCCCACTGGTTTAGGAGGAGAAGATATTGAAAGAATATGTGGATGACGGACGACGCACGACTGACGATGGACGCCTGACATTGTACGATCACAATAGCTCACCTTGAGTTCGTGCTCAGAGGAGCTGATTGATTGATTAATTGATTGAATGGAGTTTTACGCTGCTTTCAACATTTTTTCAGTGATATCGCAGCGGCTGGAGCACCTAACAATGGTTTCCTGGTATTTCTCTAACCAGTACAACCACCACATCCTTTCCTAGCTTCCAGCTGCTATCTCACATAGGTCTACGATTATCAACCCATTGGTGAGAGACAAGCAGTCAGAAAGAATGAGTGCCGCCGTCGAGGATCGAACCCGTGACCTCTGGATTGACAGTCCCACGCGCTACCAACTGCGCTATGACGGCGGCTCTCAGGTGAGCTGAAAACCAAGTTCTGTAGAATTGCATATTATCCTCAGTCAAATACTTTAAATGATTACTTTTTTAAACAAGAGGGCTTTAATGGTTTAAACCGCTCACCTGAATTTTATTGGTAAAGTGGATCTCATCCAAGAAACTTTCTGGCAAATTTCATTCACATTTGCCTAATAGTTGAAAAGGAGATGTTATTCCAAGAACTTGTAGGGAAATCAGATCCTGCCCACCCATTCATTACTGAGGAGACTCAAAATAAGCCAACCCTGCCACGCCTATATAAATGGGCCAATCAAAATTTTGCCAACAATTTTTGAAGAAGGTCATCAAAGGAACACACTGGTAAAGTATTATTGAAATTTGCCCAGTGGTTCAGATGTCGTTCAAAGATTTCAGACTCAAAATAAGCCCTACCTTGCCACGCCCATAATTATGCCAATGAAAATTTCACAAACAATTTTTTAAAGAGGGCCAAAATGGCCCAAACCGCTCACATGAATTTTCAGTAGAAATCCAGTAGATCTCGCCAAAATAAGTATTATTCTAGTAAAATTTCATTGCAATTTGCCTAGTTGTTCAGGAGATGTAATTCAAAGAATTCAAATCAGTAGGAGGACGATGATGGTCCTTGATTGCTCACCCGAGTCTCTTTGACCCCTGGGACATCACATTAATTCAAAAAGATGTCAAAAAGTAGATAGTTTCTACATAAGATCAATACCATAGATTGTTTTCAGCCAAGGGCAAGATGGATTTGCCTTTTCGCTCTTTGATTCTATGTTAAAAGGGATGCACCCGGTTGGAGCCCAAATGTGACCCCAGGGTCTTGATATGAACAAACTTGGTAGATGCCCATTAGATTATGCAACAAACTAAATATGTAAGCTGTCTACCTTTTGGTTTCAGAGACAAAGATTTTTGATGATTTTCCTATTTTCACCCATCATGCTAACTATGAGCTACAAGGGATGCGCATGGGTGGAGCCCAAATATGACCCCAGGGTCTTGATATGAACAATCTTGGAAGGAGCCCACTAGATGATGCTACATACCAAATATGAAAGCAATCTGCCCTCTGCTTTGTGAAAGAAGATTTTTTTTAAGATTTTCGGTCTTTGATTCAATGTAAAAGGGGCTGCGCCCGGGTTGAGCCAAAATATGATCCTAGGGTCTTGATATGAACAAACTTGGTAGAGGTCTACTAGATGATGCTACAGGCTAATTTTGAGCCTGAAATCTTTGAAGGACATCTCCTCCAGGACCACTGGGCTGATTTCAATGAAACTTTGCCAGAATCTTCCTTGGGCTACCCTCTTTAAAGATTGTTCACAAAATTTTGATTGGCAAATAAATATGGGTGTGGCAGGGCGGGGCTTATTTTGTGCCGAAATCTTTGAACGACATCCCCTCCGGAACCACTGGGTTGATTTCATTGAAACTTTGCCAGAATGTTCCTTTGGTGACCCTTTTCAAAAATTGTTCGCAAAATTTTGATTGGCCAATAAATATTGGCGTGGCAGGGCATGTCTACTTTTGAGCCCGACATCTTTGAACAACATTTCCTCCGGAATCACTGGGTTGATTTCAAAGAAACTTTGCCAGAATGTTCCTTGGGTGACCCTCTTAAAAAAATGTTTGCTAAATTCTGAATAAATATGGGTGTGGCATTTTTTCACTTTGAATATTTTGAACAACATCTGTTCCTGAACCACTGGGCTGGTTTCAATGAAACTTTACCAGAATGTTCCTTGCGGGACCTTTTTCAAAAATTGTTCGCAAAATTTTGATTGGCCAATAAATATGGGCGGGGCTTTTTTTGAGCCGGAAATCTTTGAATGACATCTCCTCCGGAACCACTGGGTTGATTTCAAAGAAACTTTGCCAGAATGTTCCTTGGGTGACCCTCTTTAAAAATTGTTCAGTAAATTCTGATTGGCCCATAAATATGGGAGTGGCAGGGCGTGGCAAGGCATTGCATTTTTTCACTTTGAATTCTTTGAACGACATAAGCTCCTGAACAACTGGGCCAGTTTCAATGACACTTTACCAGAATGTTCCTTGGGTGACCCTTTTCAAATATAAATATGGGCATGGCAGGGCGGGTCTAATTTTGAGCCTGAAATCTTTGAAGGACATCTCCTTCGGAACCACTGGGCTGATTTCAATTAAACTTTACTAGAATGTTCCTTGGGTGACCCTTTTCAAAAATTAATCGCATATTTTGATTGGCTCATAATATGGGTGTGGCAGGGTGGGCTTATTTTGAGCCAGAAATCTTTGAACGACATCTCCTCCTGAATCACTGAGCTGATTTCAATGAAACTTTACCAGAATATTCCTTGGGTGACCGTTTTCAAAAATTGTATGTGAAATTTTGATTGGCCCATTAATATGGGCTTGGCAGGGCGGGGCTTATTTTGAGCCTGAAATCTTTGAATGACATCTCCTCCTGAACCACTTGGCTGATTTCAATGAAACTTTACAAGAATGTTCCTTGGGTGACCCCCTTCGAAAATTATTTCGCAAAATTTTGATTGGCTTATAAATACGGGCGTTGCAGGGCGGGGTTTATTTTGAGCCAGAAATCTTTGAACGACGCACAACAGACTCGGGGTGATCCTACTTTTTGAGATGCAAAACCTCCCTACAAAAATGTCTAAATCTCCCTATGAGTGCCCATAGAAATATCACAAGTATGTGGTTTTTAAATGGTAGTTTGCCAAGCTCATAGTAGACATTTTTAACGTTGTTGTTGTCTTTGTTTTTTACATAAAAATTCCTGGACAACTCTTCTAGTTCATCTATTAGATGGTCATATATGTAATGTGGTTGAAATTCATCCCAAAGATTCCGAACAGATTAATAAAGTAAGTTTACAGACGGACGTACACATCGCTACAACAAACAGTATCCCTTTTAGACTTTCAGTTTGGCTCTTGGTTAGAAAAATTAGAAGAGGTCGCGAAAACCAGTTTCAAAATCCTAAATTTTATTACAATAGGAATCCGACTCACCAAATTTGGACACAATTAGAAAGTTGTACCTACACGAAAGGAGCGATATGATTCTTAGAGTAATCTACGATAGTTATTTCAGTGCATCCTAATTTGGTAGATTTCGAGCACTCCTCACTTTTCCGTTGGTTCCAATGAATTCTTCGCGCGCACGTGTTGCATGAAAATAAAAAGGGCAACAACTTTTTTTTGACCGTCATGAGAAAAAATGTGCCCAATGAACTTACTGTCTCTGAATTATGGTGGCCTTTAACTGCCAACACTTTACAGAACGGGATAATTAGCAAGAGAAAAAATAATTGTTATATATTGAAAACTAATTAGGTAAATGCAAATCATGAACTCTATTTTGGCGTACGAATATGTATCATGGCTAAATAACACGCTATTTCCAGAACTTAATCTAGGCGGCCCCTGCAATGAACTTCATCTCCCATCAATAAGTATTAAGTTTTTTAAGTGTAAACTGGGAACTTGTATACTACTCAGACATTTAGTGTATTGGTTGATTGGTTAAGACATCCGCCTCAAGAGAATCCAAATTCAACCCGAGTAAGAGAAACTGTAATTTTCTTCCTCAAGTTTTCCGTTCACTGTAATTTGAAGACATACATTTTTCATGATATTGGGTTTACTTTTGATATATAATCAACAGCACCAAAGGTGGCTCTGCTGATGCAGGTCGCGGCCTTTCTGGTAACTTTGGCAACGGTGTTTTTTATATTCCATTTGGTAACAGGTTCGACTGAAACTAGACATAATTAGAAAACTTTGCTATCTGAAAATTGGGAAACATCGTTTCCTCTTGGTTTAAGACAAATAGCCTAAGTGCACTGGTTTTTTTTTTGTTGTTGTTTTTGTTTTTTTTGTTGTTGTTGTTGTTTTTTTTTAAAAAAAAAAAAAACTTTTATACAACAATATTCTTTGCATCTAAGATGCCGCGATATGAATCAACAGAAAGTAGTCTTGTAATAATTAATAAAAAATAATATTCCATTCGTGTGAACTTGTAATAGCGACGAAAAAAAGTACGAGCAAGAAAAAAAATTAAAAAAAACGAACACCTCGGAGACTTGAACTCATATATGTGTGATATAATAGAAAGCTATACACCTTTACCGACTGGGCTACTCTTTCTTACTCGCACTCGCTGGTTAAATTGCGTAGTCATGAATATGTTACCAACGGTAAATGTAAGTAGAACTCGGAGGTCTTCCGAAGATATAAGGAATATGCACAGAGTCCCAGGCAAAATTAAGATTACAGACAAACTTTTGGACTAATAAGTAAAAGCATGCATAGCATACAAAATTAAAGGATAAATAACTACTGATGTATATTATTATCAAAAAGTAAGTGAGATTGAAGTAGGTCTAATGAAATACGGTGAAAATATGTGACTAGGTCTTAGACATTGAAATTAAACGAAAGCATCTAAAAGAACATATGCCATTTTAGAGCATTAATTTAAGCAAAATTAAAAGAGAGACAAAAGGAGAGCAAAACGTTTAGGTACATGTATCTATTTATAAGTTATTCAAAACAAGTGATAATACACTGTAACTTTTTACTACTGAAATCTGAAATCATTGAATTATATTTTTCATAACATAGTTTTTTGAGGGTTTTTTTTTTGTGTGTGTGTGTGTGTGGTTTTTTTTTTTTTTTTTTTTTTTTTTTTTTTGGTTTTTTTAGATAGTTTAAACTATTTGGTTCAAATTGGTTATCTTTTTTATCACTTATGATTTCTAAAATAAATAAAATTCCACAAAGAATCCATGTTACTCAATTTTATTTCCATAGACACTCTTTTTTTTAAAAGAGTGTTAATGAAAATAATTTTTTTTATCAGTTGAAAATTAGTCCAGTTCAATTTTAATTTGTCCGATAGGAATAATAATCCGGTATTTCCATACACCGTTTCTCAGACGGAAACCGGATTCCAAGTCAGTTCCTTACGTACAGTATTTTCGACAACGTATGGATCTGGGCCCAAGGTTATAAAAGTTTTCTCAGGCTCAGGCTCAATTTTTACACAATTTTAAATTAAAAATAAATGTATGAAAATATAAGATAATATTAATAAATTGTTATCTATAACAACTTATTAATATCCTCTTTTATGTTTATACATTAAAACGAGTAATAAAACAGAGTTACGGCTTTAATCTCAAATTGAAATTTTAGAAAACTTGAATTAAGCCTGAGAAAAGTTTTATAACCTCAGGCCCTGGTTATCTTGACAAATTGATAGGATAAGATGGTCAGTTTATTTGATGGTACATGTAGATCTATACACTGCTAAAATGTATCTTGCCGGGTAAGAAATTGTTAGGCTTATTAAAAATTAAACGCGACGGTAAAACTATCGCTTAAATTTGTATGAAAATTACCATTAATACATTCTCTTGAAACGCTTTAAGACTGCTCCTTCCAAAGTCGGAGTTAGCTCAATAGTTCATATATTTCGGGAAGGTCGGAAACTCGTTGGCAATGCATAAATCTGATAGAACTTACCAAGAATTTTGTCATTAGTCGCCATATCGGTCAGAATGGTCGAGCGTAAATTTAGAATAGCTAAATCAGGGACTCTAAATATTACATATATTTAGGGTCCGTGGCTAAGTGCAGGCTCATTTATAATATAACACAACACAAGTTTAATTCAGTATTCTTTTTAATGAACAAAATACACAATACAATGAATTAATAGGCCGGATGGTTGGGGGAAAGGGTAAACAAGATTAAGATTGGTTGTATGAATGTGGTTTGGCGCCGCTTTAAATACCCATCAATGGAGTCCTGGTATTTCTAGGACCAGTAAGTACAACCGTGACCATCACATCCTTATTACCTATCCCACAGTTAGGATCAACTTCGGTTTACGGTTAATCACCCATTGGTATTCGGGTTAAGAGTGTCTAAAGCCTATATCCTTAGTGGTATTATAACCAGAATACTTATATTCGGTGAACAAATTTTTTTAAGCAAATGAGTAGATGCATGGCCCACTTTTTGAAATGAAAGATCATTTGCGTATTCATGAATAACTAATGATATCATTTCAGACAACAAAGGTCTGCATTATTTTAACTATATATTTCTACTTGACCTTGTTAGCATTTTTCAAAACAGAGCGCTCCGTCAAAAAAAAAAAAGAAATCAATGGTTGGAAGTTTGATCAGTCTAAATCAAAACTGAGGCTATGAATTGAAATTTATATAAATAAATTAACAATTAAGATTTCATAGGAGTGAAATAAAAAAAGTCATCTTCCGTGTAATTTCAATTTTAAATCATGCATATTTCAAATCCAAAATTCCAGAATGGAGACTTTCGGGAACTCCATTCCTTTGATTTTTGACGGATAAAGACTTTGTCAGTATTTTTGCAAGTTGAAAATTCGACTTAGAACTCATTTGAAAATATTATTATAAGGTATACAGGTGGAACATGAATCTGGTTTGGAGAGTCTTGCTCTTCTTATTCCGCCGAGTTATGTTTATGTGACCCGTCACGCGAAAAGGGACCATCTTGGTACTGCGAAAAGTGTCGACCCTAGTCAGACTGCGCGGACTGCGCAGACTGACTAGGGTCGAAACTTTTTGCACCGTGATTATTTTCTGAATCTAGAATGATCAATCTGCCTTCCAGCGAAATAATTTTAGAAATGCGACTTCTGGTTGACCTATGCTGCATCAAATCTCATTTTCAATAATTCATTTTACAAAATTCCCGGATTGTTCCTTTGTGCGCGACGGGTCACATATTATTCCCTTAGCAAAAGCATTCCGTGAACAAACGTTCAAATGTATAACAAGAGGCCAAAGAGGGCATGAGACCGCTCTACTGACTTTTTGAAAAGCCAATGTCTTGATAGTGCTATCAAAGTATAACTAGAAAAAGGTTTCATGAACTTATATCCATCAATGAAGGAGGAGTTGTGTTGATAAGATAATTAACTTTAAGGCCCCTTTTCCCATGACATCGCATAATTGCACCAAATGGAAAAGTTTTGGCCATGGTCTCATGAGAAATATTTTGCTAAAGTTTCATAACAATCCATGCATAAATCAAGAGGTTGTGTACACAATGAATAAAAGATATGACATTAAGCCCATTTTCACATGAAATGTATCAAGAATATAGAGAAGTATATAGAAAAGAGGAGTTACGTTAACGAGGAAGTTAACATTAAAGCCCCTTTTTCCGTGACTTCGCATATCACCTTATGGCAAAATAAATGTGGCCCTGGTGATATGATAAGAGATATTCTGTTAAGTTTTTTTCATGGAAATCTGTGTATAAATGAAGGAGTGGTGTAAAAAAATAGATATACAGGCCCCTTTTATCATGACGCAGCATGTAACTATATTGCCACAAATGCACATAGTCACTGAAAATGGAATATTCTGTAAAAGTTTCACATGAGTGTATCCATTTATGAGAAGAATTTTGTAAATAGGGAAGTTTATATTTAGGCCCCTTTTTCTATGGCGCTGTATAAAATCACCTGACTACAGTAATATGCATATAGTCACATGATGTAAAATACTTAGTGAAATTTTCATTAACTTCCATGTATAGTGCGGTTTTATTGACTTGAATCTGACCCCTGCTATTAAAATGAATAAAAATATGATTATTCCTTCTTGGCTTTGCACGTGCTTTCATAGGAATGAATAACAAACGATATTGAATGTGTTATACATTTTTTTTTATTGATAAAATATGTCGGTAATTGTTATTTAAGCATTTTTTACACAGAGGTCAAAGTCGGGTCAAATTAATCGGGCTATATAAATGAAGGAGTTGTGTTAACGAAGGATATACATAAACCCCCTTTTTATCATGACGCGGCATATAACGAAAAAGCCACAAATGCACATAGTCATTGGAAATGGAATATTCTGTGAAAATTTTACATGAATGTATCCATTAATGGAAATGAGTTTTGTTAACAAGCAAGTTTACCTTTGGGCCTCTTTTTCTATGACGCAGTATAAAATCGACAGACTACACCAATATGCCCATTGTCACATGATGTAGAATACGAAGTGATTTTTTCAATAACTTCCATGCATAAATGTAGAAGTCTTAACAATAAATTCTCAAAATTCAATTTTAAATAGAGGCCCCTTTTCTCGTGACGATCGATCGAGAAGAGATATCTTAAAAGGGAGCAATCATTGAGATGATACAATCATTCTGAGCAAATTTGAAGACATTATGATGAAAAAATAACTGTGTTCTTAAGAGCGTTAACGAGGATCTTCTAATTAAATTTTTATTCATTCATTTGGCCCCTTTTCCGTGACACTCGACAGATCAGGCCCATTCTCGAAAGGAACCATCCTTGTGATAGTACAATCATTCTGAACAAGTTTGAAGTAAATCGGGTGAAAACTTTGGACTTTAGATCGTTAACGAGGCTCCCTTTCCCACGAAGCTTTACAGATCGGACCCATTTTCGAAAGGAACCATCCTTGTTATGGTCCAATCATTCTGGACAAGTTTGGAGTAAATCGGAAAACAAGAGGTCCAAGAGGGCCTGTATCGCTCCACTGGATTAAAAATCTCAAGATTTGAAAGAGAGATATTGAAAATAGAAGGTATTTTACAGGCCTCCTAGCAGGCCTAAACGAAAATAAAGGTTTTATAAAGGCTCCAATGTATGAAAATAAAGGCCTTTTATTGTAAATTATGAAAAAAATAAAGAGTAAATAAAGGCTATTTTTGTCGAGGTTCTTATTTCTTTATTGAACCCATAGTCATACCAGTCATTTTTTTATGTTATATACTGCACGAGATAGGGTCTATTATTGGCGCAATATAGGGAACATATATAGATAAGTTACAAATGTAACTCAAGTAACATATTGTAACAACATTTCTTATAAAGAGAAGAAATTTTAAACATAATATAACATTTTTAAATAAAAGATTTTTTTCGTGCCCTAAATGTATAGATTTTCAAAACACAATTCATTTTCTGAGTACGTGTAACCTTTGTAACACGCTTGTAACATCCTTGTAACATCGTTGTAACAAACTATTACATATCAAAAACGCATTTTCATGCTCGAAATCCCCGATTTCACTGTAACATTGTAACATTGAGTTTCAAAAAGCGGTCCATTTTCCCAGTACTTGTAGCCTTTGTAACATGCTTGTAAATTCATTGTAACATCTTTGTAACAAACTATAACATTTCAAAAAATGCATTTTCATGCCCCAAATCCCAGCTTTCGCTGTAACATTGTAACATTGAGTTTCAAGAAGTGGTCCATTTTCCCACTACTTGTAACCTTGTAACACGCTTGTAACTTCATTGTAACATACTTGTAACAAACTTTAACATCTAAAAAAACGCATTTTCATGGCCCAAATCCCCGAATTCACTGTAACATTGTAACATTGAGTTTTTAAAAGTGGCTCATTTTCCCACTACTTGTAACCTATATAACAAGCTTGTAAATTCATTGTAACATCTTTTTAACAAACTATAACATTTCAAAAAATGCATTTTCATACCCAAAATCCCCCATTTCACTGTAACATTGTAACATTGAGTTTCAAAAAGAGATCCATTTTTCCACTACTTGTAACCTTTGTAGTACGTGTGTAACTTCATTGTAACATCTTTGTAACAAACTATAACATTTCAAAAAACGCATTTTCATACCCCAAATCCCCGAATTCACTGTAACATTGTAACATTGAGTTTTAAAAAGCGGCCCATTTTTCCACTACTTGTAACCTATATAACACGCGTGTAACTTCATTGTAACATCTTTGTAACAAACTATAACATTTCAAAAAATGCATTTTCATGGCCCTAATCCCCAAATTCACTGTAACATTGTAACATTGGGTTTCAAAAAGCGGCCCATTTTTCCACTACTTGTTACCTTTGTAACACGCTTATAACGACATTGTAACATCTTTGTAACAAACTATAACATTTCAAAAACGCATTTTCATGGCCCAAATCCCCGAATTCAATGTAACATTGTAACATTGGGTTTCAAAAAGCGGCCCATTTTTCCACTACTTGTAACCTATATAACACGCGTGTAACTTCATTATAACATCTTTGTAACAAACTATAACATTTCAAAAAACGCATTTTCATACCCCAAATCCCCGAATTCACTGTAACATTGTAACACTGGGTTTCAAAAAGCGGCCCATTTTCCCACTACTTGTAACCTTTATAACACGTGTGTAACTTCATTGTAACATCTTTGTAACAAACTATAACATTTCAAAAAACGCATTTTCATACCCCAAATCCCCGAATTCACTGTAACATTGTAACATTGGGTTTCAAAAAGCAGCCCATTTTTCCACTACTTGTTACCTTTGCATCACGCTTATAACGACATTGTAACATCTTTGTAACAAACTATAACATTTCAAAAACGCATTTTCATGGCCCGAATTCCCCAATTCACTGTAACATTGTAACATTGGGTTTCAAAAAGCGGCCCATTTTTCCACTACTTGTAACCTTTATAACATGTGTGTAACTTCATTGTAACATCTTTGTAACAAACTATAACATTTCAAAAACGCATTTTCATGGCCCTAATCCCCGAATTCACTGTAACATTGTAACATTGAGTTTCAAAAAGCGGCCCATTTTTCCACTAATTGTAACCTTTATAACACGCGTGTAACTTCATTGTAACATCTTTGTAACAAACTATAACATTTCAAAAACGCATTTTCATGCCCCAAATCCCCGATTTCACTGTAACATTGTAACATTTAGTTTCAAAAAGCGGCCCATTTTCCACTACTTGCAACCTATGTAACACGCGTGTAGCTTCATTGTAACATCTTTGTAACAAACTGAATATAACATTTCAAAAAACGCATTTTCATACCCCAAATCCCCGAATTCACTGTAACATTGTAACATTGAGTTTCAAAAATCGGCCCATTTTCCCACTACTTGTAACCTTTATAACACGTGTGTAACTTCATTGTAACATCTTTGTAACAAACTATAACATTTCAAAAAACGCATTTTCATGGCCCAAATCCCCGATTTCACTGTAACATTGTAACATTGAGTTTCAAAAAGCGGCCCAATTTGCACTACTTGCAACCTTTGTAACATGCGTGTAGCTTCATTGTAACATCTTTGTAACAAACTATAACATTTCAAAAAACGCATTTTCATACCCCAAATCCCCGAATTCACTGTAACATTGTAACATTGAGTTTCAAAAAGCGGCCCATTTTCCCACTACTTGTAACCTTTATAACACGTGTGTAACTTCATTGTAACATCTTAGTAACAAACTATAACATTTCAAAAAACGCATTTTCATACCCCAAATCCCCGAATTCACTGTAACATTGTAACATTGAGTTTTAAAAAGCGGCCCATTTTTCCACTACTTGTAACCTATATAACACGCGTGTAACTTCATTGTAACATCTTTGTAACAAACTATAACATTTCAAAAAATGCATTTTCATGGCCCTGATCCCCAAATTCACTGTAACATTGTAACATTGGGTTTCAAAAAGCGGCCCATTTTTCCACTACTTGTTACCTTTGTAACACGCTTATAACGACATTGTAACATCTTTGTAACAAACTATAACATTTCAAAAACGCATTTTCATGGCCCTAATCCCCGAATTCACTGTAACATTGTAACATTGGGTTTCAAAAAGCGGCCCATTTTTCCACTACTTGTTACCTTTGTAACACGCGTGTAACTTCATTGTAACATCTTTGTAACAAACTATAACATTTCAAAAAACGCAATTTAATACCCCAAATCCCCAAATTCACTGTAACATTGTAACATTTAGTTTCAAAAAGCGGCCCATTTTTCCACTACTTGTAACCTATATAACACGCGTGTAACTTCATTGTAACATCTTTGTAACAAACTATAACATTTCAAAAAACGCATTTTCATGCCCCAAATCTCCGAATTCACTGTAACATTGTAACATTGAGTTTCAAAAAGCGGCCCATTTTTCCACTACTTGTAACCTTTATAACACGCGTGTAACTTCATTGTAACATCTTTGTAACAAACTATAACATTTTAAAAAACGCATTTCCATGGCCCTAACCCCCGAATTCACTGTAACATTGTAACATAGGGTTTCAAAAAGCGGCCCATTTTTCCACTACTTGTTACCTTTGTAACACGCTTATAACGACATTGTAACATCTTTGTAACAAACTATAACAATTCAAAAACGCATTTTCATGGCCCAAATCCCCGAATTCACTGTAACATTGTAACATTGAGTTTCAAAAAGCGGCCCATTTTTCCACCACTTGTAACCTTTATAACACGCGTGTAACTTCATTGTAACATCTTTGTAACAAACTATAACATTTCAAAAAACGCAATTTCATACCCCAAATCCCCGAATTCACTGTAAAATTGAGTTTCAAAAAGCGGCCCATTTTCCCACTACTTGTAACCTTTATAACACGTGTGTAACTTCATTGTAACATCTTTGTAACAAACTATAACATTTCAAAAAACGCATTTTCATACCCCAAATCCCCGAATTCACTGTAACATTGTAACATTGAGTTTTAAAAAGCGGCCCATTTTTCCACTACTTGTAACCTATATAACACGCGTGTAACTTCATTGTAACATCTTTGTAACAAACTATAACATTTCAAAAAATGCATTTTCATGGCCCTGATCCCCAAATTCACTGTAACATTGTAACATTGGGTTTCAAAAAGCGGCCCATTTTTCCACTACTTGTTACCTTTGTAACACGCTTATAACGACATTGTAACATCTTTGTAACAAACTATAACATTTCAAAAACGCATTTTCATGGCCCTAATCCCCGAATTCACTGTAACATTGTAACATTGAGTTTCAAAAAGCGGCCCATTTTTCCACTACTTGTAACCTTTATAACACGCGTGTAACTTCATTATAACATCTTTGTAACAAACTATAACATTTCAAAAAACGCATTTTCATACCCCAAATCCCCGAATTCACTGTAACATTGTAACATTGAGTTTCAAAAAGCGGCCCATTTTCCCACTACTTGTAACCTTTATAACATGTGTGTAACTTCATTGTAACATCTTTGTAACAAACTATAACATTTCAAAAAACGCATTTTCATACCCCAAATCCCCGAATTCACTGTAACATTGTAACATTGGGTTTCAAAAAGCGGCCCATTTTTCCACTACTTGTTACCTTTGTAACACGCTTATAACGACGTTGTAACATCTTTGTAACAAACTATAACAATTCAAAAACGCATTTTCATGGCCCAAATCCCCGAATTCACTGTAACATTGAAACATTCGGTTTCAAAAAGCGGTCCATTTTTCCACTACTTGTAACCTATATAACACGCGTGTAACTTCATTGTAACATCTTTGTAACAAACTATAACATTTCAAAAACGCATTTTCATGGCCCTAATCCCCGAATTCACTGTAACATTGTAACATTGAGTTGCAAAAATCGGCCCATTTTCCCACTACTTGTAACCTTTATAACACGTGTGTAACTTCATTGTAACATCTTTGTAACAAACTATAACATTTCAAAAAACGCATTTTCATGCCCCAAATCCCCGATTTCACTGTAACATTGTAACATTTAGTTTCAAAAAGCGGCCCAATTTGCACTACTTGCAACCTTTGTAACATGCGTGTAGCTTCATTGTAACATCTTTGTAACAAACTATAACATTTCAAAAAACGCATTTTCATACCCCCAAATCCCCGAATTCACTGTAACATTGTAACATTGAGTTTCAAAAAGCGGCCCATTTTCCCACTACTTGTAACCTTTATAACACGTGTGTAACTTCATTGTAACATCTTGGTAACAAACTATAACATTTCAAAAAACGCATTTTCATGGCCCTAACCCCCGAATTCACTGTAACATTGTAACATTGAGTTTTAAAAAGCGGCCCAATTTGCACTACTTGTAACCTATATAACACGCGTGTAACTTTATTGTAACATCTTTGTAACAAACTATAACATTTCAAAAAACGCATTTTCATACCCCAAATCCCCGAATTCACTGTAACATTGTAACATTGAGTTTTAAAAAGCGGCCATTTTTTTTTTCTTTTTGTTACCTTTGTAACATGCTTGTAACGTCCTTGTAACATCTTTGTAACAAACTATAACTTTTAAAAAAATCGCATTTTCATGGCCCAAATCCCCGAATTCACTGTAACATTGTAACATTGAGTTTAAAAAATCGGCCCTTTTTTCCACTACTTGTAACCTTTGTAACACGTGTGTAACTTCATTGTAACATCTTTGTAACAAACTATAACATGAAAATGCGTTTTTGAAATGTTATAGTTTGTTACAAAGATGTTACAATGAAGTTACACGCGTGTTATATAGGTTACAAGTAGTGGAAATATGGGCCGCTTTTTGAAACTCAATGTTACAATGTTACAGTGAATTCGGAGATTTGGGACATGAACTTGCGTTTTTTGAAATTTAATAGTTTGTTACAAAGATGTTACAATGTCGTTATAAGCGTGTTACAAAGGTAACAAGTAGTGGAAAAATGGGCCGCTTTTTGAAACTCAATGTTACAATGTTACAGTGAATTCGGGGATTTTGGCCATGAAAATGCATTTTTTGAATTGATAAAGTTTGTTACCAAGATGTTACAAGGACGTTATAAGCATGTTACAAAGGTAACAAGTAGTGGGAAAATGGGCCGCTTTTTAAAACCCAATGTTACAATGTTACAGTGAATTCGGGGATTTTGGCCATGAAAATGCGTTTTTTGAAATGTTATAGTTTGTTAAAGTTTGTTACCAAGATGTTTTGGGGCATGAACTTGCGTTTTTTGAAATTTAATAGTTTGTTACAAAGATGTTACAATGTCGTTATAAGCGTGTTACAAAGGTTACAAGTAGTGGAAAAATGGGCCGCTTTTTGAAACCCAATGTTACAATGTTACAGTGAATTCGGGGATTAGGGCCATGAAAATGCGTTTTTTGAAATGTTATAGTTTGTTAAAGTTTGTTACCAAGATGTTACAAGGACGTTATAAGCATGTTACAAAGGTAACAAGTAGTGGGAAAATGGGCCGCTTTTTAAAACCCAATGTTACAGTGTTACAGTGAATTCGGGGATTTGGGGTATGAAAATGCGTTTTTTGAAATGTTATAGTTTGTTACCAAGATGTTACAAGGACGTTACAAGCATGTTACAAAGGTAACAAGTAGTGGAAAATTGGGCCGCTTTTTGAAACTCAATGTTACAATGTTACAGTGAATTCGGGGATTTGGGACATGAAAATGCGTTTGTTGAAATGTCATTATGTGTTGCATGTAAGCAGTAGAAAAATGAGACGTTTTTTGTTTTATATTTTATCTGTAATTGGTAGATTTTTATACAAGTTACAGGTGTTACATTAGGTTAAGTGTGTAACAAAAGTATAACCGTTCTGTTTTTCGCACCAATTTTGTGAGCTAATTCTACTGCATTCTGAAAAACTCAAGATGGAAGAAACAAAAGCAGCATTTTTTAACTACACATAAAAGAATGGAAAATGCAGAACAAAAGCCATTTCTTGCTTTCAGCTAGCACAGCAACCATTCAGAGCAAATATAAAGGTTTTGAGTGAGAATTACAGGCTATATTGGCGTTTTAAAGTTTTTTTGGGAAATGTAAAGGTTTTAAAGGTTTGCTCTGAAATTAAAGGTTTTTAAAGGTTTTAAAGGTTTCACTAGGAGGCCTGCAGGTTATGAAAGTGAACAGCATTCAAAAGGAATTCTGACTTTTTCTAAGTTGAAACTAACTTATGAAGAAATGAACTTATTTAACTAATATGTAAAATTACAAGGAAGTAAACTATATAGATATCACTTTGAAACAAGAGGACCAGAATGGCCATAAACCTCTGACCTGAATTTAATTGATCCAGTGGATCTCATCCAATCCAAATTTCTTGAACAACTTTAGAAAAGGGTCACACAAGGAACATTCTGGTAAAGTTTCATAGAAATAAGCCTAATGGTTCAGGAGGAGATGTCGTTCAAAGATTTCGGGGGCAAAAAAAGCCCCACCCTGCCACGCCCGTATTTGGGGGTCAATCAAAATTTCTTTAGAAGAGGGTCACCCAAGGAACATTTTGGTAAAGTTTCATTGAAATCAGCCCAATGGTTCAGGAGGAGATGAGGTTCAAAGGTTTTTTGGGTCAAAATAAGCCCCGCCCTGCCACGCCTATATTTGGGGGTCAATCCAAGTTTCTTGAACAACTTTAGAAGAGGGTCACACAAGGAACATTCTGGTAAAGGTTCATTAAAATTGGCCTTATGGTTCAGGAGAAGATGTTTAAAGAAAAGATTTCGGGGTCAAAATAAGTCCCGCCCTGCCATGCCCATATTTGGGGGTCAATCCAAATTTCTTGAACAACTTTAGAAGAGGGTCACCAAAGGAACATTCTGGTAAAGTTTCATTGAAATTAGCTCAATGATTCAGGAGGAGATGTCGTTCAAAGATTTCGGGATCAAAATATGCCCTGCCCTGTCACGCCCATATTTGGAGGTCAATCAAAATTTCTTAACCAAATGTAGAAGAGGGTCACCCAAGGAACATTCTGGTAAAGTTTCATTGAAATCGGCCCAATGATTCGGGAGGAGATGAGGTTCAAAGATTTCGGGGTCAAAATAAGCCCCGCCCTGCCACGCCCATATTTGGGGGTCAATCCAAATTTCTTGAACAACTTTAGAAGAGGGTCACACAAGGAACATTCTGGTAAAGTTTCATTAAAATTGGCCTAATGGTTCAGGAGGAGATGAGGTTCAAAGATTTCGGGGTCAAAATAAGCCCCGCCCTGCCACGCCCATATTTGGGGGTCAATCCAAATTTCTTGAACAACTTTAAAAGAGGGTCACACAAGGAACATTCTGGTAAAGTTTCATTAAAATTGGCCTAATGGTTCAGGAGGAGATGAGGTTCAAAGATTTCGGGGTCAAAATAAGCCCCACCCTGCCACGCCCATTTTTTGGGGTCAATCCAAATTTCTTGAACAACTTTAGAAGAGGGTCACCCAAGGAACATTCTGGTAAAGTTTCATTGAAATCGGCTGAATGGTTCAGGAGGAGATGTCGTTCAAAGATTTTGGGGTCAAAATATGCCCCGCCCTGCCACGCCCATATTTGGGGGTCAATCCAAATTTCTTGAACAACTTTAGAAGAGGGTCACACAATGAACATTCTGGTAAAGTTTCATTAAAATTGGCCTAATGGTTCAGGAGGAGATGTCGTTCAAAGATTTCGGGGTCAAAATAAGCCCCACCCTGCCACGCCCATTTTTTGGGGTCAATCCAAATTTCTTGAACAACTTTAGAAGAGGGTCACCCAAGGAACATTCTGGTAAAGTTTCATTGAAATCTACCCATTGGTTCAGAAGGAGAAGATGTTTAAAGAAAAGTTTACGCACGCACGCACGCACGGACGGACGGACGGACGGACGGACGCACGACGGACACCTCGCCATGACAATAGCTCGCTGGCCTTCGGCCATGTGGAGCTAAAACTGTAGACTCTAGAGCGTTAATAAGCAAAAGTTAACGCACGGACGAACAGACAGCCAGGCCACCAGAAACCGGTATCATAATAGCATTTTTACCTTCGGTCAGTAGAGCTAAAAATTGGAATTCTGCACAGGTCGAATCAGTTGTAGAGCAGTTTACTCAACACTTTACGGCGGTAAAGGTAAGGTTAACTATTTTCCCTTGCAAAACAGGGGGTTTGTTTACCTTGTCTTAGATCTCTAACACGTGTCTGTTGCATTGCAGATGGTTATGATGCTAAAATCGAGGTTAAATTAACATTGAACGCGGGTAAACCTAACCTTGCTAGGGTGGGGGTGGTTAAGGTTGGTCTTAACCAATAATTTCTTCATAATATTACAAAGATGGCTTGGTACATACGCCGAATTCTTATCTACGACCAGAACTTCTAGTATAGTTTTTCACTTAAACTACATACAAAGGCATGCCATGGATTCTCGCTTTCATGATCGTCCATAGAAGACAATAAATATTTCTTTATTCTAACTTTTTTTTTATTTCTCAGTGGCATTCAAGTGAAAGGATCTAAGTAATAAGCAGTGATTACCCTATTGATTTTTCTATTTAATCAATTCCCAGTATTCAAATATAAAATTTATCCATTTATTACCACATAGAAAGATTCAAGTCGGACTCTGTGATACTTACCTACTTGCTGATATAGTTATTTTTAATTTTAACTCCATTACAAGTTAACTAACTTCGACATTTGTTTCGAAAATCATTGCAAAAGCGGCTTGTCTCAAACTAGAGCTGAGAATGCTGGTTTCCAATGCCCGTGCAACCCTTTCACCGACTCCAATAAACTTTCTTAATAACATTACTCTGAAAAAAAGCTGGTGGTCTGATTCTCGTGACCGCAATTACAGCATTTGTTCGATTTTAACACTTCTTCAATGCTTAAAATGGACTCGTTTACAATCTTTCCCTCGAAATATGAACACATTTTCTATATCTTAAGTTTTGGCTAGCCGCATGTGTTAAATTTCCTATTACATATGTTTTAATGTACTTGTCCTTATTGTACAGATATGTACTTGGATGTAAATAATAGATTTGTTCTGTTCTGTTCTGTTCTGGAATCTGCCTTGCTTTAATGATTATATTCTGTAGAATAGTCCACATGTTTCGGACATTTTAGAGCTGAGGCGTGTTTTCAGCACCAACCTGACAAAGTCGGCTCTCTCGGCCAACATCAGTTCGATTTTAGCATCTTTGCATATCGTTAAGGCTAGCGAGTCGAGGTAATCGGTTTTATTGCGAACTTATTTGAAATTCAACAATATTACATTTTAGTTCGTCGACAAATATTCGATTACATTGATTGCACATTCTAGGATCTAACAAAAGAGGTACCCAATTATTGAGTGATAAAGGCCAATTTGTGGGTAGGTAAACCATTTCCAAATAAAAAATGCAGCTGGAGATGGAGATACGAATGTAGGCTGTATGCTTAACCGGTCGAGATCTCCTTCTGACATTCTAAACCAAAAACTCGCTTGATTTTGAGAACCTGAATTGTAGAGGTTTATAACTGCTTCCATACACACTTTGGTTGCAAAAACAGTGATCATTAAGAAATACTCGGCATGAACATTGAAATATATTTATTAATCAAAGTGCGTATATCTGAAATTAACCTTTGAATGGATCTAGTATGGTTATGTATGCTGTTCAACAATTTTTAATACAAAATAATATTTTAATAATTTTTTTACGAATAAGGTATAATGGAGACTAAGAATCTTGTTGAAAAAAAGTAAGCTCCTTCTTATCAATAGAAGCTGTAATTCGGAAAATTCCCAGCATCGATTCACGTGTGTTCAATCTTTATCATACATGAAATCACTACATAGTAAACTTTCAGTCCATTATAGTTTAAATGCCTTATTTTGTGTGAATTTTATGTTTTTCAATAGCAACTTCTCATATGTGTGATATGTTTTCCCCTTTTTCAACTTATCAACATCAATTTTTCAATTTCATAAGTTCTGAAGAGTAATAGGTTCTAACTATCATTAATCGAGAAAAAAAGTTAGTTTCCGTTTGCTAGATGATTGGACTTGAGAAGAGAAAGACAGTTTGGACATTTGAACAAAAGCAAGCCCTGCGTTCAGGGTGACAAAGCGGTGCATACAGTTTGCCATTTATAGCCCGCTTTGCACGTTCAGTTGTGTGAAAAGCGGGGTATAATCGGCAAACTGTTTATTTCACTCCCGCGACGTTTGTCTTTCATAAAGGAATTTAAGCGAACCACTTCTTAAATTTGAAACAAGAGGCCCTTGATATTGATGTCCTCCTACTTTGCTCAACTGTTCTCCTTTATCTCTTGGATATCAAGAGATATGCTATGTACCAATATTCTTTAGATATTCCAATTTACTTTTGCCATCTTTTTGTCAGAATAGACTTCAAGCAAAAACAAAGGTTTTCACAGAGAATTGAACTAAGGGGCTACTTTTTTCCCAGTCAGTTACAATGATAAGGCTAAAATGTTAGCAATTATAGCAAACAGGGGTTCTTAGATTTGAAAAAAAGTGACCTAAATTTTTCACTATGCAAGATTCATTTCGAACGTGACTTCGATATCTTGAATATCAATTTTCATGGCAATTTTGAAAATGCTTCGACCAAAAATCGTTGCAAATTGAGCATAAATAAGGTTTCACAATATTCGAATTAGTGACCTGTATTTTTAGGTAAAATTAGCTTTTCTTTATATGTGGTCAAGATATCCTCAAGATAAACATCTTGAATATTTTCGACAATCAGTGGGCTAAAATTGTGGCATCTGAAGCACTAACATGATTTTTCTGATATTTTACATAGTAACCTATTTTTGACTTGACATGGCTCATTTCTGAAAGTTACCTTGATATCAGTGTAATAAACATCCCGACAAATTTTGACAATGATTGAGCCAAGTTAAGGAATGATGTTACAACAATAAAGTAGCATAACGGTGCCACTCGTAGCATATAATAATTGAAAGGAAAAAAAAGAGAAAAACAACTCAAATAATCAGGATATTTGATCAAATTCCGTTTGTATGACGAACCGAAATGTAGATTAAAACAACAACAACAAACCTCAAACAAAATCACACTATGTTTCCTATCAAGTAGTCTTTCATTTTTTTCTTCTTTTTTAATTCAATACTTGAGAACAAATTCGAAATGCAAAACAAATTTTAATTTACAGTGAGAATTGCCGAAATTTTGTCGAGACGCTGTCCCTTAATTATTTTTTACGTATATAATTTCTCTTTTCTCAACGAATTTAATATATCACTCTAGAATCACCTAAGAATGCCATCAGAAACGTTCACCAGCAGTACTTTCAGTGCTTTGATTTTTCACGTGACCATGCGTTACCAATTTAAAATGTGCTGTGTCATGGTATATAGGACATTCTAGGAAAGTTCTTTCTTAACACAACCCCTCCTACAAATAAGGTGTTCCTCATCATATAACCTATATATTGTCGCCCAATTCGCAATATTAAACATCGTCATTGAAATAGGAACCATCTTATAAAGGTCCTTTTTAATGGAAACCCTCCTACAATTTTGTATGGATGTGCGTTAATCATTCTCAAAATGATCTACATCGAGTGGCTAGATGCATTTTATTCTTAATTTCTGATAAATGATGGGTCACGCAATGGGGCATTCGTGCATCCATATGAATGTGCACAACTACTTCTACGATTATGGGTGCATTTGCATATTGATACATCATGTCTACTATGATGCACTTATTTCATGGATTTGGAAATGTTATGCGCTGTCACAGAAAAGAAAGCCTCCATGGTTGATATCTTCCTGAGGTAGCCTATCTGGTGAAAATCGCACTATTGTTTATTTTGTAATATGTTCGTTTCTATTGACATCCACGAGAAGTGAAGTGCACCAGGGGAGAAAATTTCTCGTTGTTTTGGCAGCGCAAAATATAAATATATAATACGTACTTAGTGTTTGGTATAAAAAAAAACTTTACGAGGAATTGATAATTGTCGAGGCTGTGTCGATACAATCATCAATTCCCACAACCGAGTAAGATATAATACGAGCTAAAGGGGAACTTTAAGAGTCACCCTGAGTCCGTTGTCTGTCGTGCGTCGTCCGTCGTCAACAATCTTAAAATTCCCTCTTCTCCTAAACCACCGGACCAATTTTAATGATTTTTTGCCAAAATGTTCCTTACGTAATCCCCTTTGAAAAATGGTCGCAAAATTCTGATTGGCCAATATATTTTGGCGTGGCAGGGCAGAGCTTATTTTGAGCCCGAAATCTTTGAACGATATCTCCACTTGAACCACTGGGCCGTCGTCAACAATCTTAAAAAATCCTCTTCTCCTAAACCACTGGGCCGATTTCAATGAAATTTTACCAGAATCTTTCTCGGGCTATTCAAAAACTGTTTGCGAAATTTTGATTGACCCATATATATGAGCGTGGCAGTGCGAGGCTTATTTTGAGCCAGAAATCTTTGAACCACATCTTTTGCTCAATCAATGGGCCGATTTCAATGAAACTAAACCAGAATATTTCTTAAGTGATCCTTTTCAAAAATTGTTCGCATAACTTTGATTGGCCCATGAATATGGGCGTGGCAGGACCGGGCTTATTTTGAGTCTGAAATATTCGAACGCGTCTCCTTCTTAACCAGTCGCCGATTTCATTGAAACTTTACCAGAATGTTCTTTGGATGACCATTTTCAAAAATTGTTCGCATAATTTTAATTGGCCCATAAATTTGGACGTGGCAGGGCGAGGCTTATTTTGAGCCCGGAATCTTTGAACGACTTCTTCTCCTGGACCACGTGGCGGATTTCAATGAAACTTTACCAGAATGTTCCAGGGATGATCCTATTTAATACTTGTTCGCGAAATTTTGATTGACCCATAAATATTGTCGTGACAGGGCGGGGCTTATTTTGAGCCCGGAATCCATGAATGACATCTTCTCCTGAACCACTAGGCCGATTTCACTAGAACTTAACTAGAATGTTCTTTTGATGACCCTCGTTTAAATTTATTCGCAAAATTTTGATTAGCCCATCTGGGTCTCCTCTGTAAGGGCCTATTTTCTCTTAAAATTATTAGAATCACATCTCCTCTTCAACTTTTAGGCAAATGTGAATAAAGCTTTGTCAAAAGTTACTTGGATGAGATCCACTTGACCAATTGAATTCAGGTGAGCGGTTTTAGGGCTATTGTTGTCCTCTTGTTTAATTACACGAAGGCTCTACAATATTTTACCTCCTTTTACTTTTTAGAAGTTTCACTCTCTCCATCTCCCATTTTTGGTGTCACGTGCTTTATGTACGCATTTTTTAGTGCACAGATTGCTATGCCAATTCTTGAAGTTTGTCATTATGTGATAACTGGTTTACAGGTAGTTTATATAGTTACGAGGCCGGTTGAAAGGTTGATACACAAGCGGGCCCGTTTTCTAAAGGCCCGTTTGGTACTGTTTTCCGTGTCGTGTATGTTTATGAAGCATTGTGGTAAAAGTGATTTATTGACGGCTCTGTGTTGTACAGTCGATATTGCTCAAGCGACTACTTCTAGTTAGCGACCGATTTTATTACGCGACCGATACAAAAAGTCCCTTTTACGTTAGCAAACTCTCTGATAAGTGAGCGTTTTTAACGAACGGTTGTTTATTTTTTAATCTTACGTTGTTAAAACCTATTCGAATCGTCTTATTGAGATTATTCTATAGGGCTTGAACATCAAAAGGTTCAGCAAGATTTATGCGACAATCTGCAAAAGCTATCAAAATGACCTGGCTTTTTTAACATGAAATTTTGTATTAAGTGGTCAATCCCCTAAACGACCAATTTTTGGTGGTTCCACGAGTGGTCGATTAACATAAAGTTTACTGTAGGCCTACTTCGTAGATTAAATTGATACTGATATCTGAAGAGCAGTTCTTGGATTTTTGTTGGCCTGAAGGGCATCGAACACACAAAAAGGGGTTCCGTTCAGTTTCCTAATACATGTGTTGTATTACAAAACTTTGATTGAATTTGCCTACGAAAACAAAATAATTCGTTTGAACCCCCGACCCCTCTGGATCCGTCATTGGATCATCGCATGAATTCCTGCCATTCGGAACATCTCTCGGCCATTTCCGTAAACTACAACGTACCTCGAGTGTATGTAAGGCGGATGGGCATGTAACGAAATTGTACATTTTGTTAGGCGGAAACAGTGTAAGAAAAATTAGCGAACCGGCGCTATCTTTAGATTGATATTTTGTACAGTAAATAACGGCTGAAAATCTTAATTTTTGAGAATGACAATCATTCTCAAAAATTAAGATTTTTAGCCGTTATTTAAGAATCTAAAGTTATTTATATAAGGATACGATGGTTTCACGTCAGTGATTTAAACGAGTAGCGTTGGCGACGTCGAACGTTTTCACTCAAAGTTTCGAGGGCTAACAACATTGTAATTGACGTCATCGAGTTTTTCCAATGTTTTCCTGTAATTTTTAAAAATAGTCCGTCTATGTACATCCGAGGTTGATCGTGAGATTGGCCAAGTGGTGTTCCGAATGTTTGGAGGGCTTACGCCATTTTAACTGACGTCATCGAGTTTTTCCAAGGTTTTCCCGTAAATTTTGAATATAGTCCGTCTATGTACATCCGAGGTTAATCGTGAGATTGGCCGAGTGGTGTTCCGAATGCATCCGAGATTGATCGTGAGATTAGCCGAGTGGTGTTTCGAATTGAATTCCCGCATATCTTCCAGTGGCGGATCCAGAAGGGGTTCGGTGGGCCAAAAGGAATCCCCTGTACAACCTAGTTAAATCTAATATACTTTCATTTTTTTTCACTGTTCGTCCTTGAATTTATAGTATTTACGATTGTCAGCAAAGATGCATTTAATTGTAAAACCAATTTTTTTCCTAAATATTTTCAGCTCCACTGGTCGAACGTAAGCGAGCAATTGTTATGGGGTGTCCGTCGTGCGTCCGTAAGTATTTATTTTCTTAAAACATCTTCTCCTAGACCAATAGGCGGTTTTTAACTGACGGAGCTTATTTTCATTACAAAATATTTCATTTTTTCCAGCCAGAGGTCCGATTTCAGTCAATGAAACTTGGCATGAATGTTCCTTGAATGACCCCTATCTTGAGTTGGTCAAGAAAATTTGAATGACCCAAAATGGGCGTGATTTATTTTTACTATAAAATCTTTGATAATTTTCTTCTCCCAAACCTTTGTCCCATTTGAATGAAATGGCGTGAATGCGTCTCGAGGGACACTCTTATTAATTGTTCAAGATTTTTATTGAACCTCAAATATGGGCGTGGCAGGGCGGACTTATTTTCACCATAGAATAAAAAAAAATCTCCTCCCAAACCTTTGGTCTGATTTCAATGAAAATTGGCATGAATGTTTCTATGGTGACCTTCTTCTCAAGTTCGTCGAGAAATCTTGTTTTTTGACCCCCAAATATCGGCGTGGCAGGGGGGTGTGCTTATTTTCTCTTCTTAAACCATTACGCTAATTTCGATCAAACCTGGCAGGATTGTTTCTTGGGTAATGCTTCTTCTAAGTTGTCCACGGATTTTTTATTGGCCCATATAGATGTGTATGGACGGGCTCATTTTTTAGCTCCACTGGCCGGAGGATAGTAAGCTATTTTCATGGCGGTGTGTCCGGTGTGGCGTCCGTCCATCCGAGCGGATTTTAACCGTAAACTTGGCATAGATAATTTTGTCCCAATTACGGTGATCCTCTTCTAAAATTGTTCAAGAAATATAGATTAGCCCTCAAATATGGGCGTTGCAGGGGCTTATTTTCATCATAAAATCTTTAAAGAAAATGATGTCTTAATGTTTTTACCTTCTATAAATAAAGATATTATTATTATTATTATTATAAATGTCTTCTCCTCCCAAACCATCAGCTCGATTCAATGAAACTTGGTATGAATCATCCTTGGGTTAGCCTTTTCTAAACGTGTTCAAGAAATTTTAATTACCTCTCCAAATATGAGCGCTGCAGGGCGGGGCTTATTTTCACTATAAAATCACATTTTATATGAATTATTTAAGGGTTTGTCGGTCCCAAGATATGGGCTTGGTAGGGCGGGGCTGATTTTTTTCTATGAAATCTTTAAAACTATATTTTTCCAAAAGAATTTTGAAACTTAGCATAAATGTTTTTGAGCGACCCACTTAATTAATTTTGATTGGCCATGAAAATAGCTGGCTATCCTCCGGCCAGTGGAGCTAAAAAATGAGCCCGTGGCCTGATGGGGCTTTTGTTATGTGTACAACAATTTCCCCATGCGGCATAGTCACGGTATTGTTTCATTATAAAAGATATATAAAGACATATCTATCTAATAATAGAAACTTGTCCTATTTAGAATCGATACCGTATTACTCTTGGGCCTCTTGTTACAAAATATATTGTCATTTTTAAATGCTATATGTAGTATTGTTTCGCTGTTAAAGCAATTTCAATAAGCCCCATGCACTAAGTTTTAAGGGGGCATAATTCAGGGAAATAAATGAGCCATAAAATCCTTGATCCATGTACATCTACAAATTATGGTGATGACATTGACCACGTTTCATTTAAATAAAGACAAAAAGTAAGGAGGAGTTGTGTTCAAAAGGCTGCAATTTCAATAAGCCCAAGATACTAAGTTTTAAGGGGGCGTAATTAAGGGTAAAATAAATGAACCATAAAATCCTTACTTCATGCTCATCTACCAATTTCGGTTATAACATCCACCAAGTTTCATTTAGATCCAGCCAGAAACTTAGGAAGAGTTGCATTCACAAGGCTGCAATTTCAAAAAGCCCCAGACTAAATTTTAAGGGGGCATAACTGAGGCAATAAGCCCCAGAGACTAAGTTTTTAAGGGCCATAACTCAGGCAAAAATCAACGAACCATAAAATCCTTCCTTCATGCACATCTACCAATTGCGGTGATAACATTGACCAAGTTTCAAGAAGATCCAGCCAGAAACTTAGGAGGAGTTGCGTTGACAAGAAAAGTGGACCCAGAGACTAAGTTATCAAGGGGCATAACTCAGGCAAAAATCAACGAACCATAAAATCCTTCCTTCATGCACATCTACCAATTGAGGTGATTACATTGACCAAGTTTCAAGAAGATCCAGCCAGAAACTTAGGAGGAGTTGCGTTGATAAGAAAAGTGGACCCAGAGACTAAGTTATCAAGGGGCATAACTCAGGCAAAAATCAACGAACCGTAAAATCCTTCCTTCATGCACATCTACCAATTGAGGTGATTACATTGACGTAGTTTCAAGAAGATCCAGCCAGAAACTTAGGAGGAGTTGCATTGACAAGAAAAGTGGACCCAGAGACTAAGTTATCAAGGGGCATAACTCAGTCAAAAATCAACGAACCGTAAAATCCTTACTTCATGCACATCTACCAATTGAGGTGATTACATTGACCAAGTTTCAAGAAGATCCAGCCAGAAACTTAGGAGGAGTTGCGTTGACAAGAAAAGTGGACCCAGAGACTAAGTTATCAAGGGGCATAACTCAGGCAAAAATCAACGAACCGTAAAATCCTTCCTTCATGCACATCTACCAATTGAGGTGATAACATTGACCAAGTTTCAAGAAGATCCAGCCAGAACTTAAGGAGGAGTTGCGTTGACAAGAAAAGTGGACGGACGTATTGACGGACGGACGGATGGACGGATGGACGGACGGACGGACGGACAGACGGAGAAGATGACGCCAATATACGTCCGCCTCCGGCGGCGTATAAAAATATTTTACTTTTTTAAAGCCAGTTGATTGAAACAGTCCACTGTGTCTCTGATTTTTATATTAAACCGGCTTATAGATACCGGGATTGATATTCCTCTCTGATCCGGGATTTATCATGCGAACTTTTAGACTGGTCCCACTGTCGTCTATCAAAAAATACATGAGTCGACAGTAGAACCAGTCTAGCGAACTTTGACCTCTTAGATTGTTTACAGGTGCTTGGTAGCAGCGTTAATCTCAGGTGGAAATCCATTCTAAGTTAATAATAAACTCGATAAAATAATCTAAATCTCACATGTTTATGGAAATTAAAGAAAATACGGAATGCAATGGATTTATTTAAAAGCTAGTGGCAAGAAAATATGCAGAAAAAGAACAGTAAACTTGAAAGTTTTCTGTACCGAACGCTACCGGAAGACAAATATGAAAGAATCAGAGGGTACGAATCATGCATTGTAGTTTCGGAAAAGGAAAACAAGTCGTTTAAGTATGTTATTCTCGGTGATGAATGGATTTATTTGTCGGAAAATCCGCCGAAAACCATACAACAAGCGGTGGGTTTGGCCGACGTAGTGTCTGTTGAACTGGTAAGTTGAAAAGTCGCAAAAAAAAAAAAAAAAAAATGTCAGGTAGCCACATGTCATTAAGTCATGTCACCCTTTATTCAGGGGTGTGTTATTCCCAAGCCCGACTTGTCTGACATAGGCTCTTTTACCTGTGGACAAGTACCATTTATGAGGCCACTTGTCCATGTACAAGTAAATACTTCGGCATATCTTGGAATGGTACTTTTATGTCTTACAGATTAATCAGCCTATATATTTTTGTAGCAAAGGGTGAAAAACATTGTTTTTATTAAAGAAAATGCTGAGTTCCAGCATTTTCTTCTCTAAAAACATTGTTCCCAAAATCTATTCTCATATTTTGTGGAAAAGTTAATTTTAAACTTGGATAAGTAGAAAATCTTCTTTTACTTGACCAGGGACAAGTGGAAAAAATCCGTATTTCCACACCCCTGGTTAATTAACTTTTAATTCTTTCTCAGCTCAGTTTTTTTTTTTTAAACTAAAATTTAATATATTTTTTAACACTTTTATGTAGGTGTAGTTGTGTTTGATTTGGCCTAGACTTGCTTCAATTTTAATTTAGAAATTGTTTATTTGCTTAAGGTTGTGGGTTTTCCTTTCGCTGTTGCATATTCACGATGCCCCTATTAAAGAATAATTTTATTTCAAAGGAAAGAAAATCAGAAACTTTTCTAAAACCTATGTTATTGACAGGCCAAGAAAAAAAAAATTTTTTTTTCTCCATATATGGTTGGTTGCCCTAGTTTCAACTATGCCATGTGGTGTGCTTTCAACTTGGCCTGTGTAAAACTTGGCCTGTCAACTTGGCCTGTATATAGGTTATATAGTGTATAGCAATCAGGTTTATTGGCACACTTATCATATAGTCAATCAAGGTGATAAGTATACTTAAAGCAGGTGCTAAGATGACAATAAGTGATAATGATTGTGTGTAATTTGTCATCTTTTTTGTGCTCAGAACAAAAAAATTGAAAAAAAAAAATTAAAGTCAAGGTCAAATTCGTATTTACACAAATAATAAAAGTGAAATGTGATATAAAGCTTAAAAAAACCCCAACATATTTTCTAAATAAATGAATTATTATCAAATAACACTTAATAGACGAATATTAATCTTAATGAAAAAAGATAAACAGGCACAAAAAATATTTTCATTGAATATTTATACAATCATGTACCTTTATAATATACCGTATATATACAGATTGAGTTGACATGACAAGTTATTCTCCGGCCGAGTTGACTGTGAACCTTCCCCACTCCTGTCATAGTTCTTGTTCTCACTATTATCTCCAAGAGATTTGAATTCAGCTTGCAATTTACCATGAAAATTCATTAAGAGTCAAAATATGATTTCACTCAGACCAAGAAAGCTGTACCTAAATGAGGTTTAAGGGGGTTGTTAAAATCAACATAATATGATCCGATGGTACAGTTTTCCAGTCCACGGATTTACCAAATTATTCAATGATTACCAAATTAAACCAAACTATTACCAACTTAATCCTTATTTCATTACAATTTTAGGGATTAACAAAGTCTTGTGTTAATTTCATTTCAAATAAGTTCGCAAAATTGAACAAATTTTTTGCAGATTGTTGTTTGTTGACAACATAATTATTTGGAAAATCCAGGTATACCAAATTATTGAGAAGTCTGGTCATGGGTTGATCATAACAATAATTTGGTAACTGACCCACTTAGCAAATGCAGTTCATGGTTTCACACAATGGATAATCCGGTATATCAAAATGAAACTATTACAAAATTTTCAATATGTTGATTTTTGCCGGTAATTGTCTCGCTATGCTTAATGCAGTCAATGTTTTCTGATAGAATGAATAATTTGGTAAATTTCTTGGGGTCATATAAGAGCAAAACATGAAAACTTATCAGATAAAGACAATTTATATAACTAAAACAACATAAACAATAAACTATAGACACACTTTATTGTAATGTTGTTTCATTTATATATATAGATCTTTTGTTATAGTATGAAGAAAATTATTGATTTGTATAATCTTTTATATAGCAAAGGTTGCAGGACTGGAAACTCAGTGGGACAAAATGACCCCCTGCAGGAAATTTTTTAGGGTCAAAATTGGATTTTCGGGAGTCAAAACCCTGGTTTCAGGGTCAAACACGAGCCCTGATTTCTTCTTTTTCTACAATGTTTCCCCTTTGGTAATGCAAATTTTAGTATTGGAAAGGCAAATATTTTGCAAAACATAATAGATATGAATTACTAAGTACTTCCATTATCTACAGACCTTAAGGACCTGCAGTATGGATACATCTACCAGTCCTCCCTAAAATCCATAGGTCTTGGGCCCGAAGACTGGTGTTAGTATTGATCCCTGTTAATCGGGTTACCAAATTAATGAGAAATCTTGAAATGGATGGATTTTCACAATAATAATTTGGTATTTGTCTCACAATGCTGATGCATGTAATGGTTTTTCATAATGGATAATTAGGTAAACCGAATAAATGAGAAATTTTGTTGTCATAGGTTAGTTTTCACAATAATTTAGTTATTATTCTTACCTTTAAACTGGCATTGCAGATAAATTTGTACCTTTCAATAGGGAAAATGGACCACAGTTTTTATCTAATTGTTAATATTTCACTCTAATAATAATCATTATGAAATTATTTCCCATTTCCTAAGTAATAACTCATTGGTTTTACATACAAAACACATTCAGAAAAGAAGCTATTATATCTAAAGGTCAAGGTCTACTGTCAATGTCAACCATAAAGATCAATGTCTTAAAAGAAGTTGTCATTTTGGGGACTTAGGAGTTTTAAAAACACATTTTGTTACACCATTAAGCATTTTTAACTGAATGTGACATCTATTTACTTCCAATTGTACATAAGATGCAATTCAAGTGAAATTATAAGGAGTCAAAGTTCTGATTAGAAAAAAATTCTGGGAGACAAAAGATTGTTAAAACCTTTATTTTTCAAAATGAAACAGAGAAATTTTCTTGGGGATTCAGGGGAAACATTTATAAGTGTCCAAAAACTCTCTTACTTTAGGAGGCTCATTTGCCATATTCTAAGGCTGATAGTTTATTGCCCAATTCCCAAAGGCTGTATAAGGCTTCTTTTTTCCCAATTTAGTAGAGGATATTCACAGTTTTTGTCCAAAAAGTCCCAAATCAATGGCTCAATGCAAAAAATGTTATTGCCTATATTTTCATAGGTTACTGCATATATACTGTTATTGGCAGATACAACATTTTGGGGCTTAGCCAACTAAAATCTTGCCTGGAATTCCGAAATTTAAGTTCAAAATTCTCTATTTAATTTCATTTGTTAAAATATAGTTCAATTGTCTCATTGGATATATTGATATACAAATGTATTTTCAACAATATTATTTCCCCGAAACTAGAAAAAATCTCCACTTATTTTCTATACTATATTCACTTGGCCTGGCATATTATGATCATGTTAACAACATTAATTAAGCTCTATATTGTCACTCGACAGACTTACCAGTATTTGATGTGATTATATAGTTCACAAGTAATTGTGAATTCTCTTATCTCTCATGGACTGTTTAATAAATTGTCCCTAGTGTCCACATAAGTGGGGATAGTGGCTTTCTAAAATTATCAAATTTTAAATGATTTTTTTTCAAGCAAAATTGTGGAAGTTGGAGCACCTGCCAATGGATTACTGGTATATCTCACACAAGTACTTCCATAACATCTTCCACTAGACTTCCGCTATTATAAGGGCTTTTTCATTTAGGTTTTCAAATATCCACCCAATAGTGGGAGACAAAATAAATTGAATAATGTCATTAAGGCCAGGCTTGTGCTAGTTTTTCCAATTCAGGGGTCATTGACCCCACGAATGTGAATTCTTAGGGGTCAGAACTTCTGTTGAAGGGACCAAAGTGATGATTTAAGTAATTAAAAGGTACATATTTTTTGAGATGCTGATTGACTTCTTCAATTATCTCCTTCATGTCTTAAAAAGAGATTCATATTTCATATGAATCTCTTATAAAGACAAGAAGGAGGCAATTAATTCTAATAAATGAGTAATTTGAAGCAGTATGAAGAACCACCATATGAAATAAGACAGCAAATGTTAAGGGTCAAAATAGGGTATTTTAAGAATTCTAGGGGTCAAAACCCTGGTTTAAGGGTCAAACACAAGCCTTGAAGGATATGTGCCGCCTCTGGGGATCAAACCCAATAACATCTAATAGTTTGAAGATTGAGAGTCTGAAACACTGAGCTATTTTTCAATGAAATCATACAAAGTGGGTACAGTCATTTGAATTATGTTTCACTGAAACTTTAATAACTTAAAAGAAAGTCCTGAGATATCTAATTCATTGAATTTATGCAACTACAAAGTTCTTTTAAATGTGAAGAACCTACACAGGTTAAAAAAGTATGTGATCTGCAAGGCAAAAAGGGGCCATCTGGGTAGTGCCTAAAGTGTTGACCCCAGTCAGACTGCAAGGAAAGCGCAGGCTGACTGGGGTCAAAACTTTCTTGTCCGATTTTCTGAATCTAGAATGACATTCTACCTTCCTGTATAAGAATTTCAGAAATACAATCTCTGGTTGACCTATGCTGGACCCAATCTCTTTTTCATGTATTCATTTTATGTAATGTTTAAATTCCAAGATGGGGGTTTTTTTTGCGTGACAGTTCAATATTATCTATTCCAGAATAGGTCTAGAATCATTCTATTTTATAACATTACACATCAGTAGTACGCTAATGTCAAGCCTGATTGCATATTGATCATCAGGCTATAGCAACTGTATAAATATTTTGCCTTTTTCAATATGGGCTGATTTGCTTGAAATATCTTATCTCATATTTAAATATACATTAATTTACAATATATGATTTAACCACTTTTAATATATTTTTATGGTCAGATGCTTTTATGTCCTTTTAAAGGAAAGAAAAGCTACAAGCAAAATGGATGGCCAACATTTGAAATCTTTTTTTGTCTTTTATAATACTCAACATTTTGTGGTTTAACTACTCATACTTTTCTCCCAATATGGTTCAGTACCAACAAAATAGGTTTGATGGATATTAGATGGAAATGATTGCTCTTAACATTAACTATATCATCAATGGGTAATGAAACTGCCACAGTTTGGATTGCCCATTGTCAAAAAAAGTGCTTAACAAGGAATTAAGCAAAACTATTGTAAGTGCCTATAAATATATTGACACTTGGAATAGTTGTGTGCTAACTAGTTATGTATTTTTATGTAGAGATTTACCGGTACACTTTGAATTAAGATATTTACTAAGCCTAAAATTTTCAATGAATTAACAGGTCTAATTTTAAAGAACAACATTTTATGAATAATCATTCACAAAATAAGAATTAACCATCTTAAATGTAGGAATCATAATTTTAGGCATTTGCATCAATCAGGAAAATATTCACTTTTTTCTCCTCCTTTGTTTGGGTCCCCAAAACAGATGTATTCCCGATGCAAAAAAGTGCCATTTTTTCCCAAAATCAGGAAAAAAAATTCCGAATTTGCTAAAGTTGTGGATCTTGCCAAATCAGTTTGGCAAGATCCTCAACTTTAGTAAATTCGGAATTTTTGGGAAGTGAAAAAGAAGAGATAAACATGTTTTTTCTTAGTTTAATTGCTTTTCAAATAACAAAATAGGCAAAAATTCCTTTATTTTGGTGATAAGTTAGACATAAATGTAAGATTTTGCCAAAACCATATTGATTATAATTTATCCCAATTTTTGAGAAATTAACACATTTTTACCCAATTAGCCTTGTATCTTAGCCTTGGACCTCTTCCCAAACCCCTGAGAAAAAAACTGATATTTATCGAGATACATATAAGAATCCATTACATTAATGCTTGAACCATTACATAATAGAAAGAAATTGATAGCTTGCAAGTCTGCCCTCCAACAACTGCTGAGTTCATTAAAGAAAGAACAATTTCTTGTTTGTTACTTGAACCCTTGTCATTCTGGACAAAAACTTTGGCAATATTTCATGAAAATAAAAGTGCTGAAAACACTGGATGCACTTACTGTGAGTAGGTATTTATTACTGATATAAAAGTTTAAAACTTTTCTTGTTTAAAAAGAAAATTTTGTGATGAAGACTAATGTGCAGTCTGATCTTTGTCTTTACCTCCTGCCAAAGCAAGAATATTTTTGGTTCAAACTAAATTGTGCACACATATAATCTTTTTCATATCTTTATAAGACATTAATAATAAAAAAAGAAAGAGAAAATCAATTTTAATACAAATGTATATTTGTAATTAGCAAAGTACCTATTTTCAATACTGAAAATTTGTAGGGTCAAAGTGACCCCCTGACAGAAAATTTTAGGGGATAAAATAAAAAATTAATAATTTCAGATTTTTGAGGTCGGAAACCCTTGTTTTAAGGGTCAATTACATGCCATGTGTAGAAGTTATATTTAAACTTCTGTAAAATAAGGATTAAGGAGAAGAGTTGTATGTGTTCTTTAACCCTTTGCTGTTTAATCCCTGCTTTTTACGTGCCTGTGATTTAATGATTGAGAAAACATTGTGAAAAAAGAAAAAATTGCTTCTGACAAGCAATTTCTTCTTTTCCCACACTATTTTCAACCCTCCTGAATGGTTATTTTTCAAATTAAATCCATTTTAAATTTTCGTCTGCAAAACCTTTGAATTTGGACAGGTCCAAAATTTTGTAAAACAGGAAAGGGTTTTAATATATATAAAAAATAGATTTTAAAGCTGATTATAAATTGTTGACAAATCTATAGTCATGTCATGTCACCCTGTATTGAATCATTTGTTACGAATATTGAATAAGGGTCATCCGCTAATGTGGGGTGAGATTATATTGGGATCATGTCATCTTAATCAATAATGCCCTCAATCAGGTTGAAACTTTAGGAACAGGTGTACTTAAATGAACTGTCTTAGATTTTCATTTCTTTTTTTAAAAGTATTTTTATTATTTTGCACCAAAATGGTAAGATCTGTGTAAAAATTTCCCAAAAAATCTTAACATTGACAATTATATCAAGACTATTCAAGACATGTTGATCATATTCATGACTGATAGATGATACATGTCATATAAATGATTGTTAAGTGGAAATTAATCTCAAATTAGAGAAAAAGTCTCAACAAGTTCTTAAAATTCAGGCATTTGAAGTGGGCGTTCTTAGTAAAAAATGTAGGGGTGATACTTTTAGGGAGGGCTCTATTATTATTGCGTATGAGTATAGAATTATAAAACTTCTTATTGCTTAATGGCTTTACAAGTTGTATGCAGGCTTTAAAAGGTTGAAATCGTGCCAGCTATTATGTTCAGTACCTAAAGGCCATAAAAAAGTACATTTTTAGAATGAATCGATTTCCAATTATGGGTCAAATTGCCACTCGGTAATGAAAGTGATAATGGTATTGGGTTTTCCTTAACTTCAATTACACCTTTATTTATAAACCTTTAAAAGACTTGTACGAAAACATATCTAATTATGGTAAAAAATTGAAGAAAACCTTGATACATGTAAACATGTACTAATCATTTATGTTTAAAAAGCATACTTTCATTTGAAGAATTTTGTTTGTCACATTAATGACAATAAACTGTTAGATTATTTCCTTATCCTGGTTTTGTAATTTAGGTCATAATATAAGATTAATATAAGTCTTAAATTATATAACCTATTTGACAAAATTTGGTCAATGTAACAATTACCTGTGCAATGTGTATGCCTTTCTGCCTGTCCAAATGTTTGACCCATAACTTATGAATGGTTGATGAGTATTAAAAAATCACATTGGATAATTTTACACCCTATTTTTAAAATTAGGTATATGGTTATACGGTTGTCCTGACATCGGCCTATCTGCCATACTTGTAGAAGAAAAAAAAATGTTTTTATGCCCCCGCATCGATACATCGGGGGCATATTGTTTTACTCATGTCCGTCTGTCTGTCTGTCCGTCCGTCTGTCCGAAAACTTAACCTTGCCAATATCTTCAAGCCTATTCAAGATACAAAGCTGATATTTGGCATGATGATAGATCTCAATGATCTGCATCTGCTGGTACCAAAGTCAAGGTCATGTGACAAGGTCAAGGTCATTTGTCAAGGTCAAACTTTGAAAAAAAATCCCGTTACGGGGGCATTCGTGTTTCACAAACACATCTTGTTTCAACTTAGATAATAATCTACAACTTTTTTATAAGAATGTCACCATATATATATAGAGTTGTGGTCTGGTTGGTTATTTTTGACTTGGCTGAGCCTGACTTAGCATAGTTGTAGTTTGGCAAGTTTACTTTATTTAATCCTCTCAAAAGTTTGTCAGCAAATATTTGTAATTGAGTGTATATAATTGTATCCGAAAACAAAAAGGATTTACATGTTCAGCTAAAGTGAAGGCATTTCATCATTGGCTTACCAAAACCTCATCATTTCAGCTTTTTCATGCTGAAATTATGAGGATTTGATAAATAATTGACGATTAAGCAAATATAGTTCAGTGGCAGATCCAGATGATTTTTTTTTTTTTTGATCCAAATTACATGTACTTAATTGTAGTGGACGAATTCAATCAAAACTTTGCAACATGAAAAAAAAACACCTTTTTTGTAGTGTTCAAATCACATATGAACTTAAAATTCTATAAATAAAATATATCTAATGCACTAAGTTTGAGCAACTAGTTCCATGGTACCTTGGGAATAATAACTTAAATTCTAGGCCTAAATTGAACCCCCTATAAATAAACCCCTGGTTCCACTGCTGTAATTTGTATATGTTGACTGTCAATAAAAATGAGTTGATCTGAAAAACATAGCCACTTTAAATGCAATGACCCATCACTAAGGCTCCACCGTGCCAATCATGCTAGAAATCAATGATAAAATAAGTAAAGGAATAACCTACACAATGTTACTACTATTTTCCAGGTCAATGATTACCCAGAGTTTCTTATGGGGGACGACAAGAAGAACTGTCAGCATCTTGCCATTACTTATTGGACCACCGAGCCAGTAAAACGAAGATCGTTCCGGCGTAAAAAGTCTCCCAGAAATTCCATGACAGATCTCCATGGTGACAGGTCAAACGCTTCCACGCCCCTCAGTATGGTGTCGTCACAAGAAGTGTGGTCAGAGGATCATGGGTATTCAAGTTTATCGAGTTTGCAATATAGTGGGAATCGACCTGATAGCAGGGGTTCAGTTAGTTCAGCGAGAGAAGTTCGAAAAGGCAGCATATCGAAAAAGAAAAAGAAAGGAGTGAAAGCTTTACACACAATTCAAAGTGAAACGGAAGAAACAATTTTAAAATCATTGAAAGAGGAGATTGAAGAAGATGTCTTAGAAGACCTTGAAAATCAAAGTGTTATAGGTGATTCTTATTCCAAGTCAATGGATTTACGATTTTCACAAAAACCTAAATCTGCACGCTCAGTAAAGTCAACTCAGTCAAGGAAATCTGTGCAAAGCAGCAGACCTTTGCCAGTTTCTCCCGTGCCAAAGAACCAAGCCTTTGAAACCTCAGTGCAAGACAAAAGTGCCTCATCTGTTATAATAAACACAGACGACTTACCAAAGAAAAATGGGCTCAATGAAAAAGTTGAAGTCAATGAAACTAAAGAGAAGACTACATGTTGTTTCAGTTGTTCATTCAGTAACAGTAAAGTATCACCATTTTGTGGTACAGACAAAGCTGTTCCACCTAGTTCAGACAAAAACAGATTATTTAGTGCTTCACAAGTGTCAAATAAACCCATGTCAGAAGTTCATATTGAGATTACATCAGTGAATGCGGATGTTGGACACTTCAATGACCATCATGTTAAACAGAGACATAACTCTATGAATTCATCAGTCACTAGTGTAAGAGGTGCCTCTCGGTCAGGTACTCCAGCACAAGATGATTTTGAAAGAAGAAGGTAATAAATTGTAGCTGTTTATTTATTTTCAAAGTGTTGTTTTCTTTTGAGGCTCAGTATATGTACCTTGAAATTGAAAGAATTTCAGTATTAAAAAAAAGAAAAGTGTTTTACTTGGAGAAAATGGTAGGTTTAAAAAGCACAGACAAACAAACAAATAATACTTGAAAATGATTAATTGCTAATACTCACAAAAAATCTCGATCAAAGAGATAATCTGAAGCAGATTTAGTTAATTTTTTCATTCGGTTTTCTGAAGAAACAACAACATGCAGCCTTGTAAAAGAATTCTTCACAAGTAACCAATCTGAACTGCTTCTTGATATCTGTAACTGAATGTGTCCATTTTTACTTTCGAAGCAAAATAAAATTTGAACCTGAAGCTTTAAGAAAAATATGTATCCAAATATAAAATGAGCCTTTTCCTACAGATTCCCATGTTCACAAAGTCAAGACTCTGGTAAGCCTGTGCAGCCACAAATCTTATCAGAGTCTTTACTATGTGCTTTGTATCTATGGCTACTGACCCCAAACTCTTGAAAATGAATAGATACGATTCTAAATGCACTTTGTGGAAAAATTTGGCTCTTCAGACTGATCAATGTCCTCAGTACATAAACCCTTGTCTTGCTTTAAATTCTTTTTCTGAAATGCTCTCTGAAAGCCCTAGAATTCAAGTGTGTAGGGCAATTCTTCTTTTTGAAAATTAATTTTATGAACAATTGTGCCTTAAAAGGAGACAAGCAGGTGGTGTAGACTAAGATCAGGCTGCACATAGGTGCAGGCTGATCTTTGTCTATACCTCCTACCAAAGCAGGAATATTCCAGGTTCAGCATGACAAGGGTTAAATCATTTTTGTGGGTTCGATTTAATAAGATTGATCCATTTCTTTTTGCAGTATTGCCAGTATGGCCTCTGTTTCTGATTTTGGTGGTTCAATGCAGCGGCTCTCTTTGCTCAGTGCTGACGGATTCGGAGAGAAAAGACAGGCAGTGCTCAACCTGTACTTGCTCAGCACAGTCACACCTATGCTCATGCTCATCAGGAGTGCATGGAGTAATTTTTTACTGGTAAGGAATATTGAAAAATGTGTGTAGGCCTAAATTGTAATAGCCTTAAACCTCAAATGTATTTATAAAGTGTTCAAAGTCATATGATACATTGCTTTTTAGACAGATGATCTTGTAAACGATAAGGGCTCTTTTTGAAAGAAATATCAGTTTCTCTCTGAATATTAACAATGTACATGTACTTTCTTCAGTACTTAGATTATTCGTATATTCTGACTTCATTGTATACTTGCACAAAACAGTTAAGAATGTTCAAGCCTCAACATACTCACCTCAATTGAGGCACCCTTATGCTCACCAGAATGGTGTCTACTGTAGTAAATATCTTTTTGATGGAAAATTATTTGGGTGTTAGTGTCGAACTATTGTGAGATGATAAAGTATCTGTTTTGTTCTAACAAACTTTGGCTCATATCATAAGTCCTTAATTTTACCCTATCGTGTATTGTTATCTTTAGTGCTGTTTGGTTGATTATCGAGAAATAACAATAGATTATCACTTGATAATCTCAATGTCAAACCAGTGTGAAATTACCACAAAATAATACCCTGCTTTTTCTCATTTCAAACTTTTTGACCTTATCTAAGTGGAGCCCAATTTGCAAAATGAAAAGCTTTAAAAAGTTTTCACATTTCATCCCATTTTTTCATTTAAGGAATAGAATAATCTTTTTTTTGTGTGTAAGAGCTTTTAACCTATCATTTCGAGAATTTTTTGCCACACAGCAAAATATAGCTTTTGTTGTTCTCTCAATGAAAGTTAAATCGATCTTTCACAGAAACAAACAACTATCCTCTATTTATCATAAACTTGTGATGTATCTTACTATATGCCTTACTAAACCAAATACTGTTTTCTTTCAGTCCTCCACATTAATGATAAACCCTGAAACCATAGAAACACCAAAAGGAAGTATTCTAAGATCTTCACATCCTCAACAGAGGTAAGACATCTTTTACAGATGAAGAAAGTAATTGTTGATTACATGGAGGTATGAAACTAAAAAACCTAATCACACTTTATGAATATGCGAAGCGGTTTCATACATAAGTGTGATTAGGTTTTTAGTTTCATACCTAATTGAAATCAACAAATGATGACTTCATATCTTTTAATCTAGTATTATGAAACAAAAAATGAAATTGTTTGTCAAATATGCATTAGATTTCTAAGGGAATTCTTTTTGCCGAAGTTTACAAAATAGCTGTAATCTAAAAAGATTTATCATTGAGAGATAAAACCCAATTTTCAGCCAATAAGAATGCAAGAAAACTGAGAGAATCAAGAATCAAGAATAAAGTTATTTCATATTGATGGTACAATAATTACCGGTTTTGCACTTCAAAAGTGAATTGTATTGTCATCAACCTGCTGTTATGTTTTACCCCTGAATTGTAAGTTAAAGTACAGTGCAAGTGTCTAAAAACTGTCTGTCAATCTTAAATTTACTTGCAGCATAAACTAACCAATGTACAGTAAAATGTGTATTATGTGATCACTTACGAGACCGTCAAATAGCCATCGTTATGGAGAATTTACGCTTATTAAGTTGTAAAAACTCAACAAAATTGTCTCATTGAGACGATTCTAGTGAGTTTTAACAACATTGGATTCATTTACAATAATTTTTAGACCAATAAAATGTATTCTTTACGACATTTTGATTTTAAGAAGGGGATTTTGAAAAAAGGTTGTTTTATAAAAATGGTCATTTAATAGACATGTTCGCTTGAGTAAGATAGACTGTAATTAGTTTACTTTGATCATATATTACATGATGGTAAATCTCATGGAAATGCATATACAAATCAAGATCAAATCTGTAAAAGAAGCTTTTTAGTGGACTATTAGTATTCTTTAAAAGCAGTTTGTACCAATTAATTTCATTTTCACTTGTTTTGATTAGGATTTCTAAGGCCTTCCAAAAATGTGGACCAAAATCATTTTGGTAAATTGATGGGTTCAATAATTACTTCCTTTGTTAAATTGCATGTTGCAAGTAAATGATTCTTAATATCTTTTTTACAGGGAGAAAATCGACCTGCTCTTTCAACAGCTTAAGAGGGATATATTCAAAGCAGAAAATGATATAGAAAAGTTGTATGAAATTTTGACAGAACTGAGAATAGGGACAGAGAAGAACTTCTCATTGAAAAAACTATTCTGGAAGGTTAGTATACCACAACTATACTTCATGTACTTTTTGTACACTAACAGAGGTTGTCATTTATTGTCATCATTTTTTCTGCATGTCTGTTTGTCCATCTGTATGTTCACATGTTGTAAACATAACTCCTCATAGACAGATTTGATTGACAAATCTTTCCTTTTGCGGATCACATTGAGTAGGTTAACATCTTGCCATAGTCTTTCTTATTTTTGCCATAGTCTGATGCTTTTAAAAATGCAGAAAACATTGTGACAAATAAAGAAATTGCTTGTTACAAGCTTGTAACAAGCAATGTCTTCATCGACCATAATGTTTTCTTCTTGAAAAGACAAAAAAAAAAAAAAAGATAAAATGAAGTCTCACCAATTAAGGATGATTTTCTACAACTATTATGAAATAAGACAAGTCTAAAGTGGTTTTTTCTGGTATTGGTTAGAGACTAGGTAAACAATGTTACAACTTCTTTAAAAAAAATGGTTATTTTTTTCAAAAACAAAACAGGACACCAAATCATGATTTTTTTCTATTACAGAATTCTGACATATTCCACTTCTTTGTGAAGAAGCTTCAGCAATTTTTACCCAAATCCACAAGACAAGTGGACAAAGATGTTCGATTAGATGAATTTGAGTAAGTTAGCCAATCTGTTGTTAAATGAGCCTGATATTTCTTACAATTTCACATAAGCACAAGGCAAAGCATTTGGCCAGCCTGAGCATTTGCACAGGCTGGCCAAATTCTTCATTATGCGTTCATTAGAGAATTAAGGTCTTTACTGCTCTTCAGATGGTCTGTGAATATTCTTATTTAATTGTGTGTTTTTATAGGCTGCTTAAGGTAGTGGACCCTTAATAGTTCCACAACATTTGATCTTTCTCAATGTTAAACGAGGTTTCCAAATGAAAATCATTAGGAAACCTCTATTAACACTGATAACTTTCATTACTTCCGAAACGCTGCAGAACTATTACGGATCAACTACCTTAAGGTTGTGGACCCGTAATAGTTTTGCAACGTCTCAAAGTTATGAACTTAAACAGTGTTAACTGAGGTTTCCTAATGATTTTCGTTGGGAAACCTCAGTTAACATTGCGAAAGGATATGTGGTCTGAAATGTTGCAGAACTGTTACGGGTCCACTACCTTAATGTTTATGCCTCAACCACATGTGAAATAGACTCAAATACCTCTCTGCTGTAAGGGTAAATAATCTGATTCACTGTCAAGAAGATTCATTGTAGAATCAGAGAATTTGAAAATGCCATTAAATCCCATACAAACAAGTAAGCAAAATACATGCCCTAAAGTTTTGTTCAATGGAAGAAGATCATTTGCATCATAATTGCTTTTAGCAATTGAAGTTGTGTTATGATTTCTATAATGCTATATGGTGGATTCCCATAATTGTCTGTCTATTGGTCCGTCTGTCTTTTTTTCTGTCAGTCAGTCTGTCTGCAAAACTTTACCAAAACACTGAATATTACAAATTTCTTCAAGGATATTCAAGATGCAATGCTATCTGGTATGTTGAGAGATCTTGATGAGGTGCATCTGTATATGCCAAGGACAAGGTCATTTGACCAGGTCAATGTGGCCTGTCAAGGTCAAAGTTTTGAAAAAAATGCGGTTTCAAGGCACTGGTGTTTCACAAACACATCTTGTTTCACATAACATTTTTATGCCCCCGTATCGAGAGATCGGGGTCGTATGGTTTTACTCATGTCTGTCTGTCTGTCCGTCTGTCTGTCCGTCCGTCTGTCCGAAAACTTAACCCAAAACTTAACCTTTGCCTTTTCTCCAAAAGTATTTGACATACAAAGCTGTACACCAAAGTCAAGGTCATGTGACAAGGTCAAGGTCATCTGTCAAGGTCAAACTTTAAAAAAATGCTGTTCCGGGGGCATTGGTGTTTCACAAACACATCTTGTTTTGTATTATGTTAATAGAAATTTACCAGTTTTTGTGTTAGATAAAGCTTTCATTGAAAGAAACAGGTATCATTAATAGAATAGTGCTTTTTTTTAGTGCTTTTTAACTTGGTTTTTTTTTCCAGATTTTCCTCCCTAATAATTGAGGTGTTATGTATGATGTTTCATGAATCAGAAATTATACCAGAGAGAACACAGGCTATGAAAGCAGAAAGGTAATAATCATGTTTATGTTCATTACTGTTTGATAAATTATCATCTTCTCAATCTGTTGTCCATCTGGCAGTAAGTCTGTGCTTCCATTTGAAATTAATTCCCCATTTACTGAATAGAGGGGCCCCTATGGTAGCACTTATCCTTTCGAATGTCTTCCACCAATGGGTTTATATTTATAGACCTATTTTGGAAAGCAGCTGAAAGCTAGGAAAGGATGAATTGGAATTGCTTGGTGCTTCACCTGTTGCGATATGATAGAAAGATTATTAAAAGTGGCATAGAACCCACTTTTAACAAACAAACAAAATAGAAGGGGTATATAGGTTTCACCATGTCTGTCAGTTTTTCCATCGATCTGTCTGTTCATCTGCCTTAACTTTAATGTTTCATTGCTCTTACTCAAGAACCATTTAACCTAAAGTCATGAAACTTAATACAATTGTTGCCTATATGACCCCAGGTCAAATGTCAAGAACATATTTGAACTTTGAATGGCACTCCAAAAATTATCTTTACGCTCTAAATTGAGAAGGGATGGACCTCAAATCATGAATCTTCCTACAATTGTAGCTTAGGGCCCAACAACTGGCCTTATTGTTTTTTGGGTCACATGGGAAAAGTATCAAGGTCACAAATGAAATTTGTTTGAACTTAAGTGAAAACCATTTCCATGCTCTAAGTTATGAACCAATAAATCTGGACTCTTGAAACTGTATATGAGCCTGTGAGTGACATTTCCAACAATTTCAAAAGAGCAGCAAGCAAAGACTCTGGCCAGTCTGTGCATCTGCACAGTCTGACCACAGTCTTCACTACACACTAGAAAAGGTCTCAAAGTATCTTTAGACTGTCAGGTAATCTTCTAACTACACTATGTGGCTGACTAGACTGCTTGGTGATTGCACCCTCCCAACATGTCCAGTCCTTGGAAACGTCATGCATATGCTCATAATAACTTTTGCCCTCTTACCTAAAGAAGTATCCTACTGATTTAGGATTATAAAGGTTAAGATTACAATTTTACTTTGTATGAAACCATGTAAATGCTCTAACTTGAGAATCTATGTAAATAGATTCATGAAACTTTATAAAATTATTGCCCATGTACCAAGTACCCTATCATTTTATGATCACAATGGTCAAAGGTTAGGGCAACAATTGCTCTTTGCATTTAATTTACATTTCTATGATAATTATCAAAAGTAATCCCATTCATAAAAATGTTTATTTACTTTTGCAAACACATCCATCAGTGATAGCATGTCTACATATTTAAAGTGCAGGTGATTGTATTATAACACAACTCCTCCTTCAATTATTGACCAATTGGCATGAACTTCTCACAGAATATTCCTCATCATAAATTTATGAATTTTTTTCTACCTATGTATGTATGTTTTGCAAAGATCATTGCAATTTCTTGCAAATGACCTTTGATGCCAAAAAGGACAATTTGGCAATTCTGTGAGAGAAAACCAGAGGTATTGCTGTAGCCTTGATGTCATCCCCAGCGTTGTTGTGGTTGTGGTCATCAGGCTTTTTGACCATGCAAAAACTGATATTTTGTGATATCTCTGGTAGTACTAAGACATTAACTTTAAATTTGGCATAAATGTTTCCCACCCAAAGAGGTTCATGTGCTATCAAGGGGGCTAAATCAAGATGCATTGGTGCAAATAATGCCCCTTTTTCCACTTAGATTTTATTTTCATTAAATAACACCAAACGGCCAAGTTAAGTCAGTTGTTGGCTGTACTCTTGTTAAAAATGATTATTCTGGATGAGCCAAATTGGGGTATATAACTTTCTTACTTTAAAGATGGTTCTTTCACCATGTATCATTTCTTTACAGAGGTAGATCTGTGGTGGGGTTATTAATGGTGCTTACTTGTACACCAGAAGTGCCTGATAAGATCCCAGCTGAGGAACAAGAGGTGAGTCAGATCTTTATGATCTTAGAGTTAAATCTGAAGTACTGATTTCTTGATAGCTCACCGGAGCATAAAATGCTCAAGGTTAGCTATTGTGATTGTCCAATATCCCTTGGGACAAGATTTTCCTTAAATATTCAAAAATTGAAATGCACCCATTATGGTCTTCTTGTCTTAGTTGGAATCATACTTAGTTATTATAACCCTCTACCAAATTATTTGCTAGCCTTATGCAGAAATCTTGTTTACTTTTTTCTTTAATAGTTTATATGAATATTTTAAATGAATGTCTGCTAAACAATCTGCAAAAGACAAGGGTATTGATAAACAGTGGTCAAATATTAATGTCATATTTATTACTTCTCTTAAACAATGAGTATTTTAAAGGAAAAGGAATTGTATTTTGATGTCTTTATTTAATGTCTATCTTTCAGAAAATGGTGACAGACTTTACTAAGACATCACTGGGTACAGTGTTTGAGTTATTTTTGATGGCAAAACAGGTAAATATTGTGTTAAGTTCCTGCAATATAGTGCATCGTAGAATAAATGTTTATAGAAAGTGATAATGTCAAGAGAAAGCTTTATGTTTAATCATCATCCTACAATATAACAATAACAACAAACCAGCCTGACTCTACATATGGTCTTGGTCTGAACTGTCTATCAAGATGTTGTGTACAGCCTTGATATGCTTAGAACAAGATAACAATGATTTAGGGAGAAATGCTGTGGTTATCTTCTCAAATATAATGGGAGACAATCTACTGTATCCTTAGATTGAAAAATTCTTAAGAGTTGTCTCCCTTGAATTAAATGAATTTTGTAGATCTATCAATTAAGTTGAAAATGAATATACACTGGAGTCCCAGTCCACCCAGCTGTGAAAGTGGTTAGAATCCACTACCTCTCTCTATATGCATACTAACACCTGGTATGACTTGGGACCATGATGGAAGTAAGAGTCTCTTGACCCATTATATTGTCATCCTCTTGTAAAATAAAAAAAAGAAATAATGATAATAAGATAAGGATCTATGTTCTATGATCGATTTCAACCAATCTTAGCATAAGCATTAATTTGGTGACCCTTCTCCGAAAAACTAGTGAAAGAAATTTTGATAGACACATAAAAATAACAAACAGAGCAGGTTTCAGTCATAGGTATTCAGTGGATAATGACAGGAAAAAAAGGGGGGGATCATTAATTGATGCCTTAAGGTAATGGACCCTTAATAGTTCCACATAGTTTTGGCAGTAATGAACTTTAACAGTGTTGACTGAGGTTTCCTAATGATTTCATTAGGAAACCTCAGTCAACATTGTGAAAAATCATGTGTTCCGAAATGTTACAGAACTATTTAGGTTCCACTAACTCAAAGCTTTTTACTATAACTTTAACAATAGTAGTTTGTCCATCTTGTAGGTGGACAATATTATTAATTATGTGTGAGCAATAAGAGGACTATCTTTGACGTCTGAAAAAAATAAACATTTGAAAAAAAAAACAGGTACCAATTCAAAGCAATCAGAGGTGGCATTTCAAAATGTCAAATGAAGGTAGATTGATCCTTTTTGATTCAGAAAGTGGACAAAGTACAAAAAGTTTTGACCTAAGTCAGCCTGCACAGTCCGACAAGGGTTTGTTCGTTTTTTGCCATTGGTCACATATTATTGAAAGAATTATTGTCAATGATTTTGATTGTGCATGGACCACTGTATTCCAAGGAGTTAGCTCAAAATTATTGTAAGTGCCTATATAATAATAGGCACTTACAATAGTTTTGCACTGACCCCTGGGTATGTGAACACCTTGTAAGAATCAGTTACCAATAGAAACTATCTTGTTTACTTATGCAATGAAATAAAGGATAGATGGGTAAGATCAGTTCACATTGCAAAGTTACTGTTTAATCTTCGTTATATTGTCTGTATTTAAGAAGCCACATCTTTAGATCACGGGCATATTGTTTTACCAATATCTGTCCCTCTGTCTGTCTGTCTGCAAAAACTTAACCTGCTAGCTTAACAGTTTACAATAAATTCAACACTGTTCAAATAACAGTGCTCTTATTTGACATAATAGTTTCCTCAACAATATGTGTCTTTGAAGGTCAAGGTCATTTGACAAGATTAAGGTAGTGGACCTGTAATAGTTCTGCAACGTTTTGGAAGTAATAACAGTGTTAACTGAGGTTTCCCAATGATTTTCATTAGGAAACCTCAGTCAATATTGTGAAAGTTCATGAGTGCCAAAATGTTGCGGAACTATTACAGTTCCACTACCATAAGGTCAATTATATAATTCTAAAAAAAAGGTCATTCAGGGACATTAGTGTTTTACAAACACATTTTGTTTCTTATTTTGAGTTACAGCACTTTTCAAAATTTGTGTAAGTGGTATATTTTAACTTATACTGTACATGAAGCATTTTAAGTAACAAATTTATTTATGTTGTATTTATTTTCAAAGAGTAGCCAAACTGTCTACATAGAAACTAAAAATTAGTTTCAAACAGGAAGTTTGAGCACATTTGAGCACAAAAAAAATCTTTTAAATATCAGGCCCTGAAGTCCTGAACCTATAGATCCTTGATTTGTAACATGGATCCTCGGCTCCCTTAAGGTAGTGGAACCGTAATAGTTTGACAACATTTCTGAAGTCATAAACTTTAAGTGTTAACGGAGGTTTCCAAATGAACCTCATTAGGAAACCTCTGTTAACATTGTGAAAATGTTGAGGACTTATTAAGGGTCCACTACCTTAAACCTAGTTTGCGGCAAATTGTGCTACCAATCCTTAAAGAATGGTCAATGTGAAACTATTGCAAATGCCTTTTTATCTTGGCCGTTTTCAGAGCCTTAATGTTGTAGTTGTTGTCATCATCTTGACATTTTGTTATATCTTGTTCTACCAAAGGCATTTACTTGTAACTTGGCACAAATGTTCACTCTCAAAAGAGCAAATCAAGCTATCAAGGGGGATAACTCTAGATGCATTTTGTGCAAATTATAACCCTTTTATAATACTTTTATTTTTAACTCAAGGCGTTTGTAGGTGGCGATCTTTTTTATTTACAGGCACTTACAATAGTTTTGCACTGATGCAACAACATATTTTTAGATAAAAAATGGTGTAAATTAAGTTATTTTGAGAGAATTAAAGCTTTTGCAGCTATGGCTTTCACTCTTTTCACATTTTATTAGCTCGGCTGTTTTCGGAGAAAACCCGAGGTATTGCTATAGCCTCCGTGTCGTCGTCGTTGTCGTTGTCGTGCGAAAACTTCGACATTTTGTAATATCTCTGGTTCTACTGAAGGCATTCACTTGAAACTTGGCACACATGTTCACCATCAAAAGAGCAATCTATACTATCAAGGGGGATAAATCTTGATGCGTATTGTGCAAATTATGCCCCTTTTTTGACTTAGTTTTTTTCCCACCATCCAGCACTCAACAGTCGAGCGTAGGCACCCGTAGATGGTGCTCTTGTTTAGTTACTTGACTTTTTACCAATGATCACTATCAATGCTTGTTTGTCTCACAGGATATATTTATTACTTTACTTTTCTATCCATTTCCTGTATAAATCCGCAGTTGGTAGCGTGTCAGACTGTCACTATAGAGTTTGCGGGTTCGATCCCCGATGGTGGCACTCATTCTTTCCGACTATTTGTCTCTCACCAATGGGTTGATAATCGTAGACCAATGTGAGATGGTGGCTTGAGGCTAGGAAAGAAAGTGGTGGTTGTACTGGTGATGTATATACCAGGAATCCATTGTTAGGTGCTCCAGCTGCCGCGATATAACTGAAAAGTGTGACTTTAATGGAAATGTACATGAAAAGTTGGTATTTTTTTTTAATAACCTGACAAGTAAAGTCTCAATGACATCAAAAGAGGCATTTTAACATCAGGATAATTATACCCCCCACCTACAAGGTAGATGGGGTATGCTGGAATTGCCGTTTGTCTGCCTGTAGACAAAAAATTGTCCAGAAGTGTTCTTAGACAATATTTAAGCTACAGCTCTAAAATGTATACATGATATGTATCTGCATATAAAGTTATGCATCTGCAATTTTGAAACATCTACTCTCATCACCCCTTGAACATGTACTTTTCACTGAATTATTGTTGTCTGGAGCATTTCTCCTACACAATTGCATGTATTGACTTAAAATTAATACTCATATCTGCTTTTGAAGTTGTTCACCAAAATATTGAGCCCCTACTCTCAATAGCTGCTGAATTATCTCCCCTTGATCATGTAAATTTCACTAAATTATTTTTATCTCAAGCAATTCTCCTAAACTATCGCCTGTACTTGAAATTAATACATAATGTGTATCTGCTTTTGAAGTTGTGCACCTGCAATTTTAAAGCTCCTTCTATGATTTGCTGCTGATTTATCTCTCCTTGAAATTGTTATTTTCACTAAATTCTTTTTATCTGAAGCATTTCTTCTGAACTGTTACATGTATTGAAGTAAAATTTATTCACAATGTAGCTGGTTATGTAAGATTGTGTTTCTGAAGTTTTTAGGACCCTTCTAAAATTACTTGCTGATTTTTCTCCCCTTCAACTTGTAAATTTTGGTATTATTTCTGGAGCATTTTTTCTGATGTTATTGCTGCTTCTGCCTTGATATTTATGGACAATGAAATTTTAAATCTAAACTTTTGTTTGTAAATTTTTCATGTTATGATAGTAGCTGCTTATTTTTTCTCCTTGAATTTGTGAATTTGTTCATTATCTTTATTATCTAGAGCATTTTACCTATAGTTGTGGCTAAATTATCTCCCTTGAACTTGTAAATTTTACTTAACTTTTGTTATCATGTTGCAAATACATGTAGATCGTGTACTGAAAGAACTTTTGCTTGGAAAAAGCCTTGGTAGGACAAAGCTGTGGGACATCAGTCTGCTTTGTGACAGTTTAAGTTTTAATTGTCGTTTTCTTGACTGTTTTCTAACTTATATCATTATGTCTTAGAGGCAACGATTTTGAATGCCATGAATGAACCCGTCTTGGATTTGATTTTATGTCCCTGCATTGACAGATTAGGGGCCAGGGTTTGTGTTTGACCCTTAAACCAGGGTTTTGATCCTCAAAAATGTGAAAATATCTAATTTTGACTCATACATTTTCTATCAGGAGGGTCATTTTGACCCTCAAATTCTCGGTATTGCATCTCAAAACTGCTACAAATTGTAAATTTATTAGAATTAATTGTCTTCATCATATCATTATTAGAGATTCATATTCATAATCATTGACTCATTAACCCTTGTCATGCTGAACCCGGAATATTCCTGCTTTGGCAGGTGCTATAGACAAACATCAGCCTGCACATATGTGCAGCCTGATGTTAGTCTACACCACCTGTTTCTCAATTTCAAATCAAAATTGTCTATAGATTTAGTTTTCAAATAGAAATTGACCTACTGTAGGTAGTTTCAATGCTTTTTGCCCTTTGATTTTGATGAGAATTTTTAGCCAAAATTTATTCAGCATGACAAGGGTTAATTTCAATTACTAGCATAAACCCTGTATTACACAATCTATTATTTTCTGTTATATTTACTTGCAGGCCATATGGGGTAACAGTGAAGGTAACTTTTATAACATCAGTTGGATGGTATCTGTCCTTGAGGAACTTAAGCATACAGTAAGTATGGATTTTGTTTATATGGTGTTTGAACATCTTTTAGTCTGTGGCAGGCTGTCTACCGATTCCTATATTCCTATTAAACTCCTATATTTTGGGTCCAAATCCTATATTTTTAAGCACCTCCTATATTCCTATAAAACTCCTATATTTTGAAAATATTTCCTATATTTTTAGCTCACCTGAGCACGAAGTGCTCATGTGAGCTATTGTGATCACCTTTTGTCCGGTGTTCGGTCGTCGTCTGGCGTCCGTCAACAATTTCCTCAAACGTCATCTCCTCCTAAACTACTGGCCAATTAACACTAAATTTTACAGAAATGTTGCTTAGGTGGTCCCCTTCAAAAAAAGCTAAAAGAATTGAAATCCATGAAAAACCTGGTTGCTATAGCAACCTAAGGTGAAATTTTAAGAAAATCTTTTTCTTCTCCTCAACCAGGTGTCCTAGAGACTTAAAATTTGGTATGGATGATCAGTTCATAGACCTGAATTAGAATAGCTAAAATCATATCTGTTGGGCCACCTGGGGCAGAGCACCAGGGGGGGGAGGGGTTAAACTTTGGGTAAATTTTGTAATCTTCAACCTTCTTCTTCTTTGGAACCTGGATCCCTACAGACTTGAAAATTGACATGGATGATCAGTTCATAGACCTGAATTAAAATAGCTAAAATCATATCTGCTGGGCCACCAGGTGCGGAGCACCAGGGGGAGGTGGGTAGTACTTTGGGTAAATTTTGAAATCTTTAACCTTTTTCTTCTTCGGAACCAGGTGCCCTACAGATTTGAAAATTGGCATGGATGATCAGCTTATAAACCTTAATTAAAATAGCTTAAATCATGACTGTTGGATCACCAGGTGCAGATCATCTGGGGGTAGGGGGTAGTGCTTTGTTGAAAATTTTGAAATCTTGACTGTCTTCTTCTGATGTACCAGAATCCCTAAAGCCTATATTTTTGACATGAATGATCAGCTCATAGACCTTATCTGAAATATGAATATCATGAATGTTTGGCCACCGGTCGCAGAGCACCAGGGGGCGGGAGGGTAGCTTTTCAGAGCAATTCTTAAATATTTAACCTTCTTCTTCTGATAAACCATGTGCCCTACAGACTTTAAAAATGGCAAGGATGATCAGCATATGGACCATAGCTAGAATAGCTTGAATCATAACTGTTGGGCCACCAGGTGCGGAGCCACCGGGGAGGGGGAGGGGGGTAGTACTTTGTAAAAAAAAATTAAATCCATAACCTTCTTCTTCTTCTGAACCAGAATCCCTACAACCTTTATATTTAACACAGACGATCAGCTCATAGACCCTATTTTACATAGCTATAACCATGAATGATTGGCTACCATGCAAAGAGCATTGGGGGAGAGGGTAGTATTTCGGGTCAATTTTGAAATTTTAAACCTTCTTCTCATGATGAAGTAGGAATCTTACAGGCTCTAAATTTGGCATGAGTCATCAGCACATATACTTTAATCAAAAAAGATATAGACGTGATTGTTTTGTCACCAGGGGCAGAGACCCAAGAGGAGGGCTAGTGCTTTGTGGTAAATTCAACAATTGTTAGAAATTCTACTGAACCAGAATTCCTACAGCATTTTCATTTGATATAGAATAATAAGCTCATAGAACTTAAATTAAAAAGCTATTATGATTGTTGGGCCACAAGGTGCGGAGCAACAGGGGGGAGAGGGTAGTACTTCAGGTCAATTTAACATTTGAACTTGTTTTTAAGCTCACCTGAGCACAAAGTCCAGCTTCCGTCCTTTGGTTGTCGTCTCCGTCCATCAACAATTTCTTTAAATGACATCTTGTCCTAAACTACTGGGCCAATTTACTCCAAATTTTACAGAAATGTTTCATAGGTGGTCCCCTCCAAGATAGCCTAAAGAATTGAAATCTATGAAAAACTTTGGTTGCTATGGCAACTGATGAACGAGAAGCCCTTCAGCTTTGGAATTTGCCTTGGATGATCAATTCATAGACCTTATTTATGAGAGCTAAAATAATAACTGTTGGGCCACCAGGTGGGCATTACTAAAGTTATCCCAGATACTCTCTTGTAAAATGATCATGCAAAAAAAAAAACAGACTGATAACAGTTCCATTATGGATCTTGTATTTTCAAACAGCAATAGTAAAACTGAGACTGTGGAATCTTACTGGTCTGACCATAAGATTATTTTCCTTTACACATAAATTTGTTACAGTTCAATTTTTCAAAAGAAATGCAAGTTACCCTTAGGTGCTTTGACTCGGGTGAGCGGACCAGGGCCAAAGGCCCTCTTGTTAGGAAAATGTATTGCCGATATATGCTCAGATAGCAAATATTGCTTTGATACTGCTCTTTGCTTCTTTATTCTTCAGGTAAGAGAATCTCTATGTCTTCCATAGCATCACCATCCTGTATAATGCTTTGGTGCACTTCATCTGTTCCTCATCACCTGTTTGGTCACCTACAAAGCAGTTGAATAGGACACCAGCCTTAAAGGTGCCAATTCAGTTGATGATGATCATGATGATGCTCTACAGCAGCCTCCTGTCTGGACTGTGTTGCTATGGAACTGAAAGGTTACTTTATCTAGACATTAATTAACATAATAAAAGCAAGAGTGGAGGTAAGGATTGTTAGTATAAGAGCGTAGGATAAACAATTTTCACTGGAAAAACTCCTATATTTTTACTCTAAATGAGCTCAAAACTCCTATTTTTTTAAAAAAATATTCCTATTAAAACTCCTATATTTTTTAGAAGACCTGGTAGACAGCCTGCTGTGGTGTCCATGGTCTGAAGGTAGAGAGTGGCTGTGTCTATTCTAGGATTAAAAAAAAAGTGGGGATTTCTGTAGAAAATCAGCAACATTGCCAAAACGCTTGACTTTTGCTCTTTCTCTTTGTAAAAAGTTCCCCAATCTTCTTAAAAAATAGGGGGGATATTCCAAATGTATATGATGAAATGTGCAATCCCCCTCCAAGAATAGACACTAGAGTTAGCCTCATGACCAAGAGGTTCAAAAATCAAATTAAAGGAGCAATTAGCAAGCGGGTTCTTTTATTTACCAATACATTTATTGTGAGTACTTATAAATTTTTTCAGGAATCAGAACTGAGAAGGATTAATCTCTGTCGAAAGACCTTGTATCCCAATCTATGTTAAATAGATTGGTTTAAACCTTCAGTCCATCATGAATCATACAGGACTTTGGGCATGCAATGACCCCTACCTCCTCCATGTTTTCTCTCATCTAACACTTGGATTGCCGACAGACAAAAAATGTCCCTTGTTAATCGTGGACAGGGTTTTAGTCTGACGTCAACAAAATAGGGTCCAAAGGACTCAATCATTGGGATCTTAAGGGTCCTTTTCTTAAATTTTGAAGTCCCTGCCTTAGGTATAGACTATTTCTCTTACGCTATGATCTTGTATTTTGTAGATTTAGAAATATTCCCTGGTTTAATGTAAAGAAATTGATAGAAATATATTAATATTTGGGGCTCATCTTCAGGAAAGAATTGAAGACTGTTTAATGCAGTCTTCAATTCCTTTCTGAATGTGAGCCCCAAAGAGTCTATGGGATTCTCATCACAGAGTTTTGAGGGTCTTTGCTATTTATTTTTGCATGTCAGATAAGCAAAACCTGCGTCCTTAAAACCCTGTGTGGATTATACTTTGGGAGACTGTAGTCTAGCGGAAATACAGAGGCCTTAGATTTTTGTGATCTCTGGCGAGATTCCTGCTTCAATCATGTGAGATTCAGATACTCAATTACTTGTATATATTATCTCCTGGAATCTGAATGGAGAGAGAAGAATTTAAATTTTTCTATGTCATTTTCAAGGGGTAAAGATCTTAAATTCAGGAGCGATACAAGACATGCATGTTTGTTACATTAACAAGGGTTAATTCTTGTCACGCTTAGGCTTAAAATAAAACGGCTCAGAGTACTGGATGCACTAAATGTGAGTCAATAATATTTTGAATGCCTGAATTTTTAAACTTTTCAGATCAGGTGATTTTGACTAAGATCAGACTGCACATATGTTTGGTTTATCTTTGCCTTTGCATCCTATCAAAACAGAATTATTATGCCCCCCTTCGAAGAAGAGGGAGTACCAGTATATTGCTTTGCTTTGTCGGTTGGTCAGTGTGTCCGTCGACTGTTTTCTGTCCGGAGCATATCTCAAAAGTATGCAAGCTAGGATCATGAAACTTCACAGGTGAATAAATCTCTAAGAGGAGAAGTGCTGTGCAGAAGAACCGTAACTCTGCTCATCATATTTTGTGATAATTGCCCTTTGTTGATTAAAAAAGAATAGGCTATTAACCTGCTTTAATGGGGGCATAAATGTTTTACAAACATATCTAGTTCTTATCTTGATATAATGGCAAGGGGTAATTATGAATTCTTTCCTCAGAATTCATTTTAAGAATTTATTATACCCCCCACCTACGAAGTAGAGGGGGGTATATTGGTTTCACCATGTCTGTCTGTCCATCCGTCCGTCCGTCCGTCCTTCTGTCCGTCCGTCTGTAGACCTATTCGTTTCCGGACTCTAACTCAAGAACCAAATGACCTACAATCATGAAACTTTACACAAATGTTCCTTATGACCCAAGGAAGTGCCCTATTGTTTTCGGTCATGTAGGTCAAAGGTCAAGGTCACAGTCAGCTTTTGTTCAATTTTCTTTTCCGGACTCTAACTCAAGAACCAAGTGGCCTACAATCATGAAACTTTATTCATATGTTCCTTATGACCCAAGGAAGTGCCCAATTGTTTTTGGGTCATGTAGGTCAAAGGTAAGGGTCACAGTCAGCCTTTGTTCAATTTTTGTTTCCGGACTCTAACTCAAGAACCAAGTGACCTACAAGCTTGAAACTTTATGCAAATGTTGCTTATGATCCAAGGAAGTGCCCTATTGTTTTTGGGTCATATAGGTCAAAGGTCAAGGTCACAGTCAGCCTTTGTTCAATTTTCGTTTCCGAACTCTTAACTCAAAAACCAAGCGACCTGGAATCATGAAACTTCATGAAAATGCTACATATGACCTCAATATTAGTTACAAACACATCCTGCACTAATAGCACTTACATTCTGACAAAGCGCTTGTGGGGGGGTATTAGTCCGCTCTGCAACAAACAAGGGTTAAGTATGCGCCAGTGCATTAAGAGAGATTAATTATACAGAATGATCAGATGCACTATAAATACATTCGACAAATTAACTCTGACAGTCAATTTATTATCACATATTTAAAAGCTTTCTATCCAATCTCGCGTGGGAATTTCAGGGTTTTAAATCGAAATTAAATCAAATTTTGGTTTTTGAAATCTCTTGTTTTTAGATTCTGTCTAGGAAATTGATGGTGAAAATGAACTACATGAACCTATTTGTGTCTTGCTGCTACCTAAGAAATCACAGTATATTCCTGCTGTAATCACACCATTGGAAGACAGTATAGACTAAGATCAGCCTGTATAGATATGCAGTCTAATCTGAGCCAACACTACTTACTAAATTATTATTGTTGAAAAGATATGAGATAGACTGGTAGAAATTTCTCTAGAATTGACAATTTCTTTGAAACCAAAGGCAGAAAGTGTAAACTAAGATCAGCATGCAGAGATATGTAGTCTGATCTAAGCCTGCACTATTTACTTTCTACTAAATTATTTTTGAAAGGATGTGAGATAGACTGGAAGAAATAACCCTAGAATTGAAAATTTCTTTGAAACATTTGGCAGACAGTGTAGACTAAAAACAGCCTGCATAGATATGTAGTCTGATCTTAGTCTACACTATTTACTTTCTACTTTATTATTGTTGAAAGGATATGAGCTAGACTGGTAGAAATTTCCCTTTAATTGATTATTTCTTTGAAACCTTGGGCAGAAAGTGTAGACTAAGATCAGCCTGCATAGATATGCAGTCTGATCTTAGCCTACACTATTTACTTTCTACTTTATTATTGTTGAAAAGATATGAGCTAGACTGGAAGAAATTTACCTAGAATTGACAATTTCTTTAAAACGTTTGGCAGAAAGTATAGACTTAGATCAGCATGCATAGACATACAGTCTGATCTTAGTCTACACTTCTTACTATCTACATAATTATTGTTGGAAGGATATGAGCTAGACTGGTAGAAATTTTCCTAGAATTGGCAATTTCTTTAGAACCTTTGGCATACAGTGTAGACTAAGATCAGCATACAGAGGTATGCAGTCTGATCTGAACCTACACTACTTGCTTTCTACTTTATTATTGTGGAAAGAATTTAAGGTAGACTGGTAGAAATTTCCCTACAATTAACAGTTTCTTTGAAACCTTTGGCAGAAAGTGTGAACTTAGATCAGCCGGCATAGACATGCAGTCTGGTCTTAGTTTACACTACTTACTTTCTATATTATTATGTTTGAAAGGATATGAGCTAGACTGGTTGAAATTTCTCTTGAATTGTAAATTTCTTTGAAACCTTGGGCAGAAAGTATAGACTTAGATCAGTTTGCATAGACATGCAGTTTAATTTAAGCATACACTATTTACTTTCTATTTTATCATTGTTTAAAAGATTTGAGCTAGACTGGTAGAAATTTCCCTAGAATTGAGGATTTCTTGATACCTTTGGCAGAAAGTGTAGACTAAGATCATCCTGCATAGATGTGCAGTCTAATTTTAGCATACATTACCTACTTCTACTTAAATATTGTTGAAAAGATATGAGCTGGACGGGTAGAAATTTTCCTTTATTGACAATTTCTTTGAAACCTTTGGCAGAAAGTGTAGACTAAGATCAGTCTGCATAGATGTGCAGTCTGATCTTAACTTGCACTAATAGTACTTCCTTTCTACTTAATTATTGTTGAAAAGAAAAGAGATAGACTGGTAGAATTTCCCTAGAATTGACAACTTCCTTGAAACCTTAACCAGACAGTGTAGACTAAGATCAGCATGCAGAGATATGCAGTCTGATCTTAGCATACACAACTTACATTGTACTTCATTATTGTGGAAAGGATATGAGCTAGACTGGTAGAATTTCCCTAGAATTGATTATTTATTTGAAACAAAAATTTAAGTTTGGAGGATAAGGGTTTAGGTAGTAGACCCTTAATAGTTCTGCAACATTTAAGTTCTCATGATCTTTCAGAATGTTTACTGAAGTTTTCCAATGAAATCATAAAGAAACACTGTTAAAGTTCATTAATATCTAAATGTTGTGGAATTATATTGGATCCACTACCATAACAATTTCATAGTCTTATTTGTTTTCAAGAACGAAATTGAGATATAAATTGTTTCACTTTTCATCAGCTGTAGCCAAGTGTTGGCACTCAAATGAGGTGCTTTTGTTAGCTTGGCTGTTTTCAGAGAAAACCCAAGGTATTGTCATCACCTTTAGGTTGTTGGCATTTATGTTGGCGTTGGTGTAGAGGTTGGTATTGGCGTAGACATTGATGTGACAAACTTTAACCTTGGTCATATTTCTGTTGTTATTGAAGATATCTTCAAAAGACTTGGCATGTGTTATTGCTTTCACAAGATCTATTCAGACAATTAAGGAGGGCACTTCTGAAATCATTTTTGTAAGAGAAATGTCCCTTTTTCAATTTCATTTTTATTTTTCATAGTTATTTTTCTTCAGTTTGTGAAAATGTTGGATTTGTGGGTCATAGGATAGAAGGAATGGTTGTGAGAAAAAAATGAAAGGGTTAATGTGACGTAAAAAGGCAAGGATACCAATTTGAAATTATTTTGGATGATAAAAATGCTCATGGGGCCAGAGATATTTTGTAGTTCTTCAGTAATTACGGACGTAATTTTGTTTACGCTACATAAATAGAAAATCAAATCTCGTATAATATAGACTTTATTGCTAACAAGGGCTTTACATTAGAGTAAGAGACAAAAGTGGAATATTAGTAATTTCAAGAAATTGTTCCCCAAGAGGTCATAGGTTTTCTTATCCTTGAACCTTTTCCTAAACAGGTTTAAGTTTGTATGTGTTGGCAAAGATTTTTGTATAATCAATATCATCTTCTGTCATCCGTTTGTAGGTATGAGCTTTTGCATTTGATGAAAAATTTACAGAAATGTTGCTAGGTAGCTGTACTTCCTCATATTATCTGGGTTTGATACACAATTACGTGGCTGCATATTTTGACTCTGGCGCTCTTTCTGAATTGAAACTTATCTATAGCCTCCTTTCTCTTAGACACTTTTGCAGATGGTTTGATAAGATGGAGCCATATTGCAAGTATGAAATTGTTACTTTTGTAAAAAATTATTTTATGACTCAAGTCGAGGGAGTGAAATAACCCTGTTTAATATTTTTGATATTTACATGGGTGTTTTTAGACTGGTATAATAACTAAGGAAATAAGCTGAGAGTATAAAGCAACAGTTAAAAGTCATTTGCTCAAACATCTTGTAACTTGCTTATTTATTTGAGAGATTGGGAGTTTGACCAATCTAAATAATGTAAAGATACGAGAAGATGGGAATGCATCATATCAGTAGTACAGCGCATCCCAATATACGTTTACTTACATGGTTCTTCAACTTTATTCAATTCACTTGTTTAAATGTCAGTAATGTATATTCCGCATGTTTGTGTGATTGAAAATTGATAAAGAAATAAAATGATGAAATAATTCTCGTCTAGACATTCTTATTGTTGCATTCCCTTTGTTTACCGATCGCCCTATTTTTTCCTCCAATGAAAGGCCGCTGTTTCGTTTGAAATTCAAAAAATATATCCCGTAACCTGACGATCTGCTCAAATAATTGAGCTACCTAATACTTAGGTCATAGAGGGCGGGGACTACATTCAAAACCAGACAGTGACGTCATAATCTTGTCTGATAAAATGTCCCGAAAAACCCTTAACTTGTAACCGAGTATTAATAAAAAAAAAGTTTTGTGAATGTTTTTTGAATTAGGCTAATACACAATTACTCGATAAAAGGAGGAGAACATGTTTAAATAATTTGTCAGTATGTTTATCACGAGAAGATTTAGCTGAAAAACCAATGATTCTGAAAAATAAAATATTAATCTACATGGTATGCAGCAGTAAGATTGACATCGACGAGCTTGCTCGAACCAAACCTTTCTGAACTCTACATTTTCACATTGACATAAAAAAAACAAAAAAAAACGACAGGATTGAAATGACATAAAATCTCACTTCCCTTTTAAAATGAATAATCTGGATCTTTTGAACGACATTTTAATATAGTAGTTCTCAAAGTCCCAATCTTAACAAAATGAAGTTTAATGTTCCTTTGAAATGTACATGTATGCGAATTAATTGTAGATTAAAATATATAATGCCTATATCTACTTCAAGGATTCTGGGTATACAAATATTTGTAGAAAGGAAAGTGATTCAAAACATGTTAGGCCTATCATAGCTGCCCGATATCGAAAGGCAACGTGACCCGTTTAACTGTGACTTATTGGTGGGGAACCCAAACTTGGTAACTGCAGCTTTTCAATACACTATAAATGTTATTTACTTACGTCTTGTTGCAAATATTATACTATTGATAATGAATATGCCGTGTTTTTGTGTGTTATTTTATGGGGTTAAACACTGCTTATAACAATCTTTCAGTTATATCTCTGGGGCTGGAGCACCCAACAATGAATTCCCGGTATTTCCTAAACCGGTGCTACCATTCCTTTCCTAGCCTCCAGCTGCTATCCCACATAGGTCTACGATTATCGACCCATAAGTGGGAGACAAGTTGTCGGAAAGGATGAGTGCCGCCGTCGGGGATCGAACCCGGGACCTTTTGAATGATAGTGCGACTCGCTGCCACTGCGTGGCTGAATATTTGATACAAAATCCCAAAATGGGGTCATTATGTCCGCAAAAAAAATAAATAAAAAGAATACAAAACCCACTAGCAGCAACAACGAGGTTGTGTTCACCGAACGTTCTAAACTGATTTTGTCTCGCCAAATGACAAAATAAGTACAGAACCCCAGTGGAAATTAAATTCGCTCCTCCTACTTTTTGTTTACCTCGATTTGATTGAATAATGTATGACTCAACAAAAATGACTGACATCATTGATTGACGCGCAACTCATTTGACCTGGTGTTATTTGATGAAAAAATAAGTCGATCGGTAAAACAGTTATAGTTCATATTCTGACAATTTACGCGTATAACCTTGCGCTCCGCTAACGCTCCGCTGAGGTTATATCGCGTAAATTGTCAGAAATGAACTATAACTATTACTTACAAAGACAGATCATGTTATTATTCATGTTATGTACGCATTCTAAATTGCAAGTGAAAATTGATTAAAGTCTTATTCAAACATATAAATGTTGAAGAATTTTCATTACTCTGTCGAAAAATGTTGATCTATCAAAGTTGTAATTAAAGCTCAAATTTGTACACGGGTCATTTGGGCTCTTGTAGTTAGACTTTTTGGTGAGTGTTTCGTATCCAGAGGGTTTATGTTTTCCAAAGGCCAACAAGATGTATTATGAGCAAAATCTGCATGGACTATTTGGCTTGTTCGAATTTTCCCTAGTGTTCAAGAGTACTCCTGTTTGATAAACTAAATTTTGACTGTACATTGTTTTATTATCTTAAAAGTGATGTCATAATGACTGTGATGACGTCATTGTAATAACCAGGTTATATGTTCCATGGAAAATTTTAATCAATGAATATTAAGACTTTTGTCAAATTATGGCTGAAACTCATGTCATAAGATAAATTGAATATCAGATTTATGTTAACAAAATACCAGATCTATTTAACTTGTCAACAGATGAAAACTCAACACATGTTTTGATCTTGTTTATAGATGTCTTGTTAAATGAATTTGGTATTTCAAGACCACTCATTCAATATCCTCTGCATTTGCTATGTTGTTGGTACACATTTGAATAGTCTCAACCCCGATGAAATACTAAACATCTAAACTCGTCTGTTTTCAGGAAGTATTCATCTCCCGAATAGTCAAGATGATGTTAAGTCTGATCTCACCCTCATCTCTTGATAAGTTGTCGCCCGAGGAAGCTGTTTTGTTGTACCAGCAGTCGTTTATTTTGGATACATTTTTACAGTACAGCCCCAGGATCAAAACCTTTATTTGCGCTCACTATACTGAGGAGTTTAAGTAAGTGAAACAACTTTGTGAATTGGTGTCCGTAATTCAAGGAGTCAGCGCAATACTTTTGTAAGTGCTTATAAATATATGGGAACTTATAAATCAGGGGTCCAGTGCAAGACTGTACTGAGTGTCTATACACATAGGACAGTCTTGCGCTGAACCCTCAAAATGTAGGCACTTTCAATAGTCTTGCGCTAGCCTCTTCATTTGAACTTTCTAACAAATTTGCAAGTGAACTGCTTAATGGGGGTAGTTTTTGCAGTAACACTGTCTAATAAGAATATTTGTCAATTAGATAACAAACTTTGATGCAGGAGTGATTTAAAAATGGCAATGGGCAAATAATCTGATTAAACTTTAAATGCATTGGCTGACCTGAGTACCTACTTGGTATAGATGTGACATTGTTGGTAATATGTCAACTTCAGGGTTTTTATTATGTGAACTGACTGCACTGTTACATGGTTACCTACAAGATCTTAGTACATGTCCTAGCATGTGATAAAAGTGTTGAACTGAAAATGACACCATTAAATTAGAAAATAATTATCAGAAAAAAACATTTGGAGAGTTTGCTAAAGTTTCACTGTAAAGGTCAAGGTCACATTTTTACATTGCCAGAAAACTTTGTCTGTAAGTGGAACAAAGGGCTAATGGGGTTTTTAGAGAATTAGTCAGCTTTGCAACAGATCTATGTAATTCCTCGTTTTAAATTTTCAGATACTATGTCCAGCCACCTGTGATAATGAGGCGTCTGCCCCAAGCCTATCCTGTTTACACCATTTTGATCTCCCTTATTGAAGAGGTTGTGAAAAAAGTAGTTCCAGCTAACAAACCAAGTAAAAGATGAACCACCTCAACTTAACCAGCCATGAACTTATTTTTATGTGATTTCACTGTGATTTGTTTACAAAAATTGTACCTACTCAATATAAAACCTTATATTATACAATACAGCTGCAGTTGAATTGCAAAATTTTAACCTCAAACAATTTTGTAAAGATATTAGTTTCTACCAAAACCAAGTAAATTATAGTAATACTAACTAGCCTGCCTTCAGGATGACAAAAGGGTGTGAACTGTTTGTTAATTTTACCCTGCTTTGCATGTGCACTTGCATGCAAAGCAGGTTATAATTTGTTAACAATTAGCAAGGCTTAGTCACCTTGAACACAGAGCTGGTAGTATCTATGCGCTGTGATCGTTTGTTGTTATAAAGAAAGTAGTTCCTTTAAGAGGTAAAATGATGAAATTTGGTAAATATGCATGATTCAAGGGATCAGTGCAAAATCATAACAAGTACCTATATTTATAGAAACTTACAATAATAATGCGCTGAGCCCTTAATATGTAATTGTAGATTTGATCAGGAGTTTTCATTTTCAAATGTTCAGTTATGAACGGAAAAAAATATAAATAAAGCAATGTTTTGATGAAATGACAAACATTTTCTGTTTCAAATAGAAATAAGTTACGGATAACAATTCAATTGAGCTAAATTGGAAATTTCTACACTATTTGGCAATTACTGCCAAATAGTGTTGAAAATATTGTTGGAAAAGAAGAAATTATCTGAAATGTTTGTCTTCACCACGTAATGATGAAGAACTATTTCATATCCATGAAAGCAATTTCCTAATTCAAAACCAAGACTTATCAAAATTAATAGCAGATTCATAAGGAGTGCAAACGCAATATTCTCAAGTCATTGTAATGATAAGCCTTAATGTTTCAGCTCAATATCTTCATTTATTTCAACGCTCTGTGATATTCAAAAATATATTGTTTAAAAAATTGAACATTTCCCCTCATTTCATTGACTTATGTCTCTCAATCACCATTAACTGTGAGTTTTAGCCAATGTTTTGTATGTCTTGTGAATGATTTTGAATTTAGTTGTGATGTTTTATAATGTTAGTTTATTGTTAGATATAAATGTTCAAAATAGGGCATTAATTATCATTAAGTATTTATTTAATGCCTGTCCTATGTTTTTAAATGAATAGAAAAACTTACCTGTAAATTCCATATATCCCCACATAGATAAATTTGGATCAAAAAGTTTGTATGTCACTATTAAGGTCTATTTGCCTTTATGTCAATAAGGTCATCAGTCAAGGTCATTTACATGACTTGTATCAAGGTCAGATTTTTAAAACATTTATCATTTAACAATCACTGGATCATCCTGAGTCCATCATGTGTCATGTGTCGTCAACAATTTAGAAAAACTTCTTCTTCTGAACCACTGGGCCGATTTCAACGAAACTTTGCCAGAATGTTTCTTGGGTGACCCTCTTTAAAAATTGTTCGTGAATTCTGATTGGCCAAAAAATGGAAAGGCAGGGCATGGCATTTTTATGCCCCCGTATCGAGAGATTGGGGGCATATTGTTTTACTCATGTCCGTCTGTCTGTTCGTCTGTCTGTCTGTCCGTCCGTCTGTCTGAAATCTTAACCTTGCCAATTCTTCAAGCATATTCAAGATACAAAGCTAATATTTGGCATGATGATAGATCTCAATGATCTGCATCCGCTGGTACCAAAGTCAAGGTCATGTGACAAGGTCAAGGTCATCTGTCAAGGTCAAACTTTGAAAAAACTTAACCTTGCCAATATCTTCAAGCCTATTCAAGATACAAAGCTAATATTTGGCATGATGATAGATCTCAATGATCCGCATCCGCTGGTACCAAAGTCAAGGTTATGTGACAAGGTCAAGGTAATCTGTCAATGTCAAACTTTGAAAAAACTTAACCCGAAAACTTAACCTTGCGAATATCTTCAAGCCTATTCAAGATACAAATATAATATTTGGCATGATGATAGATATCAATGATCCACATCTGCTGGTACCAAAGTCAAGGTCATGTGACAAGGTCATCTGTCAAGGTCAAACTTTGAAAAAAAATGCCGTTTCGGGGGCATTCGCGTTTCACAAACACATCTTGTTTCACTTTGAAATCTTAGAACGACATCTCCTCCTGAACCACTGTGACGATTTCAAAGAAACTTTACCAGAATGATTCTTGGGTGACCCTTTTCAAAAATTGTTTGCAAAATTTTGATTGGCCTATAAATATGGGCTTATTTTAAGCCCAAAACCTTAGAACATCATCTCCTCCTGAACCACAGGGTCGATTTTAATAAAACTTTACCAAAAAGTTTCCTTTGATGACCCTTTTTTTAAAATTGTTGGCGAAATTTTGATTTGCCCATAAATATGGGTGTGGCAGGGCTGGGATTATTTTGAGCCTTGAATCTTCGAACAAAATCTCTTCCGGAACCACTTGGCCGATTTCAATGAAACTTTACTAGAATATTCCTTGGGTGACCCTTTTCAAAAATTGATGTGAAATTTTGATTGGCCTATAAAAATGATGTGGCAGGGCGGGGCTTATTTTGAGCCCGAAATCTTTGAATGACATCTGCTCCTGAACCATTGGGCCGATTTCAATGAAACTTACCCTGTATGGTTTGTGGGTGACTCTTTTCAAAAATTGTTCAATGAAATTTTACCAGAATGTTTCTTTGATGACCCTTTTCAAAATTGGTCGCGAAATTTTGATTGGCCCATTATTATGGGCGTGGCAAGGCTGGGCCTATTTTGAGCCCGAAATCATTGATCGACAACTCCTCTTGGACCATTGGGCAGGGTGGGGCTTATTTTGAGCCTGAAATCCTTGAACGACATCTTTTCGGAACCACTGGGCCGATTTCAATTAAACTTTACGAGAATGTTCCTTTGGCGACCCTTTTCAAAAATTGTCCGCAGAAGTTCGATCGGACCATAAATATGGGCGTGCCAGAGAGGGGCTTATTTTGAGCCTCCTCAGTAATGAATGGATGGGCAGCATCTATTCTCACTTTAAAATCTTGGAATAAAATCTCCTATTTAACAATGAGGCAAATGTGAATGAAACTTAGCCAGAAAGTTACTTGGATGAGTTCCAATGGACAAATAAATTTCAGGTGAGCAAGTTAGGGCCATTCTGGCCTCCTTTTTTTTTAATTTATTTAAGTTTCTTCGATTTTATAGTACATTTTTATATACCCAAGATTGCCCTGGTAATACAGAGTCTTAAAGGAACAAGAAATTTATAGAAAAAAGGGATCCAAAGAATGATTCTGATTTGGTCTTAGGTGTTTCATTTCCTAAGTACACAGAAAATTTGACAAATTCTGACTGATTGAGTCCATGATTGATATATTACCAAACAACAATTATTTTCGTGCCATCCAAATAAAGAAACTGCAGATACCATTTCAAAGAAGGTTTGATTTGAAAGTTCATTACCTTATAATGAAAAAAATATAAGAAATTGCTCGTAACAAGTAATTCCTCCTTTTGTCACATTATTCATAGGCTATATTTCATCAGTGTATCAAGATGATGGGAAGATAATTGTCATACTAGTGAAATTTGTTGATTAATCAAAATGATTCTGCAATTAAAACCTTAGGAATAGCTAAAAATGTTAGAATTTGAAGGCCCCCTCAGGTTTTATGTCTAGTATGTAATTTTTCAAATGATATGACAAAAATTGTTTATGGGTTATCAATTAAAAAAAAAAATAATGACGAGTTATTCCTTGCAAAAACATTTTGACCAAAAAACATATTTGAATTTTTTATGCATTTTCTTTGAATTTTCAATATTAGACTGATTTTTTGCAGACACATAAAAACCAGATTCTTAATATGATTTATGGCAATTTGAAAATATGACATTTGATGGGCAATGTTTTTTGTCGAGTATCGAGACGGCTCATGTAATAACTACAATCAAGGCCCATATTAGCCTCTCGAATTATGGTCTTTTTCTGGGAAACTGCTCCCTCGAGTCTGAGTTCAGTGATTTTAGGGATCTTTTCCTCCATCTGCAAAATTTTAAAAAAGATAGAAAAAGGTTCTATTCCAAAGAGGCTACCAAAATATCTCTATGTTGAAAAAAGCTGTAGATACATTTTTATTGCCCACTGTCAATATTATGATAAGAAAGAACTTCTACCTATCAGAATAAGAAATTGCTGACTTCCTGCTAAAACCTTGTAACTACAGCTTGATTAAAGCTGTAGTTACAAGGTTTGGGAAGAAAATCAGCCAAATTTTAAGCCTTGAAAATTACGGATTTATTAAGTGATTAGATATTTTCATTGGACCTAGTTATTTGGAACTTTAACAGAACTTGCCCAGCTTTTTGGAATCATTTAATTACAGCAAAATATGTTTTTTCATAACCTCAACACTTGTACTTTAAGTACCGTAATTCAAGTGAACATGGTTGAAAAGGGGACATTGCTTGCCAAGAAATTTCTCCTTCACAAATACTCCCACTTTAAGGGACAAGCAGATGGTTTAGATAAAAATCAGACTGCAAATTATGGCCAGTCTGATCTTAGTCTTTATCACCTACCAAAACTGAAATATATAAATTTCAGCATGAAAAGGGTAATATTCCATTGAAAATTAGCTTGAAGATAAAGATTACTGATTTTTAGTTGGATTGAAACCATTAATTTAGGCTGTTTGTTGGAGAAACCAATTATTGAAATAAGCCAGACAGACAGTACACTTTATGTATCTTGTTATCAACAATTTAGATATTTAGATGTCTATAAATGTCAGATGATTTTTGCTAGTCTGCTTTTGATTGTTTAATGTCTCCATGACTGTTTTTTGCATTGAACTGTTATCCTGCATCTTTTGATACCCTAGGGTCTCCTTATTCGCTATGCTATATCTAATGATATAGCATAGCGAATAAGGAGACTCCCAGGGTATCCAAGGATTATTTTTCTCAAAAATAGAAAACATGTAGCCAAACATTAATTTATTGTGAACTATAAGCAGATTTCAACTGAAATGATTGCTTTTTGATGACTGAATTGTTGTGGTAATTGTTGATGTTTGTTATGCACTTTTCTTCTTTTCCATTGTTCATGACATTTACTTTTAACTGTCCTGATTTATTTTTACTCTTATTTCTAAACCGTCCAATTTAGTTTATGATTTATTTTAAGACTTGGTTACATTTATCTTCTGAATTTTCTTCATCTAATAACTGCATAATACTTTTTAGTTTCATGTTTTCTAATTTGTGAGGCTCTCCAAAAAATCCTTGTCCCCTGTCAATAGTTTTTCAAACATTTTGTTTTAAGATTGATTACTAAACATCAAGTTATTTTCTGATTTAAGTTGATTATGTGAACAGCAGACTTGCAATTCGATGTTTGGGGGTTAAAGTGTGAAGTCAGTTGAATATGCCTGGCATAGAAACAGACTATAAACTTGAATTTAACTTTTAACTTTAACCAAAAAATTATAGAGATATGTACAAGCCCTTTTGGGCTAAACTTCAGAAAAGAGTTGAAGCCTGGTAACAGTCTTCAATTCTTTTCTGAAGTTGAGCCTAAGAGGGTCCATGACATTGTTTTAGAGCTCTTGCTCCTTGTTTGTGAGTCTCATAACCTTCATCCCTTTAAATGAAAAGTTGTGCAGTAACCCCACCACTTGCCGAAGCTATCCACAGAGCCCACAGTAAAGATTCAGATGATACTGTGCAGATTAAACTGATCTTTAATTGATGCAAAAACAAATTCATTTAAAATATCCACAGCCTCATATAAATTTATTATTTTGTTCATTGTTTTTATATGTACTTTAAATTCAGAGACAAAACAGGGTTTTAAGATTTATGACGTGAAATAAAGAGTGTGTGACTGAGAGAGTATTGAATGACATTATTTATTTTCAGACAGATTACAAATGATTCATTATCCAGAAAGGGAAACTTTCTTGCAATAAGCAATTTCTCCTTTTCCATTGATGCTTCCAAAGGCTTTTTTTCACAAGGTCGAGTTCAGTGCTAAGTGAAATGCATCAATTTATTTCTGGCAAAAAGGTTCATAGTTTATTTGCAATACTAAAATAATTAGTATTATCTAATTCTGAATTTGAATTAAACTATTTATTTTGAGCATGAAAGTTTTAGTATTTTCGTGTAACCATTTAGTGTTGTTATTGTATTAAAAATGTTTTTATGTTTGATTTTATATTGGACTATTTCTCAATTATTGTTTCTAAGAAACTGGAGAACCTCACAAATTTCTTTATTTTATTTTATGCGAGGTAAGCAATTTGTCATATTTGCTTATGCTTAAAGTTATTTGGAGAGTTAACTTTGCAATATATTGTTTTTTGTCAAATGTTTGTTAGTAAAAAATATTGTTATTATATATATAATCTGTTCATCAGGAAAATCAGCCTAAATGACCATAGAATTGACAATAGACATTGAATCTAGTTCTAAAAAATTGAAATATTTGTTATTCTTCAAAACAAGGAAAATAAGATGTTTCCCAAATAGAAATACATGCTTTGGCCAGTTTTTTTTTCCATTTTCCCTCAAACCGAATTTTTTATGCTCCAAAAGCAGTAGAGGGGCAAAAAAAATGAGAAAAAATGCTTGTTTCAAGCAAATTCTCCCTTTTTCTCAATGCTTTATTCAATATTTTGCAGGCCTTTTATTATTTTAACCCTCACAGACTAACATCTGCAAATTCTTTGAATTTGGGTAAGCCTAAAATTGTTTATTTTGTAGTATCTAGGTTAGACAACCGAAATTACTTAGGTTTTTCATCCACTATCCAGCACCATCTGACTGTAGGTATCAATTGGCAGTGCTCTTGTGGTCTCAAGGTTCCAACAATAATTAAGTAGAAAAGGTAGAAAAAGGTAGTTAAGGCTAAGATCTGAGGTGCGCTTGTTAGAGCAAGATTCTTAAGATTCTAATTAAGATTTTTAAGATATAAAGCTTTCAGTAGAGTGAGATTTTTAGGCTTCTTAATAAGAATCTTAAGATATCTCAATGAGGAAACGAAGATGGTTTCGCATTGGCTTAAAACGAGAAGTCATGACGACATCGAATGTTTTCACTCAAATTATCGAAAATCGTTCATTATGACGTCTTAGAAATCCTATCAAGCAGACCTCAGATTTTTGCTTTTTATACAGCAGGACCATCTCATGTACAGCGTGAATATTTTTCCATTCAGCTTCATTTAAGAGATGGAGAGAGTATTTCAAGTAGTAAGCACAACACTATTGTAAGTGCCTTTGTATTTATAGGCACTTACAATAGTGTTGCACTGACCCCTTGATTTGAAGATTTCATTGAGGAATGAAACTAAAAACCTAAGCACACTGTTTGAAGCAAAGAAGCAAATTCATAAATGCATGTGATAAGGTTTTGAGTTTGAGAAATCAATACATATATATATTCTCTTCATATCTTATGATTTAATATATCGAAGCAAACCTGTTTAGGTATATTAATAAATAAACAGACTTCTAATGGGACTACTTTGCGTGGAAGCTAACAAAATGGCTACATACTCAAAACTGTTTTTAGTGGGAATAAAACCAACTTTTCAGCCAATCAGAATGCACAAATAACAATGTATGAAACTAAAATTAAATTATTATTTCATCTTGCTCAATCTTCAAAATCTCAGACATTTGAACTGTCACATGAAAAGGGACCAACTGGGTTTTGTATAAAGTGTTGATCCTAGTCAGATTGTGCAGTCTGACTAGGATCAAAACTTTTTGCAAGACGCTGATTTTCTGAAACTGGATTGATCAATCTACTTTCTGTGGAAAAAATATTTGAAATGCGACCTCTGTTTTACCTGTTCTAGAGCCAATCTCTTTTTCAAATATTTCTTTTACTAATTTCCCAGATGGTCCCTTTTTGCCTGAAAGGTCACGTATATAATAGTTACCGTATATTCTATTGTTCTTCTATTGTAATATTGTAATAGTCCTCCGGAATATCAAATTGTTATTTTGTGAAAACTTGTTTGCTATAAACATATAAATTGCTTAATGCAATTAAAGAATAATATGTATTGTTTTGTAATGTTTAAGATAGTTTATCCAGGCCTAGGCCTTTGCGTGACATGTCTGACAATGTTAGATGGTCAAGATGCACAAACTCACACAGGCAATTGTTTCATAATCAGATTCTTTGCAATATTTGTTAATTTAAGTATAAATAAATAATATGACAAAACTGATTAAGAAACAATTGCCTGTGGACTGTCAGAAGTCTGGATAGCCTCTCAGTGCATTATGAATATGTACTGATCAACAAAAGAAACCCTGAAAGAGTTTCTAGTCATGTTGGGGTGGTCCAAGGTTATACATGTCAAGGGATCAGTGCAACAATATTGTAAGTGCCTATAAACATATAGGCATTTACAATAGTGATGCACTGACCCCTCGTTGTAGTCTGATCAGATGGTGCCAATGACCAGGATGATCTGAGTCTATATTTTTTCTCATAATTTTGAACTTGTTGGAAATATCAGGTAAAGACTTAATTTGTTTTACAATTCATGTTAGATTATGTTTTCTTTCTATGTCTTTTTTGTATATCTGCCTTATGATATAATAAACTTTCTCAAATGTTACGCTGTTATGTTTCTTTGTTTGAAATGCCATTTAATATGCAAAGTCATCATGTACTCTTAATATTGGGTAAGCATTGTTTCAAAACTTTGATATTGTTTGATATGATATATCTTAACCCTTGTCATGCTGAGCTTGGAATATTTCTATTTGCAAGAAGGTGAGAAAGATCGGCCTGCGCATTTATATTAAAGTGATGAATTTAACAAGACCAGTAATTATGAGTTTTAAAAAATGTTTTAGACAATTCTGAATTAAAAAAAAGAAAAACAGGTGGTAAAGACTAAGATCATAATGGTGATATTTGTAAACTGATGTTTGTCTTCACCAAGAAAGTATTAAATCTTTAAACAATATCCTTTGAAACCATCTTAGGACATATAATATCACAATTTTTTTCCGAAGGGAATAGAATAAACATTTAATAAAACACTCAGTATTCAATATTTCGGCAAAAATTTGCCTTTTTCAAGAAAACGAAAAATATTTTAACACTACTACATAATAATTCTAACTGATACAGCCATTTTAAATTCATCTCACAAAGGATATGACGTCAACGTCGTTTTCCACGTTCAGGCGACGTCGACGTTCCCGCGCATAATCAGACGTCAACTAACGTTATGTGGAACTGCGCGTCTTTTACGTTGCAACCCAATGGCTGTACAGTTTGTAGCCTTTTGATCCATGCTGACTCATGGATTTGGCGCTCTGTCCGGTCTGCGGAGTACATCTTCTTTAAAACCGTAAATCTCACATCAGAGCTTGAATGCTCGCCCATTTTAAAATGGAGATTTATCGGTTTCTCGCGCTGAAAGCGTACATCCCTCAGATGTTCTTTCATCCTTTCATTCAACTGTCTCTCTGTCTCTCCCACATATACCACCTTATCACACCGTACACAACTTATTGCATACACCACGTTCCTATCCCTGCAAGAAGTATGTGATGGCACATCGTATATTCTATTAGCCGTAGTATCCATGACCTGGTTACCTATCACTATATCACACATCGGACAACCAGCGTCACATGTGCTACGACAATTTCGCACCACACTATTTGTTTTACCGTGCACCAGGGTGTCACTCAGATTTTTGTCCCGCCTAAATGCCACTATAGGGGGCTCTTTGAAAACTTCCTTCATTTTTTCAGACTCGTACAACACCCTTGTGTGCTTATTTACTATCTTATGGATATTAGGCAGAAGGTGTGAGTACGTCAGAACTAACGGTACGCGTGAACACTCCTTTTTAGTATCCCTTCCCTTATTTCCAGCCAATAACACCTCTCTGTCAAGTTTGTCAACTCTCCCCAATTGCGCCTCAATACTCTTCCCACTATACCCTCTCTGCCTAAGCTTATTCTTAAGAGTTTTTCTTTGTTTTTCATAGTCGGAACTCTTCTCACAAATTCGTTTAAGACGTAGACCAAGACCATAAGCTAATCCTCTTTTTGTTGACGGTGGGTGACATGAGTTTTGATTGAGATACAATTGTCTGTCTGAAGGCTTCACATAGAGGTCCGTATAAATGTGACCGTTTTCTATTTTAACCAGTGTATCTAGAAATTCTATCTGCCGATGACTGTACCGTAATTCAACCTTGATATTTTGATGTATATTGTTAGCATGGGCGGCGAAGTTTAAAAGTTCATCCTCACTCCCAACCCATAGGCCAAAACCATCGTCAATAAATCTTTTATAAAATGAAGGCTGCTGTTTTGTTTTCATTAGATGTTCGTCCCATTTTCTCATATAAGTACACGCGAAATTTTTACCTAGTTTAGAACCGATCGCGACCCCTTCTGTCTGTATGTAGTTGCTATCTCCAAACTGAAATACGTTATTTTCAAGGACAGTCTCTATCATTTGAAGGACATATTTCGAACTTATCAATGGTGAAGTTCGTTGGTCAAGAGCTTCCTTACATGCCTCTAAGCCCTCCTTTTTCGGAACCGACGGATACAGTTTGCATACATCGAAGCAAAAAAGTATGCAGTCTTTTGGAATTGGCTCTTGGATTTCCTTGAGTTTATTTATAAAATCTGTCGTCATCTTAGGACATCTTAATTATTTGACGTCTCAGTGGTCATATTGGTTTAAACCTTTTTATTTTACATCGATTGGGAAACAAGTTCTAATAACTTATATAAATCCCTCTCGATTTTGCTTCCTGGAAAATTCACCAGTACTCGCGCCAAATGTGTGGGCCAATTTAAGAACCAAGACCGATTGCCGCTCCAGGGAATCGAACTCAGGACCTTTGGATCAAGAGGCCAATGCTCTACCTCTAGAACATGCACACCACGTAATCAAATTTAACCAGGGGCCCGTTTTACTAAACTTCTTTAAAAAAAATCGTAAGTCAAAGTCACTAATCGTACCTGGTGTTTTCATTTATTGTTAGATTCCGCCTTTCAATATCTCATTAAAAGACGATTCTAATAAGATGATGCATGGCAGGATTCCATATTTAGTTACTACTGTAGAAGCAACTTTAAGTTTAAACTTACGCAAAAAAAATAATTGTAATATGTTTATTAAAACAGACCCAATGGGAGCGAAATAGAACCTTTTTGGTCCACTTGTTGTTTGACCCCTGAGATCTATAGGGGAAATTTGGTTAGTGCTTAAAGTGGGCAAGTATTGTCATTTGTGATCTTTAGCGTAGCAACAACAGCTTTCTTCAAGCTTTGGTTGCAATGATTTTGAATTACACTATCAGGGTTTGACTCTGGCTCTTGATATACATGCTGGTATTTCATATCGGTTCATAGATTATATACCCATCTGATATAGCTTTTTGATAAGTTTTGTTTTGTATGTTTGTTGTATGTATGTTCTTGGTGACAATCCTATAACTCGATTTTTTAAACCAACAAAGGAATTTGACTTTAAAGTGTTGACTGTAGTCAGACTGCGTGGACCGAGCGGGACTGCGGGCTGACTGGCTCCAACCTTTTTTCGATTGGCTGATCTTCTGATACTAGACTGATCATTCTACCCTCCTATATAGCCTTCTTGAAATGTGCCCTCTGGTCTTCCTATGCTACATCAAATCTCTTTTGAATATTTGTTTCATAGAGTTATCAAAATGTATTACCAGTTTTGTACTTTCACATCACCCACCTACGAAGTAATGTGGGTATTTGTGCGTCTTTCCGTATGTTCTTCCATCCGTCCATGTACCCCTTTCGTTTCCTGACTCTAGTTCAGGAATGAAGTGACTTAGAATAATGAATCGATATGCATGTACAATTGTTACTCATGCCCCAAGAAGGTGCGCTATTATTTCGGGATCACGCAGCTCTTAAGATCGAGGCCACTATTGAACTTTGTCCGAAAACCGTTGAAGGAAAAGGGACAAATCGCTGATGGGAGTATTTGTCCGCTTTGCGAAATATCTAGTTTAGCTCACGAGATCACCACGTGTTCGAGGGGAGCTTCTATTTCAGAATCATCCCGAGTCCGTTGTGTGCCGACAACTTTCTTTTTCTGATCTCTTAGCTAATTTAAATGAAACTTTGCCATAGATTTACTTTTACGTTTGTTTGTTCGCGTGACCCTGATAGGCGTGTAGTTATGACCCTGGCAGGGCGGGCCGTTTTTCTGTTTTATTTTTTGAATGGTTCATCTCTTCCTAAACCATCGGGCATATTTCAATGTTACTTTGTCAGAATGTTCCTTTTGTGACATTTAAAAAATATCCTTGTCAACTTTTGATTGACCCTTAAATATAGGTGCGACAGGGTGGGACCTTTTTCGGTTTGAAATATTTGAACGACATCTTAACTACAAGCCTTATTACAGTAAAAGAACAATGCCAGAATGGGAGATTGATCGGGGATATACCGTTTGTCCTCAAAACTTTAACACGTGCTATATTTTTTGTTTGGTTCTGGATATAGCATCAAATTTTACATTGATGTTTGTGACAAGCTCTTTCTGGTCATGCCGCTTTCAATGTCATACGTCAAGGTTATTTTTCAAGGTGAAATAGGTAGAAATTATAATCTTTTTGAAACATTTGTTTTACTGCTGATTTCTATGTTGTATCAATCTCCTGATCCTGAAAATTGCAGTGGCGGGGGCACTGTTGTTTTACAAACACATCTTGTGTCACTTTGAATTCTTTGAATGATATTTACTCCAAAACCGCCACACCAAATTTGAAGTTTATTCTTTGTTAAAAAAATCTTTAAATAACACTGGACAAATGAATTTAAGGTGAGCGGCTTAGTGTCATTCTTACCCCCTTGTTTTGTAAGAGGAAATTCGTAGAAATGGTGCTCAATTGATAGGAGTCGCCAAAAGTGTCAATAAAATTCAGATAGATATAGTGCGAAATGTCGATATATTACATGTACAACCTTTTTAATTAAGCCATGGGTCAAGGTTGAATATTGAAACTTGAGCTTGTCTTGGCTTGATACCATTTGTCCTTGGACAATCATTTTAATAATGCCATCTAGGTCAAGGTCAAATATCTAAATTGAACTTTTGCGGACTAAACAAGAGTGGACAGAGCCAACTAATTTAGACAAAACAAAACAAAAGAATCCTACAATTACGTCAGAAGCATGTGGTGGTGGTGTTGGGTGCAACACGACTAACATTAAAACTGTAGAAGTCACTCATATATCGAGGGATCAGTGCAAAAATATAGTAAGTGCCTATAAATATATAGGCACTTACTATATTTTGCTCTGACCTATCTATATGGAATCTAAATAGAATATCAGTCATGAACCTAAATTACAACAAATAAAAATCCTATTATGGTGTTATTTTAGTAGTCTAACCTTATAGAAATGTTTCCAAACAGATATAAAACGTTAGGTACCACACTGTGATTTTACGAGTCTATTTCTAGTTTCTATTATCGTTAATTTTCAGTAAAATGTCAAGTTCCTAATTTGTTTTCACCTAATAAGATAACCTAGCACTAAATTGGTCTCTTTAGATCTTTCCCAGATCAATCTAATTGCCTAGTCGAGTTTCATTTTGCGTCAGACTACAGGTTTCGGCTACTGTGAGTGTGTGTGTGTGGGGGGGGGGGGGGGGACTAAATTTTGGAACTATAGCTTGACCAGCGCTACATTTAGGGTTCTAAGATCTGCCAACTGGTGGCAGGGAGACAATATATCGATGGCTCAGTGTGAAATAGATGTAACTGCTTATAAACATATAGGCAGTTACAACTGTTTCACACTGAGCCATCAATGTGTGACCCGCTAGGTAGAAGGGGGCTATGTGGCTAGTGCGTCTTCTGGCCGAGTGGTTAGCTTGCTCGGCTCGTAATTTGATGCGTGCGGGTTCGAGCCCCACCAGACGCTGGTTGTAAATTTGGGCAGCAATTTTTTTTTTCACAGCTTCAATCCACCCAGCTGAGTGTAGAAGTGGGTAGCAGAGGTTAGAATGAGCATGGCAAGATCTGGAATGAGTTCAGGACCAGGTGAAAATCGAAGAGTCTCTTGATCCTTTATATAAGCAGCCGCCACCATAGCGCAGTTGGTTAGGCATAAGACTTCCAATCTGGAAGTCGTGGGTTCGATCCCCGGTGGCGGCAAATATCCTTTCCGACGTTTGTCTCTCACCAATGGGTAGATAATCGTAAACCTATGTGAGATAGCAGTCGGAGGCTAGGAAAGGATGTAATGGTAGTACGGGTGAAAGAAATACCAGGAATCCATTGTTAGGTGCTCCGGCCGCCACGATATAACTGAAATAATGTTGAAAGCGGCGTTAAACTCCATTCAATCAACCTTTATATAAGCTCAGGCTGACAAGGGTTAATATATTTCGGCTTTTGCATATTTTCTGAATATAAAATAATCATTTCAGCATACTTTCATATATAAGAATGTGTGAAATGCAACCTTCAGTTGACCTCAACTGTATCCAATCTCTTCTTTAAACATCTATTTCACGGATTTCCGAGACAGTCCTTTTTTTAACGTGAAGGGTCATATACCATTTTTTATACAAGTCTAAAAGTGAAACACTTGACAGAATTTTGTATATTCAATATTGTTACATAAAACCGTCAACTCTTACCATAAAAGAAACGTTCAAATTTAAAAGAAAAAGTTCACAGATAAAACCAGTTTTGAAAAACACATTAGCCTATCAAGCGACATTATTAATATTTTTGAAAGCGCGAACCACCCGTTGTGAAATGTTTCTTTCGACTTAGCTAGAGAAGTCGAAATTCGTACGCATGAAATTTGTGTTAGATTATCAAAAGGTGTCAAAATACCCGTTTGTTGGATATTTTTGGATGCTTTTGGCACCTTTCAGAACCAGCAAAATAAAAGAAAGAAATATCACAAACGCCAAGAATCAAAATAGGGGCGGTCGTTTCCTGTTCATGACATTTGTACGCGGTATCGTGTGCAAAATATCTTGGCATTTTGATGACTTATACAGAAAGTCACCTTATACAGAAGGTCGGTCATAAGGGGATATGTTTCAAGAACGTAAACGGTATATAGTATACGACTGTCATAGATTTTAGATTATCGGTTTCGGTTTTTGAAATATTATTGTTCAAAATGTGAGGGATGAAACGATGCTAATCTTATATGATGTGATTTCATTGGTTCCCATCAATTTTCGTGCCTTGTGATAGGCTGAAAATTAGTTTTATTTCTTAGTGAAAATAATTTTAGTACGCAGCTAAATTTTTAGCTTGCGCGCAAAATAGTTCCATAAGAAGAATGTTTAACTTTGCAAAAAAAAATCCATTATGCTTCATTTATTAAATTATAAGAAATGAAGAGAGAATTCGTTTATTATGTCATGAATGTATGAAACTAAAACCCTAATCACACTCATGTATGAATCCACCTCGCGTATCCATACAGTTATTTTAGGTTTTTAGTTTCAAATTTCAATGAAATTAAAAAATAAAGTGCTGTCAGCACTGTAAATCGGACATCATTGAGAGGCTGGGATAGTGCAATAGTTCGCCAATCAAAGGGGCTCAAATTTTGACAATAAAAGTTGGTAAAATATTTGCCCAATTTGTGAGTTTTTTGTCTTAACACTCCATCTCTTCGAGGACATCGCCATCTCATCCAACCTCGTGGGCCCGTTTTTGAAAGTTTGCCTATTCGATAGCCCTCTGCTAGTCTAAATTATTTCTTAGCAGATTTTTTTACGTTGTTATAATGAGCACACGCCAAGCTAAAAGCTTGTCTGTTAATATTATTCCTCTCTTTAGAGTTTAAAAGCCTGTTTAGCAACAAAACATTTTTCATTAAACTATTTACAATTTTGATTACCAACATGTTTGTTTTTCATGCATTGGGTTTTCCCAAATACTATAAATGCATTTTCCCTCAAGAAACACGTGAAATCGGCAACTATGCTATTTATATCTTTGGTTTCTGACCAATCGATTAAATCTAGCAGCACTCTATGATTATTCATGAGTTGTTCTAAAAATAGATCGCTCTTACTGCTATCCTATATCAGTTTATCGTATGTTTTTGTCGGTTTATTTGTTGTTGAATAATTTTTCTTCATACTCAAATTTGAATTTATTGAAAATAGGATTGGAGCGTGATCGAAGTGCTCATTGAAATCAAATATTTCAAAATTACAAAATTATTTCTATTTGTTAACACATAGTCAACAGTACTCATTCCACCAGTAGACTTCCCATGCTCCCTGTCAGAGTGCAGACGACGATTGACCAATGACAAACAACTTAATTGACACATTTCGAGCAGACGATGTCCATTTGCATCTACCACGTGGTCTGAATTTACGCGTGGGTTTTGACCGAGTGATAATCATAACAGAATTTGATTGGTTGTCAGCCCTACAACTGGTAAATGACCGTTCGAGAAAAAAAATCAGAGCAGTAATATTGTAAGTGCTACAAATTTATTTTACAGTTAACCTATTGTACGTTTCAACTCCTTTACTCAACAGAAAATCTGGTTATAAACACTGAAAATACTAACTGGTAATTACTAAAAGCGAAAATTGCATCAAATTTTGTATTAGCCTCTTCACTATTTGTCGAAAAGTAAATAAGATAAAAACAAAGTTTGTAGATTGTGACTGAAAAGGCCGTTTCTTCGCTGTTTGAAAACACATAATTTGGTTTGAACACATTGCTCAGAAGATAAAGGTAAAAATGTAGTGGGTCAAACAGACTGGATTTCTGGCAAACGGTATAAATCTCCGATTTAAAAACCCCCTCTTAATATCTAAAGTAACAGAACTTCCATCATTTTAAAGCTAGCTAAGTAGCCATTTTACAAGAATGTTAATTGACATTTTCAATACAATTTGCGCTGACTGTTAGAATTTGAAAGACGAAATCTAATATAGAAATTAGGTCATTACTATTTTATTTTCTGGATCTTGGGATAAGACAAAGGGTCGGTGGGGGAATAAAAATGAAATAAAATATTCCAAATCCCGAAGTCGGTATTAGAAAAAATAAATTACAAAATAATAATAGTTATAATAATAATAATGATAATTATAATAATAATCATAAATATAAGAAAAAGAAAAAAAACTTACGAAAAATCATTTTCAGATATCTGATATCCATTTAATCTTTTCTTAAAACATTTTACATTATATATTTGTCTTAACTGCAATGAGAGTGAATACCTCATACCTCTCAAAGAGAATTTTGTTTTCTTGTTTTGCGTTTTTTGTATACACTCCAAAGAAATATTATCGATCAGTGCTGCCCTTTTTGGAATTTTGGTTATCCTGTTTATATAAAAAATGAAGGTCCGAAGAACAAGGAACTTCACTTTACAAAGATTTCAAGACGAAATGAGACGAAATGAAATACGTCCTTTAAGAAATTTATTTTGAAGCGTAATTTAGATTTTTTTTATATAATTATGGTCACAAGCATATATGATTTAGTGCAGAAACGTTGCGAATGCTTGTATATCTAAAAAGGTTTGAACAAACAACTCTGCATACGTATATACTCAACACTGAGATTAAGCTAGAGAAAGTGACATTATTTTACCATTTATTACCGCCCCCATGTCACAAAGTAACTTCCCAAGAGGATATTATAATATCATTTACAGAATCGTCGTCTGTAAGGCTAGATTAATTCTAGTAACTCTTAGACAGACGAGAAAATGTAAGACGACAGCTTATAGCAGACGAAAAGATTAACATGGCTCCATCGATGAACAAAAAGACACTGGCACCTGACCATTACATACACAGCGTGCCTCACATACGTCGATATGTCACCCATTTCATGTAAATTAGCGTTGGACAGACGTTGGCGATAACCGAGGGAAAAAGTAAGAATAGTCTCATTTTTACAAACGACAAATAACAACAACACTATTGAAAAAATTATGATATATTTGTCAAATATTAAAGAGTTTAAACTGCATTTCGAAGCGTAACGAAAGTGAAATATAAGACTCATTAGGTGACAATTTTATGATGCAACAAGATTCCCCCCCCCCCCTCCTTCACGGTCCCGGTGATATACTTCTCCACTGCATCAAAATATTATGTGACGCAATAATTAGGTTTTTGAATAGGCCTATTTTCCACGAACAAAACGTTTTAGAATCAAAACCTACTAGTAACGTTATCTTTTTCTAACCGTAGATTTCTCAGAAATCTTTTTAATCTTAAGAACGAGATATTGATGCATTAATAATCCCAAACAAGGGAAGGGATGACCCAAGATTAGATTTTAGTATATTAAGAGGTATTTTCTAGCCAAACGTACACGTCTAGTCTATGTTTAGATTTGCATTACGTAAGACAGTGATTTCAACTTTAAAAGAGGAATCATAAAAGTAACCTTGGGCATAATGTTATCGGAAATTATCTGCAAAGATTTTCTGAAACTGGATTGTGATATAATTTGTGGAATTTTTCATGAAAACGAACGCGTGATAACAACAGCAACAGCAACAACAACAACTCTATTCTATTCAACATCTCAATTTTCATATTTATCCTTAATACATTTCATGGATTCACGGGCATAGATTCTAATTATAGGTGTCGTTCGGTTATGAAACGTTATAAGATAAATATTGCATAAAATAAAGTGATGCCCAGCATAGGCCAACTAGAGGTCGCATTTCAAAATCATTATAAGGGAAGGTAGAATAATTATTCTCTCTTGAATTAGAAATTCCTCCAAGATCGAAAAATTTCGAGTCTAGTGAGACTTCGCGGATTGCGCAATACATAGATGGTACATTTTTCAATAACGGGTCATAAATGTGCTGGAAGTTCGTTATCCTATAGCAAATTACCAGGTGTGATTAAGAAATCTCGCAGATTTCCCGGTCATCATTAACACTAAGTATGCATCAAAACGTCTTTCTCGCTAATCCTTTTAAGCTTGACTACGAGGGAAAAATTATAGCTTAATAGGATCATCCTGACGTAGACGTAAGATCCCAGTTGTCTTTGCAAATTTCTTTCCGATCACTATAACCTTTGACAAATTAATGATAAATATTCGCAATTAAGCAGATTGCACAATTCTCCCCTGGCAAATTTAAACCCTGACGTCATGTCAACATCTATCCATCAAAGTTGTTTGTGGAGAGAGCATTCTTGTTATCAAATAATCAAGTAATGCACAATTCAGCACCCCATTACTCAAACAGAAAAGGAACCCTTCCGTAGACGTAGCGTACACACCGTGACATCAAAACAAACAAGAGTGCCGCCCATACGGGTGCCTACGCTCGACTCTTGGGTGCTGGATAACGAATTACAAATCTAAATAGAAAACTTAGAGTTGTGTAGGTCATGTGATCTTGATATTGCAAATGGTAGGATTGGTCGTGACAGGTTCCTGGGTTGTAGAACCTGCAAGGGAATTTCAGTTGTAGACTATGTTTTCTTATCGCCAATTTTATTCCCTTATATTTGTAACTTCGAAATTCTGCCATTTGATCCATTGTTGAATGACGCTCACAGTAGAATTGCGTTTTCTATGACGTGCAATGAAATCAATGTTAATATTTTTATTCCTGAAAATACCCCGGCCCCTGTTCCTCGTGCAACATGGATTAAGACGGAAGCTTTCAATTTTACAGTGTAATTAATCTCTGAAAATATTAACTCCTTCATTAACAAAATTGATAATATCGAGGTCGGTAATGTATCTTCACAAATTATCAAGGAACTAACTCATGATTGTACTTCAATTTTGTTAGACGCTGCAAGTGACTCCAGATTCATTAAACATGTAATACCCTCACCTAAAAAGCCTAAAGTTAATACTAAACCCTTCAAAGTACCAAGGTTAAACAGTGAATGTGCCACTCTCAGGGTTCAATACAAAAGAGCAAAAAATATTAGGTATAGGGTTAATTCTGTTGAGAACTATCAATTCTTACACAATGCTAGTAAAGCATACAAAAAGAGTTTAAATAAGCATTTCAATGAATACAGAAAAGATTTTATTAATAAACTACGTTCTCTTAAACATTCTGACCCAAAATCTTATTGGGGTCTCCTCAATAAAGCTGATAATACAAAAAATGAAGTATTGCAAAAGGTTACTTTAGAAACTTTTGCCAATCACTTTAAAAAGCTTAATTCTATTGAAACTAATGGTCAGGATAAAATCCAAAATCGATCAGTCAAAAGTAACTGAGCATAATTCTATTCTACACTTAGCAATTACTGAGGAAGAGGTCTTGAAATGTTTAGGTCAATTGAAACTTAATAAAGCTTGTTCTTGTGATCTGATATTAAATGAATTTTTTAAAATTTTCTCAACCTAAAATGCTTTCGGCCTATATCAAATTTTTCAACCTTATATTTTCCTCTGGTATTGTGCCTGATGATTGGACTCAGGGCTTTATTTCTCACATATACAATAACAAGGGTGATAAGACAAATCCTAGCAATTATAGAGGAATAACTATATGTTTTGGGAAACTATTTACTGCAATATTAAACAACAGATTAAATAACTACTTGGAAGATATGAATTTGCTCTGTGATGAGCAAGCTGGTTTTCGTAAGAAATATGGAACAACAGATCATATTTTTAATTTGAAGTGTTTGATAGACTTGTATTTATTTAGAGGGAAAAGGCTATTCTGTGCTTTCATTGACTACAAAAAAGCCTTTGATTCTGTAAATAGAACTTACCTTGGGAACAAGTTTTTACAACACAATATTGATGCCAAATGTTTAAAATAATTCATAACTTTTATTTACATGCTAAATCTTGTGTTAGACTGGGTCACATGACCTCGGAGTTTTTTCACAGCAATGTTGGTGTACGTCAGGGTGAGAATCTGTCACCTTTACTATTTTCACTATTTTTTGATGATCTTACTGAATTCATTTCTCATGCATTTAATGGACTTTATAATGTTTCTGAAATGGCAAACTTATTGCTTGGAAATGATGAAATTGAGGTCTTTTTCAAGTTATATATATTGCTTTACGCCGATGACACAGTAATTTTAGCAGAATCAAAAGAAGAACTGCAATCAGCCTTAAATGCAATGTAATTATATTGTCAAACATGGAATCTTGAGGTCAACCCTTCCAAAACCAAAATAACAATTTTAGTACATGTAATAGAAAATTTGAGCATAATTTTTCCTTTACATGCAATAACCAAGTAATAGATATTGTTGACAGTTTTGTTTATCTTGGAACACTTTTTTCAAGCAATGGTAGATACTTACAAAATAATCCAAAAATGGTCGACCAAGCATGGCAGGCTATTTTCTCTGTTTTGAGGAAATCTCGAAAGTTACATTTACCGGTAGATTTACAATTACAACTTTTCGATAGCATGGTAAAACCTATCTTATTGTATGGTTCCGAAGTAACTGGTTTTGAAAACTCTTCTATTCTTGAACGGCTCTGCATTCAATTTTATAAGATTATCTTAAACGTCAAAAAGTCCACTCCAAATTTGATTTTATATCTAGGTCGTTATCCAATCAGCATTTTAGTTCAATCTAGAATGGTTGGTTTTTGGCAACGTATTATAAATGGAAATAAAGATAAAATTGCATACAAGCTATACATGATTTTACTTAAAATGCATCAAGGTGATCATTTTCATTCTAAGTGGTTGTTGAGCATTAAGGCGTCTTTAACAGCAAGTGAACTTTTGAATCTATGGGAGTCACAGCAGAATATACCCCTAGGCCTTGGTAAAATTATAAAGTTAAGACTCATTGATAAATACAAACAGGAATGGTCTGCGCAGATTACTTGCAGCTACAATAGTCACGTGTTGAACTTCTGGGGCTTATTGGAGTTTGAATGGGCTCTTTGCTGACCTGTCACAGATTTATTCTTTTCCTAGTGTTTACTGGGTCCATTTTCAGTTTTGGTTGGTATCAATTTGAACTGTCTATGGTGAATCCTATTCAAAACCCAAAACCGTTTAAACATTAACATGACAAAATATTTTATTACCTTCAACTGCTTACTATCTTTTTTGGCTTAAATTCAATTTATTGTTAAAGTAAGTATGTGGCTGATGCAAATAAGCAGTGTTCATTGGTTTTAGTGCAGTCTCTGGAGGCTCTAGAAGTCATTCATTATTCATTCATCATAACATTCCTTGGTTGTTGTTGTTGGTCTACCCATTTTTATTTTTGAGCATTCTTCAAAGTTCTTCACATGTTTTGTTAATTGTTTTGTTTTTCTGTAGCATTTAGACCTATACCCCGGTTAGGGGTCCCGGTCATTGAATAAAACCTTTTGAACGAAAAAGGCAAAGTTCGCACGAATTGCATCGAGAGTAATCTCCTTGATAGTAAAGGTTTCTCATTTAATAGTAAATCTGCGTGTCGAGTTTCAATTGGATATCTTCAGTAATACCGGAGATAACACAAAGGTCGCAAGACAACGACGACAACGATATAGAAATATCTCGGGTTTTCTCCGTAATCGGAGCAAAAACAAAATGAGACAAACAAGCAAACAAACAAAACAAAAAGGGGGTGGCAAGAGCTAAAGAGAGATAAATAGTATCATTCATATATAGAGTTTAGACTAGATAAATTTTAGTAGATAAGAGGAGTTTCCTCAGTAGAATTTACTTCCGTTGGTCGTTTTATAAATAAGTAGGTCTTTATGAAAAAATGGTGTGCTTAAAGGCATTTTGAAGTGAAGAACATGGATCCACGAGAATATCTATTTATTTTTTCTTCAATTTAACGTTGGCTTGGTTCTTTTTGTGCATGATTATCTTTTCGGAAGGACGGATAAGGGAGGGGGGGATAACTGTCCTATTTAAAGGTGGAAAAAGACGGTTCGTCTACTCTGGCTCGAAAACCCAAAACTAGAACATAATTGACCCAGTTTTTTAGTCTAAAAAAATGCATCTAAGTATGTCGACAAATCGCTAATGACGAAATATATATAAACAAATAGTGATGTGGAATGCACTGCAGCACCGGAAAGTTGATCTGCGGAAAGTTGATCTGTTCTGTTTAGGTCAAAACAGGCCAAAAATCCGATGGGGTCTGACCAAGAACGCGATTAAAGAGAGTTCCACATATCTTAAGACTTAAATGTAGTAGTGTTTACCCTTGGCTATGATAGCGTAGCCCTCTCTTTGATAAACTGATGAAGCGAATGTCCATCAGATTATAAGAGAGGGCTACGCTGTGAGAGCAAGGTAACACCATCTGGTACCATTTTCTCTGTCTTTGAGCCGTGTTGATTTCACACATGTACCCAATAAATCATAAATTTCAATTTTAGCTCGGCTGGTTTTAGAGAAAAACCGAGGCATTGCCAAATAGCATTAGCGTCGTCGTCGTCGAACAAACGATATATTAGAAAGAATATTGTAAGAAAAAAAATGAAGGAAGGCCCGAAGGACAATGAACTTCACTTTGGACACATATTTCAAGAAGAAACGAGACAAAATGAAATCCATCCTTCAGGAAATATATTTAGAAGCGTAATTAATACTTCTATTTTTTCATGAAAATATAAGGAATGATAATTATCTACAAAGGATACGCATTTCCTGAATAATGACGAAATGGCGTGAAAGTAAACAAGTCATGGATAGATAACAAACATATATCCGGTAATTCCTCTCTAAAAAATATCTTCGGTGACCCAATTTTATTTTTAACCAGTTTTTTTTTCTGGATGAAAGTATTTTGGGGTACAATTTATAGGATTATGTAAACGTTCTTGCATCACGCCCCAGCGGTATTTCATGGTTCAAGCCCGATTTTAAGGTGTTGTTCTATCCTGTTTTTTTGTTTTCGAAAAATAGCACGGGTATCTATAAATTAATAAATTTTTAATGATTTTTGTTGGTTTTCGAGCAATAAAGATAAATCATTATTTTGATAAAGTCACCTCCTCACAAGTGAAATTATCAAAAACTTATACCCGATTTCTTTCATTTTACCTTTTTTTGACGTCATATGAGATGAACCTTAAAAGTGACGTCATCATGAATGTTGCGTAGCAATGACTTGCACATTGACGCGCTATAAGAAAGATTGTCCTAGAATTTACAAATTTTGTCTCAATTATGTATTCAAGAAATAGAATGATGATTTTTTTTACGAGTTAGATCGATTTATATTTCATTTCGTAAACAACTACAGCTATATTTTCACTCGTGTCTCCGCCATATTATCTAACTTACGCTGAAACAAACGACTATCCTCAATGCGTATATTAAACACTAATTCCCCAGCTACTGCAATTTCCAGATATTCTATACATTAGTGACCTTGAAAAATGCACTTGACCAGGACAGATGACCTCGACCTTTGTACCAACAGAAATTTCTTGTCACAAGCAATACTCGTGTGATATAGAAATTCTCTATCCATAGCCAATTGAATATTATGACCGATTTTATTCTCCTTTTTTTTGGGGGGGGGGGGGGGGGTGGCAAAAATACAAAGGGACGAACAGACAAAAATATAAATACACAAAAAGACAGACCAAAAACAATGTACCACCGGTCTATCGATACGGGGGCAAAACCATAGGATTCACGGCTCACCGCGCAAAATTTGCCTGTGCGTACTTCTAGTAGCGCAAAATTGTTTGGTGAATAGTACGGTTTAAAAAAGCCTTATAAAGATATGAGTTAATTAGCAAATCCAATGATGTTTCCGTTTTGTAACAAGTCAAAGACCTCTTAATGATGAACAGCATAATAGTATCGTATAATCTGTTATTGAATTGTAACAAATTGTCCATGGCTAACTTTGATCGCTTCGTTGAATTATCTTCTAATCTAGTTAGATAAGATATTTAGCGTGTTTTCAATTTCTTGCTTCAATTTATTCGTTTGATGATTTTATACATTTTAGCTTGGAATGAAAAATTAGCTCGTTTGTTTATTATTGGACGTCATTATATTTCAAACGAACAACAACCTATATCGTTATTTTGTAATAGTGTTCTTTATTGCGCCTGCTTACTAATTTTCAGACAAAATTTTATACATTAGAAATAAAAAAATGTAAAGATTTTTGATGAGCAATAAAACGATGTAAATACAACAAGAATAATCAGTAGTTTAAATACCCCTTTCGCTCCTTAAATGAGTGATTTGGTGAATATTCAAAACATCACTATTATAACAATTCCATATACATGTAACGTATTCATTTGGAGAATCATTGTTACATTGTTACACCCGTTATTCATTTAATTCTAGTTCACCAAAATTCGTGCATTCTGATTGGCCGAAAAATTAGTTTCATCACTCAATAAAAAAAATAATTACGCAGGTTTCTTTTTGTAAAGCCTCCCCGAGAAAGTAGTCCCAAAAATAATCAATGTATTTGAGGGTAAATCTTTACTTTTTTGCCCCAAGAAATTGTAAGATATGAAGAGTTTTTTGGAAGACCTGCATGAAATCAACAATTACGCTCTTTTTATCTTTCAATAAAATAACGACAGTACAGAGTCCATAAAGGAATATAAGTATCTTCTACTCGTCAAATTTCAAAGACTATACAAACGACAACATTTAGATGGTGGAATTTTGAAAATGTTTGCCTTTTCAAAAAAGGGGGCGGGCTTAGGAGAATATTGAAGTATTTTCATGATAAAAGCAATTTCTTCATTTTCCACCATGTTCTCTGATTTTTTTTTTCACCAATGGCGTCAGAAAGAGGATCATGGAAAACGGTTACGATAAATAATGTGTTAAGCATTTAATATTATTTCACGATGTTGACTTGTCATCAACTTAGGGTTAGACATTCGTGGCTCAATGTAGGAATAATTTTGAAAAAAAAAGACATGAAGCACACAAACGTTTTAACATTTATTACAGTATCAACAACCATTTAAACAAGCTTAACGATTTCAGCATAAATTTACAGAATATATACATGTCCAATAACATTTGGCAATAACGTAATTTCTTTAATGTTCCATCAGCTTTTTACTGATAACCAGTACAGATTGTGAATCAGCCATGTGATAAGGGTGAGACAACGTAGTCGAACGTTTAGAAAGCCATGCGTTCAGGATGACAAAACCATGAAAATTGATTGCAAATTATACCCCGCTTCGACGTGCACCTACGTGCAAAGCGGAATATAAATTTGAACAGTTCGCGCCGTTTTGTCATCCTGAATGCAAAGCTGGTTCTAAGTTTGACTTCCCCGTTTTGTAGGTACTGAGTTACGTTTTCGCTAGGGTTTTTTTTAATTTTATTTTGAACGAAACGCTTAAGATATGATCTTGTCGAAACATGTCGCTTAGAAATAACAGTCTTTATATCAATAAGCCGAAAGGTTATATAAATGCACAGGGTGAACAGTGAATACTCAGACAAGACTTCACGGATACACAGGCTGATCTGAGTCCTTACTTGGAATAATTGTGAAATTGTTAGATATTTCAAGCATAGGCTGATTAGGCTCAAATGTTTTCTTCGTAAAAAATACATTGCTTTCAACTAATACTCATTTATCCTTCTCTTTGGTATGTTTCCAATATAGATTTCATCGAAATGAATAAAACCGACCAATATTTCATTTTTGATACCAAATTTAACGATACCACTTGTCCGAAGAAACAAATTACAATATTGATGTTGTTTTTATTATGGAGTTCTAAATAAGTAATAAGGATGTACAGTTAATTCAGTCAGGACTTAAATGTATTCAAGTTAACCATTTATAATATTACTACACTTTTTTCATGTTTGTAGAACTATTGCACATAGAACACACCCCAAAATAAAGTGCACAGTAAATTTGTTCCGCTTAACCACTTATCAAATATTATTACTTCGCCTTTGTCATGTTTTTTTTGGAACTATTGCACATCGAACAAACAAAAAAAATAAGTGTACAGTAAATGTGTTCCGCTTTACCACTTATGTTATTACTACACCTTTGTCATGTTTGTAGAACTCGTGTACGTACATAAAATCCATTCTTGAAATATAGGTGAACAGTTAATTCGTTCAGGTTTACCACGTATGTTATAACTACACTATTGTCATGTTTGTAGAACTTTTCACATAGAAGACACCCTAAAATAAAGTGTACAGTAAATTTGCTCCGCTTAACCACTTATTAAATGTTATAACCAAGCCTTTGTCATGTTTTTATGAACTAATGCACATAGAACACACAAAAATTTAAGTGTAAGGTAAATTTGTTCCGCTTAACCACTTATGTTTTTACTTCACCTTTGTCATGTTTGTAGAACTCTTGTACGTACATAAAATCCATTCTTAAAATGAAGGTGTACAGTAAATAAGTTCAGGTAAACCACTTATGTTATAACTACATTTTTGAAATGTTTGTAGAACTGTTGCACATAGAACACATCCTAAAAGTAAGTGTACAGTAAATCTGTTCCGCCTACCCACTTCTTAAATTTCATTGCTACGCCTCTGTAATGTTTTTGGAACTGTTGCGTATAGAACGCACTTTAAAATATTGGTGTACAGTAAATTTGTTCAGCTTCACCACTTATGTCATGTCTACACCTTTGTCATGTTTGTAGAACTATTGTACATAGAATCCACTCTAGAGATAGCAGCGTACAGTTTACGTTCGTAGCAGCCAAATAACGCTCTAAAACCTGAAAAGGTTATAATATATATAAATAAATAAGACAAAATACACTAAATGAAAATGATTATGAATCTAATCGTTTCATAAGATATTTTTGATATCACATGGACGAGTTCTGGTATACCTATCTACGCAAAATAAGAAAATGCAAATGATGACATCATAATACGATGGTGTAAAATGTTTCGCCGGAAAACACTGATCGACATTTTAAAACACATGTATATTTATCGAAAAAATTAATGTCGTATATAAAACTAAAAATTGCATTAGAATTATAAAACCCGTTTTTTCAAACAGATAAAAAATATCGTCAAAGGCTTATAAGGTACAGGCCATAAAAGGGTCAAGTAAAGCTAACGAGACCAAAAGTACACAGTATCCATAAACTCCTTCCTCACACCTAACTGTTTATAGATGATTTGGGTAGTTTGGTCGGTATGTCATAAATGCTCATTCTATTGAAAAAAATATGATTATACTAGCTTTGTCAACAGGTGGTAATTTAACGAAAGATATGGCTCCATTGTATTCTAGAACTCAACTAGACGTTGTTTTATGAATTCGATATGAGTCTGTGCGTGACATTTCCAACAATTTGACATGTGCACGAGGAACTAAAAAAAAGCAGCATTAATAGTGAAATAGTGTAATTAGACGGTTGCTTGAATGTCTCTAGATACTTTGAGACCTTTTCTATCTACAAAGCGCAATGTAAAGACTCTGGACAGACTCTGCATATGCACAGACTGTCCAGAGTCTGTGCACGGCGTACATTTAAAATTGTTGAATATGTCACTCAAGGGCTCATATTCTCTGTTTATTGAAAGATTTAGGCGAAATAACTTACCTTGTCTGAATTTGTCATTGAAGCCAGCGTAGATGAGTGGATTGAGAGCGCTGTTCGTGAAGGCGAGGGTGTAGGCGAAGAATTCAAAACTGTGAAACCAGTCTGGTAGCTAAAATAATGAGGGAAAATTGAAATAATGTGTGATTCATAAAAATATTACACGTTAATGAAACGAGTAACGGTATTTCTATAATCGTTTTTGTTTTTGTGTTTTTTTAAATATCAAACTGATTGACAGGTGATGACGGCGTTTCTTTATTCCCCCCCCCCCCCCCTATAACTCATTAGGCGAATAGGAACCATCTGGGCAGTGCGCACAGTGTCTACTTTAGTCAAGCTGCGCGGACAGTGCAACATGACATAGGTCGAATCTTTTCGCACTGGGCTGATTTTCTGTATCTAGAATGACCATTCTATCATCCCGAATAAGAATCCTTTTAATTCAACCTTCGGCTGACTTCTCCTTGAACCAAATTCTTTTTTCCCTTTAATACTAATTGAACGGATTCGCAAATGGCTCCTATTCGCTAGACGGGTTACAAATATTCAATTCTTGGAGAATTGCCGAATTCCCAAATTCTGAGGGATTGATCCAATTTGTAGATATGTTTTATAATTCAAGGCATTTGCATGTTTCGTAGCTACGTTCTCAAATCACTTGCATTCTGCATAGTTCACGTTTAATTAAGAATTTATCCCTAATCAATGTTTTAAATACGGATTATATTATTTCGCACCAACGCTGGCAAATGTAATGGATAAGAAATGAAATATGCTTCATTTATTTTTCACCATGGTTTTCCTTAGCTTACGAGCGATATTATGGTTACTTAGCAGGTATTCAGAGAGCTTCACAGCATTTCATCAATTATTGAAAAATACATTGAGAATTTCTTTACCGATTTTCGATTTTCGCTAATTTGACGGTTTGCATCTTTTGGATTGTTAAATAAATTCTCTTTCAATTGTTCGTTATTTCACTGACTAATATTATTTTACGTGTTAACCATCCCTGCGTTCAGGACCACAAAGCGGCGCAAACAGTTAGCCAATTATACCCCGCTTTACACGCAAATCCACGTGCAAAGCATGGTATAATTGACAAACTATTTGCGCCGTTTTGTTATCCTGAACGAAGGGATGATGTCGCTCTCGCGTAAGTCTAAAAAATCTCCCCATTCTTTAGAAATTGTTTCACGCATTTTTGGGGTCTTTAAAGAAATTAATCCACTTTTAATTCGTTAACGTTTTACAGACGTAAATTAAGAGTTTTGATGTAAAAGAAACTTTAATCAAAGAGAGTATGATCTTTGTACATTCAGGTAACAAACCTACAAATATATTAAAAGTTTGTTTTCCTGTGGTTCATTTGAAATTAAGAACATGTGAATTGACTCACAGGCCTTGAAAGAATTAGTTACTGTTACCTAACGGGAGACGTGCGTTTTTAAATGTTAAGCATTATCGCGCGCGGCTTCTCAATGTAGTGGACCCGTAATAGTTCCGCAACGTTTAGGAAGTAATGAATTTTAACAGTGTTAACCGAGGTTTCCTAATGATTTTCATTAGGAAACCTCGGTCAACACTGCAACACTGTGAAAGTTCATGATTTCTGAACTATTTTTGTTCCACTACCTTAAGTTAACCGCGGCAAACATCATCATCATAATCAGGGGTTGTCCATACTATGTCTATTTATTTTGTTTTTGGTTTTTTTTTTTTTGCTTTTTTTTTGTTATAATCATTTTTTCTTATTTTATTTTTCTTATTTTGAATATGTGACCCGTCACGCGAAAAGGGATCATCTGGGTAGTTCTTAAAGTGTCGAGCCTGGTCAGACTGTGCGGTTTGCGCAGACTGTCTAGAGTCAAAACTTTTCGCACTTTGATGATTTTCTTAATCTAGAATGATCAATCCATCTTCCTTTGAAAGAAGTTTTGAAATGCAAGCTCTGAATGATCTGTACTGGAAACTATCTCTATTTCAAATATTTATTTTCGGAGTTCCAAGATGGCTCTTTTTCGCGTGACGGGTCACATATGAGCCTGTGCGTGACATTTTCAACAATTTGAAATGTTCAAAATGCAAAGAATCTGATCAGCCTGTGCATCCGCGCAGTCTAACCAGAGTCTTCACTATGTGCTTAGTAGATAGATAAGGTCTCAAAGTATCTGTAGACAATCAGGTAACTTTTTATTTACAGTATGTGGCTGTCTTAGCTGCTCAATTTTTGCATCCTACCAACATTTCAAATTGTTGGAAATGTCACGCATAGGCTCATATTATTTTCTTACAAGGACCAGTGAGAACCAAGCACATACCGTGACAGACTGTGGTTTCACTTCCGAGTAGAGCAACATAATTTGAAGTGGGAGCCAGCACACACCAAACGTCGCTAGTATTATCACCAACATTGTCACCACCTATAATAGACCAGAGAAATTACATGTGACCCGTCACGCGAAAAGGGACCATCTTGGAACTCTGTAAAATGACTATTTGAAAAAGAGATTGGGTCCAGCATTTGTCGCATGTCAAAAATGCTTTCACTGGAAGGTAGATGGAACAGATAGATTCAGAAAATAAGCACATTGCGAAAGGTTTCGACCCTAGTCAGTCTGCGCAAACCGCGAAGTCTGACTAGGTTCGAGACTTTACGCACTGCCGAGATGGTCCCTTTTCGCGAGACGGGTCACATATGTTTGCGGAAACTATTAACCTCGAAATTTTTGGATTTCGGCCTGTGTAATAACATTGGCCTCAACAAATAACTTTTGAATCTCTACAATTGTTTATCGTATTAAAAAGAAACATAACAATTATAGAAAATATATACATAAAAATAATAAAATACTTATTGTTCTACTCAAACATGCTATTTAGGTAGTGGACACGTAATAGATTTGCAACATTTCGGAAGTCATGATCTTTCACAATATTAACTAAGGTAAGGGAACCTCGGTAAACAAAGTTAAAGTTTATGACTTCCAAAATGTTTCGCAACCATTACGGCTCCACTACCTTAATGACGAATATTTAAATTATAAGCTAAAAATAATGCACAGATGATTGTCCGAACTTATTTGGGCATCTATGATTAAAAAAGCATGACAATTAAGTCAAATTCAGAAAAAAAGTAACATCTTGAAACTCGACCAAAATGTTAACATTGATGATGCTACACTCATTATATCAATCATTGTTATGTTCATATATGTGCATCTGTACAGTCAGACCAGAGACTTCACTTTGCGATTTCTAGATAGATAAGGTATTGAAGTATCTGTATACAGTTAGACAAACACATACTTACATTAAATAACTGTCTGGGCTGCTAAATTTTCGCACCTCATGTATATTTCAAATTGTTTGAAATGTCACGTACAGGCTCAATTAAAGCTTTGTGACACACTCACCTTACGTTTTACCCGCCGCTGTATTTGAATATCCTTAGTAGAGATCCGTTCACCGGGAACCTGCGCAAACCAAACGGTCCACATTATCAGACTGTATAAAAGGCTCATAAACACCATTGGTACAAAATATAACACCAGAGTTATTATGATATAATACGCCTTCCGACTTGGAAAGTGTTTTCGTTCCATCCCTGTTTCGTGGTCGGTTACCGTAATCCCTGGCCAATCATCGTCACACCAGATCTCCACGTGATTAGACCACGTGACTTGCTCCGTTTTCCGGACTATCAACATCGGAATGGCGGCTGCGATTGCACATACCCAGATGATGGTGATTGAATGGCTGGCTTTCCGCTCAATAATGTGGGCCTCCATGGCGTATACGATGCCGAAGAATCGGTCAAATGCGATCAGCACCAATGAGAAAATGCTGGCAACTAGGGCGGCCACTGAAAATAGAAATTCAAACAAATGACAGAATTATTTTAAAAAAGATGGTTAGATTTGAGTTAAAATTTCTAAGTAAATACTACCGTCAAAATATTTCTTCTTTTCCATAATAAAGCTGAATTTCCCAAAGTTTTTTTCTTTAGCATAGTATCCTATCGTTATTTTTTGTGATTTATATATATGTTTTAAAAATATGCGTTAAATGATGGCCACAATCCTGGAGTACCAAATTTACCTAAACATGAGAGATAAGAGATAATTTTGTTTATATTTATAGGGATACATTGCGACAAAAAACGAAAAACAAAACTCATATACAAATGTAAATATACACAATTGAAACACAAAGATTCTTTGGCTTTGACTCCATTTCCTGTCATGAGAACTAGTCTCAATCACAAGGGTCCGAAATTAATCCCCCCACACCACCATTGGACCAATAATATAAAAAGTTTATATTATTGGTCTATATGTTGGAAGTGGGGAGAATTTCGGACCCCTGTGGTCCCCATGACGTACAATGATTTTGTTATGAATAATTACGATCATTATGAAAAAGAAAAATACGAAATAAGAATCATAGAAATACAGAGTGTTTTATTAAATGTTTATTCTATCTTCTTAGGAATATTTTTGTGATGTTGTAAGAATCATATGACCTAGTGGGTAGTCCCATATCGCCATTCTTATCATATGGTTATTTTTAGAACAATGATATAATGTGGTTATTTTTAGAATCTTGTTCTTCAGTTAGAAAATCGACGAAATCAAGACAAAAAGAGGATATAAGATAAATATAATACGTACTAAGTGTATTGTTTGGAAAAAATATCTAACTCGGTTGTGAGAATTGATAATTATCTCGGCAGAGCCTCGACAATGATCAATTCTTCCAACCTCGTTACATTTTTTTTTCATACAAAACATTTAGTATGTATTATATATGTATCATAAATGCGACATGGTTCATATCAATCCCAAAGTATGGTGAAATGTCTCGCCCCAAATATCATCTTATTCAACCTTATCACGAGGGAAGATGTTGATTACCAAAAATAGAAAAATCTTGACAATAGATGTGTTAATAGGGAAAACTTATTTCGCATCTTCAACAGATTATCTCTCTCGATGAAGGAATTAAACAGTCTGTAAGGCAAATAAGACAAATTGGTAATTTCCGTTACTTCCGTTACTCAGACAGACCTACACACAATTTACTTTAGGGCAGACTGTACGTATTGCCCTAGTCTGAAGTGTAATTTGCTCAGTCATTTTCGGGAAAAAATAGAAGCTTTCGGACAATGTGACGTATTTATCGGAAACCCTCGGTTATTCTACGGAATAGAACTCGGAAATAAGCTACCATTTTCTTGAATTTCAATATGATTTTAAATTGTGGTAAAAATGTACTGCGTAACTACTTTGAAAAAGCTTACTAATGCATTCTGGATAGATGTAATAAAATCCCTTATTGAGTATATAGAAAAACTTCCACTGGAAAATTATACACACATGCTTCATATACCTATTTTTTACAACGATAAAATAACTATTGACTCAAAACATATCTACAATAAGCATCTTTACAAACGCGGAATTAGGCTAGTTAAAGATCTTTTCGATGCCAATGGAAATTTTAAAACGTATATCTATTTCAATGAATTATTAAACGGAAAGCTACACTTTTTAGATTATTACAGCATCCGCAACGCAGTGAAGTCATTTGTTCATAAACAAGATATGCTAATTGATTACTCTATTTTACAAACGACTCATAACCCATCAATCAGTCATTATTTCTTCTCTATACTGACCAAAGCAGATTTAAATAAGCACTCTTACCAAACGCTAATAAAAAATGACGAGGTTCCTTCCAGCCAAAATAAGTGGTTATATATATTTAATGGGTTCAACCGAGATTGGTCAAAAATTTATTCAAATACCTTCAAGTTAACAAATGATACATATATTCAATGGCTTCAATATAGAACAATACACAGAGTATTGCCAACAAATTCATTATTGTATAAAATGAATATTACAAATGACAAGATGTGCTCTTTTTGCAAAATAGTAGAAGAAACCCTAATGCATATATTTTATGAATGTGAGAAAATCAATCCTATTCTTCAAAATATTGAGTTAAAATTACATGCAATATACCCAGATTTTAAACTTCTTTCCATTGATATTATACTAGGCTGCGAAAATAAACCAAAGGTCGACATTTTATGCCTAGAACTCAAGAGGTATATATACAACAGTAAGTTTAAAAAGGTAATGCCTACAGTCACTGGTTTCAAACGACATCTAGAACTAGCTTCAAAAATTAATGGCGTATCAAATAACATAAATAAACAAGAAAACTGGGCAATTGTTAAAAGTATGGTACAAAACTAATTATCTTCAACTAAGTCAAAATAATTATAAAATCAAATTATGAATAAGCATTACTAAGGATTGTGTTGTGTTGCATGTCTTTTCTTTTTTTTTTCCTACCTCAATAAAATGAATTTTAATTTGTCCATATAAAGTAGAGCGTATTTCTCAATTTCATTGACATTGTAAATAAGAACAAATATAGAAATGTATAAATATATATGTGTGTGTATATTTATACAAATATGTACGGGTTTGTGGGGTGATCGAAGTTTAGTTCTTGTTTATACCTGTATAGACAGGGTCGGTCTTTGATAACTCACTGGAGCTTGCACACCTATACAGTCGAAGAATGAATGAAAAAATATAGAGAGTCCAATTTGACTGCCATATGTAGGCTAATGAATTATTCCAACAGTTAGAGCCTAGTCCCATCCCCTGGATCCGTACATCTTAAAATAAATCCAATCGTCAAGGTCAAAAAATGTCAATGAATTTGAGGAAATAGAGATACACTGTTTTTATAAACATGATATATGTATTGATTCTATATTTGTCACTTGTATCGTCTGTTTGTAAGAATGTAAAGCTTATATTGGATGAATTAATAATGAAAGCGCAGCCATAAAATTGTGCTGTTTCGCACGTGGGTCCGTTTTACTGAGGTTCTTACAAAAAAATAGTTGTAAGTCAAAATCAAAATTCGTACATAGTGTTTTCATCCATTATTGGATTCTGCCTTATAATATATCATTGGAATCGTCTTCTGAAGACGATTTCAATGAGATGATGCACGGCAGAATCCAATATTTAGTAACTACTGTTGAAAGAACTTTAATTTTCAAGTTACGCAAAAAATGATCGTATGATGTTTAGTAAACAGGCCACCGGACGTCAAAAACATGAACGTTCCCGCAAAAGGTGACATTCAGTAAAACAAAATTGACAAAATCTGGAACTAGGCATATCATAGTTTGATAACAAAACGCAGTACAACACTGCTTTTTACTGTTATCAAATTATACTTTGCCCAAAAGATTTCCATAAACGATCTGAGAGAAATCATAACACAAATGTTTGCTTTCCTTACAGAGTATTGACCGAAGAAGGCTTACTGAAATGAGCCGATTTACCCAAAGAATACCAAAAATTACAAAACTTTCATCCTAAGTACTTTCCTGTATATGAAAAATTCCGAGAGAAATTCCTAATGGGTAACGTTAATCCTTAAAACAGGTTCATAGGTACCCATATTTGATTTTTTCAATGGTCGTGGTAATTTTCGGAATTACACATAGCCTTTTTGCTTAAAAAGCTCTCAATCGTGGAAATGTTAGACCCCGGCTCGACTAACTTTCATCTGAAATATGACAAGCAGGCTTGTGGATGTATCTATTGGCCTCTAAAAATGGGAGAATGAAAAATAGTTCTCCATACTGGAATGAAGTAAAGTGGCTTGTGTATAATTTTGTTGTTGCATTGTCCAGCATACAACATGACGAAACGGTCCGAACTGTTTGCATATTAAGCCCCGCTTTGCACGCGCACTTACGCGCAAAGCGGGGTATAATTTGTAAACAGTTTGCACCGTTTCGTCATACTGAACGCAGACCTGATGAGGAAAACGATTAGAAGCAACAATCAGGGGAACCTTTTTCGGCGATGCAACTGGAATCGTGTTTAAGGTAGTGGAACCGTAATATTTCTGCAACATTTTGGAACTCATGAAATTTCACGATGTAAACCGAGGTTTCCTAATGAAAATCATTAGAAAACCTCGGTTAACATTGTTTAGTTCATTTCTTCCAAAACGTTGCGGAACTATAACGGGTCCACTACCTAAACAAGCACCAATTGAGCCTTTGCAAACGAAACGAATAAGCTATTCGAAATATCATTTCTAGATATAAAAGTCTAATATAAGGTTAAGTCAGTAAATCTTGGTGCATTAAAGTAACCTATGTTCTGGTCGTCTGAGGTGGATATTTCTGGCCTAATTGTAGCCTAAAAGACACTTCGTAGATTAACCGTCAAGGAACATCTGCGCTTTACTGAAAATTCCTTTCCGAGAAAAATTCCTAGAATTTCGTCAAGTATCTAATTCCTCTCCAGGAATAAGACTAATTTGGGAAACTTGTAAATCAATTAAGAACTTTGATGGACTTATGCTTGTTGTAAATTTCCCGTTTCTTTTGAGTCCGTTAGTCAGAAATGTGATGCGATTTTGCCAAAAATGCTAGAATAATGCTATAATGCTTATTTTGGCAGTGCATATTTTCACTTTCAAAAGAAGGTGTATTTATGAAATACCTTCATTTTTTCATCTCAAATACTATCTTCATATCTAATGATTTAATTTCTTGACCTAAAAATATAAAAAAATGCCCTAAAATACACGAGTTGTATATGGGACTACTTCCCGGGGAAGCTTACTACAAACTGCGTAATCCATTTTTTTTTTCATTGAGTAATGAAACCAATTCTTCAGCCAATCAGAATGCACGAATCTTGGTGAGCACAACTAGAATCGAATTAATTCAGGATACAATGCACAGATTGGCAAGTGGCAAAACTTTTTTGCAATTTGCTGAGTTTTGAATCTGGAATGATCACTTTACTTTCCTAAATAGGGTTTTTCAGAAGCGACCTCCGGTCGATCTGTACTGGAACCAATACCTTTCGCACACAGATTTTGAATTAATTTTACGGATGATACAGATGGTCATTTTACGCGTCACAGTGGGAAATAGAGGATATTGAATGAGTGGTCATTGAATACTGAATTTATTATACGAGTCATCTATAAACAGATAAAAACGAGGCTGCGCCGAGTTTTTATCTGTTTTAGATGACGGTTTTAATAAATTCAGTATTCAATGAGCACAAATTTTATATTCTGTTTATAATATGACCCGAATTTTAGAGAAAAATCGTCAAAATTCTTGAAATTCAACGTTTCAATTTTCCGTGAAACTTATAACGCCGTTTCAAAATGACGTCACAAAACAGATTATGACGTCATTTTCGCGGTTACAAAATAGCGTTGCTATTCGCTTTGACCTCATTTGCATAGTTATTCCATAGTTATCAAAAATATTCAACGGGGTTATTTCACTTCGGCAACGTAGGTCATATTATAAATATTATATATGCAAAATTGAGAATTGGGCTTCAAAAGTTCTACAAGAGAGTGTTCGTTGTGCAAGTTCTTTTTTTTTTTCGTCTACTAATTTGCTAGTCTGATTTTATGCATGGCAGTGTTTAAGTTAAGACCTGTGATACATATTTCCCGCTAAGTGTGTCAAACATTATCTGGGAGATGGTGACAGAGCAATAAATATGCAAAAATGAGTATCGGGCTTCGAAAGTTATTTATTGAAATTTTTATGTAACAAGCTCTTTACTTCCGTCACGAATTTTCCACTGAGGTATATAAATACATGTATTGATTTAATATTAAATATTTGATTTAATTATTTAATTAATAGATAAAAGCATAATACTTGGTTTATCACCAAAGGCGTTTCGCCTTTCGGCTCATCAGTGGTAACGTCGTTATAACGCGTTTGGTGATAAACCTTAGTATTATACTTTTATCTATGTATTAAATAATTAAATCAAAGGCGTGTGAAGTCAAAGTATTATTTTCTTCACGTATATATATAGACGAGGGACGTATGGAGATTGAAATACATAGAAATAAAGAACAAATAGATATGTACTTGAAAATAAGTTTGACGTACGGATAACTTCGTCTTGAAACATTGAACTGAAAGATATTTGACTGATTGAATGTCATTATAATAACACATTTTTTTTCAAAAAACTAGCTCGTCCTTACATTTCAATAAATTAACTAACATACATTCGCGCAAAGCAAAACCTCTGACCAGCCCCTACATGTACAAAGTCTGACCAGAATTTTCACTCTTAAATACGCTATTTAAAAAAAGTAGGGTCTTTTACGCCTCTTCTGACGATCGGCGAATATTCTTTTTGCTTTGAGTGCTTTTGTTGGTTACTTAATGTTTCTTATTCGGGCTTACGCGAGAATAATTAAATTTAAGCTGTATTCATTAAGATACGCGCATTCCGATTGGCTAAACAATTGGTTTTATTGATCAATGAGAATACTTTTGAGCGCGCAGCCATTTTGTAAGTTTGTGTGCGAAGTAGTTCTATTTAATATCTGTCTCATTTTGAAGATATCTATACATTTTCGGGTCATGATATTAAATTATAAGGTATGAAGAGTGTATTTGTTGAATTTATGGAGGTATAAAACTAAAAACCTTATCATACGTGATAAGGTTTTAAGTTTCATACCTCAATGAAATCAATAAATAATCTCTTCAACTCTTACTTGTTAAAAATGCCAGGCACGGGCTCAAATATAAGCCAATATATATTTTTTTCAGGCCTAAGGCTGCGTGATCTTAAGTAATGAACATTAAACTATGTGACAACGGTGATTTTCTATCTAAATTAAATGGATATGGCCTTTACTGATATTTTTTAAGTACCCTTTCGTTTCAAAGTACAGAACATTCGGGGTCTTCAAATATAGCAGACAATCAAGACACTTGATGTGACCCGCCACGAAAAAGGAGGCCATCTGTGAACTCCGTAAAGTAAACATTTAAGAAAGGTTTTCGCCCCAGTAGAGGTCAACCGGGCTTGCATTTAAAAAATCATATAGATAAAATGATTGTTTTGGATTCCGAAATTCAGCCAAGTGCGATAAATTTCGACACGGGTAACCCTTGGCAGTCGGACTATGGTCGATACTTTACACCGCACATGGCAGATGGACCTGTTTTCGCATGTCGAGTCACGCATACAAGGCAATTAAAGGTGCACTTATACTTATCAGATATATAAAGCTGCGTGACATGAAGCAATCAACATGGCACTGTGAGGTAAACGTGATTTCCTATCGGTTCAGTTAAAAGCTGTGACCTTTACATTTTCTAACAGTTAACAACATCGTGAAATTGACAATGTGAAAGATTTTAGAATGATTTTGGAATGAAATTCAATGAGTGCGAGGAGTGAGTTTTGGGTGAAATTAAAGGGGGGGGGGGTAATCCAAAATCGCTAATTTTGTTCAATATGAACAAATTTAGCAATACTTATTACCTCCCTTTAATAAATTATGCATACAAGTTCTATTAATAGCTTTCTATTTCTCCAAGAACTAATCAGACACTTACACTTTCTATTATGTCAGTAAAATCATGATTTTTTCTAGCTATATTACTTTTGAATGCAGTTGTTGATCTTATTTTAAATAGTATTTTTGACAGTTTTTAAATGGTTTGAGTGAGTGTTTGGTATGAATGGAGCGCTGAGTGAGCGATTTAGAATGCTTTTGGTTGAGATGAATCTCAATTTCACGATGTTGATAACTGCCGCTATCACGGCGCAGGTGGTAGAGCATCAGACTCTCATTCCTCATTTAAGGGGAGTCATTGTTGATCCCTGGCGGCTGCTAGATAGATAGATAGATAGATTTATTTCGGTAAAAAAGTACATACAACAATAGAGTAGTACAATAAAAGGATAATAAAATGCAATTCCAATTTAAATGACACAATTTAGTAACAATATTAAGATACATACGTAAGAAAATATTGTAACTATTAAAAAATAACAAGCATCTCAAAGAGTGATACTACCCACTATATGCACACAGACCCAGGATAACACGAAAAAGAGAAAACTCTTATTTCCATCGTGGTCCTGCTCATGCTCTATCCGACATTTCGCTCCCACAAATGGAAGGATAATCGAAACAGAAATTGGGACAGTAGCTGGAGGCTAGGAAAGGAAGTAATGGTAGCAGTGGTGCCAGTGCTAGAATATTTTCAATTCATAGTTAGGTGATCCAGGCGCCGAGATATGAAGGAAAAATTATGCAAGCGGCGTTAAACCGCATTCAAACAAACAAATTTACTTTTTGAACGACGATGTGGTTAAATTCAAGTTTTTTTTTAATTTTTGTTACGCGAGTAAATGTATATCAAAGAAAAAAACATTATTTTCTAACTGCATGTGCTCATTGAAAAAAAATCGAATAGCAAAAACGTTTATATATGAGTTCGCTTTTTAGTCACACTGACATACCACCAACTGTGATTAACAGAAATACGAAAAGAACATTTCACCATTTAAAATGGTTTAGATAAAAAAAATATTGATAGAGTAAAAATCTGCGTATCTGCAAAGTTCGCCTTTCACCTTAAAATGAGTCTGTTAATATTGGTTGGGGAAATGACTAATGAAACGGTTGAAATCACATTTAAACTGAAGCGCTTCAAGCAACAGGATGACATTCTATCTCAGCATTTGCGACGAAGTAATAACATGTGCTTAAAGAAAATGTTTAAACGATATTTTCTTCTTAGAGTACATATACATTAATACAAGTGTTAGACGTAAGTACTTTTGCACAAATATTTCCAGAAATAATGTAATCGCTTTAAATCATCGAGGCCTGTTTGTTTGTTAGTTTGTTTGCTTTGCATTTGCACCAATTGTTGATTTTTTTCACAAAATAACTTGAAGTGTATGTCTCGAATGCTGCGGCGTTAGAAAGATATTACGATAGATTGTCTTTGACTCACCAAAATTACAAGTATTGTAAATAAAAGATTGAAGTTAATATTGGTGTGGAAGCATATCGAAATGGACTCTTTTTGTATGTGCCACACCTTTTTCAAGGATAAGCTGCGAGTTATTGTTTGGTTATTATGGTACAAACCATCAAGAACCAGTCGTGTTGATATCTGTGTAGGTCCAGACGCATGATTGTTATAGGTATTCATAGTTTCCTCAGTATACTTAAATTGGAGGGAATCTCTTACGTCCACCATTTATGATAAAAATATTGATGTAAAATTGTTGTGGAAGCACAGCGAAACTGATATATTAATTATCTGAATATAACTTCCATATTTCACACATTTGGCCTACTTTTCAAAGAAGAGCTGCGACTTTTTGCTCGGTAATTACGGTACTAGCCATCAAGAACTGGATATCTGAGAAAGCCCAGAAGCTCGATTGTGTCAATTAAAGGTATTTATTGTTTCCTTAGTATGGTTAAAGTGGGAGAATCTCTTATCCCTTATTCAGCTGAATATGAATTTATCTTATAACTACAAAAATATCCGCGTGATAACATTCTATATGATATTTTTATGATATCACGTGGTTATTTTCAGAACAATGACCCTATGCGGTTATTTTTTGAAAATTGCACTTCTGTTAGAAATATCGACGAAAACAAGGCAAACAGAGGTTAAAAAATATAATACATACTTAGTGTATTGTATGAAAAATATCTAACTGGGTTGTGGGAAGTAAGTCTCTGAATTTATACATTCATATTTCCATCAAAAATAATTATACAAATGTGTCTGATATCTTTGATGTGTCAGACACTTTGAACTTTTGCTATTTTTCATGAATGGATAAAGAATGTATCAAGAACAAACGATATCGATAGGAGACATATGTTAGACAAAACGATATGCCACTTACGTGACAGACGAATAGCTTGATTAATAGACCGACTGATAGTTCTTGAGATTGATGTGTCAAGGAAAAAAAGATAGCAAGAAAACCAAATATTTGCCTAGATCGAATGGAAATTAGGTCTGACATAATATATATACGTTGTTATTCTGGAGAGCTTTAAGGTGGAACTCCATACTTTTTGTAAATTTAGCAACAGGAATGAATTTAGCATCAATCAAAGAAAAAAAAAAACTCTTATCTACATTCCGTGCTTTATTTCAAAAATATTACATAAAAGGCAGACCATGAAGTCGTAAACATTAGTACCTCCCACGTTTCTTACGATTTAGAATTGAACACCCAATATTTTTTTAGGAAGTTCGCTCGGTTTTCCCCGCAATCAAATCTTTCTCTAAATATGTTTTTACACGGGTCAAATTAACATGTGCATGACATTTCCAACAATCTTATATTTTCATGAGGTGCGAGCACTGAGTAGCGTAGACAGTCACATACTGTAAAAATAATGTTACCTGATGGTCTGCATATACTTTGAGTCTTTAACTATCTACTAATGCATAGTGAAGACTCTGGTCAGTCTGTGCGGATGCACAGGCTGGTCAGAGTCTTTGCTTTGCGCATATTTGAAATTGTTGGAAATCTTGCGCACAAGCTCAAATATGTTATTTCGGATTGTGAGAAGAAGAAATCGGGGCCACCGGACTTATTATCTTTCTCTCTCAGACTTTTGAAAAAAAAACAACACTTAAGCGAATTGCACAAACCGCTCGAATATACATTTAGATGAAAAAGTGAGTACGGAAGTTCTGGCATATTTTTAGCCGAAATCGACCCTTACAAAGAAAGTATTTGAAGTTTTTATTGATAGCGCAACGCGTTACAATGAAAAGGAACATGGAGCCTAAAAGTCAAAATATCTGTTTAGAATAGAAAGTCGGTTTTGACAGGTATCAAAATAAAAAAATCATTAAAGTCATAAACAGTTAGGTTATTGAGAGAACATATATTTGTGCACGTTTCTTTTGGCGTTAAGTATATTTTTCTGTAAAGACTTTCTTGTTGTCAGTTTGAGTATTCCTTATTTCTCTTGCATGTATTATTAATGTAGATGTTTCTTTGGTGGTTGTAGAACGAAACAACAGCAATAAAATGATTTTCAGACAACCGTTTTGATTTTCAGCTTTTTCGGCGTTTTTCACTAAAATGTCAAAAAAGGTCCATTTAGGCCCAACCCAATTAGTATCATCATGAAATTTATTGACAAAACGTAGATACATAACATCGTGGCGTTTTTCGAGTGCTTGGCAGAATCTAGTTGAGCAAATGATCGAAAAAGCATCCACTGAAAAAAACTGCCTAGACATTAATGCACCATTCGATAGACCTGGGTTTACCAAAACTTTAAAATAACAAGTCTTTTATCAAAGTTGATGCACAAATACCGTGATGACGTCGTATTGGTGTCATTATGAACGTAATGTCAACCACGTGCAGTTTTGGGCAGTATGATTGAAAATACTCCGTCTTTTTTGCATGTCTTCCGAAATAAATTTATATGACACCAAAAACTAATACATTGCACGGTAAATGCAAATTACTTTCAACAAGAGTACGAAAGTACTATGACGTCCGACAGACAGCAATCACTATCAAGAACCTTCGGCGATTCAACGGAATAGACCTCGGGAATGATAAGAGCGCGGCCATGATAGCGCGTCATGTCGCACGTGGGTTTATCTGACGTCGCAAACAATTCTGAGGATAACATTGCGAAAATCAAAAAAAAAAAAAAGGTTAAAATTGGGCATTTAATAATTTGATTACAAAACGCAGCGTTTAACTGCGTTTTGTTCTCAATTATATCATGCCAATAAGATCTCAAAAGACGATCGAAAAGCATTAAAGTAAATTTGTTTTTCTTCAAGCGTCTAGACCAAAGTACCGCCAGAATCCGAATTACCTACAAAATGACCCAAAATTACTACACTTACGTCCGAACATTTGGAACACCATTCGGCCGATCTAACGATCAACCACGGATGTACATCGACGGACTATTTTGGAAATAACGGAAAACATTTGGAAAAATTCGATGACGTCAATAAAATGGCGTAAGCCCCTCGATATTTTGAGTAAAAGTATTCGACGTCACCAACGGTACTCAACGTTATTCACTTTAGTCAATCTCGCGTAACATTCATTTCCTTGTTCAAAAGTCTTTAGATTCGTAAAAATCGGCTAAAACTTCTTATTTTTTGAGAATAGTTCGTCATAAAGGTCCCAATCATATTCTTAAAAATTGTATCTAAAGATCACGTCTCTCGTTGAAGCACTATTTTTCCCTCACTGTTTCCGGCCAACAAAATGCACGATTTTGTTACATACCCATCCGCCTTATATATACATCCGAGGTCTGTTGCAATTTATGGAAATTTCCGAGAAATGTTCAGATTGACGTCCGAGGTACTTTCCGGTTTACGGAAAAGTCCGAGTGATATTCCGAATGATTGATGCATGCTGAAACAAAATTTGAATCCGTTTATTTCCTTGTCGCAGAAAGGCTCTCATTATCAACATTCTTATTGAAAAGATCCAATTCTGTGAGTAGCAAGTGCGCCTGATGGGTTTCTCTTTTTTTTTAGATGCCGTCTTTACAGGATCGAACCTGCACGATGCACGATTTGCACAAACGATCGAAGCGATGATTGATATGTCGCTGCGTTAACGTCAGAAAATGCTTTTTCAAGTTTTGTCAATGTAAATGACAAACAACAATTCTGACTTAACTTTTTTTTAACTGTGTTTATAACTTCGTAAAGTTTCGTAAAAAGTGAGTGTCTCATTGAAGCGCAGTTCTTCATTTCCTCTCACTACTTTCAAAATTTCGAGAGTGGCATTTGCATTTTTTGTAAGCGTAAAATTCTAGTGGACAAATAATTGGTAATTCAAGAATTGAAGTGAATGGATTGGTGTCAATTAAATAATATTTATTAATTCATTTTCAAAAGACAGTGGTGAAATTGAAGGCAAACGTTACTTTTGTGTCTTTAATTGACGAATCTATCAGCTTCCCGAAATACCTTTCAATTTGAATGCTTTAACCGTGCAATCTACCAAACAACAGGTATAAGAGAATACTGGATCTTAGTGTCTTAAAATGCCAATGTTATCAGGCTTCGTCGAGTCAAGATAATTTCTCGCAGCCGAGACCAGATAACATTTGTATTTTAAGACTCTAACATATTTTATCTGACTTAACTTTCAAATATTTTCCAGTGCTCCAAACTTATGAAAGTTAGACAAATTCCAATGGAAGTGGTTCCGTTAAGATCATGGATATGAAAATTGTTACCACAATAGACTGTCTGATATAGTTATGCGATAACAGTCAGGTAATATCAGGCCAATACAAACTTCATTGCTTTCCAAGATCTTTGCAAAGCGCTTTCTTGCAGATTTTCTGCCATTATAATAGTCATTTCCGTTATATACTGGATATCGAAAGAAACGTCACACTAGTACAACGTTATTTGTACAGAAATCCTTTGATGAAAGTGTTATTTCAAAATCTTTTACGAGTAGCTCTTTTTTCCAAAATGATGTCAATGCTAATTTTATCACTAGATGAGATAATGCTTACAAATGCGTACGTCCATATCGAGATGGAATTGCGAAGCCAAACTTCTTTTAATATGATTAGTGGTTGGAGGTGTTGTCTCTAAATTGTAACCTTTGAGCTGTGACAGGAGTTTGAGCAGTTTGAACTAATGCCTCTGACATATATGTCATACGTATCATACGAACTTGGGAAAAAAATCAAACGAGGTTGATGGAAATGATAATTGTCGAGGGTCTGTCGAGACAATTAACAATTTCCACGACCGAGTTAGATATTTTTCATGCAATACACTACGTATAAATTGCATATGTTAACATTTACACGGTTGTATCGGTATTTTCTAAAGGTAGTGCAGGGTATTTATCGAATATGTAAACTCCCTGTACAGAACCTGATATAATATAATTAAAATACCGCGACGTATGTGAATGACCGCGATGGCTCAGTGGATACACATGCTAGACTATTGACTGATTGGTACCAAAACGATACTGGTTCCGTCCTATCAGCACCAGATTTTGTTGTTGTTGTTGTTTTCGAGAAAAATAAGTTTTTTACATCATCAAATACACGCAAATAAATTTCTTTTCTATGCGTTTCTTTATATTTTAGATATGTATCATATGATTGAATGTACAGGTTATACCGTTCGGAGAAGGCTTTATCGATTATATGCCACAAAATATCGAATTATGAAACAATTGCCTTTGGTCTACAATTGTTTTGGCTATTGCATTCCATTTATAAGCATGAAATCTTTTAAATTTTGAATCTTCGAATAATGCTTTTTATTCATCCCCACGGGGAAGTAAGCATAGCATATATCTTTTCAACCCAAAGAATACTAAAAGTGCAGACCATCGAAGCATTTTCAAAATTAGCACAATATTTAACATAGTTTAAAAAAATATGCCATTAAATGTTTAAAATGAAAACAATATTTTTTACATCGCAATGCAGGATCGAACTCGGTCCGCTTGTTCCATATTCTGTCGTCCTTATCCACTCGACTATGCCGCACAGTCAAACTAATGCATGATTTTTCGGTATATTAAAGACAGCCAATTGACATGAACAGTGTTTTAAATAACATGGATTGATCCAGTGTTTATTTATCACATGAGCTTAATACGTATTATTCTGCGTAATAAATGAACTGGCAGGGCGGGGCTTAACAGTGACGTAATTTAGCGAGTTTACTTTTCAATACTTTGGGTTCTTTCAAATTTTAGCCGGTAATCATCGTTAACGCGTGCAAATAACAGTATCCTACAACCTTAAGAATTCACGTGCTTTGAGAGAGTGAACACATTTCGTCGTTTGGTTACCAAGGTCTCGTAACTTCAGCTTGATTAAGCTGAAGTTACGAGGATTTGGTAACTTATCTACGATTTAAGGTCTCGAGTTATTTTTGTCGACTCTCTTTAGAAGTAGGTTATTTTAGATAAAACTGACTTCCCTTAACCTTCAGTGCAACGACCCGTTACTTAGGCTCCGCCCTGCCAGGGCATTAATCATGGATAATATATTTATCTTATAACCTCTATTTGCGTTGTTTTCGTCGACGTTTCAAACAGAAATGCAAGTTTCTAAAAATAACCGCATTATGTCATTGCTCTAAAAATATCCATGTGATGTCATAAAAAATATCATGGGGTGTTATCACACGGATATTTGTATAGTTATAAGATAAAGTAACATTATATTGTTTTGGTTGTTTTTTTTTTCAACGTTAGTACTAACAACCAATGAAAAAGAGCACTATTATTTCTAAAAATCTAACTCGAATTCTTCATACCTCATGCACAGAGAACCATCGCAATGCAAAACTCATTAAAACAGAAAGGCGAAAAATTGACCAGAAGTGCATTGTTTCTTTTACTTGGAGTCTATTTGATTCATCGTTATCAAGAGTATCAAATGATGTGACATTTCACGTGCAATTGCGCGCAATGCGGGGTAAAATTTGCAAACAGATTGCACCATAATATCATCCTGAACGCAGGTCCGATTTTTGACTTGCATAGTCGTTTTTCGCGTAATGATTAGAGTAATAATGATGAATCTTTTTCCATTCATCTTTTCGACAACTTTGTAATAGAGTGTTTAATTGAATGTCGGGTTCACACATATATGACGTCATTGATTAGAAACCCTCTCACTTACAAAAAATAACAGACAAATTTGTATTCATGTTCTTGTTTTTAGTGCTGGCGAGCAACCATATATTCCGTCTGTTTGTCTAATTTTTGGTAGATTATAGACCTGCAATTTCAAGTGAGTGATCAAAGATCAATTTTACATTGAAAATGATAGGAGATAACGGTTTCTCGAACCTCACTCTTTCTTGTGGAACTATACCACATGCTTATTGCGGTTGTTCTTGTTCTTGTTCTTGTTGTTTTTAGGACTTATGACTATCCGTCCCTTTAAAAGGGGAAGCCATGTATTCTGATAATAATAATAAAAATAATAATAATAATAATAATGATGATGATGATGATGATGATGATGATGATGATGATAATAATAATAATAATAATAATAATAATAATAATAATAATAATAATAATAATTCTGATATTTTTTACGTGATTTTGTGATATTATTCGCCAACCTATAGACATTGGCCTTTGGTGATCTTCTAGCAAATATATTAATGTATAACTGGCTAGCGTTTGTTGAAAAGTAAGGCTAGACCGGTAATTACTGAAAAACCTCAATTTGATAGCGGTCATCTCCAGGAATGTGTGTTTCTGTGACAATTTTCTTTATCCTGTAAATGAGTATGAAATATCGTCCTTTTTACTGCTAAAATCTCGTAACTACAGCTTGTTTGAAGCTGTAGCTACGAGCTCTTGAAGGAAAAAAAAAACGATATATTGTTTATACTACAAAAGAAATGTTTTTTCGGAGAAACATGGTATTGAATTTGACATAAAATAGAACGTTGCTAATTGCACTAAAAGAGGGCAATGACCTAATTACCTACATTGCTTGATCTTGATGTAAGAAAAAAGAGATCGTATGTTGGGAAACGTTTTTTTTTTACTCCCTCTCTCTCTCTCTCTCTCTCTATCGTTAAGAGGTAAAGCAATCAGATTAAACTTATTCAAATCATTTCCAAAGAAAAACACCAAAAACCATAGCCATTAGGATGGATTAGTGTATCTTTAAATGCCGAAACGTTAAGTAAAGGATTCTTTTCGACATCTTTTATCCTCGATATTTCGGAAAATTGTCTTAAATTCGATCCATTTTTCTCCGTATTTTAAAGTGTTTCTTATTGCGATTTATGAATGTCAAGGGAATGTAGTTAGTATGTTAGGAAACTCTTAAATCCTCTCTTTCGAAATAATAAACGGCCCTTCGGGATTTTGTGTAAAGATTGGAAAATTGACGTTTACAGGGAGTCTGTCTCATACGTTTTATAATATGTGACCCGTCACGCGAAAATGGACCATCTAGGTGGTGCGTAAAGTGTCGACCCTAGTCAGACTGCGCGAACTGCGCAGACTGACTAGGGTCAAAACTTTTTACGCCGTGCGTATTTTCTGAATCTAGAATGATCAATCTACCTCCCAGTGAAAGAATTTTTGAAATGCGACTTCTGATTGGCCTATGCTGAAACAAATCTCTTTTTCAAAAAACCATTTTATAGAATTCCCGGTTGGTCCCTTTTCGCGTGACGCGCCAGATACAAGGATATGAAGCTTTGCTCCTATGATATAATATTTGTTCCTTGTGAGGATTCGATTTATCCGAGCTTAAGGAATAAAAATTTGAATTAAAATTCCTTTAATGATTTAAAAATCAAGTTATTGGTTTGTCACCTTATGCATCCAACATACAGTCCATCTTGCTCGAGCGACCATGCTTATTAAGCGACCATTTTTATTAAGCGACCGATTTCAAACTCCCCTTGTTTTAATCAAAGTATGTTAAAGATGGGTTAAGTTGATCCAAAAAGTATTGAAAATGAATCCTGTGCTGTTTAAACTCACAAGAATCGTCTCAATGATTCAATTCTATTGAGTTTTAACAAGATATTATTTTTGAGAATTTCGCAATTACATGTATATGCATATTCAATCAAAAAGTATGTTTCTTAACTGTAAACAAAACGTGTATAAAGCGGTCATTACCTTGAAGGACCGCTTTTTGGTGGCCAAGTTAGTGGTCGCTGAAGTTTTACTGTTCATAGAACACATAGATAATAAAAAGGTGTTTGTCATCATTGAAATCGCAGTCAAACAGTGGATTCCAATCAATAATAACAATAATATAGCGCTAGAGTTGATCTGCGTCGATTTCCGCCATTTTGTTTCAAACATACTAGTGTTCGTGGCTATGGGACTCAAGGTGGCAATGGAAAGCGGCCTCTCGACTATATTAACCGGATGTTCGTTTTCGTTTATTTTACGGCTCTTTTTGCGCGTTGTGTAAAAAGACCGGTTTTTGTAAGATCCTGCTTATGGAAATCACATAGAATTATGATGGTTAAATTTCATAACTTAGCTTCTTTTCAACATTTGATATCAAACGAATGACTGGATCATTAATTTAACAATAAACAAATCACTAAAGCGCCATTCAATTAGGAGGGGTCACTGTAAAATAAAGAAAAAACCTTCTTATTTCCATGGAAAGGTATGCTTTATACTAAACCTTAAACGAATGGAAACGTTTTACTGAAAAATGGCCAATACCACTCAATGGCAGATAACTTTAGCATGAAAATGAGCATGGAAAGGAACCTTCAAATTTTGAAATCTAGAACATATGTAGAAGAGAAAAAAATCATTGGGCGAAAAAAATGACACCTTGTGCCCATTGCTACCTTAAACGTCGGTTATTGCAATCCAATAAAATAAAGAATTCTGATTGGTTTAAATCGCATCACGTACAGAAATCCATTGCACTTTATTTCTGTATAAAATGCAATAGGTCTTTCGGGAAACCCCCGACCTTCCATCTGCAAGTCCTGTGTTGTAGGAACTCGAATTAACCTAGTTCCCGATTATCAACGCAACATTGCTATTTGATATACATGTATTATAAATTAAGATATTTTCGAAAGAATTTACGATTACAAGCATACAGTTCTGATTCTGAGCCGACGTAAATAAACCTAGAAAACTGCGAGTCGACGAAGATCATCAAGCAACCCTCTCAACTAAGACCGGCCACGCCGTTTTCCTTTAAAATACAGATTAACTTGGTAGAAACAGATCTTTTGTCATAAGTACCTCTACGAATTTTAAAGTTGTCGTTTATTTCTGTATCATTTGTTTTACTTTATGACAGTTGACTTCGATAGCGAGATGAAAAATACACGATCTAAACCTAAACTTAGAAAACAGCGAGCCGTCGACGAAGACATTCAAGCAACCCTCTCAACTACGCCGTTTTCGTTTGAAAATACAGACTAACTTGGCAGAAACAAGATTTTTTTGTCATAATTACCTTCACGAATTTTAACGTTGTCTTTTATTAGTGCATCATTTGTTTTTCTATATGACATTTCACTTCGATAGCGAGATAAACAATACACGATCTAAAAATAGATTGTGTAATTTATACGCACAGAAAGTTGACTTGAAGCTTTAATGTTTGGCTGAGTATTTTAATAGTTTCTTCGATCTAGATGATTGCAATTATAAGGGACGAGTGTCTTTTTCACTGCGTTTATTGGGGGTATAAAGTGCAATTGCCTTAGCACATGGCTTAATCATAACACCCTACGGGCGTTATTTGCCATCTGCTAAGGCAATTGCACTTTATACCCCAATAAACGCAGTGAAAAAGACACTCATCCCTATAGTAAACGCAGTGAAAAATACACTCGGCCCTTATTATTGCAATCTTTTAGATCTAAGAAGCAATAAGAATACTCGATAATTAAAAAAAAATACAGGTTCAAGTCAACTTTCTGCGCGTAGAATTACATTGTCTATTTTTAGATCGCATATGAAACGCGTATTGTTATCTCGCCCTCGAAGTTTGCTGGCATAAATTTTACAAATTGGACACAAAAATGGCAAATTGGACATATCTAGAGGCATTTATAATCCGAAATGTACTTCTGTCTAGTATTTCTCCAGTATAAAATGAAATCGGTGTGATCAAGCCAGTTTGCGAAGGTTGCTTGTTCTTCGTCGACTCGATGTAACCGGCGACTTAGCTCAGAGCTACATGCTTGTAATAAAAAAATCGTTTGAAAATGTTTCTATTTCTAACTGATCAAATAGCGATGTAGGGCCATGAAAGGGAATCGAGGGATTTTCGGGTCCTAAAACACAGGACTTGCAGAAATATCGTCGGGGGGTTTGCCAAAACACATATTGCACCTATACAGAAATAAAGTGTAACAGTTTTCTACGGATTTCTATTCTTTATTTTATTAGATTGCAATTATAAGGTATACAGTGGGGATATATGACGTTTGTATAGTCGGTCAGCCTTGTCGGACGTCACGAATGACAGCGATCCGTCAATTTTCAACTTGAACATTATGTACCACTCTTGACTCGTGTATCATTTGTTTTTTAATGGAGTTTAACGCCGTTTTAACAATGATTCTGTCATATCGTTTCGTTTCGATAACCTGGCAATGATTTCCTGGTATTTCTCACATTAGTATAACAAATAAATCCTTCCCTAGGTTTACGATTGTCCACTCAGAGCCAAATGGAGGACTGTTGTCGGAAGAGAAAGGTATCCCCGCCGGAAATAAAACGACTCAAGCATGAAGCTTCATACAAGAGTTGACAGTGGCATCAGTCCAGTCTTCAATGTCTTTTCTTTTCGGACAAAATCCTGTGATGTTCTGTTAATATAATAATTAACAGATATTCTTTTTTCACACAAAACACCAAGTACGTATTATATTATAATATGTACTTAGTGTATTGTATGAAAAAAGAATATCTAACGAGGTTGGGGCAATTGATAATTGTCGAGGCTCTGCCGAGACAATTATCCATTCCCCAAATCCAGTGAGATATTCTCTTTTCATACAAAACACTGAGTACGTATTATTTTTTTATCTTATAACCTCTATTTGCCTTGTTTTTGTCGATGTTTCTTACAGAAATACAAGTTTCGGATAATAACCGCATTACGTCTTTGTTCTAAAAATATCCATATCAATATCATAAAAAATATCACTCGGATATTTGCAAAGTTATAAGATAAAAAATATACCGAGACAACTTCCGCACATTGGATCTCGTTTAACATTTTGTTCTCAATCGTTTCGGCGACATTTGATTGAAATTATGCGTCTGAGCGGTAACCTCGACTCGACAACGTGAGAAAATTTATTAGAGCTATCAGTTCTAAATCCCAATCGGTCCAATTTAATTTGTTCTGAATAAGCCCGACGCCGTCATTTAATTATTTACACTTGCAAGACAAATTCTGTCATTGACTTTATCTAAAGTATTGGTTACGTCAATGTTTCAATCGATCAGGGGGTAACAATGAATATAGAGATGACCGATTGAAACTCAATTTAATGGTCTATTGATAAACAAGAGCACCTATGCTCGGCCTTTTGGGTGCTTGAAAAAGGTCTTAGTCGACACGTTTTTGCATATATTTCCGTTTATTTATCGTCGCTAGCGTAGCTTATCCCAAAATGAGTGACGCCCCCAAAAGAATTTTAGCTGTTACGGGGGATAGTGCAAGGATACATGACGAAACTACTGCTGAGATCCGCCATGGTTCTTTAGCGTGCGTGATGTACAGCACCGACATACGGGGTCTGGGTTTTACGTCTCATCCGAAAGACAATTAGTATGTCAGTGTGCCAGTCCGAGAATCGAACCCACGATGTCGAACTTCAATGTCTTGAAGTCATGTGCTCTATCGACTCAGCTAATCGGGCTGACAGGTCAAAACATAACATCGAAAGTGGCTTTTTATTACATATATCCTCGTAAGCTATGGAAACTGACATTGCATAAGCCTGAAACCAAAATTGTTAAAAAATTTCGTTAACTCGGCTGTTTTCGGACAAAAAACTCGATGTATTAGTTTAGTCTTGGTGACGTCGTCTTCGGTGTTGTCATCGTGTGGAAACTTCAGTAATATCCCTGGTACAGTTAGTAACATCGTGAACTTGACATTCATCCCAATAAAAACCATTCTAAATCGCTCACTCAGCGTCCCATTCATTCATTCAAAACACTTACTCTAACAGTTCAAAAACGCTAAAAAAACACCAAAAAGTATAAGATCAAAAAGTTTGATCAAAATAAATATAGCTAGAAAAAAAAATAACGATTTCATTGACATAAATGAAATTATAAGCGTCTGATTGGTTCTTGACGCATGTTTTTTAAAGAGATGTAATACATATGGCATATTTTGTTCATTCTGAAAAAATTAAGTGATATTAGATTATCTTTAATTCTACTCAAAACTCACTTCACTCACTCTTTCAATTTCATTCCAAAAGCATTCCAACACCATTTACCTTGTCAATTTCACGATGTTGTTAGCTTTATAACCAAAAGCAATTACTTGCAATTTGACTAACATATTCAATGTGAAGAAAACAACCTATACATGAACTATCAATTCGACTTAGATTTTTCATTAACTATCCAGCAACCAAAAGCCGAGCGAAGGCATCACTAGGTGGTGTTCTTTTTTTTTCCCTAAAACTTTTTTTTGTATCAATGTATAAAGGCGCAAACTGCCACAAAGAGAAGTTGATTCATATCATATGCGACCGATAAAAATTCATATTTCGGCTGGTTGAAGAGATAATTACCAGTGTTAGGTCGCAGACCAGCGATATGGAACTAATTCATAAGGGTTAACTTCGTAGACATTGTCACACAACCAAGTCACTATGGGGCCATGAATTTGACAGATTAATATTCTGTCTATTATAGAGCAATACATAACTAAATTATTTGCCATTGGGCATGCAGCTTCAGTTGGCTAGCATTTTGTAATCATTATCAATCTTTCTTACGATCGAATAAAAGGTACATTTTTAAATCTATTATAGAGATATCATTAACCCATCCTTTTTGTTTGTTTTGACATGACAAATTCTAAGAAAACGCGCCGATTGAAATTCAACATATTATTACAAATAACATCATAAAAAAGTGTATATAGAGCGAAACAGCTTTAATAGAGGATAATCGTTTGTTTTAGTGTTAGATTGATACATATTCCATTGAGGGAATATCAAAAGCTATATTTTCACGACGAGTGAAAACTAGAATATTAAGCTAAGAAGAGTGACAGTTTTTGTGCACTGCACCCCGTAATCATAAGCGGAAAACAACTGCCAAGTTTAAAGTCAATCGGACATAATGTGACAGAGTAAAACTCCGGATTAAGAAGTGGTCGCTCCCCCGCTGCCTGCCGGACGCATGTCGCCCGGGCGCTGGATACCACGACTGATAACATAATACATAGCTCCAAAGTTCAAAGTCAATCGAAAATTAAGTGACAGAGTCATTCTCCGGACAAAGAAGTGGACGCCTACCGCTGGACACCGGGCACCAGACTCGCGGACACTGGACGCTATGGGTGATCACATAATACATTTTTTTCGATGGGCGTAAAAAATAGCTCACTGGTTTCCCCCTTTCTTTTTCTTTCATTCTATTTCAATTGACAAGCTTAATACATATGTGTTCCGAAAAGGGGCCATCTGGGCAGTACGTAAAATGTCTACCATGGTTAGACTGCGCGATCTGCGCAGACTAACAAGGGTTTAAACTTTTTCGCAAATAACGAACATTTTTGATATAGAATGATCATTCTACCTATCTATTTAATTATTTTCGTTATCCTTCTGGTTAACCTAAGCTTGATCCAATCCTGTTTCCATGTATTTATTCAAGGGAGTTCCAAGATGGCCCCTTTCGCGTGATGGTCACGTTTTATAGGAAATTCAACAAATGATCCGAATCAGAGGAGGATCTTAAAGGTAGTGGACCCGTAAAAGCTCTGCAAGATTTCGGAAGTAATGAACTGAAACAGTTTTAACCGAGGTTTCCTTATGATTTTCATTAGGAAACCTCGGTTTACATTGTGAAAGTTCATTTGTTTCGAAATGTTGCGGAACTATTACGGTTCCACAACCTTAAGGACAAGACGATTTGCAATTAAGATCCAGACTTTACCAAATATGTAATTGCAAGCGTTAACGCGTCATAAGCACACGTCATTGCGTGTTTCACAGCCATCGAACAGACAATTTAAGTACGCTTTAATGTTTATTTCGTAATCAAACACTTTGTGATGTTGAAGATCTCCTTAAAATGTCGGCATGACATCTAATTAGGTTAGATTAACAGCTTTCTCATAAAAGGATCCCATTTTGTCAGTCTAATTCCATACATTTTGACGTAAATTGGGAGCAGACGATTTAATTTTCTAATCAATTTTTGACAAATTTATTTTTATACATAGAGCAATAATTTGGTATGTTTTGCCATTCTTAAATATCTTAGAATAAGATACATGTACATTATATCGAAAGTAGTGATAAAGGAAATTATATACCTTTCCTAAAACACAACTAACCCTCAAAAAAAATCAATCATAGTTCTAAGTTTATGGAATGACGTCACGGCAAATTCTTGAATTTCATCTCGTTGAAGGCAAAATGTATAATTTATTGCTGTACTTTTGACTAAAGATATCAAATAAAGAATTTTTTGCCGAATTTCTCTTACCAAAATTCGAGAAGATGAAACTTTGATATTATCGATACAGAAACCACACTGTAATTTTTCTTTTACGATTTTGAGTAAAATGATAACTTAATAGGGGGTTCAAAGTGTGTTGAGCAGGTGGTTTTTGTATTGTTAATATCAAAGTTACATCTTCTCAAATTTATGTTATATGTCAGATTGCATTTTGCATCGTGATACGCCCAAAACAACATTAAATGCATCTTTTGTCCCTAGCTGTGTTTATTTATATTGATCACTCACCTAACCTAGTTTCGTGGTTCTTTTATCGGTGGCATTTCATTCTTACATTTTATCTATTAATAAGAATATAAAAAAGATGCGTTTACACAAGAATAAACCCTCCTCGCTGTTTATCGTCCGAATGCTTTATCGACGATTTTTCTATCCAATAAGGGCAAAGTAGGAATTCCTATTTTACAAAGGATAATTCCGGAATTAGACCAAATCCTACTTTGTTTACACGCCTGTTACATTCCTTCGCACATTATTGTATACTCAACCTTTTACGAAAAGTTTAAAATTAACGTTTATGCTTTAGAATTTCAACCTTTCATTACTTCTAAAACATACACCATTTTAAAAAACATTATACTCGTAAAAGTGAGTGGAATTTATTATCGAAGATCACGGTGGGAATCTACCGGTGACATATTAAAGATCCACTCAGAATATTACATTACTATATGACGTATGGTTCCCAATATCGCCTTAAGGTGAAGTATCTTCTTGATGTTCATTTAGTATAATCAAATATCCTGATGATCAATAATTCTTCATATTAAAGGGTATTTGTAATTCAATTACGGGTCTCAACTGTAAATTGTTTTCACTAATTTAATTTTTGTGGCCCGTCGCTCAAAAAAGGACCATCCGGATAGTGCGCTGGTTGACAAGAATCGAAACATTTACACATAACGTGTTACACAATAAATGTATGCCAATATATATGTATAATACCTGTTCAGAGACCTTTTGTAAGCCTTTTGAGCATGTTTTACTAAACATCTTACGAAATCTTTTGCGTAAGCTAAATATTAAAGTTACTTTTACATAAGTAACTTAATATTTAATTTCGCCGTTCATTGGAAACATGTTCTAAAGACGATTGCAAAGAGATATTGCAAGGCAGAAGCTACAATGAATGAAAACACCAAGTACGATTAGTGATTTTGACCTACGATTATTTTTTTTCGTAAGAAGTTAAGTAAAGCAGTCCCGGCTTCTGTTGGTTTTTCTCTTCTGTAGTATTTTTAATTCAATTTCTTTGTTTGGCAAATCGGCAAAATATTTGTCATTGGCCATTTACAAAGAATATTACACAAAAATATGACTCAATGGTAGGATGCATATAAATGCATTTATGATATTAATTAGCTTTTTTTTAAAAAAGAAAAGAAATACATTTACATATTTGGGAAATACACTTAAACTTATTTGCAAACGTCTAAGCTTTAAAAATTCATGATTCATATAGATTATTTACACTTTATTAATCACATACAAAATATAGGCAGCGGCTTATATGCTTTTGCGACCTATCAAGTGATTTTTGTTGTTGTTTTATTTTTTATTACCGACAAATAGACAGCTGTGGTTTCCTGGTATTTCCCTCACCAGTACAACCACCATATCCTTTCCTAGCCTCCAGCTGCCATATCCTTTCCTAGCCTCCAGCTGCTATCTCACATAGGTCTACGATTATCAACCCATTGGTGACAAATAGTCGGAAAGAATGAGTGCCGCCGTCGGGGATCGAACCCGGGACCTCTAGATTGACAGGCCGACATGCTACCAACCGCGCTATGACGGCAACTTCATTGTTCAAGTGTTAGAAAACTATTTTTATGAATCGTGTAAAAGTTGAATTCAACTTGCGAAATATGTCATAATCATTTTCCTTTTATAGACATTTTCTCCGAAAGTGACAACGAAAGGTGCGCTCTTGGGCTTATCAATTAAGTGAAAAACCGAGAATAATTTCCGCAACAGACGGCTTTCATTTCTAGTAATAGACTGTTGCGTATTTTTGTGGAAATGTCCATTTTCGTATCTACCAAAGATATTCTCCGTATTAACTGATTTGTCTCAAAGGACATGTGACCCGTCAAGCGAAAAGGGACCATATAGAATTATCGTTAAATTAATATTTGAGGATAGGACGAGGAATTATATTCTATTTAGCCGAATTCAATCCGCAATAACCGTCAGAAAATAGATATATTGTAGAATAAAATCGTCATTCTAGCTTCCAAAAATGAAGAAGAAAATGCAAAATTTCGATTATAGTCAGTCTGCGCATGCCGCGCAGCCTGACTAGCATCGACAAGTTTCGAACTTCTCACATAGTCCTTCTTTTGTGTGACGAGCAACAGTAGACCTCGGTCAATCTACCTCTTTTATCAAGTAACTACTTTTACGAAACACAAACAGGATGTATATAGACGGACATTTTTTAAAAAAACACGGGAAAACCTTGAAAATCTCGATGACGTCAGTTAAAATGTCGTTAGCCCTCGAAACTTTGAGTGAAAACATTCGACGTTGCTAACGCTACTCGTTTGAAGTCAATGACGTGAAACCATCGTATCCTAAAATAAATAATTTTAGATTCTTAAATAACAGCTGGAAAATTTTAATTCTTGAGAATGATGCTTCATTCTCAAAAATTGAGATTTTCCAGTCGTTCTTTACTGTAAATATCAATCTAAAGATAGCTCCGATTCGCTAGTTTTTCTTACACTGTTTCCGCCTAACAAAATGCACAACTTTGGTACATACCCATCCGCCTTACATACATCCGATGTCTGTTGTAGTTTACGGAAATGGCCGACTGATGTTCCGAATGATATATACCCTGACAGTTCAGGAGAAGTTATTATAGGCCTCCTCATTACGTGTTGTCAAAGCAAATGAGAATTTAATTTTGATCAGTTATTAATTCTTTTACAATTACGTAAACTTTGTTCCATTTTTTTATTTACATGATTAGGGTAGTTGACTCGTAACAATTCCGCAAAATTATTTCGAAACACGTGATCTTTGACCAATGATATCATAAGGAAACCTCGGTTTAAAGCCCCCGTCTGTGTTCTTGAACATTTCCAAAACGCAAGACATTGATCTTAGACGACTATGTACAAAAAAACTAGACTTGTATTCTCAAAGATAAGCTTGAATTTGACATTCCAATATTCGATAATGCAAATGAGTGTGTTTCGACGATCTTAATATAGGCCTAACTTGATGAATATTTATGACCTGCAACATTTCGAACACGAATATGTATACCGCACCTGTACGTGGGCGTTTTTCACTCGACAAAAAATCCATTTACATATTTCACTTAATACGGCAGATTATGCGTTTCACGAAAAAGCCACCGTTTGTCGACTGATTTGACTTTTATGACACTCATCTTTCATAAGACCGAATCAAGAACAAATACTCAAAGAATATTCACGAAAGAGCGATTTTTTCTCTAAACGAAGACTGGGACTTTAACTCTTTGCTGTTTAATCCCTACTTTTTACGTGCCTGTGATTTTATGATTGAGAAAACATAGTGAAAAAAGAAGAAATTGCTTCTGACAAGCAATTTCTTCTTTTTCCACACTATTTTCAACCATACAGAATGGTTATTTTTCAAATTAATTCTGCTTTTAATTCTTGTCTGCAAAACCTTTGAATATGGACAGGTCCAAAATTTGTAAAACAGGAAAGTGTTAAACTGTTAATGCTATTTTGCATAGCAGTCCTCGTTTCTGTCCCTCGCTCTGTTAGGACCCCTATTGATACCTAGTTCATGTCATTCACAGGATTGCCTGCTTTACATTTAAAGAAAAAAAAAGAGTCCAATACCAAGCGTCATTTCCAATTTTCTTCTTCGTTTACCTAACGACCAAATAGTGTTGTTCTTCAAATCGGAAAAAAAAGGGGAAGAAGAAAAAAACAACAAAAAACACTCATAATCCAAATCATTACTCAATATGCCCCAATACGGATAGAATTTAATTTTTTTACTTTCTTCTTGTTTATATTTTGTACTTCAAATCACAAAATGGTTATATTTACAATCAAAATTTGTATTTTCAATATATCAGTGGATAGTCAATTCATTCACCATGGTATTCCAAAGTATATCACAGCCAATCATTGGCCGTTGGGCCATTTCCTAACAGTTCACTCCAATTTACGCCCCATCAAGTTCTATGTCACACGTTAAGCAATGGACTCTGATAACGAGGTCATTTACTTTCAGACCTGTCTAAATGTCACACGTTTTTATAGAATCGTGGTTAAGCGATGATTACTGTATATTAGGTCCTCTAATTAAGTGATGGATAAAACCTCTTCACAGTATAATCGTTATGGTAAGTCAAAGGGGAGGCAACGGGGAATCGAATTGAATATTATGAAGAAAGGACATGCTTGTACTTAAATTGTTTCTTCCTTTGTTTGTAACATTTCCATCGATTTCACAGTCTCTAACAATCAAATAAAATTTCAGTCACTTTACGGTGTATATCAAAGTGACGTCACTTCATATTTGTTGGCGTAGTCCTTACACTAGTTACATTAAAAAATAATGCGACCCGGTGCATGATATTTTCAACAATTTCAAATATATGTTTGCACCAAGCAAAGACACTCGACCAGCACCTGCTTCCACAGTCACACAAGAGTTTTACTTGTGTGTTTTGTAGAGAGATAGGATCTCAAAGTGTCGCTATTTTCTATTTGCACCATTTGCCTATCTAGGACGCTCGATGTTTGCTTATTGCGTAAATTTCAACTGTTTGGAAATGTCATGCACATGCTCATATATGATAGACCATCGAGGTGAGGAGATTTGTCTCGATTAAATCTCGATTGATATTTTAGAATTTTTTTAGAAATATTTGGCTGTCTAAAGGAAAATTTTGCGCGGTGAGCGTTCAAATCTACTTTAAACCTTTAGATTCTTGTGCCATTTTAAAAAAAGTAACAATATACCTTTCAAACGAAAGTTATTGCTTGTCTTAAATCGTAAGGGCCGCCGTCATAGCGCAGTTGGTAGCGCGTCGGACTATCAATCTAGAGGTCCCGGGTTCGATCCCCGACGGCGGCACTCATTCTTTCCGACTATTTGTCTCTCACCAATGGGTTGATAATCGTAGACCTACGTGAGATAGTAGCTGGAGGCTAGGAAAGGATGTGGTGGTTGTACTGGAGAGAGAAATACCAGGAAACCATTATAGGTGCTCCAGCCGCCGCGATATAACTGAAATAATGTTGAAAGTGGCGTAAAACTTCATTCAATCAATCAATCTTAAATCGTAAGGTTTTTCTCGTACACGTACCTTCATAACTGAAGTGAGAGAATTAGGTTGAATTACTATCAGATAATTTTCTAATATACCCGATATACCTATGGTAAAGGACTTAGCACCTACGCCAGAGCCCAGTTTTGAAAATACACATGTAAGAAGACTACATTCTAATTCCACTTTACATCACTATTGACGTATATACTACAGTTAATAAGATCGTGAAATTGACATTGTGAATGATTTAAGAATGATTTTGGAATGAAATTGAATGAGTGCGAGGAGTATGTTGTGAGTTAAATTAAAAGAGGTAATCCAATATCGCTAATTTTATTCAATATGAACTAAGTTAACGACATTTATTACCTCCCGTTAAAACATAATGCATATAAGTTCTTTAAATAGCTTCTTATTTCTCCAAGAACAAATCAGACGCTTAATTTTTAATTATGCCAGTAAACCCACCATTTTTCTAACTATATAACTTTTGAATGCAGTTGTTGATCTTATCTTAATTAGTCAATCTGACAGTCTTTTAATGTTTTGAGTAGGTGATCGTAATAATTGAATGGAGCTCTGAGTGAGCGATTTAGAATGCTTTTGATTGAGATGAATGTCAGTTTCCCGATGTTGTTAACTGTATACATGTATAGCTATGAAATATCGTCGTGGGATCTGTAACTGACAGAAGAGCGATTCAGTAAGAGAATTATATTACTAAATGACACATGTATCTGATTGTTGCCTGAGGGTTAAGTATTCTGTCGCTGTTCTTCGAGAAGAATCAAATATCCATATAATCTAATTAATATTTCTAATTGCACATGTATGTGATTGTATTTTTATCTTATAACTATACAAATATCTGTGTGATAACAACCCATATGATATTTTTTATGATATCACATAGTTATTTTTAGAACAATGATATAATGCAGTTATTTTTAGAAACGTGCAAATTAGTAAGAAATATCGACGAAAACAAGAAAAATAGAGGTTATAAGATAAATATAATACATACTTAGTGTACTGTATGAAAAAAATATCTAACTCGGTTGTGAGAATTTATAATTGTCTCGGCAGAGCCTCGACAATGATCAATTCTCCCAACCTCGTTAGATATTTTTTCTCATACAAAACACTAAGTACGTATTATATATATGTATGCCTTTCCACTCGAAGAGGAAGCAGGTCGTTTGTTCTTCATGGAACTTGTTCATCTGTAGGTTTGTTCTTTTTGGGATCACCGATCTTTTCGGTCGATTTTCATTTGATTGTAAAAGACATTACTTTTTAAGCAAACAATCAGCCGGAGTCGAAAAAAGTGACGGAAAGGATATGTGCGGCCAACGGGGACCGAACCCATGAAACCCCACGATTGAAGTTTGAGAGTACGATGCGCTACCAAATGAGACGGCGAATGCACCTTAAATGAAGGCCGGATTAAGGTTAATCGAATTGTTATAGACATATGTGGTCGGTAATTATCCATTTCAAATATTCATAGGATTATTTGGCGCAGTCTGCGATCTTTTATATGATAACATGGTCACGTAGTCATACAAGTTAATGAGCTTGATGGTTTATTCCTGTGTCGAATTCTTGTAACTTGCATAGGATTTGTTGATGACACATACGTTTTAATGAATTCCATGTAATCGCAAATGTCAAGTTGAATAGCTGTAAATGACGTATTATGAGATATTCAATATATATTGTATATGTTGCGCTCGCTCACGGTATCGGGAAAAGTAGTTTCTTAAGAGAATGGTCGCTTTATACACGTTTTTATTCAAGTAAAATAATTAAGTAAAAAACAAAAATAGCCACTGATTCATTTTATCTAAATCCTTTGATCTTAGAGTTTTAACATTATATGGTTAAATCAAATTAGAAACAAGTAACAAAAAGTTGTGTTTTTTTTTCTAAGACAGTTCGCTTTTGTCTAATGGATTTGTGACTATGGTCGCTTCATAGAGACGGTCGCTTTAGCCAAGCTGCCTTTGCAAGTTTTACTGTACGACCTCAAAGTCCGACGAAATCATTAATCAAATTCAGAATTCGCATATTTCAATCTCAATTATATAGATACTTGCTTATAAGTATGGTATACGTCGTACATGGCATCCACATTAGAAGAAATAGTAAAATATATTCAAGTCAATACGAAGCCAAGTAATCTTCAGAGAGTTTTAGTACTATATTCATTCGATGGATTGCTTGAATTTTAAGAAAGGTTTCCTTTAAGTAAGCTTGTAGAGAATGCGGCCCTTAAATCAAGTCATTTACGATATAAACAATACATTTTGTAACGTGATGCATTCAAAGTGCTCTGTTCCATTAGCTTATATTTTTATTATACTGCAAAGAAAATTCTAGCATTTTCATTGGTTAATGCTGACCTGACAAACATTGATAGCTACGGCCGCTCCGGTATTACCTCTAATGTTTCCCTAAGGCGCCTCGACATGAACATAGACAAAAAATCGAAACGGTAATGGCAGCCATGTTCCTCTCGCTTCGCTGATAACACGACCCGAATATACGCACTAGGATACAGTTGAAAAGGGTGTCAGTTAATAATGTGCAAATAAAAAATGATTTAAATGTCGATAAATACCTTAAATTTGTACAAATCTGTCCATTTAAAGTGCCAAGTTTCTCGCAGTTTCAGCCAACAAACGCTTCCTATCACAATAGCGCAGAGTGTAGTAGTGTGACGTCACAACTATATATGACGTCACTTTGTACACATTTACTTTTCATAGAGGCGCATTAAGGGATATTGGTGGTTTAAAAGAAATCGGTTTATACGAACGCCTGAAATAGGCAAAAGACGGATATTTAGCCCTAAAACTTTGAAGTATAATAAATTCGTAATACGGTTTCTTGCCTGGGTATATGACGATTTATTCCCGGCAGTAAAAATGATGTCAACCTTCGCCTACGGCTCGGGTGACATCATTTTTCCAGCCGGGAATAAATCGTCATATACCCCGGCAAGAAACCGTATAACTAATAATGTGTTGACGTCACCAGTTTGGATTGGCCCTGTTCTTATGATAGCCCGAGTACAGTGTGAGGTGGAACTTTTTTTCATCCTTTACCTTGTATTTGTGCTCTAATGGAGTAACTTTATTTTACTTTCAAATAAATATCAAAAACAAAATAAATAAGAAAGATAAATGCTTAAGTCACATAAAAATCGGCGACTCCGAAATGTCAGCGATTCCTATTTTTTCATCTGCCGCTGAGAAATAGTGTTGGCCGTATGTCGGCGATATAAGGACAAAATATTTAGTTTGCAATTACATAAAAAAATAAAACTCCCGATGTGACGATGTGATTCAAATTAAATTGCATATCTTATAATGAAAACGTACATGAAATGTAAGGGATGTGGAATTCCTATGCCCGACTTGTCCGACATGGGTTTTTCTACGTGCGAACATTGTCCAAGGCCACAAGTGCTTGGACAAGTTGATATCAGGGAAAATAAGGCTTATTTCAGAAAGTTACAAAATATATCTCAAAGATAATTATATCATCCATATTTGTGTTAAAAAGAAGAAAATATTGTTGTCAATGAAGAAAATGCTGTGTTCCAGCATTTTCTCCATAAACTATAATGTTTTATTCATTAATAATAATGTTTTCTCAAAGTGTATATATTGTCTTATGGAAACGTTCATCATAATCCTAGACAAGTACAAATCATTTCTCACTTGTCCATGGGCAAGTAGAGAAAAATGCGTATTTCCACCCCCTGCATTGAATATGAAGAAGAAAGGGTCACCTTGGTTTCTTTTTTTTATCTCGCTGCTTCCAGTGTTTAACCCCATAAAATATAATTGCAGAATGCGATAGATAGGGTGGTGGTGTTGTGATACAAAGAGTATTCTTGTTCTATACATTGGGCCTTTCTTCCCTGTTTATCTTGATTAGTGCTTTGTTTGTAAACAATATTATTTCTAGCTAAATTTTTATATCTTCAAAGGATGGGTGCGTAAAACGGATCGCATACACATAGCTGTGTGCACTAAAATCATGAAGTTTCAGAAGACAAAACGCCTTGCATATTTAATATAAATTTTGATCATGAACAAAAGACCCCTTATATTTTAACAATTTTACGAAGCCACTAAGCTTCGTTAATGGGATTTTTCCGTGTTTTAAGTTAAGTTTTTAAAAATAATTCAGAAATAACACATAAGGCAAACTCATACATGTATACCGATATATTAATGATTAAGACGTTAATTGAAATAGTATTTCTCCGCCTCCTATGTACATATAAACCTATTTGTCCGTACGGATGTTGTACAGAACCTGTGAAATGTGTTGGAATTATATTCCTAATAAAGGCTAATTTTCCTTTCCGTGAAACGGGAAGTTGCGCTCTTGAGCTTCAGGGAAAACTTAAGTTATTTCCGAAAAGACGGCTTTCATTACCCGAAACAGAAACGCTCGGCTGTAGGATGCTGGAAAGAAAGTTCATAATTAGTCAAAGTCGGGACATATTTTGAAAAAAAACACGTCTGGAGTTTTCCTGGAAATGCTATCTCGTGTTGACCTCTGTTTGATCCAGATATTATTTCAAGTTCAGAGATGTTTCCACTTTCCACGGCACCAAAATTTATTGCAACTCCTTCCCACGATGCCCTACATTTACGTAATTTCACAAATCTTACAAGAATAGCAAAAATCTTTATATTAAAACAGAAAGCCAGTAAGGCAGATGGTTAATGTTTCGTTATTATCCGGTCTTTTCTTATCTTCTCGCAATCGGAACGTCGCTCGGACTTTTCCGTAAACTGGAAAGTACCTCGGACGTAAGTGTAGTAATTTTTTGTCATTTTTTCGGTAATTCGGTTCCTGGTGGTACTTTGGTTAATACGCTTGGAGAATAGTATATTCCTTTAATGTTTTCCGAACGTCTGTTGAGATCATTTTGGCATGTTATAATTTGAAAGCAAAACGCAGTAAAACACTGCGTTTTGTTTTCAAATTTTAATATGACCAATTCTAACCTTACGTTGATTTTATTTTTCGCAGCGTCATCCTTAGTTATGTTTGTGACGTCATAAACCCACGTGCGATATGACGCGCTTTCATGGCTGCGCCCTTATTATTCCCGAGGTCTATTCCGTAGAATCGCCGAGGGTTCCCGAGTGATCTTATCGAAACTGATGTTTTATGTCATGATGTGCAACATAATCTACCTTTCTGTATAGAAAAATGTTTTCAGCTATATCTGTAGACTCCATCAAAATGGTGCTCTTGTTGCTTTTTTAAATTGATTGGTTTTTAATCACATAATCAGGCATAATGAACGATGACCATGATTGTCCTAGATTGCCCACCTGAGTTTCCTTGACCACTTGGATTTAAAATGAACAAGATTGACAGATGTCAACTCCCAAACAGATAATTTGTATCTTTTTTCATGCATTGGACCTCTTTCTGTTTATTGTTGAAATATTTTTATTTGATTCTATGTTTGTCTGTTAAATTGGATGCTCATGGACTGAGCCCAAGTATTTGATCCTAAGAACATGATATAAACAAACTTCATAAAGGTAAATTTAATGCAGTTTATCACGCAATCTCTAGCTTTGTAGCTTCTGATTTCAGAAATAAAAGTTAAGATTTCACTATTTCTATGTAGAATGTAATACGCCCGGGCGGAGCCCAAAATTGACCCCAGAGGCATAATATGAACAAACTTAACAAGAAAAAGTTTAACATGTAACGCTTTTAAATTCAAAAACAGAGTGCGAATTATTCAACGAGTTCCCATTGTATACTCTTCCAAAAAAGGTCTTTGACATCAAATAAAAATCGATTGTTTCTTAAATAAGACGAAAACTTCGATGACAGGTGATTGTTTTGTAAACAGTGATTGTATTTCAAGAATTGCGCGCATGTTGCGATGATTTACGTGAAAGAGTTTCTGCATAACGACGTAAACGTCTAATTACGCAAAACCGTCCTTTCTCACACAGCATGCAGACTTTCATATCCAATAGATAGGACTGAAAGTTCATCTGTATGCTGTGGATGAAATGCCACTACTAAAACGTTTTTGTCCATATTCCTGAAACAAACCTTTGTTTCAAATCTTAATCTAATTCATTATAGTGTGACTTATGAAAATGTGGGTGTATGTAACTGTTGCCAAAAACTACTGTAGATTCCGGAACTGATTCCGCGTATTTCCAGACTAAAAGCTAATTTTGTTCCCATAATTTCGTTGCCCTCACTCAATTATTAACGATTGTCCGATAATTTCTACCGATCCGCGGCTTTTAGTCATTTGTTATTCAAAAGAGATTACAATTTTTAGTCTAGAAATTCAGCAATTTGGGCGTTTCTTCTATCTTTTTCATGCTTTTGTACTACTAGCATGTGCACATGCTCGTAGCCAAGCTGACCTCAATGAGGATCAATGCATTATAAGCTCCGTTTTGAGCACCCACTTACCAAGGCCGTTGGCTAATCTTTCAATCATTAACTACTCACTTAACAGCAAATATAATTTTGACATTTAATTACTTCTTAACTTTATTCGTCGTTTTGTTCAGCTCAAATATACAACTTACAATTATTCACAGTATACAAGCTCGGTCTCATGCAATATCATTCGATATTCTATGAACTTAACATATACAAGAAATTCTTAGACAAGTATATTTATAGACAGCCATCCATGTTTAAATTATGTCAATTATTGCAATCCGACCATAAAACGACAGTGAACGGACTAGCTCATTTCATTAAAGAAGCGTTTACCCTTAGAAATAAAACTGAACCTCTATCTAGTTCCTGATATATTTTTTTCCAAATGAGAATATTAACGATTTAATTGCTATTAAATTCTCATTCTCTTGATGTTTATCTAGTAACGATCTGTTGTTAATGTGTATTATTTGGCTAATTTCACCTGAGACTCTGTGCATATTCCGTATATATTCGGAAGATCTCCGAGTTCAAATTACACAAACCGATAGATTATAAAAAGGCAATTTAAACAATTAGTGAGAACAAGAAAAAATAGCTCAGTCGGATGGGGTGTATCGCTTCAAATCTAACATTTGTGAGTTCAAATCTCCGAGGCGCTTTATATTTTTTTCTCATACTATTCTTCGTCCATATTACAAGTTCACACTACGGGAATATTTTTTTTTTAAATAAATAAACGACAACTTTCTGCTGATTCATATCGCGATGTCCAAGATGCAAACGATCTTTTATTGCTGTATAAAAGTGAAATATACACTGCACTTATTAGTCTTAAACCATGGGGAAAAGATGTTTCCTAATTTTCAAAAAACAGCAAAATTTCCCCATTAAGCCTAGTTTTGAACCTGTTCCAAAAAGGAAATAAACCGTTGCGAAAGTTATCACAAAGGCACCTTGCATCGGCAGAGCCAACTCTGCTGTTGTTATTTTATATATCAAAAGTAAACTCAATATATATCAAAAAATATGTTTTCAAAATTAAAGTAAAGTAGATAAACCCCAATAGACTCTCCTTCTAAAAAGAACATTTGTGATTGTAAGACAGAAAAAAATAGAAAACTTGAGGCAGAAAATAATACTGTCTCTTACTCGGTTTGAACTTGAATCGGAGGTGGATGTCTTAACCTCTTCACCACAGGTCTGAATAATAATTGTGTCCCAGTAAACACTTAAATCTTAATGCTAATTGGCGGAATTCGTTGATATTTCACTCACGGAAAATGAACAGAGTCTCAGGCGAAATTAGCAATATAGGAATATTGATCTACGTGATTATATATTTGTTTGTATATGTATATGATTTTGACGATGTACCTAGTGTACAAGTCTGTATTAAACTATCTGTTCTGTTCTGTTCTGACATTCGTGTTGTAATTCTTGTAAACACCATTGGGTAATGCTGTTGACAAATTAACGATTCAGCAAGAATACAATGTCACTATATGGCAGCAATCCGATTGTTTCCTCTGGGTAAAGCAGTTTGTGTATGTCCATTTAGTTGAATCAAAATATCATTTTTCCTGATTTATGTCATTTGGTATAATACAAAACAACTAGAGCTCCTTGAGCAGCTGATTTGCTCCACTGGCCTCAATTTACTGATATGATTATACGAGCAATTAAGTAAAACGATTTCTTTTTTATTTTTCCAGGAAATAAATGTTTTTAAGAGTCACAAGCTGAAATATTTCTACAAAGAAAAATTCAAGATTGAAATAATGAATAACATATAGAAAATTGACCTCCCGCCTGTTAAATACATATTTTTCCTCCAATCACAACAATTTTGGGCATACTGATAATGGGTCAAGTATCATTCCACTGAAATTTGGTTCATATCCACAAGAGCAAATATATTTCATAGTTTCCACTATATAACAAATAGAGAAAAGACATATTTTTCATTCAATGAACGAATTTTTTGTAGACTGATTTAGGCTAACAAAAGAATCATTCCGATGAAATTAGGTTTATATCCATCAGTTAGATTCTGAGAGAAAGATTTCAAAGTTTCCCCTTTATAAAACACAGAGAAATGACCTCTGCCTATAGAGGACATATTTTTCAACCAATCAAAATAAAATTTTGTAGGCTGATTAAGGGTCACCCAAGGATCATTTGGATAAAGTTTAATTGAAATTTATCCAGGTGTTTCTAAAAAGAAGGTTTTTAAAGAAATTTTACGACCGGGCGCACGGACGCATGTACGGACGGACGCACGACGGACACAGCGCCGTGACAACAGCCCCAGTGACCTTCGGCCCTTGGAGCTAATAATCACACTTAATTTGCCACTAAATGCGCCCAAGATGGGCAGAAACCAAGCATTTCTAACAAAAACATCAAACAAGTTACTGTTAAACACAAACAGATTTATAATGCCACTTGCTCAAAAATATAGACACGAAATGGAACATTTTGATGTCGAGAAGAATATACTAGGCTAGAATTGTTTTTCTCTTACATAGTTAATAATTAATTGATATAAAAATGCCTTAAATTATTGACGAGACAGATAGTGCATATGTTATAAGGATAGGTAGATTTTTATTTTCAATTTCTTTTTATTTATCTTTTTAAAGAGTTCTCAAAGAATATGGCACGTGTAAAGAAAGTGGTATTCATCCTCAGATTTGTTTCTATTTTCCAAATTCGTCCCTTTTCAATTTCTGAATTATGAGCAAATATATGATTCTACACTATAATCGGTTACTAAGAATATACGAAGAATCCGCCCTGCATTCAAGATGCAGAGACGTTGTAAATACCCTGCTTTACATCGTAAACGCAGAGCTGGTTACGACTAGCGAATGGTTTGAGCAACAATTCCTTTGATAAATGCATTGACTAAATAATTTGTAACTTCTGAAATATAATTTTAGTGTCGATTTCAGTTATAGACATATAAAACGTCGAACTTCTAAAAGGAAAATAATTAATCGTGTTTGCTATTAGACAGCGCATTAGTAAGTTATCCCTCTAATTAGCAACCGCTTTTTGTAGGTCACTTGAGTGGTCGCTTAAAACAAGTTTCACTGTATCTCGTTTAATGGCGACAAAAATGTCATATCTACAGTTTAATACACGCTGTAAAGAGGACATTTTGGTCGTACGGAAATGTTTCAGAATGTTGTAATCGGAACAATTACAGTTTAAGGGGTTAATGGAATTTTGATAGACCTGTGTGGTCGCTTATGATTTATTTCAAATATTCATAAGATTAGAGAGATTTGCGCTCCGTTTGCGATCTTTTACGTGATAATGGTCATGTATTCATTGTGATAAATGAGCCAGAACTTAGAGCTTTGAAAGTGCATTGCGTGAAAAATCGCATGTTCAAGTCTCTGACAATTCAGTTAGTAACATCGTGAAATTGACATTCATCTCGATCAAAACCATTCTAAATCGCTCTCTCAGCTGTCAATTCATTCATTACAAACACTCATTCAACCCATTCCAAAATAGCGTCAAATCTCTTAAAATGATAAGATTCTCAACTACATTCAAAATAAATATAGCTAGAAAAAAATCGCGATTTCACTGGCATAATTGAAATAAATCGCGTCTGATTGGTTCTTGAACAAAAGGGAAGCTTTTTATGGCACATGTAGTATGCATAATCTGTTTAAGGGACGTAATAAATATCGCTAATTTTGTTCATCAAGAACAAAATTAGCGATATTGGACTACCTCCCTTTAATTTCACCCAAAACTCACTCCTCCTACTCATTTTTCTTCCAAAATCATTCAAAAACTATACTGTTGACCTTAAGATCTGTTCAATCTGCCACAGAAAGCCAAATTCTTGGATCGTGCATTTCAAGGAACCATGTTCATCTTAGTGAACTAAAGATTATTTCGTTAATTTCGACCTTTAAGAAAATCAGACAGCTTGAAAGTAAATCGTGCTGGTTTTACCTTTTTCAAGCATTAAAGGAAATGATGCTCGAACATTTTTTTCCAAATTTTCTTATTGTGACACGTTTTGGGAGGCAAGTGAAAGAAAGTAAAATCGTCGTCTAGATTATTTCAAACACCAACACTACATATATTCAAGCCAACATTACAATAAACAGGCTGGTGTTCGTGTTGAATTAATGTTCTAGATCTACTTTCTGGTCAAAAAAAAATCTACCCACGATAATCTCTTTGATTGTTTTTCTTTTGAATACCCTTTTAAAGCGTTATTATATGACTAAAATATCATTTAAGATTTTTAGCGTTTTTTAAAGTTATCTTATATTTGGCAGGGCTTATCGCCCGTGTAAACAGTTAAGATATCCACTTTCATGGCAGCCACTTTCATGGCAGTGTCCTTATTATTGCCGAGGTCTTTTCCGTAGAATCACTGAGGGTTCCCGATTGTCTATTCCGAAGAATCGAAGAGGATTCCCTAATGTCAATCGTCATGAAATTTATGACCGATTCTGTCACCAAATTGTACATTCGGGACATCACTCGGCCATTTCCGTAAACTGCAACAGACCTCGGATGTATGTAAGGCGGATGGGTATGTAACGAAATCGTGCATTTTGTTAGGCGGAAACAGTGTAAGAAAGTTAGCACTGTAGATTTATATCTTTTACAGTAAATGACGGCTGAAAAATCATATTTTTTGAGAATGACGAATCATTCTCAAAAATTAGGATTTTTCAGCCGTTATTTAAGAATCTAAAGATATTTATATCAGGATACGATGGATTGACGTCGATGACTTAAACGAGTAACTTTGACGACGTCGAATGTTTTCACTCAAAGTTTCGAGGGCTAACGCCATTTTAACTGACGTCATCGAGTTTTTCCAAGAGTTTCCCGTAATTTTTAAAAATATTCCGTCTATATACATCCGAGGTTGATCGTGAGATTGGCCGAGTGGTGTTCCGAATGCAAATTGCAGACACTATTTTAAGATGGTTTCCATGCTACATACATATTCATGAAGTCAAAAGTTATCTGCACTCTTAATTCAATTTGTATCCCTATATTAGGGTTATGAAATCTCTGCCAACAAATATTCACGATAATTCACCATGTATGCATATTTTTGCGTCTATTAACCCGATGTATTTCCCATGTGACATTACAGTAAAACTTGCGTTAAGCGACCACTTAGGGGACCAATAAAAAGCGGTCGTCTATGGAAATGGTCGCATAATACAATAATGAATGATAAAAAGACGTGTTTTTTGATAGCATAATATAGAGATTATCACATAATTCAGACTGAATCCTATGATGTTCGAACCCATAAGAATCGTCTCAATGAGACGATTCTAATGGGTTCTAACGCCATAATATCAAATGATAAACATTTTTACGTTTAGGAATGACCACTTGTTCCGAAATTTTACAGTGAATGGATCTTTTGCGATGGTCGCTTAATAAAAATGGTCGCTTAATAGACGTGGTCGCTCTAGCAAGATTGAGTGTATTTCGCCTGTCTATTTATGTGCGGAAGAGTCAAAACAAGGAAGGTATTACTAGCGAAATCTAGATTTAGAGAAAAATGTCCTAATTAATGCCTCAAGAAAGACGAAAACGCTGAAAATTAAAGGAAAAAGTGTCATTTCCAGGTCTTTTACACATCTTATTGTCCTTGAATGAAACAGTTTTCATGAAAGCTAAGTTAGGAAATAAATTCCTCACTTAAACCTAAACCTAACCCTTACATGATTTAATTTTAAAGGAATATAAGTCTTCTTAGTCAGGAGCCTCCTTTTACTGAAAAAACCTTCAAGGTCGGAATTTGATCGGATGTGTTGAATATGGATTTATTTATCCGAATACGTCTTTCATTTTAACATTAATTATAAAAAAATTCCAAAACTTTAACAACCGTCTACGATGGGTTATTAAACACGAAGTTATCAGTTATCAAACTCCCACTCGTTGAAATGTATCGACACGAAGTGGTCATCTGAAATGACATATACGAAATCAACGCCAGTGAAATTCCTAGATTCTCGTAATATAAATCGAATAAAACCGTAGTTACGAGGTTTTGGTTGGCATTACACCGAAATAAAACTGTCTTTTATGAAATAATATTTTTGTTTTATTACACACTTTGAAAAAAATTAAAAAGGGGAGGAAATACAGATCACCAGCATTTTCGTTTTTTTCCCCTTAAATCGATGGCTCAGCGTAAAACAGTTGTAACTGCCTATAAACATATAGGCAGTTACAACTGTTTCGCGCCAAGCCATTGAAATGGTTTCCTTTTTGTTTTATCTTACAAACATTTTTCACAGCATTACCTTCAATAGAAATTTTGCCTGCCTATCTTTTTGAAAGAGCTATTTTTCTCTGATGCATTGCGACTCCTTTATGACGCTATGGATGGGGACCAAAATAAAATAATGTTGGAAATGGAGTTATTATGCTATATAACGCTAAATATCAAAACCTCAAAATTTGTACCTTTATAAGGACTTCCCTTCTTTTGAAGTTTATCTGATGCACTGCGACTCCTTTGTGACGCTATGGATGGGGACCAAAATGAAATAACGTAAGAAATGGAGTTATTATGTTATATAACGCTAAATTTCAAAACCTCAAAATTAGAATCTTTATATGGACTTCTTTTGAAGTTTATCGAATATCTATATTTAAATTATGACAAAATTTCTGATTTTTTACTATATATAGCCATGGGATTTGATTTCTTAACTTTTTTTGGTATCAAGTGCTTCAGATTGTTAAACACCTACTTCTCCGTTCGAGCATTATACATAGCTTAAGCAAAAACTGCAGAGACAATAGAGGGAATTCATAATCTTTTGTTATAGGCCCCTGTCAAAACTTGCAAGTAAATCGGACTTCAAACAACGAACAAATGACGGACAACAAAGCTAATCTTCGTTTTCTTTTCAAACTTTAACCCTTTCATGTTTTACAAAATTTTGGACCTGTCCAAATTCAAAGGTTTTTCAGACGAATATTTAAAGTGGATTTAATTTGAAAAAATAACCATTCAGTAGGGTAGAAAATAGTGTGGAAAAAGAAGAAATTGCTTGTCAGAAGCAATTTCTTCTTTTTTCACAATGTTTTCTCAATCATAAAATCACAGGCACGTAAAAAGCAGGGATTAAACAGCAAAGGGTTAATATCCAGTCAAACTTAGGTTATTCGAGGTCTGAAATCTTACCTTGTGCGAAGCTATTGACTTTACAGAAGAAATCTCCGAGTATCCATCCCTCCGTCAAGTTGTTGACAAGGTGAACCCAGGTACAACATAACGTCACTAAGATGTCCGCCACCGCCAGATTCACGATGAAATAATTGGTTGTACTCTGCATCTTCTTATTTCTCATCACAACGATAATGATCAGCACGTTCCCAACGAGCGCACCCAGCGTGATGATGCTGTATAGGGCCACTTTGAGACTAATTTCTAGAAGGGTAACATGCTTTATATCACCCGGGTAATCTATGTTGGTGTAATCGTAATAATGGGAGTAATCACTGTAATTCACATGCTCATGTCCGCCTGATAGATTATTTTGAGACATTGTTAAATAATCGGACTCTTGAGATCGGTTGAAAAGTTGAGATGCGGTACTTTCCATACTCAACAGGTGTCCAAGGAAAAAGTGTTTCGATATTTCTTATATGAAGTAAATGTGATAATTGCTCGTTTAAAGTTCCAATTTGAAAATTATCTATTCTATAAATTGCTGAATAATATTGATATAAGCGCAAAATAGAAAAAGTCCGTGATCCGGTTGCATTTTTAGAATGATATTTCAGCTTTTTTCACCACAGTAAAAGTCTTACTATGCAGACAATCCATTGACAGATTAAATCGTTTTTCATTCTTCATTTTTTCTTTGGTAATAAACATCGCAATATTGAAAACGATTCGTTTTTCTTAAGATCAGATACAAAAATATAAAGTATATTATCTAGCGTTTCAACACAGGTTGCATTAATCTCAAATTCATTGGTTTTCGACACTTTTAACTGTTTTTTAAGAATGTTCAAGTTTGAAATTCATCACAACTTTTAGCACATTTTTAATGTTACCATTTCGACTAGATATGTTTAATCTTCTAAGAATGTGTTCTAAAATTTTTAAAATATATTTTTTTTAATGTTATCTTTCTTTTTATATTTGTTTATTTCTCATATAAGCTTCAAAGTGTTTTCTCACATAACAACCACTATTACGACAAATTATTCCCTATTAGATATAAATATACATATGTTTCCCTCGAAATATTCAAATTGATGGCAACACCTTGAAAACTCGGCAAGTAAACGTACGATAGCGGATACTGGCCGCTTTATTTGATAACACAAGCGTTTATTAATGCCATCGGTTTTTTCTTGCCTTTGCGAGCAATCTGATGACAGTATGGACTTCTTCTAGAATCCAATAGAGAAGGTATATAACGCATCCTAGTTGGTAGACTACCGTGAATTATTTATTTCTGATCGGAAGAATGAGATAATTCGACAATGAAGCTTGCTAAGTTAAATAAGCTCGTCTAAACGAGTCACGGAAACAGTTGAGCCTGTGCATGACATTTCATGCAATTTTAAATATGTGCAAAACAAAGACTCTGATGGGCTACCAGCGTTCTTCACTTTTTGTTCGTTTATTTCCGTTTACTTATCGTCGCTACCGTTGCATATGTCCATATGAACGAAGCCCTCAGAAGTCAGTTAGTTGTTACGGGGGGATAGTGAAAGGATACATGCCGAAACTATTGCTGAGACCCGCCATGGTACTTTAAGTAATGCTAGTCCTTAAATGCACGTGTGGGTTGTCTTTTACAGTTGAAAAATCTTGATGTGTAAATTTGATTTGAATTTTCGAAGTTAGTAAAATAATTCCTAAATGTTTCGTGCTCAGTATATATGCTTTACGAGCCCTCATCTGGTCATCCGTCTTTCTCTTACAAATACTTTTTTGGAGATATATATATAATACGTACTTAGTTTTTTGTATGAGAAAAAATATCTAACAAGGTTGCGAGAATTGATCATTGTCGAGGCTCTGCCGAGACAATAATATACAATATATACAATATACAATATACTTTATTAAGTAATTAGGCCTCTGGCCCGTAATACATAATACATTCAACAAGTTACATTCATAGTGATGTGCAAACTAAATACTTTCTAATAATTTTGTAACATATAAAGCTGTCTTTTTTAAAATATTAGTATTTTGACTTTGAAAAATAGAACTAAGATCGTCTCTAGTATGAAAACCTGTGAACCATGATAGTAGATAGATTTTTCGAACATCTGTAAATTTCTCACAAATAAAAAAGGCGTGAAATTCATCATCTAAGACTAGAACAGTTTTTTCAGAGAAACAATAAACACATACTCTATCTTCTCTATTAACATTATAATGTCGACCAATTTCTATATTAAGTTTATGATTTGAACATCTAAAACGACTCAATGAGCGCCTATGATACTGTGGCATATCGATTGTCAGGTACTTTTCTACGTCTAGAAGACTTTTAAAACTTTGATAGAAATCACATCTTGATGAATTAATAATATCACTATGCCAAGTTTGTAAATAGCAGTCTTTAAGTCTCTGTTTTAAATTCTTAAGAAACTGGGTTGTATTATCAACTTCTTGGGAAATCCAGACAATACCAAAACCGTATGTAAATGAAAACTGTCTAATATTGGAAACCCAGTTTAACCTTCCTATTTCATCATATTTTTTAAGCATATCATAACAGTTTTTGGGATATCTCCTGGGATTCATTTGTATAAGTCTTAACCAGTATTTTACAAATTTTGTAAGATATTGATATGCTATTGGGAGTCTACCACATTCACCTAGGGCCATTGAGTTATTTACTGAAGTACCAACTCCTAGGAAATCTTTGCAATATTTAAGATGGATTTGTTCAACCATTTCAGAATATTCATACCCCCAGATCTCTGCCCCGTAAGTTAGGATTGGTGTAACCATTGAATCAAAGATTTTAAAATATTCATTGTGTGGAAATTTACCAAAAGGTTTTTGAAATTTGTAAATTTGATACATTGCTTTACGAGCTTGAGCTGCAAGTTTTCTTTTAGCCAAATACCATGATAATTTCGGAGTAAATAGTAAACCCATATATTTATAGACTGAAGTTATGTTAATTCTTTCTCCCCTAAATAACCATTTTTCGGATTCACGTAAAGGCCCCCCATTTCTGAAAACAATTATCTCTGATTTTGCCAAATTTACTTGCATCCCTGTTTTATTACAGAAACCTTCTATGACGTTAAGTTGATTTTGTAGATTGATAACTGTGTCTGCACAATTTGCAACGTCGTCGGCAAACATAATGCATAAAATATCGTCAATTTCACTTGTAATAAAAATACCTCTACCGCATTTAGCCTTAAGAACTGTGTGAAGTTCGTTTATAAAAATGTTGAAGATCGTTGAAGAACATGAGTCACCTTGTTTCCATCAATTTTAATAAACGCATTTAAATTAGAATACATCGATAAAAGAGTTTTTAATATTTTACCCTGTACCCCTTTTTTGCTAAGACATTCGAAAACTTTATTATGGTTCAACGAGTCAAATGCTTTTTTAAAATCTACGTATAAAACATAAAATCTGCCACCAGGTTGAGATAAATATTTTTGTATCATACTTTGTAAGCAATTCTCACAACCGAGTTAGATATATTTTAATACAATACACTTGGTACGTATCATATTTATCTTAAAACCTCTTTTTGTCTTGTTTTCGTCAATGTTTCTAACTGAAATGCATGTTTCTAAAAATATCTGAATGATATTGTTGTTCTAAAAATAACTATGTGATATCATAAAAAATATCATACGGGGTGTTATCGCACGGCCATTTGTATAGTTATAAGATAAATATCAGAAAGGATATTTACCGCAGCCGGGAATCGGACCTGGGACTAAATAATTGGAGTCCGACGCGCCATGGCTGCAGCATTCCTATAGAGAGGATAAAGCGAACTGTCATAAATATGTGTATTTTTTTACATGCGTTTCATAACTGAATTTTTAGGGGTTTCTTTAAAAATTGAACATTTCATTTGATTAAAAAAGATTGGTATCAAAGTGAATTTGACTGAATACGCAGCTATTATTTGTGTGTTTCGCTCATTTTTTTATCTGATAACATGTTATTTTTTTCTTTTTGTTTGATAAATGTTACAATTTTTTACAAAGCGTACAGACGAGTGATACCCGGTCTCTCAGTACGTGACAAAACCAAAGCACTGAAAGAGCTGATGGTGAACGTATCTAGTGGCAAACAAGAGTGATACATATACCGAGTGTCAGAGTTGCGTTACATGTAATTAAATGTCTTAGCATCAGTAAGTGTTCAAAACTTATTTAAATTTGTTGAATTTCAGCACGCAGAACCAATATATGACCCGATCAAATAGTGGTCTAACCATGAGACGATATCAGTCAGGGCTCCAAAAATTAAGCGACCCCCCCCCCCCTCCCTCCCGTCCCTGAATTATCATTTACTTGTGGTTGGCGCACATCAGACAAAACGTCAATAATCTTCGATTGAGAATTTTGCTTTTCTCAACATATACCCTTGGTCGACATCCAAATCGCTGTAATATCAATTTTTTGGTCACTTTTGGCAATATGCAGGGTTTCGTTAAAGCTTGATTGTCTGATGCCATTGTGTAAAAAAGAAAAGATGAGACAAAAAGATTATGTTTGTATCGTTCTTATTTTGTACCGATAGACTATTTTCCAGACACTATCGTAGTTTAAATTATATTGTTACCTGCTTTAAAATGCAATAAAAAGGTTTTTATCAATTGTCCGGAGATTTTTATTCCCAAACACTAAAAAAAACATAGCCTCCTTCAGTCGCAGTAAGTAGCGCATCGGCTTCCCAAACTTTCAATCGTGGTGGCGGAATGAGTTCGATCCTCGACGAAGGCACATATTCACTCTGAGATTTTTGTCTTACAAATGGGTGAATAATTGTAAACCAAGGGAGCAAAGCATCTGTGTACTAGGTAAGATTGCATTACTTTACATCGCTTGTACGCACTGAAGCATGAATGAGCTGTGGATTTTAGCGAATAATCGAATATTTTGACAGTACTGTTTATTGGTTTAAATTTATGTGTGAAAGCACTGGACATAAGGTAGTGGTTAAGGCAGTGGAACCGTAATAATTCCGCAACATTTTGGACATTATGGCCTTTCACCATGTTAACCGAGGTTTCCTAATGAAAATCAATAGGAAACCTCGGTTAACACTGTTTAAGTGCATTACTCCTGATACGTTGAAAATCTATCAATATAAATCATTCAATATATCTGCTTTCACTTGACCCACCTTGCCTGGTCAGTCTGTGTCTAATACAAGACCAGTTTACTGCATAACTCAACTGTAACAAGCTGCATAATGCATGTAATGGTCTCATGGCAGTAAATATCAGATCATCATGGAACCATAAAACTGTCCAGCAAATTTGGGGAAATTTTGGCCAAACTGGCGTCAGATTGTGGACTGTATATATGTGTATTCTGGTATTTCCATACATCGCGTTTAACTGGTAGCCTTTTATTGATAGATCGAGAGGCAGTAACCCAGTCTAACACTGTGTTTGTTGAGTGACCTCCCTGAGACCATTGTGAAACAAACTAGGCGAATCACCTGTAAAAACATCTGCTTGTTAAAAATTCACGTGGTCGAACCTTTTGGAAACAGTTTTCGTATTTAAAAGCAGTCTTGTCTGTTGTCTACATTTTGAATAGAGTCCTTGTATCTTGCCGTTTTCAAAATTCATTGTTACTATATGTGGAGAAAAGTTTTGAGAACAGTAAATTGAAAGTAAGTATGAACTACTTTTTGCGAGGAAAGTAAGCTCTTTTAAGATATTCATCTAACAAAAACAACAACAACAACTTCAGCAAAAGTTTCACTCGTCAAAGTAAAAGTTATCAAGGTAAAATTCGATGTTCTATATAGCATAATCATTTCCTTATGATGTATACCAGATATTTTCTTACTCATCACTGCCAAATATCACTGCTGTGTTGAAGATACATAGCTTTTATATTTGATTTTGAAGGTTCACCTTGCTAAAAGGGAAAAGAACAAAATGCTACTAACTAACACTTTCTCCCTTTTCCCGTAATTTTAACTACCCTTTCTGCTACAATCTTGCCCACATATATTGTATGTAATCTGCAACCCTTTTTATTTTGGACCTGTTTAAACACTTGCTGTCTTGTAATGGATTAATCGAAATTAGAAAAATTTAAAAGCATTTTCCAATCCTTAAACCCTTAAACAGACGACAAAATTTTAGACTGGGCCAGCTTGGAACAGGTTGCAGACAATAAATCAATATGAGTGTAATTTGATATATTGTTAGGGTAGAAATAAAAAAAATAATGGGTATGAGTATAGGGTTGACCATATTGTGATAAAGCGAGAAAATGATCCGATCAATTTCTTGTGTTCCCACAGTAAAATACAACTTCTTTGCGGAATCCTATTCATTGTAAAAGAAAGAGCCGACGAGCTTGTGCCCCTAGAGAAACAACTTACTATGTTTTTTAGACGGAATGATCGAATTGATAAATTGACTGACCAATCAACTCAACTAGAATTATAATCAAAGTGCTGACAGCACTGTAATCGGTCGTTCTTGAAAAAGTGGACAGGGTTGACATTTTAAAGCTTGATTTGAGAAATTGGTAAGCGTCCGAAAAGTGTTGGAGTTCATTTGAATTCAATTCCACTATATACCAAGGTAACAAGCTTTGTCAAGATCCTGATATTTTAGTCACAGAAGCATATGCAAAATATTAAAGAAATAGCTTTAATAGAAACAGGATTCAACACAGTTGCACGCAAAACCATAACCAAATCATTTCGCCGACGCCTGGATGACCAGAATAGCCCTTCTATTATACGAATAGTCAAGCTAACATGAGCACCACCAACATGTGCAACTTTGGCTTTAGTGCTTGATAATGCAAAAAATTCTAATTCGAAATTAGGGCATAACTCTTACAAAATTTCTTCCAGAGTTTCTTGATGAACTCCTATGGTGAATCTAACCACAAGCATTTTCTTCTTTTGCACAAATTTATAATTCCATAGATAAGCTTTGCCTGATGAAAAATTTCATGTCAGTACATTTCTCACAAAACTAGAGCTGCTTGAGCAGCTGATTTGCTCCACAGGCCTGAATCTACTGATATTATAGGAATTTCAGTGAATGAGTGAATTAATTGATTTTTATTGCAAGTAGATGGTTTGTTTTCAAGTGTCACATGCTGAAACATTTCTGCAAAGAAAAAATCAAGATTGGTGAATGAAATATAGAAAACTGACCGCCGTCTGTTACATACATATTTTTCATCCAATCGCAGAAATTTTATGCAGTCTGATAAAAAGTCACCAAAGGAAAATTCCAGTGAAATTTGGTTGATATCCATGAGTTATATTCTACGGAAAAAAAATCAAAGTTTACACTATATAACATATAGAGAAATGACCTCCGCCCATAAAAGACATATTTTTAATCCAATCACAAAATTTTGGTAGACTGATAAAGAGTCACTCAAGGTTCATTCCAGTAAAATTTGGTTGGTATCCATAAAGAAGATTCTGAGAAAATGATTTTCAAAGTTTCCACTATATATCATATAGAGAAATAACCTCCGCCCTTAAAAGACATATTTTTCATCTGATCACAAAAATTTTTTGTACACTGATAGAGGGTCATCTAAGGATCAATCATGGAGTGACCTCACTGGAATTTACTTCCGGAGGTCGGTGTATGGTGAAAGTAGATCTTAAAAAAAAGTGCGGCATGAAAATGGCATTTTGAAGTGGAGAACAGTGATCCACGTGCATATATTTTTTTTTTTCATTTTTGCTAGTTTCGCACCACTTCTTTAATATAATGCTTGGTTCGATCTTTTTTGTGCACGATTTCCTTTCCGGGCGGACGGATGAGCGACGGCGGGCGTGTCCGAACTAACTGTCCTCTTCATAGGTGGAAAAAAGAAGGTTCCTTTACTCCGGGTTGAACAGGTCGAAACTTAAACCTAAAAGCCCATTTTTTTAGTCTCAAAAGATAGAATAATGAATGTAGATGAAGCGCTAATGACGTAATATATAAACGTATTGATGTGGAATGCGCTGCAGCACCTGAAAATTGAGCAATTTTATATAGAACAAAGAAGGTAAAAACTCGGGTGACCTCATGTAAAATTTGGTTGGTATTCTGCGTAATTAATGAACTTGCAGGGCGGGGCTTAGCCGTGAGGTAATTTGGCGAGTTAACCTTTAACTATTTTGGGTTCCTTTAAAAGTTAGTCGGCAATAATCATGAACCCGTGCAAATAACTGTAACATTAAACCTAAAGGATTCACGTGATTAAAGAGAGTGAACACATTTCATCTTTTGGTTACCAAAGCCTCGTAAATTCAGCTAGATTAAGCTCAAGTTACGAGGATTTGGTTACCAATCTACGATCTAAGGTCTTGAGTTTTTATGTTGTCTCTCTGCGGAAGTTAGTTATTTTAAAATAAAGCTGATTTACCTAAACCTTAAGTGCAACGACCCGTAACTTAGGCTCCGCCCTACCAGGGCAGTAATCATGGATTATATCCATCAATTAGGTTCTGAGCCACGCCCATATAAATATTTTCAATTAATTCTCATTGACTTTTGAGTCAAGTAATGCAGTTTGGAAATTTGATTCGTTGTTGAGATCACATGTCAGATCTTTTTGCATGATTCAGCGCCGCGTTATACCACGTGGCTCATTGATATTCAAAATCAACGCGTGGGTTAGTCATGTGACAGGAATGGAAGAGTTTGATTTGCTCCTGCGGCTTGTTTTTATCGTTTTCCCTTATTTCAGTTTTTGGGGTTTATCTTTAATCGGCGATAATTTGCCATGGAAAATTTGCTGTTAGGCTTATACTTTTGAGTTTTCGACTTTTTTTAATCGCATATGACTTATCTAAAAGAAACTCAGATGTCCAACTGTAAGGATTGTCGTTTTTCGACATTTGTTTAAAGAATTATGAAAATTCTTTTCGTGTCTGGATTTGGGATAAAGGCTACTTTGAAATTTTCATTCGATGCAACCCTCGAAATGCCATAGAACTAATCGTTCGAGTAGATACTCGACCGATTAAAAACGCGAGTAGCGCCTTTCTGCATTTTAGCGGTATCGGGCGTAGTAACCTTTACCTTGAGAAATAGTTGCGTTTGTCGGACTCATAGCTATAAAGTGAGCATACCGTTCGACATTTTTCCTTTGGAGTGATTCCGGAATGTGACTTATGATCCCTTTAGGTGAATGTAACCCTTGGTTTCCCTCGCCTAAAAATGAGTGCATGCCTCATATGTCACCTTGCCTCTATAAACCAGGCCTTCAGCGCGTTTAGCGCTTTGACTGTAGTGAGTTCCTACTAGGAACTAGAGATGATTTTGGAGAAGAACAAAAACATCACTTTAGGGCATATGGAAATCAAAAAGAGAGAGAAAAAATCCTTGTCATTTAATTATAGATAAACAATTTGGAATGAGGCATCAAAAATAAATTTTACGATTAAAGGCGATAATTTCTTTTTCATGCTCAATTATACTTGTGGATCTACATTGACTACATATGTTTATGCTTATTTATGATTCTATGGTTAGCGTAGGTGTTGGGAGAACTGGAAACGGCGTTTTTATTGACTCCAAGCTATTTACATCTTTAATGATACTAATTTGACATTTACAGAGCTGTCAGTAGCAGCTACCTGTCGCTTGTCGTGACTCTAGGAGTGATGGTATTATAACGAAACTCTGGATCGCTAGTCTCGCACCTAGATCTTCGTCATAACACCGCCCTGGATTATAAAACAAGTGCTTCGCAGAGCGGCGCATATACACCCGATTGGGCTTGTCAGTAACCTTGGCTTGTCAGTAACGTGGGCCTGAATGATAGCAAGCAAAATTGCAGACAGACAGACAGACGACTGGGACCATAACATAGTATGAACCTTTGAGTGTAAATTGAAAAATGTTTTATGCACAACTATACGCCAAACAGTCATTTTGCAAGTTTCAGTTCATTCCAATTGAAAGTGTGACGAGCTGCTCACAAAAGAAATATAGTGAATTTCAAACAATTCAAGGGCAGATAATACAAGAAAGACCCAAGCTTTTTGACTTTCTGAAGTCTTAAGTTCAACCAAATATCAGGGGTACATTGTGGCAAGATTCATTTCAATCCAATATCCAATAAATTTATAGGAGTTGTGCACACACACAAAAATCTGTAATTTTAAACTATTTTGTGAAGTAATGGACAGGTAAATCAGGAACTACTTTAAATGTGAAAATTATTTAGCCCTTAGGACAAATAGACAACCTACAGAGTCATTATGGCAAGTTTCCTTTCATTCCCATCCAAAATGTAGGAGAAAGTGAGCTGACAAGAAATTTTGTTTTTCATTCAACTCAAAGGCAGATAATTCATGATAACTCAAGAATGACTGGAGCATTTTGAATTGAAAAGTCTTATGCACAACTAGACATCATAGGGAGTAATTGTGTCTAGTTTAGCTCATTTCAACTGATAGTAAAGGAGGAGTTGCACACAAAAAAAACCAGTGATTTTTGTTTAATTCAAGGGCAGATAATTCAAGATTTCTCAGGAATTACTGGAGCAATTAGAATTTCTAAGGTCTTATGCACAACTAGACATCATAGGGAGTAATTGTGTCTAGTTTCCGCTCATTGCAATTGATATTTTTGGAGGAGTAGTGCTCACAAAAAAAGTGATTTTCGTTAATTTCAAGGGCAGATAATTCAAGATTTCTCAGGAATGACTCGAGCTATTTGAATTTCTAAGGTCTTATGCACAACTAGACATCAAAGGGAGTAATTGTATCTAGTTTCAGCTCATTCCCATTGATAGTTTAGGAGGAGTTGCGCACACAGAAAACAGTGATTTTCGTAAAATATTAGGGCAGATAATTCAAGATTTCTTAGGAATGACTATAGAGCGATTTGAATTTCTAAGGTCTTATGCACAACTAGACATGATAGAGAGTAATTGTGCCAAGTTTCAGCTCATTCCCATTTATAGTTTAGGAGGAGTTGCGCACACAAAAAAAATGCTAACGGACGAACGGACAGACAGACTGACAGACGACTGGGGCCATAACATAATACGACCATTCGGGCGTATAAAGAGTGTAATTTATCTGCAAAATATCAGCAGCAGATCCAAGGGGGGTTCGGGAGGCTCGAACGAACCCCCTTTGTATCCAAACTCTGTTATTGAAGTGGACAAATTCAAAAAAAAAATTTGGAATGCAATATACAAGGAACGTCAAATTCTACAAACAAAAGACGTATGATGTGTAGAATTTGAGCAATTAGTCCCATAGTATCCCTATCTATATAGATAGGGATACTATCGGACTGATTACTCGAATTATGTAGGCCTACATCGAACCCCCTTTATAGAAACCCTGAATCCGGCACTGAATATACAATCCGTTTTCAAGTAAAAGCTGCATAAAAACGTCACTTTGCAATTTCCGTTTTCTGTCCCGGGTACTTCAAACAAACAATTGTAGACTTATCTAACTTAAAAAAACACAGACTTTAATTCAATATATTTTTACGTTACTATATAGATAGGGATACTATCGGACTAATTACTCGAATTATGTAGGCCTACATCAAACCCCCTTTATAGAAACCCTGAATCCGGCACTGAATATACAATCCGTTCTCAAGTAAAAGCTGCATAAAAACGTCACTTTGCAATTTCAGTATTCTGTCCCGGATACTTTAAACAAACAATTTAAGACTTATCTAACTTAAAAAAAAAAGACTTTAATTCAATATATTTCTATGTTACTTTTTATTCCGTATTTAGGGAATTATGGTATTACCAATTATTATTCAATATAACTTATTATATATTTTTTTTATTATTTTATCGAAAATAAAAAAATATAATGAGTGATATTGAACAATTGTTTATTTCAATATTTTTGAAATTGAAAATAGACCGCAAAATATTGAAGAAAACATTGAGAATATTGTTCAATTATGTTTTTCCTCTTAAATAACTTTCATTGCATAACAATTTCGATTTGTGAGAAAAATGGACAAACAATCAGGTCAACTTTTTTTTTTTTTTACAAATGACATAGATCTAGATTGGATTTTTATAAAAATTTGATTATATAAGTCAATCTTATTGTCATTTAGGCAGGTTTTTTCCTGGAGAACCGATCATATAGAAATATACATGAAATTAAAATCAAATCGCTGGAGATCGACCAAAAACTTCGTAACTACAGCTTATTTATTGAAGCTTTAGATCCGACGTTTAAGTCGCCAACACTTGAAACGATTGAAACAAATTGGTAGAAAATAACAGAGTTCAACAGTCATCTCATTATAAATGAGTGATTTGATTGGTTGGTGGATCTTTTGATTGACAACTATGATCTGTAAATCTCTAGGTTGAGAAACTAACAGTCTTTAAAATGAGTAGTTTACCTCAATCGGGAACCTTCGGCAATTCTACGGAATAGACCTCGGTATTGACGATTTATTCCCGGCTGAATAATACGGGCGCAGCCATGAAAGCGCGTCATTTCGCACGTGGGTTTATATGACATCACAAACATAAACGATCCCGCTTAGGATGACGTTGCATAAAACAAAATCAACAAAAGAAGAATAATGGGCATATCATAATTTGATAACAAAACGCAGTGTCTTACTGCGTTTTGTCATCAAATTATTATTTGCCCAAAAGATCTCGAAAGACGATCAGAAAGAACAAACAAGCTGTGATTTTCTTTATGCGTATTAACCGAAGTACCACCAGGAGCCGAATTACCTAAAAAATGACCCATAATTACTACACTTACGTCCGAGGTACTTTTCAAGTTACGGAAAAGTCCGAGCGATGTTCCGAATGTAGTCTACCTATGTCATTTGTAGGTGTTTTACACCGAGGATCACATCGAGCACGTGAAAGAATCATGTTCTAAAGAAGTTCAGATTTGGTTCGAAAAATTATACAAACTTTAATTCAAGAATTAACTCTAGTCTCATGAGCGAAAATATTTACACGTATAATTTGAAGAGTGCTGCTATTGGACTGAGATTTCAAGCTGTAATGATATCAACCATATTAAACATTTACCGATTTATACACTATTCTTATTATTGACGCCTCTTAATAAGATAAGCAAACATTTGAAAAATCTGAAAATGAAGAAGTTTCTAGTGAATGTTCCAGTCTCTCACAAGGGCGTAGCGCCCATTCCGTAGTTTACGCAACTGCGTATCACTTTTCGAGCTTATTTGACATTTTGAATATGAAATATTTCAAGTTCGAGTAGATTGTACATATTCAAAAGTTCATATCTTTAAAAGAATAAAAACTTTAAATAAATACTGTGATACTTGACGAAAATATGTCTAATTGATCGTAGTATTTGGAAAAACGTATTTAATATCTTTTTTTTCTCGGGGGAGACCCCCGAACCTCTCTTAGACGGAGGTACCCCATCTAGTTGAAAATCGTGCAAGTCCCCTCCACCACTCGCACCTACGGCTCTTGTGCACGCCTTCGACGTGCCGGCGTAATATTTACGGGCTTCTGGCTACGCTCCTGAGTCTCACCCCAAACCGAGGTTTACAAAGGTCAAAATGCAAAGCTCACAATAAAACTGGAAAAAGTAACAGACATAGAACTGATTTCATCAATCATTCAGTCAAAGTTAAAGAACGTGGTTGTATTCCGATGATTAGAGAGGTTAACACTAAGACCATGCGAAGAATATTGCTCCCTTTTAAGAAATGCACTGGAGACCGTAGATAGGTGAAATGAGCACTGGGACTAATGCCATAAATCTGACTTGTTATCCGTTAATAGCCATTATTCCCGGGGCTTGTTTTCTTTAGTCAACCAGGGGTTGAAGCGGGCTCTTAATGTCCTTGTTATATCCACTATACATAAATATCTAGTTTGTAAGGAGATCTCATTTCGGGGTTTTGAATATATTTTGTTTCCTTAAGAAACTGTTAAACATGAACTTATAACACACCTAGACTGCTAAAATTTTGATGAAGGTTCATTTGATAATATGCAATTGGCAACGTTGTATAGTATATTGAATTTTGAATTAATAAACGCAGTTTTCCTTCACAAAATTCTTTTATGAATTTCGCCAGACGGCTACCAAAGCATTGTAACTAAAGCTTTAACTAAGCTGTAGTTATGATGTTATGATGGCCCACAGATAATTTACTACTGTTTTACTATATATGATATACATGTAGGCTATTAATGATAAATGGGATGTTTTATTTCATCAAAATTATCTAGCGATCTCAAATTAACGTAATGATTTTTTTTTTATTTATTTAGCTTGAAGCTGAAGGCCTACTCTATCTTTTTGAAGGTCGTTTTACATTAAACGTTATGGCCTAGTTGTGTTAGTGTAGCCGGGTTGTGTACAAAGACTGCTTGTACGGTAAGCTGCTTGTACTGCCTTGCCGTAAAGCTAATTTTATAGCCACGTGGTAGCGCAATCGCTTTGGTACAAAGAGGTTCTGGTTCGAATCAGCTGGTAACATTTTGCGCCCACGGTAAATAACCCATATGGGTTGGGGTTATGTGATATGGTAGTTGGTGATGTTGAAAAGATAAGTTTTGTTGACGAATCTTAATTGTCGATGGGATGTATGTAGCCGGTTTGTGTGTAAGGCGTTTTGTACTGACTTGCTGAACAAGCTTTATAGCAACGTGGCAACGCCCTCGTATTTGGACAAAGATATCCCTAGTTCGAATCCAAACGGGGTCGCATATTTAATTACCGGGAACATTACTTACATAAGCACTGACAAGGTATTGTTTTCTAGAACTCATTTACAATTAATTTGATTTGAATTGGGGTTTTACGTCGCTTTCAACAATCTCTCAGTTATATTGCGACGACTGGAGCACCTACCGATGGATTCCTGGTATTTCTCACACCAGTACTACCACCACATCCCTTTCCTAGCCTCCAGTTGCTATTCCACATAGGTTTACGATTATCTACCCATTGGTGGAAGACAAATGTCGGAAAGGATAAGTGCCGCGGCCGGGGATCCATTTACAATTAAAGAGCGGTTATTACAGCTTGCGAATTCTTTTATTTCAAAATAATGCATGTTTGTCTTTAGGTTGAAAAGTTAAGTTTTTTTTTAAAAGAGTTATAGTATAAAACAGACTATATTGATCAACCTTCATATTTTGAAAAAAAAAAAACCTAAGGGTAGAATGGCTAAATTCTGAAGTCTTAAAACATTGAGAGAAAATTACCGGAACTGTTAGAATTACACAGTTGATGTAGTTTGACTTGGAACGCTATTTTGTAGTTACTTTATGGTCTTTTTCCATGATTGATCACAATATATTATTTTTAATCTTCAACTTTTCAATCGTTTTATGCAAAAGGTAAGATAATTATGTCATTAAGCAATACACCAAATTATAATGATGGGACTAAGTCTAATTACAAAAGCGACTCGCCCTTCTTCCATTCTATAGGTACCACCAAATTTTCTAACATAGACAAGGAACGGGTGCCATTTCACTGACACCTAAAGCAATTATTTATGTTTAAATTTCATGAAACTGGCATTCTTTGGTTTGTTGTCATGGTGATCACCATCAAGTATAGGACGTTGTAATGAGCACACACATTTCAAAGACAAAGAACACACTACACAAACACTTTAGCAAAGGAATTTCTCATGTTTGAAAAATATTTCTTGACAACAGAATCATTAACTACACATCTATTTCAAACTACAACATTTGAATAGAATTTTGAATCCTTGTTTTGACTAAAAGAAACTGTTATAATCATGATAATGACAAAACTGAATTTTGATAAAAGGAAATATTATTTTAAGCAATTTTTACTATATAGCATATTTTCATGTTATGTTATACTTCAATTTACAGGACCTCTCAGGATTGAATTTTTCTAAATTTAGCAAATACAAAGGATATCAATTTTTAAAGCACAAACATTGAACAATATTGAGATGGTAAATACAATTACAAGTTAATTGTAAAAATGAAACTTTAAGTCATACATCACGGTAAACTGGTAGATCGAAATTTCCCCAAAAATGGCAAAGTCTAGATCTTTGACATTAAAGTCTACCGACGTGATAATGAAGGAGATGGAATAAAACGTCGTTTCCTTAAGTAAAGCCACCGCCGGAGCGCATCAGACTCGAAATCATGATGAGGAGGGGGTGGGGTGGGTGTGGAGGGTCACATTTCTAGCTTGACTATTCATAGAATAGGGGGGCTATTCCGGTCACCTGGGCGTCGGCGTCAGCGCCGGCGTCATGCGTTGGTTAAGTCTCTAAGTGCAAGTCTTTAAAATCTCTGTTTCTACTAAAGCTATTGCTTCGAAACTTTGCATATACATGAACTTCTTTGACTATTATATCAGCCTCTAGACAAAGATTCATTACTCTGATATTGAATTTTGTGGAATTTTAACCCTTTTCGGACTTAAAAATCTAAGTTAAGTTTTTTAAGGGATATTGGATTATCTCCCTTTAATTTCACTCAAAACTCGCTCCACTCACTCATTCAATTTCATTCCAAAGACATAGTTGTGGTGCATAAGAACCACAAGTTTTGGCAAAAATAACCTTCTGGGAACTCCGTAAAATAAATCTCTTAGATAAATATCGGTTCCAGTAGAGGTCAGCCGGAGTTCGCATTTCAAAGCTTTTCATACAGGAATGAAGAAAAATTATCACGGATTCAGAAAAGAGACAAAAGCGAAATTCAAATTCATGTTAATCCGTGTAATCCAGGATTATAAAGGTACATGTATGTTGGTTTCAGTGCCAGCTGCCCTAATTAATGGCCATTACATGTAATTAATAGTTCACAAATTTAGTGAGATATGTCAAAATACATCGGTTGCCATAGCTACAATACATACTGGAAGATATCTGTAGTTTTTCCCAACATCTTAAACGTCCCAATATTTTTCTGTGGGTCTGACAAATCAAGAATCTGACATATCAATCAAATGATAAGATTGATACAAGTCACAGGCATTTTGTTTTATAATCCGATTTTATAGTATATGTTGATAAATGTACTATATTAGAATTTTTTACAAAAGAAATATTATTAAACAATAGCATGTGATGTAACCTTTGGTAATAATGATAATTTCCAAAAATATCTTTGCGTGATGGCGAGACATTGAGACATTGATATTTGAAAACTTTGATCAGATTGTGCGGATGCAGAGACCGATCTGAGTCTGAATGTTGCGCACATGTAAATAAAAACACCAGAAAAGATTATCCATTTTTCAGACTGATACAAATTCGTTGACTTGCGAGAAAACTTACTAATAGACAAATATATGTTTCTTGCTTTCCTTTCTTTTTCTAAATATTTCCTTAGATTCGTATTTTTTACCAATACAACGTGCTTAGAATTGCGTATCTAATTGAACACACACAGCAGAACATAATTTTGTAAGTCGACTAGTACTGGTTCTTGGAACTCATATCGGATGGTTACCATATAGGAGTCTTAGACTTGAAAAAACTGCACATCTTAAAACATTGGTAATATTTTAGACATATTTCTATACAATTTCTTATACCGGTACCTGTCCATAAAGCCTAGTTTACATTTGGCTTACGGAGCCCGTACGACGCCCGTGACTCGCCGCAATCCCCAAATAACGCGGCGCCCGTGCGGCGGCATGCGGTGTATGGTCGGTATTTCGCGCGGTTTTACGGGTGCCGCAACACCTTGCAATTTTGTAAAAAAAAGATGGGTTTACAAATTTTTAAAAAATTGCAAGACCGTACGGAGAGCGTAGTCCGTAGACACGTGGTATAGGCATCGCACGATTGCCGCACGGACATCGCAAGGCCACTGGGGTTTTTTTTGCCTATAAGTAAAGAACGGATCATTTCAGGGTCCCCGCGCGGGTTTCGAGCGTTTGTCGTACGGCGGCCGCACTGTCTACAGTGTATTTAGTTGACAAATCGCACGGTATACAAGCGAGGATCGCTCATTTACTTTGCGATCGCCGCAAGGGTGTCTCGATGATTCATTTGACAGCTTTATGAAAACCTGAGCAGACACCTCACGATTTTGTGAACACATACGCCGGAGACAAAAAAGTCCTACGATGTTATAAATATCATACAATAAATCGAAGGCTGCGCTATCGCACGGCGGCCGTTGCGAATGGAAGCTAGGCTTTAAGCTGAGAAGAAGAAAGAGCTTAGAGTTACTCAGTTATTCAGTTATTAAATGTAGCATATTCGAAAATGCCGCAAACTTGAGAAAAAAATGGGAATTTCAGGTAACGGTTTGATGCCTCCTCATTCCAACTCCTTTGTTTTTACGAACCTGTAAAATATAATTAACGAATCGCCGTACTATTTCAAACGCAGTCTATTTTGTTTATGTTATTTTAAATGCCATATGAAACATTAGCATGGCACTCAACCGGTAGTTACCGGGACTCTAAAATCATACCGTCTGTTGGCGGGCAAAATCTCATACAGCCCCAGTTTATTCAGGCTGTCACTTAAATCGAGGTTTAAGTCTCTTGCCGAAGATATACCAAAATTTACTGTTATGAGAATTCTGACAATGATTTTGAACATTTCCATGCAATAATTTATCTTAGTTTTGATCGCTATTTCCTAATATGTTTTTGTAAACACTTTTTGTAATATATGCTCGGTGGCGTAAATTGTGCCATCTATAAAAAAATCATATTTGTAAAACCCAAGTACTCACAAAAATTAGCTGATAACCTTTTTAAAAACTTTTATAATACTAGATCTCCTTTTGTAGAAACAGGCTCAAATTATTTCATTTTGTGACAATTCCATTTCGGACAAAGTTTACCTACCTTCATAGATAAAATGCCGCCGTCATAGCGTAGTTGGTAGCGCGTCGGACTGTCAATCTAGAGGTATTGTATTGTATTGTATTGTATTGTATTGGGTTCGATCCCCGACGGCGGCACACATTCTTTTCGCCTATATATCTCCCATAAATGGGTCGACCTATGTGGGATAGCAGCTGGAGGCTAGGAAAGAATGTAATGGTAGTACTGGTGTTAGATATACAAAGAATCCATTGTTGGGTGCTCCAGCCGCCGCAATATAACTGAAAAAAATGTTGAAAGCGGCGTAAACCCCCATTCAAACAGACAAATCATAGAAAATATGCCGAATGAACATTTAAGCGCGACACTGTATTATAAAGTCTCATAAACAATATTACTAACTGGCGACAAAAACCTCGAAACTAGTCACGTTCTTTCGTCACTAGTCACGTTCTTTCGAGCTGTAGGAACGATGTTTAGGCCTCCCGCTTACGATATATCAGTTTTACTATTTCGAGAATTGCAACATGGATGGTTTTGAAATTTCTCAGGCAATGGTTTGATTTTATCTACGACTATTACACTGAAACACTGTTTGAAATATGAACGGCAGTCTAAATATGGCCCAAACGGCCACACATATCTTTTCTTACATTTATCTCCCACCTGAAGGCCAGGAAAGGAAGTAATTTTTGATAGAAGTGCTGATGCGAGAAATACCAGGAATATAATATTTGGTGCTCCAACTGCCGTGATATATGTGAAAATTTTCAAAGCTGCGTTCAAAATAAAAAAAAAAACTTACTTGGACCGTCTGTCGAAATCCTACTTTCGAGGTAGGCTAGCTTTTTCTACCTTTGCAGAGTAGGATCAGTTACGACGACGGACGTTCAATAATCACAAAGGCTCACCGCCTTGAAACACCATGTGCTCGGGTGAGCTTACAGTGGGCTGAACATTCAGAAAATAGAAAACATTCAGCATGAACATTGCTCAGGATAGCGAGCGGCCTATCTTGAACATACCGGACGCTGGCGCTTTAAAAATGACATTTTTAAATTAAAAAAAAAATACTTCAAGTTTTTCATCAAAACCATGACAGAAAATAGAAAGTCTGCCATATTTGTTTGCTATGCTGTCGTTCACCAATCATGGGTTGCATTACAATACGTGAATACTGAAAATATTCCGAACATCTATCAAAAGTTCAAAGTCAGTCCGATCATTCTGCACAGTATAGTCAGGATTTGTATACATTTTCAACAAGAGCCCTCGAACGTTTAAGTATCTTTTTTGTGTAATATTTTTAATGAATCGAGCTTAAATCATTGTTCAAATTCATTACTTTCTAACATAATGATAATTTGTTCAACATAATCTTAGTTCGAAAAGGTTCGATAAAATGTAAGATCTTGTGTATGAAAGTAAGTGAGACCTTGACAAATGTTTTGCACAATCATTTATAGAAGTTTAGGCATCAAATCGTTCAACAACGCATCATCATATCTCTGACCCCCCTCCCCCTCCCATTCGATTTCGCGAAGATCTTCGACAGGGCGCCTTTCCTTCTATTTACGTCAAATTTCATTTTCTTTCCAAAGACTCGCGGACCACCTGTTTAATTCGAGCCTCAAACATGGTTCCAGATGTGTTATTTATGGGAATGAAATGACCATTGCATGTAATTAATTGTAGGGCATATCAAATTTTGATTGCGTTGCTATGGTTACAATGGAAGATTCTTTTAGTTTTGCCAACCAGTGTAACATCCTAACATTCCTATTTTTTTCTTGTCTGTCAAATAAAACATAGACCTTTTAAGAGAGTCGAGTCAGGCAAGCTAAACGGTAATGCATTTGGCTGTCAATCCTGGGTTGAGAGTTCGAGCAACGACTTGGCAAGATTCACCCGGCACAATTGACAAAAGTCGTTGTAACACGAGTCATTATTCTCCCACGTAGAGGAATGAACAGTTGGTTACTCGGACGAAATATTGTGAATCTTGCGCTGGTGTGAGAAACGAAAGAAAATCATGGGATGGTCACCAGTCGGCGCAATGTAACGGTGATAATGTTAAAAAAAGCATTAAACTCCAAAGAAATAAACAAATCAATTTACATAGAAGGTTTTTACTTAAGTTGTTTAAAATAAATCTTCTGTTTTAAAATTTCACTTTTTTCCATGTTATGTAAATAAACTCTACTACAAGTATAACAAAATAATCGGAACAAAAATAAGTTTGTAAATAAAGAGAGAGAGAGATAAAAAGAGAGAAAGAAAGAGAGAGAGAGAGAGAGAGAGAGAGAGAGAGAGAGAGGGAGAGGGAAAAAGAGGGAGAGAGAGATGAAGAGAGAGAGAGATGAAGAGAGAGAGAGACAGAGAGAGATAGGGAGAGAGAGAGAGAGAGATGAACGAGAGTGAAAAAAAGAGGGAGAGAGAAATGAAAGAGAGTGAAAAAAGGAGAGAGATTGAAAGAAAGAGACAGAGAGAAAGAAAGAAAAAGAGAGGGAGAGAGAAAGAGAGAGAGAGAGAGAGAGAGAGAGAGAGAGAGAGAGAGAGAGAGAGAGAGGGTTTGCAGACAGACATAGAGATAGACAGACAGTCAAAGAGTGAGACAGACAGAGAGGCGGAATAAGAGAGACAGAAAAAGATACAGATTTAGACAGACAGAGGAGAATATTGGTTGGGATATATTCATTTATTACATGTATTTTTAATAAAACGATAGAAGATGACAAATTTCAAGATGAACGATCATCGCAGAAATCAGCATTGGAAAGAGGAATGTATAATCATCCCTATTACCTTAACCCAAAACCATATTACAAAGTTCCAATGCCTTATTGCTAAAACATGATCTCTTTCACAGAAATAGTGTTATTGAAAAAAGTTCTTTGCGCGTTGTTTATTGAAAATAAATAAATAAAGAAAGAATAAGAATCTTAAAGACGATATTTTCTAACTGCTTTTCTAATGAACTTTTGATCGATTCATCCAATTTTTTGAGCAATTTTATATTTTCTCAAATTGTCTTTATTTAAGGGTTCAGAATAAAACTTTACAACTAAAGTCCAATACTAGACTCACGTATTGAAAAGTTTCTGTGTATTCCTAAAGTAACGCATAATTGTAATATAGACAAGTTGAACACAATAACACAACTTTTTCTACTTTGAACTGGCCATTTCACATATAATAAAAAGAAAGACCAGGCAATGAAAATGTGTCCAACATTCTTTATCTCTGTCTGCATGTCTGGATAGAATTTGGATCCACAGGTTGGGTAAATAGGTACGAATTTATGGCCTTCTCTGAGACCACCAGGGTAATTAAAAACGCATATATAAAAACGTCTGCAGTTCTCTGACAATTTTAATGGGATATTAACGGACAATCAGAGAGATAGGGTCTTTTTGCTTCTATTTCTTAAAAGGGAGTTTTGGTACAGGATATTCTTGGCATGCGCCATTATTAGTTACATGTTTTGGGCAGGATATATGACGATTTTTTCCCGGCCGGAAAAAATGACGTCGCCCGAGTCGTAGGCAAGGGTTGACCTCATTTTTTACTACCGGGAATAAATCGTCATATACCCTGACAAGCAATCGTATTAAGAATTTATAGACTAAGTATCTGTATTTTGCCAAATTCTTTGAAACTATCATTATCTCCTTATGCGCTTCGAATGAAAAGTAAAGATGTAAAAAGTGACGTCACATGTAAGTGTGATGTCACACTGCTATATTCCACTTTGCTATTTACTGCGCGTTTTTAACGTAACATAATGTGTATACACACGCGGTCATGTTATCAGCGAAGCGAGATATTTATGGCTGCCATTACCGGTTCGAATTTTTGTCTATGTTCACGGCGAGGCACCTTAGATCCCTAGCGTTACATGCAATTATTACGTCGCCGTCAAGCAAACGTGGCGCTTGTTTTGTTATATTCAGACAAAAAATCAGAAGTATCGCTTTTCTTTTATTTCCGTTCATTTAACAATCTGCTTGACTTCATGAACATATAATAGTAAATCAAGATGTACAGAATTCGGTTATACTATTTTTTATTCGCTTCAAACTCTGCGCATATATATATCAATGATACTGCGGGTACTTTAGCTGTCTGATTAGGGATGAGTTTATAGCAAAGTTTACTAAATAAATCGTAATACAGTCCTTCAATAACTTCAACACCTTTTTCAATCCTGGTTCCCCTCGCTGTACACGAGTAGTTGTTGTGTGTAGTCCTTTTGTTACTTTCATTAGATAATATTTTGCTAGTAAATCATCAGTGTACAGAGCGACAAGCTGCCCGGGCGTTACCAAAGCTATCAAGCTGTGATCTTCCCCAAAACTCTCATCTTTTTTCATTCTAGAATCAGTATCCCTGACCATAACATGCTCCTTTATATTATCATGCAACGACGCCTGTAGTGACCTGATATCGCCTATCTGATAACATGGCATGCTATCAGGCAGTCTATATTTAGAAACAATTTGCATAAACTTTCACACGAATTTCTTTGATTTTTAAGGGTTTACTATCGTTAAGCGATGCAAAATGATTGCATGATAAATAGAATAACATGTCAGTGTCTTGGAATATCAATTTTATTTGGTCTCGGCTGTGAGAATTTATCATGACTCGGCACAGCCTCGTCTTGATAAATTCTCACAAACTCGACCAGATTACATTGATATTTTAAGACACTGACGTATTATTCTCTATTTACCGACGTACATGGAAATTTCGCAGAAATAATAGTTTCCATTCATGCATTTATAACAGCTTAAACAAGAAAGTTCAGATAAGATGAGTCTTCCGGGAGAACTCGAGCAAGCACGAACATTGTAAATACTGTGAATATTCGGTACTGGCTGGAAATGCATCGGTATTTCCCGTGGAATCTTGGTCGCATATCTGAATATTCGGCAGTTCCTATAGCTTTTCGAGTGCTGAAGTGTATCCCGACCGAATCTCTATAGATCATTCTGCAGTCTGAATAAGATGGTTCCCGCGTAGAACAGCTAGAACCGCCTGACGCATAACCGTGAGCCCCCCCCCCCCCCCCCCCCCCCGCATCTTCTGCGTCCTGTTCAACGTGCACCTGAAATCAAAACATTTAAGTACTCATATTTAAAATTGAATGAAATTAAGTCCTGTAAGTGAGTGACGTATTTTCATTTTGAAAACTCTGTAACTACAACTTATCGCAAGTTGCGATTACGATATTCTATGAATAAACACGGTTGTATGTATTCTTAAGCTTACAACTTTGTTCAAATTTGCTTTTCTCCACAGAATCTTCATAACTAAGGCATAATTACAGCGTTTAGATACTATTTCAATCATTTCCCAAAATGTTCTATTCCTTCTTAACTTTTTTATTACAACTGACTACGAATGGTTTAAGTTTGACGGAATTAGGTATAGATACCTCTAAAAAGCTATATTTTGGACCTTTTTTGAAAATAAACAATATTTTTGTTTTTAATCAGTAATAATACCAAATACATGATAATAATACCAATAAAACCATTTTCATTCATTTATTTTTTTTTTTTTTTTACATATTTAGCTTTTGTTTGTACCGCAGCGGCCGTAAATATCAATGCGTGTCTGGCAAGCCCTAACCAATGAAAATGCTAGAATTTTCTTTGCGGTATAAATAAACACTATGCACAGGCGATGTTCGACCAGAATTGAGAAACTACTGATCATCTCAGCTCTCATTTAGCAATGAGTACTTGCCGACATTCAAGACTCTACCCAGTTTGTGTACCATTCAAATCAAGCAAAATATCTAACCAAAACCTTGTGCATATAATCAAGAGGATATTTCCACGTTGGCACAAAAACACGAGGATAGCTGAAGGGACATTTAAAGCAGGGAGGCTCCGAAACCTTAAGAAATCATCGGAACCTTCATGATAAGCCTTACTTTTGAGTCGTTTTAACGGGTCCCGTTTTAACCCTTTTTTGTTGTGTGGTTTTCTACTTATAATCAACTTTGATTGAATTCCCACATGAAAAGGAAATAAATAGCCCCCCCCCCCCCCCCCCGGTGTCGTTTAAACCTCCTCTTCTACGGACCCACCACTGACAGAACTTCTGAAATAAAAAATAGAAGACTCCAATAAATCATTGGGAGTAGGCCACAATATACATAGATCGGGTCATCACGTGCAGCACCTAAAATCCAACCCCATTTAAAAGTGATCTGTGATATGAAGATATGAAAATATTTACGTCTGAAGTGCAGTGAAAAGGCGACATGCAAATCTATAAAACAGTATCCCTATTTACCGTATAGCGTTGGGGTGCCACCTCAAAAGGGGAGGCGACTACGTCAACCGTTGTCATTAGACGCTCATTGGTCGAAAGAGCAGTGCGTTTTCAAGAAATGATCAATTTATAACAATGGCGGCGCCTTTAAATCCAGTCAAAGCAAAAATGTTTAAAACTAAGTTAGATGTGAGTTAAAGCGTTCAAAATGTGATGTAGTAAAAAAGAATAAAATAATTTATTTACATTTGACTATGTGGTATCACCCTTTCGTCCGAAAAAAACACCTTAAGTTTAAAACCATCAACCAAACTTGTTGAAACTTGCAAAGTACATTCTTTACAAGACCTATTGCCAAATCTCAATTATCGTGCATACCTCTAATAATATGAAATTAGGCAAAGCCTAGAAAACGGGCGAAAGAAAAAAACATTTGTAATGAGACATTTACTGACTGGTGACCACTTCTTGCCACATCTACCATTTCTTGCAAATTAAACTGTTTCAGAAATGGTATGCACTGATAATCCCTCCCCAGCCACTTGGCCTTAGTTTTTTGGTGTCCTGTCAACTCGGCCTGTTAAAAACTCGGCCCGCGTAAAACTCGGCCTGTGTATAACTCGGCCCGTCAACTCGGCATGTATATAACTTATATAGTGTTTAGCCTAGTAAATGGATATATAAGCACACTTATCAGATAGTTAATCAATGTGCTTAAAGGAGGTGCGAATTCACAAATGATGATCAAAATCTACGATCTTCATATTTAATACGCATATGACTCGTCATCTTCTTTTGTGCTTAAAAAAATGATTTGAAAAATAAATTTGAATAAAAGGTGAATTATGTATTAAATTATATCTTTTTTATTTTATATTTACACAAATGCCAAATAATAGTAAGATAAGATTATTAGATAAAATTGCCATTTAGAGTAGGTCCGGGTAATTTCGTACATGCGGGAAATTCCGTACACTTGAATTAATTATGTATTTCTTATAAAATGCATTTCAAATTATTTTAGAAATAAACCTGGTTTTAAACAAGCCAATATACCTCAAACCATATATCGGATAATTACCACTCAATCGTAACCTTATGTTTTGCTCATCGCCGATTTAAGACGGCACTACCTGAGTCACTCCCTAATTCTCAAATACCCAGTCAGATAAGTACGAAAAGGTCACTCGGTAACATCTGTCCAAATGTCTGTATAAATACCCAATGCTTACGTGAATTGTGAATCATAGTTTAACTTATTGAAGAATAAGAAATACTTTTCACTCTCGTGGTAATATTTTTTTGTGAAACCTAGTTCTTTGTAGATAAAATGAGATTTTTCATACTGTACGGAATTAGCCCACATTGAGAAAAGTACAATTGTAGGGCGAGGCTAATTTCGTACAGGCCAATATTATTTTACCCATCAAGATCATAACAAATGATAATTGACATTATATATTTGTTTAGGATAATAAAAACCTTGTAACTACAGGTTGAAAAGGTTTGACTAACTTGCATTTGCCCAGCGGCCCAAGAGCAATTAGTTTTTCTTCGAGAAACAGTTTAGCCTAATGAAGCAGTAGTTACAGTGTTTTGATCGCCTACTAACGTTTAAAGTTTTCTCAGTGGATGCGCAAAACCGTCTACCAAACATGAGGAGGTCCCATTATTGCCTCATAGGCTCGCCACACTTAATACTTAGAAGCCCATCTTTGCCTTTTATGAACATTAAACTGTCTAAATTATGAATATGCCCCATCCACCAAACTAAGCTATTACTTTTACCGCCCCGTTATTCATAACCGATTTTCCCGACGAAGCGTACGAATTAACCCGCTTATGTACGGAATTGGCCGGTGTCAGCTACGGGCCTTTATTGTAATTTTTCTAAACATATGGCATAGTTTTTAGAGTTAAATAAGGAGTATTCGCTAGAAGAAATATAATAGCATTAAGAAAGTATGTTATTATGATCGTCCTAAAAGAGACGTTCTCAAAATAATCGAAACTATCCAAATCCGTACGGAATTACCCGGACCAACTCTATACCTAATTTAGTATAATTTTAAAAAGAAGCACTTTTTGTAAATTGCCAGTTCCTAAAGAGGCGGCACCATGTAGATGCTTTAATCCCATTAACATTACAGAGACACCACACAAAACAATACAATATTTTTCTTGTATATCTTTGAACAACCTATGGTCCCTGTATACCAGTAGTTATCATAAATTGCTGAATTCTCTTATTTAGATCTAGATTAATCATCTATCTATCTATTGGGACCACTAGAATACCTTGTGAATGCTGTGTGAACACATCAAGAGCACCTTAAATGAATTATTAAAAGATAGAACAGTGCTCCAGCTAGGTTTCCAAAAGGGCAGGGTGCACAGTGCCCTAAAAGGGCACTTCCGAGTCGCGAAGCGGCGGGAGGGTGTGGGAGTGGGTGACCCCCTCCTACAAGGGGGATTTGGGGGGTCCCCCCAAGAAAATTTTATTTTTAAGGGCTTAAAGATGGGCTCTGGTGAGTTTAAAAAGGATTTTGGTATTTAAAAAGGGTGACTGTTTCAACTCCTCCAAGGGTCTCATCAGGCAGGTGGCAGTAGAAATATTAGATGGAAATACTGCAGATATTCCCCTGCTGCTGCTTTTTTTTTTTTTTCTTTTTTTTTTAATTTTCTCTTTTTATAATTTTTTTAACGAGACATGCTTAAGCAATCTTTTATTATTCATTCATGCAGAAAAGAAAGTTCATTTTTGCTAACTCAGTCAAAAATAATAAACCTTCTGTCTACTGTCTGTATTTGAGTCCTTTCAATATGCGTGATGTTTTTGCATGTCTTTATTTTTCAAATTAAGTTAACCGAAGATGACAAATTGAAGAACACAAACACACACAAAAAAAAAAACACGGTACGGACGGGGCATAACAACGGGTTTTGGGGATTGAAATATATGCTTACGAGACCTTCAGCGACTCTAAATTTCGTTATGAATGACGTAAAGGTTGATCATTACCCCTTTCTAACCTCGTTAATAGCTTATCATAAGCATTTACTCGATAATCGCTGTTTGTTTTTGACTGTCAAATCGGTTTACGGGCACACGCTAATTTCCATCCACAGATTATCGGATACTGCTTCCTCGATAAAGAATCGCGCGTTGTGATTGGTTGACTTGCCGATTTAAGTCCCGCCCTTCTTCTCTACTGGCCGTAATTAGTTATGGCCTTCGCGGGTTGATTGTACGCATCGGCGATCACGTCAAAGTTTGCAAATCGATCGAGAAAAGGCGTTAAATTTAGATAATCGCTGATTTGACATGTAACGTTAGAGCTACAATTTGGGGACTAGTTTAGGCTAGGGCGATGGCAAAAAGGGCAGGGCGCTGATTTTCGACGGCAGGGCAGGGCAGGGCGGGGCGCCCTTCTGAAAAGGCCTAGCTGGAGCACTGTAGAAGTTATTGTACTTGATAACTATCAGGTAAATAGTGGCAGATCTACGCCACAATAAGAAAATGTGAAATATATTGTGAGTGGTGGCACTGCTGTGCAACTAAGATAAGCATGTCAACTTAAAAGACATGGCAAACATATGAAATTCGCTTTTAATGAAGCCACAACCATCTGTTTATGAGTATGAGCACACTAACAACTCAGTAAGAAATACAGCAATGTGTTAACACAATTTTTCATACAAGAAATATAAATATACAGTTAAACTTCGATAGCTCGAACACCTCGGGGACTTGATAATTTGTTCGAGAGATCGGTTGTTCGACCAATCCACACAACTATAAAAGTACCAGAAGATGGGAATGCGCCATATCCGGTAATACATCGTATCCGAATATACGTATACTTATTTGGTTCTTCAATTTTCCTTTTTAATTTACTGTTTGTTTATTTAGGTTTCTAACGATTGGTCTACGGGATTTGTGTTTGAAAATGAATGAAGTAAAAAAAAAGGATGAAATAACTTTCGACTAAAGAGTCTTATTGTCGCATTCCCTTTGATTACAAAAAAGTCGCAACCGTATTATTATTCCTGTTGCGTACGCGGCCTCAATTGCAAGTGAAAAAATAATTAAAGTCAAATTTAAACACTGTTCAAATGTTGAACCTTTTTAAACGTTTTCGAGCATGTAAAGTTACGCCAGTCTTAGAGAAAATATAGAACAATCTACATTTAAACCCCAATGCTACACGAGTTAATCGTTCGGACCCTTATCATACTTTCAAGCAGACGTTACGTGTCTGTATGTTTTTTGACATCGCTAAGTTAACTAGTCGTCGAAATATCAATAAGAGATAATATATAGTAATGAATGTAAACAGCAGATGGCCAATAAACAAGTTAATTCAGTTAAATAAAAGTGTATTTTTCACGGAATGGGTAATTATGACACACGGTGCGTAATTGACAATAAGGTGTCAAAAAAGGATTACGAGTTGAAAAGTGTGAAAATCACCTAAACATGACATCTTGTTTTTAGCGATAGAACCTTTGTTCGAATTTTTCCAGGTGAAATATAAAGCATTTTTAACTTCCGGACTAAAGAATTTGTTCGAGAGTTCGACCGGCCTGGTGTACGAGTTTTCCGAGGTCGAACACAATGAATTATGAGCAAATTCTGCCGGGACTGAGATCTTTGTTCGAATTTTCCCTAGTGTTCGAGATTATCCCTGTTCGAGAGACCGAAGTTTGACTGTATATCTATAGTATATTGAATTGCTATTTTAGATTTATAACAGAAAAAAATATTTATTGAAAAAGAATATTTTGATACATAGGATAACATTTTATTTCATATAAATAAATGGCTTCCAACCAAGGATAATTGACCATAAATTCTAGAGGTTGTTAACTGTTTAGTCACATTGAATCAAGACAGTAGTGAAAAGGAAGCCTCAAAGTAGTTGGCTTCACATATAAACAGTTGTTCACCAGTATGTCTGTCATTCTTAGTTGTTCTAAATTTCTCCAGATTTGTCAAATGTGATAAAGATGTTATCATCTGCATTAAAAGCTATGATTAATGCATCTTCTTTGTTTTGTTCCTTTTTATTAGAGGGCGTGTGTAAACAATACGCCAAGGTCCAGTCATCACCTGGTGTCTTTACTCTTTGGTGTTGTTGTTGTGGTTTTGGGCACCCATATGCTATGCTATTGTTTTATTATACCAGTACATGTATATATTTTTAATTGTACCTTGTACATAGTTGAAATTTGAAATGCAAAATGCAGGACAAATTTTTCATTTATCAGATTTCTAGGTAAACAGTATTAGTATAGTTAAATGAAATTAACCAATGTCAATTGATCCTATTTGCATTGTTTCCTTTTATTGGGTTTAACCCTTACCTACAAAATACTGCTATTTGTTGCTATATAGCATAGCAATTAAAATCAGGAGAATGAGAAAACTTTAGATATACAATTTCTTTATTTTAGACAACATCTTTTATGTAAGTAAATGATATTAAAAATATATCTATGATTTTGTAAGTCTACAATTGCTTCTAATTTGGAAAAAAAATTAGAATTTGTTAATCTGTAAATGGCTTCATACAGCACTTTAAAACAACCTCATATTTTAAGTCAATGCTTAATTGTCCATGTTTATGGCTAAAACTAAGTAGATCTATTGCACCAGGTTACTATAAGCTTTAGCCTTAAAATTGCCAAGATCAGAAGGAGCAATGCAGAAAGACTTTTAACTCATGGCCATTGCTCATTTTAGCTTTCTATGTATAAATAATCCTTTCATCCTTTGTAAGAACAAATAGTTTGGTTTCCTTGAGCAAGCAATTTTCCCCTTCTAACATTTTTCCAGACTTAAGTGCCTGTTCTAGACATTCAAAAATGGAACCAATCTAAAGTATACTGTATAGGATAAATGTGTTTTCTTATTTTTTTTTATTATTATAGATCAGTATTGAAATTTATGAATTTGATATTTTTGAAAATACTAAAATCACTTTAAAAATAGGTGATTTAAAATTTCTTGAAGACGGAAGCTGTCTTTTTTGTCTAAAAATACATAGACTGAAGATATGTCTTCTAGTCTAAAGGTTACCCTTCTACCTGGAAGTACAGGAATACTGGAGTGCCACCTCTGCATCAATATTCAGAATGAGGCTCGGTGACGTCACTGTTTTAAATGTAAACATCTTTTGAACTTGAATTTTCTGCCGTCGAAGAGGTTATATTAAATCACTTTTTGACGAATAATTAAAGAAATGACTACTAAATTTTGTTTTCCTTATTTAAAAAGGATAATCTTGAATGTAAGTTGACTGTAATGTACGATTTCTAGATCTAAAACCCTTCTCTAAAGCAATTTTTGATAACCAGTCGAAATCTTGTTGTTGTTGTTGCAAAAAATTAGACTGTGTCTCGAAACACCTATTCAGGGTATAAGAAAGTAAGTGACCGGAAGGAGATAAACGGACGCGGCCTGACATAGGAGCTTTTTATGGGGAAATCAAAATGGACGATTTGGGTCTTTCGCCCGTATAATAATTGGTTTAACCTACAGACGGGAAAAGTAATTTGAAGAAAGAACCATTCTTGATTTAATAATTTACTCAACTTAAGCTACCAAAGTTAACAATAAGGCTCCTGCACCCCAAACTTTTGCTGTATTCATATTGTTTATTATATAGGTAAATGACATTCCTGACATTGTTGAAAGTAGTGCCTGGATCTTTGCCGATGATACTAAGATTTTCTCAGCAACATACCAAGCAGATGTGTTACAAGATTATTTAAACAATCTGGTAAAATGGGCAGAAATGTGGGAATTAAGTTTTAATGTCAGTAAATGCAAAGTAATACATTATGGACTAAACAACCCCGGACATGACTATTTCATGAATAACAGAAGTCTTGAAGTCGGTGATGAAGAATGTGATCTAGGAGTGTTGTTCACAAAAAATTGAAAATTCAGTCAACACATATGTAAAAAGGTTAACAAGGCCAATAGTATTTTAGCGTTGATTAAAAGGACCTTCAAATATCTCGACAATTACTCCTTCTTGAGGATCTATACAGCTTTAGTTCGCCCTCATCTGGAATTTGCTAATGTAGTGTGGTATCCACACCTGAAAAAGGACATTCTTATCCTTGAGAAAGTACAAATGAGGGCAACCAGGTTACTTCCAGACCTAAGAGACCTGCCCTGTACTACAAGACTGAAAGAGCTTAAACTACCTTCATTAGCACATCGAAGAACTCGTGGGGATATGATACAGGCTTTCAAGTTAGTTAAAGGATTTGAAGATTGCCCGATGGATAACTTCTTTTCATTTGCCCAGTTCAACAAGAGAGGGCTCTCTTTAAAATTGGAAAAACCAAGGTGTACTACTTCCTTTACACTCAACCAGTTTTCACATAGAGCAATCAACACTTGGAATGGTCTCCCACAAGAAGTTGTAGATGCAGACACTGTCAACTGCTTCAAAATGAGATTGGACAAGCACTGGCATGGAAATACCATTTTATACGAATTTTAACAACATTTTTACTACTAACAGAAGTAGCGAGTGTGCCAAAAATACTTATGATGTATATCAGTCACCATACCTTGTTTTCACACCATTTATGAGACCCATACCACACCTTGCCATACCATGACTATAAGACGGAGGGCTAAAAAAGGATTTTGTCCTTACTGATGAGCCCGTAGATCATCCTACAGGTATCCTACAGGTATCGACACGTGTGAATGATGTAACAAGTTCAATAAGAAAAAATAAATAAGTACAGTTAAAATGTGAAATAAACTTCCCCAGGTGCTGTACAAAACATGCACATGATCACTAATTTTGAAAAAACCAAAATAGGCTATTTATCAAATCGATGGCTACTTGATGTTTCTCATTTATTTCTAGATGGATTTCGACAGTCACAGTCATTTAGAATAGATAAGCGTCATAATATCAGTGAAAGATACTCAAAACAATTCTTATTGGGTTCTCTTCGTAAAATATATAAATTTGAATATGGGCGCACGTATAATAGAAACTGCGTCAGGACTAAATCCTAAAGGATGCAAATCCGACAAGGTGTTGGCCGGCATAGCTTTAGCTAAAATAGCTGTATTTACATTTTTTTTAAAAATCAAACTGCAAATTTTGTTATAGATTTCATCTTTTTCAAGTCTTAACCGGGAATATTGCTATTGATTAAATTTCTTTCAAGTGTTATCCCGCTTTTCAACCCGATGTTAAAGCGCAACAACAATGACGTTATTTTAGCGGGAAAAAGTAGTGTCTTTTCCCCCCAAAGTGTAGAATGACGTCATTTGCGGAGGGTAAAAAGAAAACGTCATCCAGACGAGATTCTAGGCAAAAATGTTTAACTTTTTACATATAAAGCTGATTCTTATCCTAATTTTACGACAACAATCTAAATTTTGATAATGATCGACAGGAATAAAATTGAAGAATAAATTGTTGATAGATTAAAATAAATAATAAAGCAAAATGGCGAAATCTCGCGAGATCATCATCATCCATGTAGGCCGCCATTACGACACAAAATTAAACTTTGATGGTATATGTATTTCATTTTGATTTTGATTATTTTAATGTTTTACACGCGTTATCTAGAAGCGGGAAAAGCTGCAAAGCGCCCTTCGGAGGCTTTGCATTACTTTTCCCGTATTATCGTGTATGACCTCAAAGGAGCCTCAAATTGTTTGATTGACTTAAGTTTTTTCATAGGATGTTTTGCTCACCTGCCAGTAATACCCGAAAGGGGAGTCAGGCAGTATATATAGGGCCAACTTATTTCTCGCCCGCTTTCGGGTCGGGTGTAGACTGGTGTCAATGTCAATTATGAGAATAGCCTATTCTAGTCTATTAAAATAGTCGAAATGTGGACCAGTCTAGAGCTGGACGCACGCTTTCTGCGAGATTCTCTGATATTGCGGGCAACAGTACCCGCCCAAGGTCAGAAATAAGTTGGCCCATAGATAAATAGCTTTGGTACCTTCATAATGTTGAAGTGAGAAAAGCTGAAACCATAAAGCACAAAATATCTATTATCATGTATGACCCCAAAGGAGCCTCAAATTGCTTGATTGACCTAAGTTTTTTCATAGGATGTTTTGCTTTGGTACCTTCATAATGTTGAAGTGAGAAAAGCTGAAACCATATAGCACACAATATCTAAAATCGAACAAAGCACAGCATTTTGGATATGGAAATATTTTTTTCAAAGTTTCTATGGATAGGCAAGTTTAAGCTTTGTATTGAAAAATTCAGAACTAGATTTTACTCAAATAAATATGTGGAATAATTAGATTTAAGCAGAGGTTGGTGACCCCAAAAGATAAAGTTGTAATTTTGCTTCTTTTTTGTTTCCAAGGAATTTTTTTGTATGCATGATAACTGAGGAAGCCATCGAATTTTTTTGAAAGGTCAACTAGCATTTATTTTATGGGAATTTGATGATGATATTATCAACAGAATTGAACCAATTTTCTTAGACTGGTGAATGAAATACTGATTGAAAGAAAATTAATATTAAATGGTATGAAAACCTATCTTTCTGAGTACAGAGAGGGTTAAAAGGCTTACATGCACGATAATTGAGGTGAAGAGGATACTGTATCTTTGCGGCGTAAAACTCCATGCAATCTACCAATCAATTGACATTATGGTCAGACCCCACAGGATTTTTGGCCTTCTTTGTTCCATATAAAATTGTTCAATTTTCTAGTGCTTCAGCTCTTTCCACAATTACTATTTTTAGCTCTACTGACTGATGGTCTATTGCGAAACTGGTTTTCTTGTCCAGCGTCCGTCCGTCTGTTAACTTTTTCTAGCTAACACTCTTGAGTCCACAGTTTTTAACCCCTTGTCTCTGAACTTGGTCAGAATGATTGAACCTTGATCACAAGGATGGTTCCTTTAAAAATGGGTCAGATCCATCAAGTGTCGTGGGCAAAGGAGCCTAATTAAATTTAATTATAAAATCCTCGTTGTCGCTCTGAAGTCCACAGTTTTATCCAATTGACTTCAAACTTGCTCAGAATGATAGAACTATCACAAAGATGGTTCCTTTCGAAAATTGGCTGGATTGGTCAAGCATCACAGGAAAAGGGGCCAAATGTAAATTTAAGTTGAAATCCTTGTTAACACTCCAAAGTGCCCAGAATGATTGTATCATCACAATTATTGCTTCCTTCTTAAATATTTCTGACGGATTGAGCATCGCGAGAAAAGGGACCTATTTTTATTTAAATTTAAAGAATTCAATGTTTTTACATTTCTTCATACAAGCATGGAAATAATGAAAATTTCACTTAGAATTCTACATCATGCTACCATATGTATATTAATGTGGTGTTGTGGTTTTAATAAAAAAGGGATCCAAATAAAAACTTTCTTGTTAACAAAATTCCTCTTTTATCAATGGATTCATACCAGGGCTTCAGATTCTTTTCAAGACTGATGGGTCCAATTGACCCATGAGGTAAAAAGTTGTGGGTCATTTCCTGAAATGATGGGCCAAAGCATATTTTCATTATGGTAAGATGTTTCATATCCAAGCAGGACAGGGTCACAGGACCCCAACTGTTGGAAAGTTGTGGGTCATCATGTGAGAAATGACCCGGGCCCACTGTCAATCTGAAGCTCTGTCATACATGTGAAATGTTCACAGAATATTCTATATCCAGTGACTATGTACATTTGTGGCTTTTTTTCTTTATGCTGTGTCATGATAAATGGGGCCTTTATTTATCATTTTGTTAACATAAGTCCTTCATTTATACATGGAAGATAATGAAAATTTCACTTTGGATTCGAAATCATGTGACCATGAGGTCTAGTGATATAATACTGCATCATAGAAAAAGAGGCCTTTATGTAAACCTCTTAAAACAAAATTCCTCTTTTATCTATGGATACATTCATCTGAAACTTTATCAGAATATTCCATTTCCAGTGACTATGTGCATTTACAGCAAAATAGTTACTTGGGGCGACATGATAAATGGGGCCTTTATGTATATTCTTTGTTAACACAACTCCTTCATTTATATACAGATTTTCATAAAAATTGTATAACAGAATAGTTCTCATCATGTGACCATGGACACATGTATTTTTCAATGTGGTGATATGCCATTTTACAGAATAAGAGGCCTTAATGTTTACTTCCTTATTAACACAACTACACTGTGCTTCATTTATACTCACATTTTCATAAAGACTTAACAGAATATTTCTCATCATGGCCACATTTATTTTGCCATTTGGTGATATGCCATGTCATGCTAAAATGGGCATTAATGTTAACACAATTCCTCTTTTGTTTATAGATACATTTGTATAAAACTCTTATAGAATGCCCCTTATTAAGTGACTATGTGCATTTCACAAAGGTTTGGTGCTAAAATACTGTGTCATTGGAAATGGACTTTATGTCATATTTATTATGTACACAACTTCTTCATTTATGCATGGATTGTCATGATTTTTATCAAAATATTGCCCATGTGACCACTTTGTCATTTGGTGCAATTATGTGGTGTAATGTGGGAAAAGGGGCCCTAAAGTAAATTTCCTTGTCAACAAAACTCCTTCATTTATGGATATATTTTCATGAAACTTTTTTCTTGTAAAATCGTAATTGTACTTTCAAGACATAGGCTTTCAAAGAGTCAATAGAGCTGTCTCAGGCCCTCATGGGTCTCTTGTTATATTTAACATCATTAGCGCTTCTCCTTCATTCATAGATCTTATCTTTTATGACTCAAAGCCTTGGTAAATAGGGTCTAGTTTTTGGCTTGTTCAATTTAGATGTTTTGCATTATTCAGCACCTGAAGCCCACCAATAGCACTTGTTATGTCCTGCATTGATTTGATAAGGGCATACAGGGTTCGACACTAAGGGGAGTCTAGGAGTCCAAGATTCATTATTTTCCAGTTGGGACTCCCTCATTTTGTTAGTCAGGAGTCCAATGGACTCCTTTGGTCATAGAAGAATAATTCAACAAAAAAATAACTTTCAAATTTTTAGCTCTGCTCGCAACAAGAAATGTTGCAGATAACAACTCAGAAGAAAAATGTGATAAAAAGAAATTGCTTTTAGCAAGCAATTTCTTCTTTTTCACAATGTTCTTCCAAATATGAAAATTGGGACTCCTTACACTGAATATGGACTTCATGATTTCTTATGGTGGGAGTCCACTGGGCTCCTTACCCACAAAAGTTACTGTCAAACCGTGGCATATATGGTTTTTACCTGCATGTAGCACTGATCTGATTACAGATTTGGGACGGGTAGAAATTTTTTCCTGTGTACTCTAGGTCTTGCTACCTGTTAACAGTTTATATAGTCTTCAATTATTTGCTCCATAGTACATAGTACTTATACAACAGTCCGGTAAAGGGTAATTATTCAGGACCCGAGTAGGAAAATTATCTTACCCGCTACCTGAGTACTTGACTCGACCCAGCTCAAGTTATGTACCGGCATTATTGATAATTTGCCAGCAAACTTATGACAGAAACTAATATATTGAAAGTTAATTTGCCATATTACCTAAGGCTCACAGCTAAGATACCCATGCAAGATGAAGAATAATACAGAAAATATATATTGCAGAGACTTGGTTGTCCATACACTGAAGATGTGAAGGAAAGTTGGATATCAGAACTTTTGTTTAAGCCAGGAGAGAGTAGGATAAGGCTGTTGCAGTGGCTGTTTTCAAAGTAAGTCCTTGATAACCCTATCCTGATTTAATTTTTTTAACCAGTTTAATTTAGAAGAGTTAGTAGACAGCAATGAAAAGTTGGTGCAACTTGTAAAAAAACCAATTTATTGTGTAGAAATATTCTGGGAAAAGGAGAAATTGCATATTTCAATGAATATCTTCTTTTTCTATAATAACTTCTTGATTATTATTTATAGTACATTTTGTATCACAGGGACATAGATTTCAGGGACTGCACAGGTAAGGGTTAAATTTAGGTGAGCAAAAAAGAGGATCAAAAGAAAGTTGGATCAATGCTGGTACTAGCTTTTCAAATTCATATAAGGAACATCCTTAGGAAAAGAGCAGGGGTTCTGAAATATTTTGAATGTCAACTTGTTCACGGACAAGTGACAATCACAATCTTGCTTGTCTGTATCAAACACTTTCTTGTCCATTCTTTATCATAAACTTGTTTTTTCCAAATAAATAGTCTTATTTTTTCTGACGTTGAAGTTACTTTGGTTTTGCTATAAGAAAGACCCATAAAATAGTCTCACTTAATATTAACATAAGAATTATGGTACTTACTTTTAGAAAAAGCTAATTTTTATTATACAAAAAATCACACTTTTTTTCTTGGGATTTTTCACTTGTCCATGGACAACTGAGCAATGAGAAAATCTGCTTGTCCATGCAGCTTAATGAACGACTCGGACAACTCGGGCAGCTTATTTCTGAATCATGGAAGAGAACCCTTGACTTGGAAAAAAAAAATGGATTTAAGGAATATTTTGCACTTTAAAAATATTTAGGGAACCTTTGATTTTAAATGATTGGATTTTTCTCAAAATTTTGTAATCCCTATCCTTGTGATCCCGGGATACTGTTAATGGTTAACCCTTCTGTTACTAATTAAAGAAAATACTGGATATTCTTTAATGCTTTTAAGCTCCACTGGCTGAAAGCCACTTGGGCTGTTGTCATGGTATTGTGTCCGTCGTGCGTTTGTCCAGCCTTCAATATGTGTGTCCGTGCCTCAGGTCGTAAACTTTTTCTTTAAAAATCTTCTCCTCAGAAACTACTGGATGAATTTAAACCAAACTTCACAGGAATAATCCTTGGGTGACCCTCTTTCAAAGTTGTTCAAGAAATTTGGATCCAATGAAAAACATGGATTAAATGGGCATGGCTAATTTCCAAATATGGTAAAAAGTGAGTTTTCTTATATTCTAATTGATGGATACTTATTAACTTTTACATGAATGGTACTTGGGTGACCCTTTATCAGTCTACCAAAAAGTAATGTGATCAGATGAAAAATATGTATTTTATGGGCGGAGGTCATTTCTCTATATGTTATGTAGTGGAAACTTTGAAAATCATTTTCTCAGAATGTCATTAAAGAATATCAACAAAATTGGAATGATCCTTGGGTGACCCTTTATCAGTCTACCAAAAAGTAATGTGATCAGATGAAAAATATGTATTCTATGGGCGGAGGTCATTTCTCTATATGTTATGTAGTGGAAACTTTGAAAATCATTTTCTCAGAATGTCATTAAAGAATATCAACAAAACTTCACTGGAAAGATCCTTGTGTGACCCTTTATCAGTCTACCCAAAATTATTGTGATTGGATGCAGTGATTCATTTTGCTGCGCATCCAGCATCAAAGATGCACAATTTTCACAAAGGACTCATATTTTTCAAATACAATGTATGTCAGTCCCTTAGATGCAAAATTTTTAGGAATCTATGTTATTTCTGTCGTATTGAAGTGTGAAAATGACCAAAATTTTGTTAACTACTATACCAGCCAAACAAATACCTAAGTAACTGTAATACAAATTCAAAATAATGTCCCAAAGATTAGATCAAGCTCTGAATTTATTGTCTCAATACATGTGCAATATTCCAACATGCCTTATGCCCATGTGCAGCTGGGAATAGGTTGGGACTCATTGATTCAAATTACGCGAGTCCTAGGGACCCCTTCCTTCAAATTTCAAAATGAATCACTGCGGATGAAAAATATGCATTTTATGGGCGGAGGTCATTTCTCTATATGTTATATAGTGTAAACTTTGAAAATCATTTTCTCAGAATGTAACTGATGGATATCAATCAAACTTCATTGGTATGATCCTTTGGTGATCCATTATAATGCAGCCAAAAATTATTGTCATTTGATGAAAAATATGTTTTTTATGGGTGGAGGTCATTTCTCTATATGTTTTTAGCTCACCTGAGCACGAAGTGCTCAAGGTGAGCTTTTGTGGTCGAGTGATGTCCGTCGTCCGTTGTGTGTCGTGTGTCGTCAATATTTACCTTGTAGACACTCTAGAGGCCACATTTTTTCCCTAAAATTTGGTCAGAATGATTGTCTTGATGAAATCTCGGACAAGTTCGAAATTGGGTCAAATGGGGTCAAAAATGAGGTCACTGGGTCAAATATTAGAAAAACCTTGTAGACACTCTAGAAGCCATATTTTTTGCCCAATCAACCTGAGATTTGGTCAGAATAAATGTCTTGATGAAATCTCGGACAAGAATGAAATTGGGTCAAGTGGGGTAAAAAATGAGGTCACTGGGTCAAATCCTAGAAAAACCTTGTAGACACTCTAGAAGCCATATTTTTTTTTGCCCAATCAACCTGAAATTTGGTCAGAATGATTGTCTTGATGAAATCTCGGACAAGTTTGAAATTGGGTCAAGTGGGATCAAAAATGAGGTCACAGGGTCAAATCTGAGAAAAACCTTGTAGACACTCTAGAAGCCATATTTTTTGCCCAATAAACCTGAAATTTGATCAAAATGATTTTCTTCATAAAATCTTGGACCAGTTCGAAATTGGGTCAAGTGGGGTCAAAAATGAGGTCACGGGGTCAAATCTTAGAAAAAACTTGTAGAGACTCTAGAAGTCATTTTTTTGCCCAATCAACCTGAAATTTGCTCAGAATCATTATCCTGATAAAATCTCGGACAAGTTCGAAATTGGGTCAAGTAGGGTCAAAAATGAGGTCATGGGGTCAAATCTTAGAAAAATCTTGTAGACACTCTAGAAGCCATTTTTTTGCCCAATCAACCCAAATTTGGTCATAATGATTGTCTTGATGAAATTTCAGACAAGTTCAAAATTGGGTCAAATGGGGTCAAAAATGAGGTCACGGGATCAAATCTTGGAAAAACCTTATAGACACTCTAGAAGCCATATATTTTGCCCAATCAACCTGAAATTTGGTCAGAATGATTGTCTTGATGAAATCTCGGACAAGTTTGAAATTGGGTCAAGTCGGGTCAAAAACTAGGTCATAGGATCAAATCTTAGAAAAGCCTTGTAAGCAGTGTAGAGGCATCATTTTTTGCCCAATCGACCCGAAATTTAGTCAGAATTCTTCATCCTTTCTAAATCTACGTTAAACAATTTTTGACAGTCATTCAGGTGAGCGATTTAGGGCCACTATGGCCCTCTTGTATAGTGGAAACTTTGAAAATCATTTTCTCAGAATGTCATGAAAGAATATCAACAAAACTTCACTGGAATGATCCTTGGGTGACCCTTTATCAGTGTACCAAAAAGTAATGTGATCAGATGAAAAATATGTATTTTATGGGCGGAGGTCATTTCTCTATATGTTATGAAGTGGAAACTTTGAAAATCATTTTCTCAGAATGTCATGAAAGGATATCAACAAAACTTCACTGGAATGATCCTTGTGTGACCCTTTATCAATCTACCAAAAAGTAATGTGATCAGATGAAAAATATGTATTCTATGGGCGGAGGTCATTTCTCTATATGTTATGTAGTGGAAACTTTGAAAATCATTTTCTCAGAATGTCATTAAAGAATATCAACAAAACTTCACTGGAATGATCCTTGCGTGACCCTATATCAGTCTACCCAAAATTATTGTGATCAGATGAAAAATATATCTTTTATAGGCGAAGGTCATTTCTTTATATGTTATATAATGTAAACTTAGAAAAAAATCATTTTCCCAGAATGTAATTGATGGATATCAACCAAATTTCACTGGAAAGATCCTTGTGTGACCCTTTATCAGTCTACCCAAAATTATTGTGATTGGATGCAGTGATTCATTTTGCTGCGCATCCAGCATCAAAGATGCACAATTTTCACAAAGGACTCATATTTTTCAAATACAATGTATGTTAGTCCCTTAGATGCAAAATTTTTAGGAATCTATGTTATTTCTGTCATATTGAAGTGTGAAAATGACCAAAATTTTGTTAACTACTATACCAGCAAAACAAATACCTAAGTAACTGTAATACAAAATTCAAAATAATGACCCAAAGATTAGATCAAGCTCTGAATTTATTGTCTCAATACATGTGCAATATTCCAACATGCCTTATGCCCATGTGCAGCTAGGAATAGGTTGGGACTCATTGATTCAAATTATGCGAGTCCTAGGGACCCCTTCCTTCAAATTTCAAAATGAATCACGACGGATGAAAAATATGCATTTTATGGGCGGAGGTCATTTCTCTATATGTTATATAGTGTAAACTTTGAAAATCATTTTCTCAGAATGTAACTGATGGATATCAATCAAACTTCATTGGTATGATCCTTTGGTGATCCATTATAATGCAGCCAAAAATATTGTCATTTGATGAAAAATATGTTTTTTATGGGTGGAGGTCATTTCTCTATATGTTTTATAGTGGAAACGTTGAAAATCATTTCAACATCATTAGAACCCAAAATATCTAAAAATCTAGTCAAGACTTAGATTTGCTATTACAAGAATTTCAAGCCTGTGGAGCGACTCAAGCCATTCATTGCTTTCTAGTTGGTGGTTTACCTATGAATAATTGTAGATTATTATTTTTGATACACTCACCACCTTACCAGTGAGATTATCAAAAACTTATACCTCCCTTTCGCTCATTTCATCCTTTTCCTGACGTCATCTAAGCAGAGCCCAAAAAGTGACGTCACAATGAATGTTACACAGCAATCACATGAAAATGACACACTTTAATAAAATTCATCTTAAAATTTTTGCATTTTGTTAGATTTTTGTGTTAAAGAAATAGTATAATCATTTGTTTTTCGAGTAAGATCAATTGATATTTAATTTTGTGAACACCAAAAGCTTATTTTTCACTCGTGGCTCCACCAATATAGCTTTTGTTGTTTGCTCACTGAAATATTTAATGATCTTACACTGAAACAAACAGTTATCCTGTTTGTCATATTTCTGTTTCTAAAAAAGAATTTGCCTATCTATTTCAGGTTTGATTCCAAGTTGAATGAAATTTTAGATCCAGAATATGCTTCTGTTGAATCAAAAATGGATTCTCGTCTACAACGTAAGTTTGTTTGCATTGTTTGTAACTTAATTGAATGATAATTGTTTGCAATAGAAAATGAAAAATGAACTTTTATGTTTTACTTATAAGTGTATCATTTTAATCCAATCAAACCCGCTTTTTGACATCCCTGGAGAAACAAAAACATTATGCAAAACAGGGTTCAACACTAAGGGCAGTCTGGCAGTCCCAAACTCCTTCTGTTCCAGTCAGGACTCCTTCAATTTGCGAATAAGGAGTCCAATGGACTTTAAGAGTCATTTGAAAATTTTGAAAAAAAAACACACAAAACCCCCCACAATTTCCTATTTAACACTTACCAAAATACTAGTGTACATCTTTTCACTACAAAAGTTTTACAAGATAAAATTTGCTTGTTTCCCAAAGTATTTTGAATAAAAAAAAAAATTTTTTTTTGCAGAACATTGTTTAAAAGACGAAATTGCCTATGACAAGCAATTTCTTCTTTTTTTTACAAAGTTGTCCCATAATGAAAAATTGGAGTTATAGCTCGGACTCCTTGATTTCATGTGCTAGGAGTCCACTGGACTCCTTAGTCTTGGAAGTTAGTGTCGCTCCCTGAAAAATGAAGAAATTTCCAATTACAAACAACTTCATTGCCCCCAATGTTTGCTTTCCTAAAAGGCAAAGATCTATATATATTTAAGAACAAAAGTTGACATTTAAACTTACTCAGAAATTGGACTGGTCTAAAATTGTGTTGTCTGGTATTGGGTTAACAGTAGAGAATCCTGATTGTGGACAATATTGTTTAAAGGGAGGTAAGTTGCATTGAGTATGCAAATTATAGCGACCTGCCCTTTAATCAAAGTGCTCAACTCCTCCTAAACTATCCATGGGAATGAGCTGAAACTTGGCACAATTACTCTCTATCATGTCTAGTTGTGCATGAGAACTTTGAAATTCAAATCGCTCCAGTCATTCCTGAGAAATCTTGAATTATCTGCCCTTGAATTTAATGAAAATCACTGTTTTTAGCTCCACTGGCTGAAAGCCACTGGGGCTATTGTCATGGCGTTGTGTCCGTCGTGCGTCCGTCCGTCCGTGCGTGCGTGCGTGCGTCCGTCCGGTCGTAAACTTTTCTTTAAAAATCTTCTCCTTAGAAACTACTGGATGGATTTCAACCAAACTTCACAGGAATGATCCTTGGGTGACCCTCTTTCAAAGTTGTTCAAGAGATTTTGATCCAATGAAAAACATGGATTTAAGGGGCGTGGCTAATTTCCAAATATGGTAAAAAGTGAGTTTTCTCAGATTCTAATCAATGGATACCAATTAAATTTTACATGAATGATCCTTGGGTGACCCTTTATCAGTCTACAAAAAATCATTGTGATCGGATGGAAAATATGCATATTATGGGCGGAGGTCATTTCTCTATATGTTATATAGTGGAAACTTTGAAAATCATTTTCTCAGAGTGTAATCGATGGATATCAACCCAATTTCATTGGAATGATCCTTGAGTGACCCTTTATCAGTCGACAAAAAAATCATTGTGATCGGATGGAAAATATGCATTTAATGGGGGGAGGTCATTTCTCTATATGTTATATTGTGGAAACTTTGAAAATCATTTTCTCAGAATGGAATGGATGGATATCAACCAAATTTCACTGGAATGATCCTTGAGTGACCCTTTTTCAGTGTACCAAAAATTATTGTGATTGGATGAAAAATAAGCATTTTATGGGTGGAGGTCATTTCTCTATATGTTATATAGTGGAAACTATGAAAATCATTTTCTCAGAATGTAACTGATGGATATCAATCAAAAATTTTTGGTATGATCTTTGGGTGACCCATTATCATGCAGCCAAAAATCATTTTGATTTGATGAAAAATATGTCTTTTAGGAGCGGAGGTCATTTCTCTATATGTTATATAGTTCAAACTTTGAAAATCATTTTCAACATCAGTAGAACCCCAAATATCAAAAAATCAAGTCAAAACATTTATTTGCTTTTACAAGAATTTCTAGCCTGTGGAGCGACTCAAGCCATTCATGGCTTTCTAGTTTGTGTGGGCAACTCCTCCTAAACTATCAATGGGAATGAGCTGAAACTAAAAACAATTACTCCAAATGATGTCTAGTAGTGCATAAGACCTTTGAAATTCAAATCGCTTCAGTCATTCCTGAGAAATTTTGAATTATCTGCCCTTGAATTTAACGAAAATCACTGTTTTTTGTGCGCAGAACTCCTCCTAAACTATCAATGGGAATGTGCTGAAATTAAACACAATTTCACTATGATGTCTAGTTGTGCATAAGACCTTTGAAATTCAAATCGCTCCAGTCATTCCTGAGAAATCTTGAATTATCTGCCCTTGAGTTGAATGAAAAAAAAAAATAAATAAAAAACTGTCAGCTCACTTTCTCCTACATTTTGGATAGGAATAAAAGGAAACTTGCCTCAATGACTCTGTAGGTTGTCTATTTGTGCTTAGGACTAAATATTTTTCACATGTTAAGAAGTTCCTGATTTATCTGCCCTTTACTTCACAAAAAAGTTTAAAATTACAGATTTTTTTTGTGTGTGTGCACAACTCCTACAAATTTGATTGGATTGAAATGAATCTTGCCACAATGTAACCCTGATCTTTGGTTGAACTTAAGACTTCAGAAATTCAAAAAGCTTGGGTCTTTCTTGTATTATCTGCCCTTGAATTGTTTGAATTTCCCTATATTTCTTTTGTGAGCACCTGGTCAGACTTTGAATTGGAATGAACTGAAACTTGCAAAATGACTGTTTGGCGTATAGTTGTGCATAAAACCATTTTCAATTTACACTCAAAGGGTCATACTATGTTATGGCCCCAGTCGTCTGTCTGTCTACAATTTTTCTAGCTATCATTCAAGCTCACGTTACTGACAAGCCAAAATCACTGACAAGCCCCATCGGGCGTATATGCGCCCCTCTGCGAAGCTCTTGTTCTCTGAAAGGATCATGTCTGTCTATGTGCTCAGTTTGTTACATTAAATTTTACTAAGTTAACAGCCCCCGTCATAGCACTGTTGGTAGCACATCAGACTGTCAATCTAGAGGCCCCTGGTTCGATCCACCATGGTCGCACTCATCCTTTCTGACTGGATGTCTACCACTAATGGGTTGATAATCATAGACCTATGTGGGATAGTTGCTTGAGGCTAGGAAAGGATTCGATGGTAGTACTGGTGTGAGATATACGAGGAATCCATTGTTAGGTGCTCCAGCTGCCGTGATATGACGGAAATAATGTTAAAAGCAGTGTAAAACCCCATTCCAACAAACAAAACGTAGTTAAGATTCAGATTTGTCAAACATAATTATTTCAATTACATTTGGATACAAGATCTTTCAACTTGGATAAATTCCTCTTCATGTCTGCTTCCTGGAAAATTTACTAGTATTAGTGTCATATGAGGGCCAATTAAAGAACAAGGTCAATAGATGTTTACGGGAATAAAACTCTAGACCTCTCGGTCAAGAGACTGATGCTCTACCTCTTGACTTCACCCGAGGTAGTGCTAGTATAGCATTGGTGTCGTTGTCATTGTGGTTGTTGTGTGAAAACTTTGACATTTTGTGATATATCTAGTTCAAATGAAGGCATTCACTTGAAACTTTACACACATGTTTACCACCAAAAGAGCAACCTATAATATAAAGGGGGCAACCCTTGATGTATTTCATGAAAATTATGCCCCTTATTTTCTTAGATTTTTATCCACCATCCATCATTCAACAGGTGAAGATAGGCCCCCTTAGGCAGTGCTCTTGTTTTTTATGCCCCCGATAGGGAGGCATAATAAATTTGATTTGTCCGTCCGTCCGTCTGTCCGTCCGTCTGTCCGTCCGTCTGTCCGTCCGTCCGTCCGTCATTCCGTCCAAAAACTTTAACATTGGCCATAACTTCCTTATTACTATCAAAGCGGTGTCGGGGGCATTGTCATCTTACAGTGACAGCTCTTGTTTATAGCAATGAATAATTACAACTCCATTGATTGTGATTCATTGTCATCCGATTTGTAGAGTTTTGTCATTGCATAATGGATTTAATGCTTATTTTTACCGTCCATTTCAGGTTTACTCTATGTAGCGTCAACTCTAGGATTATGCAGACATGATGATGTTGACCTCATAAGGGTAAGACTTTGTCAGGCTAGTTAGCAGTGTTGTATGAGAGGTAGTTCAGGGGTGTTGAAGTAAAAGCTGGTTTCTTACTTGTCCAGGATCAAAATGAACTTGTTCACAAAAAAGTAGGTAAATGAATATTGAGAAAATGTTGTTTTTAATGAAGAAAATGCTATAACCCAGCATTTTCTTCATAAAAGACAATGTTTTCTTCTGTTTGATACAAACAAAAGGATGACTTTTCTCCTAGATCTTTTTAGTACTGTATCAAGATTTGCTCTGGTATGTACTTGTTCACAGACAAGTGGCATAGAAAATTGCAGAAAAGCCTGTGTCGGACAAGTCTGGCATGGGAATTCCACACCTTTGTAGTTCTGTCAGGAACAAGTACTTGTGAGAGTATCAGTCCATACAGTGGTAATCGTCCTAACTTTTCTTCATAGACATCAACATCAAAGAAGGGTCCATATCCATAAGACATCTTAGAAATCTTAGAGTCCAACCTTAGAATATAGCCGCTGTCATAGCGCAGTTGGTAGTGTGTTGGACTGTCATTCTAAAGGTCTCGGGCTAGATCCCCGTCAGTGGCACTCATTCTTTCAAAATTTGTTTCTACAACCAATGGGTGATAATTGTAGACTTATGTGGGATAGCAGCTGGAGGCTAGGGAAGGATGTGAAACTGAACTGGTGTGGGGAATACCAGGAATCCATTGGTGCTCCAGCCACTGTGATATAACTGAAAGATTGTTGAAAGTGAGGTAAAACCCAATTCAAACAAACAACTTAACAAACCTTAAAAAGAAAAGAAGAAAAAAATGTTTGATACAAGCAATTTCTTCTGATACATGAAAGTTCCTTCCCAAGAGGGTAGTTTTGTTATAAAACAAATTGAACTATAAAATTAATTGAACTAATAAATTTGAATGATGTATGCCAAACTTTTTAGCTCACCTGAGCACATTATGCTCAAGGTTTTGGGCTTTTGTGATCATTGAATGTACATCATTTGTTGTCTGTCATCTGGGGTCCAGAGTCAACAATCTTAATGCTTATACTCTAGACACACAAATATGACCTTATCTCAAGAAACATGGTCAGAATGTTGACCATGTCACAAGAATGAACCCTATTGAAAATGGGAAGTGACCAAGTCACAATTGAAAATATAGCTTTTGTTGTTCACAAAATGATATATCAATCAAAATTACATGTATAGACTGCAATTTCAAGTAAGTCATCAAAGATCAATTTTACATTGAAAATGATAGGAGATAACGTTTTTTTAAACCTCACTCTTTCTTGCGGAACTATACTTGAAAAACAAACAACTCTAAAAGTGTAAGCTTTTGTAGTATTCGAGCTAAGATGAATTAGTATAAACTAAGTTACCTTTTACACAGGGTGCAGTGACATCAAGTAGACAGACAGTTTTCATGGAACATTTGATAGATTTAGTCTGTATAGCCGATGGAGCAGAAGATCCAAAAAATAAAATGTTGAGAGAACCTGGAATGGTCTGGTTAGTCTATTATTTATTTACTTTGAGCTTGTTTTGTGTTTCCCAATTCAGGTATGAACTGGTCCACATGAAACTTGGTATGAATAATCCTTGGGTGACCCTCATCTAAAGCTGTTCAAGAAAATTAGATTGACCCCCAAGTATGGGCATGGCAGGGTGGGGCTTATTTTCACTATACAGTCGAATCTGTGTACAGCAGCCAGTCAAGGGAGAGGGCCAAATTGGCTGCTGTACACAGATTGGCTGCTGTTCACAGTATCCTTAGGGCGGCCATTTTGTCGGACCACTTTTGTTTATCTCATTACCAGATCGCAAAACTATAGACTTCTCCAAATTCTAAGCAATTCCAAAGTTTCATTTTAAGTGTTTGTCATTAAAAGAATAAGGAATCATACCATTAACATAGAAAAATATTGTGAAAACGCATGATTCATATTAATCGAGAATTTCTCGTTTGCGTTTAGCCATGGTTTTGACCTGCGTACGACCTACGCCGACTCATAAGCAATTATCCTGGAAGAACACCCAGATTCAAGCATGCGTATCACTTTCACACGATCCTCTAGAGAGAGGAACGTACGTTTAGAAAGCGACATTATGGCGAGATTCGATATCGAAAGCAGGTTTTCGTCCATTTTAAAGACCTCGAGAAATCAGTTTGCTAAATGTGTAAACAACCTGTAATGCTCAAGATCATTTTATTTAAAGAGACCCGACAACCGATAAATTCCATAGCCTTTAATTAATTATCATCATTTAAGAAGATCAAATAAATAATTATGGCCAATTACACGTCATTTAATCGACAACACGGGATTAAATCGATAATTGGTTATTTATAACTTGTACATTACGATAAAGCGACTTCGGCTGTTTACTATAGTGGTGATTATCGATTTTTTCGAACACGACTAATTAAGTCGCGTGTTTTGTCAGATGACCGTTGTATAGGTGTGATTTACAGTTGGAATTAGACCAATTAAGGTGACCGCCGGCCGCATTTCAGGAGATCACGCTATTCACAGTGCAATTAAAGAAGGAATTTGCACGGGGGGAAATTGAGTGGCTGCTGTCGGCAGATTGGCCGCTGTGTATAGTTGGCCGCTCACACAGATTTGACTGTATATTAATCTTTATAAATCTTCTCCTCCAAACTACTGGCCCGGTTTAAATGAAACTGGGCATGAATGATCCTTTTGTGAACCTCTTCTAAAGTTGTTGAAGAAATTTAGATTGACTCCCAAATATGGGCCTGACAGGGTGTTGCTCACTTTCAAATCTTTAAAAATCTCCTCCCAAACAATGGGGCCAATCTGAACAAAACTTTGCATGAATCTTCCTTTGGTGACTCTGTTTTCAAATTGTTAAAGAAATTCTGACTGACCTCACAATATGGGCCTGGGATTGCTCTTACAGATTTCTTTGTTAAAGTCTGATTGGGTTGATAACATTGGTGATGCGGCTTTCCATGTCGACTGAAAAAGGGCCCCAATGGTGAAATATTGAAAAATCTTATTCTCTAAAACTACCAGCCAGAATTCAACCAGACTTCACTATGATACTTGATGGACTTACTCTCTCTTTGTTAACCTTTGATTATGATTTGGTTGATACCGTAGGCTCAACAGGCTGTGGCATCACTGCAAATTGGTCCAAAATGATGAAATATGTAAAAAACTTTCTAGGTGAAACTATACTGACTAGAATTCAATCAAACTTCATAGAAATAATGCTTCAGACATGCTCTTTCAGATTGCTTTGTTATAATCTGATAGGGCTAATAACATAGACTCTTTGGATTGTTGAGTCACTGAAAAAAGGTCCCATATAATGAAATATAAAAAAATCTTCACTTAACCTGCAGGTCAGTGTTTAACCAAACTGCACATCAATGATAGGCCATACTCTTTCAAATTTCTTTGATTTTTGGTGATATGCATTCGGAACACCACTCTGCCAATCTCACAATCAACCTCAGATGTACATAGAGAGACTATTTTTAAAAAATTATGGGAAAACCTTTGACAAACTTGATGACATCAGTTAAAATGGCATTAGCCCTCGAAACTTTGAGTGAAAACATTGGACGTCGCCAACCCTACTTGTTTCAGTCACTGATGTGAAACCATATTTCCTTATATAGATATCTTAAGATTCTTAAATTACGGCTGAAAAATCTTAATTTTTGAGAATGACTCATCATTCTCAAAAATTAAGATTTTTCAGCCCTTATTTACTGTAAAAAAATAAAAAAACACCTTAAGATAGCGCCAGTTATTTCCGGGGTAGCTTTCTAACACTGTTTCTGCCTAATAAAATGCATAATTTTGTTACATACTCATCAGCCTTATATTCATCCGAGGTCTGTTGCAGTTTACCGAAATGGCTGAGTGATGTTCCGAATGGGGTGATATGATGCTGTGTCATGGAAAAAGGGAGCCATAGTAAAAATGTATCATACACTGAAACAAATGATTATCCTCTATTTCATATACAGTCAACTCCCATTTTTAACGACATTCAATACAACGACATTTTCACTTACCGACACAAATTTGTTAGGAATGGATTTGCAGTGCATTTAACATTCTCGTATTCCGACACCGAAACTCTTTTGCGGGGAACACAAGTGCATATTACCTTTATAATCTTGTTCATTACAACAAAAGAGAAATTATGATCTGGTTATGAGCTGGTTAATTGCACAGAAACATAAGAATGAAATATACAACCTTAAATATGTTGCTAATTGACAAGTTTTTCAGTATAAAATGTTTGAATATGTTTGACATGCAAACAATTGCAATGTCTTATTATCACATTTAACACCTTAAACCTTTCAATACACTTTTATTAGATAAGATCTACATTTGTTTGTGAAGCTTTTCTCTGTTTTGGTGTACAGATGTAAGTTTAAGACCATCCAAATTTAATTTTGATAAAATGCATATGGTTCATAAAGAATGAAAGATAAGTTCAATAAAAGGTTAAAAGTTATTTACAATAGAAGTGAAACATGGTGTTTCCTTTATGTTGTACATACACTTTACATGGTATATGGAATAAATGGATGCACACTGCTTTAATCGACGAGCCAGCATTGACTTGCGTGTTCATTCAATACACCCACATTTTCGTTACAACGACATATTCTCTGTAAACAAACATGGTCTTTGTAACCAGAGTTGACTGTACTATTCCAGTGATGAGATGCCATTAGAAGAACAACTACGACATGATTTAGCCTATCTAAACAATCTGTGTAACCATGGAAACATAGAGTTGGTGTTCAAGTCAAGGTTATCACTGTTACCTACAGATCTAATGAAAGTTGTTGAAGACAGTTGGACGGCAAAAGGACATTCAAAAGACAAGTAAGTTTCTTCTGAATATGACCTTGAAATGCGGTCATCAACAGTACCTGTGGATTTAACATACTTCAAGTTAAAAAGGTGTTTTTGACGTCGATTTAGATAAGCAAGTGGCTTTATTATGTTATCTTTTTATGGTGAAGGTTTAAACTTTTCAAGTATTTTAATTTTAGTGTTTACATTGTAGAGGCTACAAATATGGCCAAATCTTTATGAAACTTGATCAAAATATTTGTCGGGCCACATGGATGAACCCTATTAAAAATGGGAAGGATCCATGCCATATCATGCGAAAAGGTCCTTCATAACGATTTTCTTGTTTACATCACAAAAGGACATTCAAAAGACAAGCAAAGTTCTCAGGGCTAGTGTAAGTGTATGAAATTAAAGAGTCATTGACTCCTAAATAATTAATTTTTAGGAGTCAAAACTTATTTTAAAGGGTCAAAACAACAAAAAGGATATATCATTAGTAAAACTTTGCAGTTTTGAGAGTTGGTTCACCTTTTTAGCTCACCTGAGCACGAAGTGCTCAAGGGAGCTATTGTGATCGATCGTTGTCCGGCGTCCGTCTGTACGTCACGGCGTCAACTTTTTCTCTAAACGACATCTCCTCCTAAACTTATGGGTCATATCAACCAAACTTGGCAGAAAAATTCCTTGGGTGGTCCATTGTAGTAATTGCTCAAATGGAAAGGATCCGTGCCATATTACGGGAAAAGGGGCCTTAATGACGAATTTCTTGTTTATACTATAGAAGCCACAAATATGGTCCAATTTCATGAAACTTGGTCAGAATGTTTGTTAGGTCATGAGGATGAAGTCTATTGAAAATGGGAAGGATACATGCCATATCACAGAAAAAGGGGACTTAATGACAATTTTGTCAACAATTTCTTTAAACGACATCTCCTCCTAAACTTATGAGTCAAAATCAACCAAACTTGGCAGAAAAATTTCTTGGGTGGTCCCTTGTAAAAATTGCTAAATTGGAATGGATCGGTGCCATATCACGGGAAAAGGGTCTTTAATGACAAATTTCTTGTTTACACTCTAGAAGCCACAAATACGGTCCAATTTTCATGAAACTTGGTCAGAGTGTTTGTTAGGTCATGAGGATGAAGTCTATTGAAAATGGGAAGGATCCGTGCCATAACACGGGAAAAGAGGCCTTATTGACAATTTTTTTGTTAACACTCTAGAAGCCACAAATATGGTCCAATCATCATGAAACTTGGTCAGAGTGTTTGTTAGGTCATGAGGATGATCTCTTTTGAAAATGGGAAGTATCCATGCCATATCATGGGAAAAGGGGCCTTAATGACAATTTTCTCGTAAGAGCTCCAAACGCCACAAATATAGTCCAATTATGAAACTTGATCAAAATGTGTGCCAGGTCACAATAATGAACTCTGATGAAAATGGGAAGGTTCATGCCATATCATAGGAAAAGGAGTCTTAATGATAATTTACTTGAAATATCAGATGAGCGATTTAGGGCCCTCAGGGTCCTCTTGTCTTGTATAGATATAGAGAAGGCAATTAATTTTTAGCTCACCTGAGCACGTAGTGCTCATGTGAGCTATTGTGATCACCTTTCGTCCGGCGTCCGGCCGTCGGTCGTCGGTCGTCGTCTGGCGTCCGGCGTCCGTCAACAATTTCTTTAAACGACATCTCCTCCTAAACTACTGGGCCAATTAACTCCAAATTTTACAGAAATGTTGCTTAGGTGGTCCCCTTCAAAAATAGCTAAAAGAATTGAAATCCATGAAAAACTCTGGTTGCTATGGCAACAAAGGTGAAATTTTAAGAAAATCTTAAAAATTCTTCTTCTTCTCAACCAGTAGTCCTACAGACTTAAAACTTGGCATGGATGATCAATTCATAGACCTGAATAAAAATAGCTAAAATTATAACTTTTGGGCCACCAGGTGCGGAGCACCAGGGGGGAGGGGGTAGTACTTTGGGTAAATTTTGTTTTCTTTAAGTTTCTTCTTCTTCGGAACCAGGAGCTCTACAGACTTGAAACTTGGCATGGAGGATCAGCATATGGATCTTTATATAAATAGCTAAAATCATGACTGTAGATTCACCAGGTGCGGAGCATCAGGGGGGAGGGGGTAGTACTTTTGTCAAAATTTTGTAATCTTTAACCTTCTTCTTCTTCTGAACCACAAGCCCTACAGACTTAAAACTTGGCATGGATGATCAGTTCATAGACCTGAATAAAAATAGCTAAAATTATAACTTTTGGGCCACCAGGTGCGGAGCACCAGGGGGGAGGGGGTAGTACTTTGGGTAAATTTTGTTTTCTTTAAGTTTTTTCTTCTTCGGAACCAGGAGCCCTACAGACTTGAAACTTGGCATGGAGGATCAGCATATGGACCTTTATATAAATAGCTAAAATCATGACTGTAGATTCACCAGGTGCGGAGCATCAGGGGGGAGAGGGTAGTACTTTTGTGAATATTTTGTAATCTTTAACCTTCTTCTTCTTCTGAACCACAAGCCCTACAAACTTAAAACTTGGCATGGATGATCAGTTCATAGACCTGAATAAAAATAGCTTAAATTATAACTTTTGGGCCACCAGGTGCGGAGCATCAGGGGGGAGGGGGGAGTACTTTTGTGAGAATTTTGTAATCTTTTACCTTCATCTTCTTCTGAACCAGGAGCCTGACAGATTTGAATATTGGCATGGATGATCAGCATATGGACCTTTATATAAATAGCTTAAATCATGACTGTAGATTCACCAGGTGCAGAGCATCAGGGGGGAGAGGGTAGTACTTTTGTGAAAATTTTGTAATCTTTAACCTTCTTCTTCTTCTGAACCACAAGCCCTACAGACTTGAAACTTGGCATGGAGGATCAGCTCATAGATCTTAATAAAAATAGCTAAAATAATATCTGTTGGGCTGCCAGGTGCAGAGCACCAGGGGGGAGGGGGGAGTACTTTTGTTAAAATTTTGTAATCTTTTACCTTCATCTTCTTCTGAACCAGGAGCCTGACAGATTTGAATATTGGCATGGATGATCAGCATATGGACCTTTATATAAATAGCTAAAATCATGACTGTAGATTCACCAGGTGCAGAGCATCAGGGGGGAGAGGGTAGTACTTTTGTGAAAATTTTGTGATCTTTAACCTTCTTCTTCTTCTGAACCACAAGCCCTACAGACTTGAAACTTGGCATGGAGGATTAGCTCATAGACCTTAATAAAAATAGCTAAAATCATGACTGTAATGCCACCAGGTGCAGGGCACATGGGGGGAGGGGGTAGTACTTTTGTGAAAATTTTGTAACATTAACCTTCATCTTCTTATGAACCAGGAGCCCTATAGACTTTAATATTGGCATGGATGATAAGCATATGGATCTAAAATAAAATAGCTAAAATCATGAATGTAGGGTCGCCAGATGCGGAGCATTAGGGGGGAGGGGGTAGTACTTTGGATCAATTTTGAAATCTTTAATCTTATTCTTCTTCTGGATCAGAAACCCTACAGACTTGAAAATTGTTATAGGTGATCAATATATGGACATTAATGAAAATAGCTAAAATCAGAACTGTTGGGTCACCAGGTGCTGAGTGTCTTGGGGAGGGGGTAGTACTTTGGATCATTTTTGAAATCTTTAAACTTCTTCTAATGAACCAAGAGTCCTACAGACTTGAAAATTGGTATGGATGATCAGCATATGGACATTAATTGAATTAGCTAAAATCATGACTGTAGATTCACCAAGTGCAGAGCATCTTGGGGGAGGGGGAGTGCTTTGTTGAGAATTTTGAATCCCTGCAGCCTTTATATTTGACATGGATTATTCAACTCATTAAAGAAAACTTTAAAAGTCTCAGACTCAGCCTGTATATCTGGCATAGATTTGCTGATCACAGACCTTCTATGAAAAAATCTTAAATAAATAATGACCAGGGGAGGAGCAGGGGGGGGGGGATTATTTCAAATGTTATCTGATTGAATAAGTGAAAATCTTTTTTTGCTGTGGTTGCATGGACATACCTAGGTAATGAAGCTTTTTTCTCAGGTGAGCGACCCAGGGCCAACGGCCCTCTTGTTAAAAATCAAGATATGATAAAAGATCCCTTATTGAAAATTTGAAGAATAACACATAGTTTTGACCCTTAGAAATTTCTGTCAAGGGGGTCAAAATGACCCCCTCGGAAGAAATGATTAAGGGTCAAATAAAGGTATTGACAGATTTTTTGGGGTCGAAACCCTGGTCTAAGGTTCGAACACTAGCCTTGCTTCTTCTAATCTTTAAATTTGGTCTCAACCTCTACAGGAGGATATACTTTAAGTAAAAAAAGTTCTGTGACATGGAATTATACATGCAAGTGACTTTATTATGTTATCTTTTCATGGTGGCGGTTTAAACTTTTCAGGTATTTCATGAATAAGAATTTGATATAATTGTTTGGATAAATTTTTCAAATAATGGAATAATTATAAATAATTTGTTTACAAGAAGGAAATAACCGCAGGTTAAAGATATGATCAATAATAAACACAATATTATATGTAGCCCATCACGCGAAAGGGGACCATCTCGGAACTCTGTATAATGAAATCGTGAAATAGAGATTTGTTCCAGAGGTCGCATTTCAAATATTCTTTGACAGGGTTGTAGACTGATAATTCTAGGCTCAGAAAATTAAGAAAATGTGCGAAAAGTTTTGATCCTAGTAAGCCTGCACAAAATCGCACAGTCTGACAAGGGTCGACACTTTACACAATACTGAGATGGTCCCTTTTCACATGATGAATCAAGTATTAATAATATATACATATAAGTGAGCTATCAAGTTTTTTTTTCATAATTATACTTTTATACGTTGCTGAAGTTTGTGGTATATTATATTGATATAATCTCTGTCCGTCAGTCTGTCTGCATGAACATTCATATTAAGGAACGCAATATCTAATGAACGCAACTCCTCCTTCATTTATAGATGAATTAGGATGAAATTTTCACACAATGTTCCTAGTCACCTAGCCATGTTCATTTTGTCAGGGTTTTGAGATATTCCTAGGGTAACTATATGCATATTTTGGGACTGAGGCACTTTTGTTGTTCATTTGATGGAGCTTTTGTAGTCAATAAAAATGTCAGCTTCTTATGAGCTAAGGCAATTTTGATCAGATCTGTGTTCAATTTTTTTTCAGACCACCTCGTCCAGATATGAATAAAATAGAATCTTCAGCAACACAATTAGCAGATGATATACAAAGACAAAAAGAATTACTAGAGGAATTAAGGAGCAAGGTAACATTTTTGTGTTACTTCAACTCCACATATCAATAACTCATTGCAAAACAGTTGTAACTGTCTATATGTTGATAGGCAGTTACAACTGTTTCACGCCAAGCCATTGATATGGAAGTTCAGTAATCACACTCACAGATTTATGTTTGAATGGAGATTTACCTCGCTTGCAACACTTTTTCAGTTATATCGCGGCAGCTGGAGCACCTAACAATGGATTCCTGGTATTTCTCATTCCAGTACTACCAGTACATCCTTTCCTAGCCTCCAGCTGCTATCCGACATAGGTCTACGATTATTGACCCATTGGTGGGATACAAATAGTCGGAAAAAATGAGTGCTGATGTCGGAGAGCGAACCACACTTATAGAACAGAGGAACAGGTAATAGGGGATAACATCAATCTAAAAAATTATTTCTCAACTTAAACCACATATTGTGGGTACTCATTTGAATTGTCTGGACAAGACAAATCATTGAATGCCCACAACATAGGTTTTGAGCAAGTATTTTTGAAATATTAAATCTTTAAGGGTATATACCTTTTCAATATCTTGTGGTTCTAAATGCACAGCATATTTCAATATTTATACATAAAATAAGGATATAAAAAAATAAATAAATAAATTACATTTTAATCCGGGACCCGAAAACTTTAAGCAAGCAACCCTACAAGCCTTAATATTTAGTCATTGGGACCACATTCTATCGATGCCATACTAAAACCCTGCATATTGTATTTCAGCGCCCACATTAAAATAAATCTTATTTTTCCAGTATGAATACCAACGATATGATAAATCAACTATGGACACAATTTGTAAGACAATCAGCATAGTGTTATCAGAGTTATCGGACCTTGTGACATCTTTTACATACTGTTTTGAAAATGAAATGAAGCATTGGTGTGATAAAAACCCTCCAGCCCTGACACAACTTGGACCCGCCTTTAAGAGAGTGCATCGACTCCTGAAGCAGTTTGTTGAGGTATTATCTCTTAAGCCTTTCATCGTTTTAGCTTGGCTGTTTTCAGAGAAAACCAAAGGTATTGCTATAGCCTTGGTGTCGTCTTCGTTGTTGTTGTCATCCTCATGTGAAAACTTTGAGCCAGATATCTCTGGCTCTATTGAAGGCATTCGCTTGAAACATTGCACACATGTTCACCATCAAAAGAGCAACCTATAATATTAAGGGGGATAACTCTTTTTAGCTCGACTATTCGAAGAACAGGGGGGATATTTCAGTCACCCGGGCGTCAGCGTCATCGTCGGCGTCGGCGTAATGCTTTGGTTAAGTTTTTACGTGCAAGTATTTAAAATCTCTGTTTCTATTAAAGCTATTGGTTTGAAACTTTGCACATGCTTCTGTGACCATAATATCAGCATCTAGACAAAGATTCATAACTCTGATATTGAATTTAGTGGAATTTTAACCCTTTTCAAACTTAGAAATCTTGGTTAAGTTTTTACGTGCAAATGTTGTTTATCTGTAATATTTCTGTTTCTTTTAAAGCTATTGCTTTGCAACTTTACACATGCTTCTGTGACCATAATATCAGCCTCTTGACAAAGATTCATTACTCTGATATTGAATTTAATGGAATTTTAACCCTTTTCGGACTTAAAAATCTTGGTTAAATTTTTTCGTGCAAATGTTGTATTTCTGTAATATCTCTATTTCTACTATAGCTATTGCTTTGAAACTTTGCACATGTTTCTGTGACCATAATATCAGCCTCTAGACAAAGATTCAATACTCTCATTTTGAATTAAGTGGAATTTTAACCCTTTTCGGACTAAGAAATCTTGGTTAAGTTTTTACGTGCAAATGTTGTACATCAGTTATAGCTCTATTTCTACATAGGCTTTTGCTTGGAAACTCTACACATGCTTCTGTTACCATGATATCACCCTCTTGACAAAGATTTATTACTAAGATATTGAATTTAGTGAATTTTAACCATTTTTCAGACTCAGAAATTCTTGGTTAAGTTTTTACGTGCAAATGTTGTACATCAGTTATATCTCTAATTCTATTAAAGCTATTGCTTTCAAACTTTGCACTTGCTTCAATGTTCATAACAACAGCCTCTTAATAAAAATTCAATTCTCTGGTATAGAATTTAGTGGATTTATAACCCTTTATTGACTTAGAAATTCTTGGTTAAGTTTTTACGTGCAAATGTTGTATTTGTGTAATATCTCTATTTCTACTACAGCTGTTGCTTGGAAACTTTACACATGCTTCTTTGACCATAATATTAGCCCACAGAAAAAGATTCATTACTCTGATATTTAATTTAGTGGAATTTTAACCCTTTTTGGCCTTAGAAAATCTTTGTTAAGTTTTTACGTGCAAATGTCTTATGTTAGTTGTATATCTGTTCCTACTAAAGCTATTGCTTTGAAACTCTGCACTTGCTTCTGTGACCATAATATCAGCCTCTAGACAAAGATTCTTTTCTCTTGACTTTCATTTTATTGAATTTCAAATGTCGATACTGATTTGCTGTTACTATCCAGCACTAGGAATAGTCGAGCTTCGCTGTCCTCCGACAGCTCTTGTTGTATTTTTTGCAAATTGTGCCTGTTTTTAGCTTGCCCAGGACGAAAGTCTCGGAAGAGCTATTGTCATGCCCTCGGATGTCGGCGTCGGCGTCCGCATTAGGTAAAAGTTTTTTATTTCTATAAATATTTATCCTAGAGGCTTTATTTTTTACAGAAACACTCATTAGGGCATAGGCTTTCATTTTAGACCAACATCCATGTCGAAATGACCTTTAGACTGTGACCTTGGCCCTTTCAAAAAAGTTTTAACCAAAAACTTTAACCAAAAAAACTTTAACCAAAAAAAACTTTAACCTTGCTTATATTTTCTGAAAGCCTTTAACTAGAGACATCATTACTTCATATGCACACTCATTAGGTGATAGGCTTTCACCAGAGACAAAGGTCCTTGACAATTTGACTTTGACCTTGACCCTTTGTGGACTTAGAAAAACTTAAACCTAAAACGTTAACCAAAAATTTCAACCTTGCTTACATTTTCTGAATGCTTTAACCTAGGGACATCACTACTTCATTTACATACTCCTTAGGTGATAGCCTTTAGCTAGAGACCAAGGTCCTTGATAATTTGACCTTAACCTTGACCTTTTATGGACTTTGGAAAAACTTAAACTGAAAAACTTAAACCAAAACTTTAACCTTGCTTATATTTAACCTAGGGACATCATTACTTCATTTACATACTCACCAGGTGATAGGCTTTCACCAGAGACCAAGGTCTTTTATATATATATATAATATATATTTTCATAATATATGGCATAGGTTAAAATGAATACTCTCACATTTCAAATACAAAAAAGGAATATTAAAGTTTTTTATTCTTGAATGATATCAATTCATTTCTAATTATACAATCTGTCTTCAGGTCTTGTCAAATTATATCCTCAGGCTCCCTAGATCTTTTTAGTACACTCCCCCCCCCCCCCCCCTTCTAATAGCTTCCTTCCAAGGTACATGATTTTGCAAATATCTATGTGACAAGCATCCAATAGGGCGAGCTATCTTGTCCTCTGACAACTCTTGTTGACAATTTTCACCTTCCAGCCCTCAACAGCGTAGCATAGGTAGTGCTCTTGTTCAAATAGAAAGATGTTGCAGAGGTAAATGAAAATTGGTGTAATTTGAATAGAAAAATCATATTTGGTAGAAAATTTTTGGAAGAAGGAGAAATAGCTCTTTAGACATAGTTGTCACAAAAAAAGTTTGGTGTTTGAGTGTTGGTCAGTTAGTTCATCAGTTAGTCTGGGTCTGTTATGAAAACAGGCCAAATGATTACTCTTTTGTATGTGGATGGATTTCGGATATCTAGGAAAAAAAATCACCATCATAGTAGATGTGCTATTTGAAACAGAATTTTAAGTGAGGGTCAAGGTCACAGCCTAAGGTCAAAGATTCAATTTGAGCCTGTCCAGAGCACAGCTCACATATTTATGGATGGCAGCAAAATGACTTGTTCTTCATTAGTGGAAGATGTGTTTTTTGAAATACTTTTTTGATAGCTGTATGGTAAAGTTCCGCAGTTCAAGGTCAAATAGGGCTTACCCAGAGCTGAACTTTAACATATCTTTCTGGATTTGTAAATATCTAGACATAGTTGTTTTCTGTTGTGATAGGGGTTATTAAACAAATTTTCTGATGGTGCCAACAGCACAGGTCAAACATTCAAATTGGGCTTGTCTTAGCCTCCACATTTGTCGATGGATTTTAAAATAATTTTGCACACTTCTTCTTCATCAAGAGTAAATATGGAATTTAAGACTATCAATCAGAATACATTCAGCTCAGAGTCATCCGTTTAGGTCAATTTTTTTCAAATTCAAAAAGATGAGGCTTTGTATATTTATTACCCCCCACCTACGAAGTAGAGGGGGGTATATTGGTTTCACCATGTCTGTCTGTCTGTCCATCCGCCCGTCCGTCCGTAGACCTTTTCGTTTCCGAACTCTAACTCAAGAACTAAGTTACCTACAATCATGAAACTTTATACAAATCGCTGCTTTTCTGCCAAAACCACGTATCTGCAGCCTTAAACAAGCTGCAGATACGAGGTTTTCGTAGAAAAGCGACGAAATGTTGCTTATGACCCAAGGAAGTGCCCTATTGTTATACGCCCGTCGAAGACAGGACGTATTATGGGATCACCCGTGGCGTCCAGTGTCCGGGCGTCCACTTCTTTGTCCGGGGCATAACTCTTGTCACTTGAAGTCCGATGGACTTCAAACTTGGCAATTGTATTCTTCTCATCATTGCGGAGTGCAGTGCACAAGAACCATAACTCTACCTGGCCTATTTTTTGAGTTATTGCCCTTTGTTGTTTTTCATACTAGAATCTTGTCCAGAGTATATCTCTAAAAGTATAATAGCTAGGATCATGAAACTTCATGGGTGCATACATCTTACCAAGGGGGAGTGCAGTGCACAAGAACCACAACTCCACCTGGCCTTTTTTTTTGAGTTATTGCCCTTTGTTGTTTTACAGACTTGAATCTTGTCCGGAGTATATCTCTTACAGTATAATAGCTAGGATCGTGAAACTTCATGGGTGTATAGATCTCACCAAGGGGGAGTGCAGTGTACAAGAACCATAACTCTACCTGGCCTATTTTTTGAGTTATTGCCCTTTGTTGTTTTTCATACTAGAATCTTGTCCGGAGTATATCTGTAAGAGTATGATAGCTAGGATCATGAAACTTCATGGGTGTACACATCTTACCAAGGGGGAGTGCAGTGCACAAGAACCACAACTCCACCTTGCCTATTTTTTGAGTTATTGCCCTTTGTTGTTTTTCAGACTTGAATCTTTTCCGGAGTATATCTCTAAAAGTATGATAGCTAGAATCATGAAACTTCATTGGTGTAAAGATCTCACCAAGGGGGAGTGCAGTGCACAAGAACCACAACTCTACCTTGCCTATTTTTTGAGTTATTGCCCTTTGTTGTTTTTCAGACTTGAATCTTGACCGGAGTATATCTCTAAAAGTATAATAGCTAGGATCATGAAACTTCATGGGTGTATAGATCTCACCAAGGGGGAGTGCAGTGCACAAGAACCATAACTCTACCTGGCCTATTTTTTGATTGATTGATTGATTGAATGGAGTTTAACGCGGCGTTCAACATTATTTCAGTTATATCGTGGCAGCTGGAGCACCTAACAATGCATTCCTGGTCTTTCTATCACCAGTACAACCACTACATTCTTTCCTAGCCTCCAGCCACTATCTCACATAGGTCTACGATTATCAACCCATTGGTGAGAGACAAATAGTCGGAAGCCTATTTTTTGAGTTATTGCCCTTTGTTGTTTTTCATATTAGAACCTTGTCCGGAGTATATCTCTAAAAGTATAATAGCTAGGATCATGAAACTTCATGGGTGTATAGATCTCACCAAGGGGGAGTGCAGTGCACAAGAACCACAACTCTACCTTGCCTATTTTTTGAGTTATTGCCCTTTGTTGTTTTTCAGACTTGAATCTTGTCCGGAGTATATCTGTAAAAGTATAATAGCTAGGATCATGAAACTTCATGGGTGTATAGATCTCACCAAGGGGGAGTGCAGTGCACAAGAACCATAACTCTACCTGGCCTATTTTTTGAGTTATTGCCCTTTGTTGTTTTTCATACTAGAATCTTATCCAGGGTTTATCTGTAAAAGTATAATAGCTAGGATCATGAAACTTCATAGGTGTATAGATCTCATCAAGGGGGGGGGGGGGTTGCAGTGCACAAGAACCATAACACGACCTGGCCTATTTTTTGAGTTATTGTCTTTTGTTGTTTTTCAGACTTGAATCTTGTCCAGAGTATATCTCTTAAAGTATAATAGCTAGGATCATGAAACTTCATGGGTGTATAGATCTCACAAAGGGGGAATGCAGTGCACAAGAACCAAAACTCTACCTGGCCTATTTTTTGAGTTATTGCCCTTTGTTGTTTTTCACACTTGAATCTTGTCTGGAGTCTATCTGTTAAAGTATAATAGCTAGGATCATGAAACTTGATGGGTGTATAGATGTCATCAAGGGGGAGTGCAGTGTACAAGAACCATAATTCTACCTGGCCTATTTTTTTAGTTATTGCCAATTGTTGTTTTTCATACTAGAATCTTGTTCAAACCCCCAATTAATACTAAGCAGTGTGACGGGCGTATCTTGTGACAATTTGGCACCTTGTTTTTGGGTTGCATAGTTCAAAGGTCAAGGTCACAGTCAGCCTTTGTTTAATTTTCGTTTCCGGACTCTAACTTGAGAACTAAGTGACCTACAATCATGAAACTTTATACAAATATTGCTTATGACCCAAGGAAGTGCCCTATTGTTTTGGGGTCACATAGGTCAAAGGTCAAGGTCACGGTCAGCCTTTATTCAATTTTCGTTTCCGGACTCTAACTCAAGAACCAAGTGACCTAGAATCATGAAACTTTATGGAAATGTTGCTTATGATCTAAGGAAGTGCCCTATTGTTTTTGGGTCATATAGGTCAAAGGTCAAGGTCACATTCCGCCTTTGTTCAATTTGTGTTATTGGACTCTAACTCAAGAACCAAGTGACCTAGAATCATGAAACTTCATGCAAATGCTGCATATGACCTCAATATTTGTTACAAACACATCCTGCACTTATAGCACTTGCATTCTGACAAAGTGCTTGTGGGGGGTATAAGTCCGCTCTGCGACAGTTCTAGTTGGTTTCAGCCTTGAGCCTTTTACAAACTTGATTCAGTCCGATTTTAACTTACACTGCCTGCTTCCTACTGAATTGTAGATGGATTGACTTGAGGTAGACAGGTTGAAAAGTCCCAAAACAATTTGTTTGAAACAAAATTAAATTTCAGCAGGGTAAAGGTCAAACTTTTGTTTTACAGGATTCTTTGGTGGTTCTCCTATATATAAAGGGTCATAAATAGGGGAAATTGAAATAGTGTTCATTGAATACCAAATTTATTAAACAAGTCATCTATAATCAGATAAAAACCTGGCGCAGCCTCGTTTTTATCCATTTAAATGATGAATAAAATAAATTCGGTATTTTATGAGCACAAATTTGTTATTCTATTTATAATACAACCTGTGTATTTGCGATTAAACGAGAAAATACAGAAATGTATCGATTCAAGTAATTCCGCGAAACATACAACACAGTTGGCAAAATGCCTTCAGCAAATGCATTATGATGTCATTTTCACAACAAAAATATAAAATTGCTATCCATTTATAGCTCATTTGCATAATTGTTCCACAAAGGTATTAACACCTGTATTATATCAGAAATATTCTACGGGGTTATTTCATTCCCTCAATGTAGGTCATAAAAGATGTATTATAAATAGTTTCTGTCACTTCTACAGGTTTTACATGGTTTCCGGGATATAAGGAAATCCTACACAGCACTCTACAGAGAAGATAAGGACAGGATTTTAGATATATCCGAACTTCAGAAAAAGACAGATGTTTTGGGTAGGTATCGGCACAAAAGTTTGACATTAACCCTTGTCATGCTGAATAAAAAAACTTGGCAAAATTGTATATAAATCAAGGTGCTGAAAGATCTGTATTTCCTAATTGTGAGTCAGCATTTGATTTAAAAAAATAAACTTTCTGAAATTTTTCTGGTTGAAAAAGGACTAGAAAGCCATGAATGGCTTGAGTCACTCCACAGGCTTGAAATTCTTGTAAAAGCAAATCAAAGTTTTGACTAGATTTTTAGATATTTGGGGTTCTTCTGATGTTGAAAATGATTTTCAAAGTTTCCACTATAAAACATTTAGAGAAATGACCTCCACCCGTAATTTGAAATTCATCCAGTAGTTTCTGAGGAGAAGGTTTTTTATGGCTTTCTAGTTTAATTCTTGTTACGCTATATATTCCATCTCATCTAGGTGTAGTGGGAGAAGAGGCCTTGGAAAGTCTACAAGAAGTTGTTGATGTTTTAGAAGAGTCAATTCTCCATTCAGAGGTCAATTCCAGTCTACCTTCAACACCCAGAAGTGTGAGATCTCAAGCTTCGACCATTAAAAAGTAATTACTTGTTTCTTTTCCCTATTTTACCCTTGTCCATCTGAACCCTTAATACTTTTGCTTTGGCAGGAGGTATAGCAAAGATCATACTGCACTATGATCTTCGTCTTACACCTTATTTATCCTTTTTAAACCAGAAAATAATAACATTTTAAACAAAAAATGTTCTTACAAGTAGTGCATTCAGTATTACTTGTTTCTTTTCCCTATTTTATCCTTGTCCATCTGAACCGTTGATATCTTTGCTTTGACAGGAGCAACTGCAATATTACCTTAGTCAAACACATTATTTATCCTTTTTAAACCAGAAAAAAATAAGTTTTAACATGTGCATTCAGTATTTCCAGTACTTTGATTTTTTTGTTACAATTATGATTTTGACAATGTTTTTATTGAGTAAAACAAGGGTTTATGCCATTATATGCATCATATGAATTCGACATGTTGCATGAACTCTTTGAGTCTGCATCGTTCTATAACAACAGGTTAGGAGAGTGAATCCTTCTGTTAACCTTTCTAATGAGTTCATTACAAATTCCTGTGCTAAACAAAGCTTTGGCAGTTTGCATGGACTAAAACCAGCCTACACAGATGTGCAGTCTAATCTTAGCCTACACTGTCTACTTTCTACTTGAATATTGTGAGACAAGAGCCGGGTTATGCCCCCCGAATAAAGCATTGTCATAAAAAAAGAGCCATGTTGGACATGGCCATCCCCCGCTGCGAAAGCTTGATAGTAAACTGAAGCATAATAGATTAAGGATTCTTTTGTACTGTAAGAGATTTGCCTCCTATAAAATCTAGGTATTAAAAATAAGAAAGAGCAATAACTCCAAAATTATGCAAGCAAGAGTTGTAGTTCTTGTGCACTGCACTTCTCCTCCATGAGATCTATCCACTGATAAAGTTTCAAGTTTATACCTATTATACTTTACGAGATGCTCAAGACATAATTAAGTATCAAAAATAACAAAGGGCAATAACTCCAAAATTATGCAAGCAAGAGTTGTCGTTCTTGTGTATTGCATTTCTCCTCCGTGAGATCATGAGATCCACCCAAAAAATTTCAAGTTGATAGCTATCATACTTTAGGAGATATGCTCCAGACATAATCTAAGTATCAAAAATAACAAAGGGCAATAACTCCAAAATTATGCAAGCAAAAGTTGTAGTTCTTGAGCACTGCACTTGTCCTCCATAAGATCTATCCATCCTTAAAGTTTCAAATTGATAGCTATTATACTTTAGGAGATATGCTCCGTGGTCAGATTGCAAGGACTCAAATAAGATGCTATCTTATACAGCTAACATGAAGGTAACAAACATTAAACCCCCTTTTTGCATGGCATATTTTTAGCCACAAATTTCAAATAGTTTATGGTAAAGGGCATCTGATTTGCTACTCAAATTTGAAATTTCATCAAATTCTGAACATAAGACTAGGAGAAATGAAATAATAACTGTATTTACAAGCAAAGATAAAGGTAACAAACATTTAGCCCCCTTTTTCCATTACATATTTTTTTTTACCTAAATTTCTAATTGTTTATAGTAAAGGGCATCTGATATGCTACTCAAATATGAAATTTCATTAAATTCTGAACATTAGACTAGGACAAATTTGAGAAAAACTGTATTTTACCCTAAGTCCCCTTTTCCCGTGACGAGGCCTCACATCCAAAAACTGTCACAGCTGCATCAACACTATATCATAGAAAATTCACATGGTAAGTTTCATTTAATTTGGCCCAAGTATTATGGAAAAATTGCTGGGGACAGAAGGACAGAATAACAGACAGACGGACAGACAGACAGACAGATGAAGCGGCGGCTATATGCTCTCCCTTCGGGGAGCATAAAAATCCTCAGTCTGGTTAAAAGGTAATGATCCCCAAAAATGGCTATTGGTTTGGAACTTTAATCATGTTCAACAGGGTATTTTAACTAATCAAACATTGACTTCAAACTGTTTTTGGACAATTAAGAAAAATCTTATTTCTTAACCTCTTGCACAATTCCATTTCTTACAGACCTCTAAATTCAGATATATAGGATCTTGAAAAAATTGTATTTGAAAATGTGATTCTATTGCTTAAACTTAATCCGTTGTTACTTAGTTTGAAGTTTTATTCAAGTTTCATTTTATTTCTTTTTCAGGGAAAAAGTCTCACCAGTTTATAAAACCTGAAGCTGTTTGTGGACTTTTGACATTTTTATTCAGACCAATACTGTGAAGTACCGACTGTGTTTGGAAACTTGTATGAAACTTATATTATTTTAGGAAAACCACTAAATAATGATAAAGTGCCATATTATGAGCTGACTCATCTTTGTCTGTGTCTCCTGCGTAAGCAGGAATATACTTGGTGGTGAATTGAGAATTGTGGAACTCTACAGAATATCATCTTTTATGTTACCGGTAATACATTTAAATGTCTAATGAAACATAATTACCGCTTTAATCCCAAATTGAAATTAGACAAAATTTTGAATTGAGCCTGAGAAAAGTTTTATAACCTCGGGCCCACAGCAAAAGGTTATAATTTATTCTATCATGCTTGACTGAGAATTTCAACTTGAGATCAAAGCTTTAACTCTATTGTAATGCTAATAATATGAGATAATACTACATGTATTAAGCTGTTACAAAAAAACTACTTATCAATATTATCTTTTATGTTCATACATTTATTTAAAATTTAAGTTTGAGAAAACTCTCTGTTGAGAATGAAACAAGTTTTATAATCTTGGACCCTGATAAAACAAACATCTTTTTGATATTCTATACCCTAAGTAATTAAGAGATGAAGACAGTATGTTTTAATTTCACTAAGGTATGAAACTAACAACCTAATCAATGTGAAGCTGATTAAAACATGAGTGTGATGAGGTTTCATTACTTCACAAAATTAAAAACAACTCCCTTAATATCTTATAATTTAATACCATGAAGCCAATTTGGAAGAATGTTTCTTTTAAAAGGCAGATTTCTTGCGAGACTACTTTTCCTGTAAGCATAAAAAATATCTGTGTGCTCAAAATTGTTTTCATTGAGGAATAAAACCATTTTTTTAGCCAATCAGGATGCACAAAACTTGATGGACACAACTAAAATTAAATTATTAACAATTAAAGGATGGTTCTTTTTATCCAAAAATCAATTGACTAAACCAGTGCCTTATTTGGATGGGAAGTGTTGGGTTGATCTTGAACAGTCATATTTGTCAAACAGAGTCATATGTGTGACGTTTTCAACAATTTCGCACGAAGCATAAATAGTTTGTATTAACCCTTCTGCTGTTCACGAAAATTTCCCACTATACAAAAAGCTTTAGCGAACAGAACAAACAAAAATCAGCCTATTCCTAACATGCAGTCTGATCTCTGCCTACACTGACTGCTTTCTACTAGCTATTTTGTGGAAATATTTTAGCCAGACTGGTTGAAATGTCCAAAAATTGATAATTATTTTGGAATTGAATTTCAATTCAGCAGGACATATATTATGGAGCCTGGATCAAAATGTGTTAACCCTTGTCATGCTGAACACGGAATATTCCTGCCTTAGCAGGAGCTATAGACAAACATCAGCCTGCACATATGTGCAATCTGATCTTTGTCTATACCATCTGTTTTTCCTTTTTTAAACCAGAAAAGTTACAGAAATTATATTTTCAAAATCAAATGCTGACTCACAAGTAGGAAATACAGAGCTTTCAGTACTTTGATTGATATTTAATTTTGCCAAGGTTCTTTATTTAGCATGACAAGGGTTAAATGTTAACAGGATACAAAGTAAAGACTGATCAGATTGCTCATGCTGATACGCAGGCTGATCTGAGTCCCGACTTAGCATGAATGTGAATTGTTGGAAATTGAACAAACAAACTCATTTTGTATTTATATGCCACCAGCAGTGGATGTTTATTGGTTTAATCCTTGTCTGTCTGTCTGATGTATGTCACTTCGTCTGTTCGCACGCTACAATCTTGTGGACACATCTTCTCCTTCATTTATAGACCCATTTTGTTGAAACTTTCACAAAATATTCCTAGACACCTAACCCTGAGCATATAGTTGCCGTTTGCTGAATTTCGGCTGTTTCATGAAAAAGGAGAAATCATGTAGAAATTCTTTTGAACACATCTTCAATTATGGACCAATTTGGATGAAACTTTAAAAAGATGACCTAGTCACATGACCTTGCCCATATTCTTGTTGGTTAATTCATGTAAAAAGGAGCTGTTATGTAACAAGAGGACCATGATGGTCCTATATCGCTCACCTTCGTCTCTTTGACTTCTCCCTTAGCAAAATTAAATACTTGAAAGATCATTAAATTTTTCAAAGAAAAACATAACTCTATTTCTATGATCGCTGCATAAATTTCTATCCTATTCTAAACAAGTTTCATGTGACCTGGCCAACCTTCTGACCAAGTTTCATAAAGATTGGGCAATATTTGTGGCCTCTAAAAAGGAAATAGTCAATTAGGCCCCTTTTCCCTTGATATGACATAGATCTTTCCAATTTTAAATAGGGTTCATCCTAGTGACCTAGCCATTATTCTGATCATGTTTCATGAAAATTTAATAGTATTTGTGGCTTCTAGAGCGTAAACAAGAAAATTGTCATTAAGGCCCTATTCCCATGATATGGCACAGATCCTTCCCATTTTCAATAGGGTTCATCTTTGTGACCTGGCCAACATTCTGACAAAATTTCATAAAGATTTGGCCATATTTGTGGTCTCTAGAGTTTAAACAAAAAATTATCATTAAGGCCCCTTTTCCCGTAATACGGCACAGATCCTTCCCATTTTCATTAGGGATCATCCTTGTGGCTTGGCCAACATTCTGACCAAGTTTCATGAAGATTGGGCAATATTTGTGGCCTCTAGAGTGTTAACAAGAATATTGTCATTAAGGCCCCTTTTCCCGTGATATGGCACAGATCCTTCCCATTTTCAAAAGAGTTCATCCTTGTGGCTTGGCCAAACATTCTGACAAAGTTTCATGAAGATTGGGCCATATTTGTGGTCTCTAGTGTGTACACAAAAAATTTGTCATTAAGGCCCCTTTTCCCGTAATATGGCACAGATCCTTCCCATTTTTCTATTGGCGTCATCTTCTCTGTCTGTCTGTCCATCAATCCGTCCATCCGTCCGTCCGTCCATCCACTTTTCTTGTCAACGCAACTCCTCCTAAAGTTCTGGCTGGATCTTCTTGAAACTTGGTCAATGTTATCACCTCAATTGGTAGATGTGCATGAAGGAAGGATTTTACGGTTCGTTGATTTTTGCCTGAGTTATGCCCCTTGATAACTTAGTCTCTGGGTCCACTTTTCTTGTCAACGCAACTCCTCCTAAGTTTCTGGCTGGATCTCCTTGAAACTTGGTCAATGTAATCACCTCAATTGGTAGATGTGCATGAAGGAAGGATTTTACGGTTCGTTGATTTTTGCCTGAGTTATGCCCCTTGATAACTTAGTCTCTGGGTCCACTTTTCTTGTCTACGCAACTCCTCCTAAGTTTCTGGCTGGATCTTCTTGAAACTTGGTCAATGTAATCACCTCAATTGGTAGATGTGTATGAAGGAAGGATTTTATGGTTTGTTGATTTTTGCCTGATTTATGCCCCTTGATAACTTAGTCTCTGGGTCCACTTTTCTTGTCAACGCAACTCCTCCTAAGTTTCCGGCTGGATCTTCTTGAAACTTGGTCAATGTAATCACCTCAATTGGTAGATGTGCATGAAGGAAGGATTTTACGGTTCGTTGATTTTTGCTTGAGTTATGCCCCTTGATAACTTAGTCTCTGAGTCCACTTTTCTTGTCAACGCAACTCCTCCTAAGTTTCTGGCTGGATCTTCTTTAAACTTGTGCATGAAGTAAGGATTTTATGGTTCGTTGATTTTTGCCTGAGTTATGCCCCTTAAAAACTTAGTCTCTGGGGCTTATTGCCTCTGTTATGCCCCCTTAAAATTTCTGGGGCTTATTGAAATTGCAGCCTTGTGAATGCAACCCTTCCTCAGTTTCTGGCTGGATCTAAATGAAACTTGGTGGATGTTATAACCGAAATTGGTAGATGAGCATGAAGTAAGGATTTTATGGTTCATTAATTTTACCCTAAATTATGCCCCCTTAATACTTAGTATCTAGGGCTTATTGAAATTGCAGCCTTTTGAACACAACTCCTCCTTACTTTTTGTCTTTATTTAAATGAAACGTGGTCAATGTCATCACCATAATTTGTAGATGTACATGGATCAAGGATTTTATGGCTCATTTATTTCCCTGAATTATGCCCCCCTAAAACTTAGTGCCTGGGGCTTATTGAAATTGCAGCCTTGTGAAGGCAACTCTTGGTCATTTTCAATTTGGTTCTGTCAAAATAAGTAGTGTCTACAATTATTTTCGTGAAACAGCAGCTAAGTGGCGGCGTATTTTGTGACGATGGCACTCTTGTTGATAGGGATCATCCTTGTGGCTTGGCCAACATTCTGACAAAATTTCATAATGATTGGGCCATATTTGTGGCCTCTAGAGTGTAAACAAGAAAATTATTATAAAGGCCCCTTTTCCCATGATATGGCACGGTTCCTTCCCATTTTCAAAAGGGTTCATCCTTGTGACCTGGCCAACATTTTGACCAAGTTTCGTGAAGATTGGGCCATATTTGTGGCCTCTAGAGTGTAAACAAAAAAAATTGTCATTAAGGCCCCTTTTCCCATGATATGGCACATCATCCTTGTGGCTTGGCCAACATTCTGACCAAATTTCATAAAGATTGGGCCATAATTGAGGCCTCTAGTGTGTAAACAAGAAAATTGTCAATAAGGCCCCTTTTCCCTTGATATGGCATGGATCCTTCCCATTATCAAGAGATTCATACTTGTGACCTGACCAACATTCTGTCCAAGTTTCATAAAGATTGGATCATATTTGTGGCCTCTAGAGTGTAAACACTTAAATTGTTGATGCCGGACGACAGACGACGTACAACCGACATTCAATAATCACAAAAGCTCACCATGAGCACGATGTGCTCAGGAGAGCTTAAAAAAGAAATCTGTAATCAATGAACAAGTTATGATTTTGAGATTGGGGGAATTTCAGAGAAAACAAAAAATGTCATTTAGCATCATCAAAAGCATCAATTTTACCACTGAAGATGACATTTATTGTAATAAATGGGTGGAGCTATCTATGTACACAGTTATGTTATTTCTTCAAAATCCATATATGTGTTTTACACCATCGTGTTATCATCTGAGGAACTATTGCATTAGAAAACATTGTTGGAAAAGAGGGAAATTTATGCTAATGAGCCTTTCCCTTTTTCTTGTACAATATTTTCTATCGTTCGAATTTGAATCACTTCAAATTATTTTGCCTGACAATCAGGATTTGAAGATTCTTTATAACAAAGGATTTACAAATGAAATATAATACCATGAGTAGAATTTTACAATTTATTCTTTTTATCTATTTAGTGTTAATTTTTGCAGGGCTTGGTTCAAAAAATTTTAAAAGTTTGTAAGAATAATTATTAACTGTATCATAATCCAATATTTGATTGTCATGATTGTTGAGTTATCAAAACTTTGTTCCTTAAGCTTATTCAAACTTATCCTTTGTCATGCTGAACCCACAATATTCCTGCTTTGATTGTCAGTATAGCAAAAAATTAGATAAGAATGATCTTGGTCTATACCTTCTGTTTTCTTAAAAAATCGAAATTGTAGGAAATTTACAGTAATTAAAGAAATACTGACTTGTAATAAGTGCATAAAATATTTTAATGAATTATCACCAAGAAATTGTCATCCGCAATTTCTTTGAAATTGAACCTTTCTTAATTCATTTCGTCAGTCATTTCCTTAAGCAATTCCAAGGGTTTCAGAATGATAACAAAATAACCCAAGAAATCCTGCCCTGCATCCAGGATGACAAACTGTGCAAACTGTTCGCAAATTATAACAAGCTTTGCATGCAAAATAGGTACAAAAGGTAGGTATAATTTGCAAACAGTTTGCTGTTTTCCTTTCCTGTATGCAGGGGTGGTGTGGGCCTGGTTTCATTATGCATTACACTATCTTTAAATAACATTCCCCACCCCTCACACCCCATTTTGTGTTGAGCTTCTTTGTGATGCTGTGGTAAAACACTTTGATATGTTCTTATTATAAAAATGTTTTGTCCACCATGTCACTACTCAGCAGTTATTTTCGTCACTCCCATTGACTTGAATGTTGTGATTGTCCATTGGCCTTTCATTCTCCTTTGAACCTAAAATAAAATTCTTTTGGTTTATACAAGCCTGTGCTTGACATTTCAACCAGTTTTATATGTATGTAACATTAAATAACTTGGCACAATTTTTCACCATAAAGACTTGATGTTCCATTCCAAAAAGAAATTCATGTCAAGTGTACTGCTCAAGGTCAAGGTCAAATGTTAAATTTGTGCTTGTCTAGAGCATATTGAGGTCTCGGGCAACACCATTGTAAGTGCCTTTAGATATAAAGGCACTTAAATTAGTGTTGCGCTGACCCCTAGATATGGCCTATATTTATGAAAATTTCAAAATAACTTGGTACAGTTTAACTCTCCATCATCAGTAGATATGCTATTTCAAAGACATTTTTATAGCTCCAAGTCAAGGTCACTCTCAATTAATTGAATGGAGTATAATGCCGCTTTCAACATTTTTTCAGTTGTATCCCGGCGGCTGAAGCACCTAACAATGGATTCCTGGTATTTCTCTAACCAGTACAACCACCATATCCTTTCCTTGCCTCCAGCTGCTATCTCACATAGATCTATGATTACCAACCTTGAATAGACAAAAGCCATGTATTTCTCATCTTCAAATAGTACTTTAGCAAATATCAAAAACAGACCCTTTCTACAAATTATGATGAATGGAAAAATTATTGAGTATACAGATTCAGAAAAACTGCTTTGAGTCCATGTTGATAGTATGCTGAACTGGAAAGTACAAGTTCAAAGTATACTTAAAAAATGCAACTCACTGCTCTATCTTTTATTAAGAATTCGGAAGTTTCTAAATTTAGATGTTCGCAAACTCTTCTTCAATGCCTATATACTGCCACATTTAGATTACTGTTGCATAATATGGGGAAATTGTAATCAAGATCTTTTAAATGACATTTTGAAATTTCAAAAACGAGCAGCCCAAATAATTCTGGATGAACAAGTGGATACTCCCATCTGAATCCTTATTTAGAAAACTTGGGTGGATAAAATTCAGTGATCGTGTAGAATATAAAAAGGCAATTCTTATGTATAAGGCCTTTAAGGAGGATATGGCTCCTATTTATATTCAAGAAAAATGCATAAAAACATCAACAGTCCATAATGTCAATCTTAGATCTACAGAGCACAATCATCTGCAAGTGCCAAAACCAAGGGTTGAGATCTTTCGCAAAACATTCAATTATTCTGGACCAAAAAATGGAACTCACTTCCAGATTTTGTTAGAAATTCAGATAGTGTTAAAATATTCAAATCGCATTATCTCCAGTTTAAATTTCATGAAGGTATTTCTAAGAATGTGTAAAATGACAAATAGGTTAATCATTGAACATGTTTTGAAATGTTATGGAACAATAAGATTATTTCAAAAGTAAAAATCACTTAACCTCTTAAAAAGGATTAGTATGTTTTATTGTTTGACAAATCTGTTAAATTGAACTAGATGTATATATTGAAATTCTTCAACTATCTTGTGTCTGCAGTGTTTTGAAATGTTAACCCTTGTCAGACTGAACCCAAAATATTCCTACCTTAATAGGAGGTTGTCTTTACCTATTATTTTTTTCCTTTTTTACATTAAAAAGTTTAACAATTACATTTTTCGAAGTAAAATTTTAACTTGTTATTTGTTCTTTCAGAGCTTTCAGCACTTTGATTTATGTCCAAGGTTTTATTCAGCTTGACAAGGGTTAACACACTGGCAAAATATCCAGCCAAAATTTGTTGCATAATGCTAAGTATTCTAAGGCTTAATATGTGAATCTCGCAAAAGGAAAGTTTACAGCAAAGAGAAAAAAAATGTCCATTTTGCACAACTTTTTTCTTTTGCATCATTTTGTCTCCTTTCAAAGCATGTGTAACTCTAAATGTCAATCTACTTATTGTATAAATTATTATGCAAGTTCTTCTGCTATTATGAATTTATTCAAAGGTAAACTACTTTGATTCTCTGAAAGCATCTTAGTTACAATCTTTTCGAACTTAGTACAAAGCTTTGTAAGTGCCTATAGTTCTGTATACATTTATAATAGCTTTGCACAAAGTCCAGATATATGGATGTTTTGAAAGCATTTAAAAGAAAGAGATAAAATTAATCAGCTTATTCATTGCCAGGATGTTTGCATAGCTTTCAATCTAATTGTCTTGCAAATCTTTATACTATAAAATTTTCCAAACCAGTTCTTGTAATAAATTTATTGTCTGTCAGAGAAATTATTATAGCCATGTTAATTGAATTGCTTTGTATATATTGTTTGATTGTACTTTTGTAATATACAATGTGTAACTGTTTTTAGAGGCCCACATGGAAGATTGGGTTTCCCAAATGTGTAGCCTCAATAAATAAAGTCGTTATTATTATTATTACTATAACCCATTGGTGAGAGACAAATAATCGGAAAGAATGAGTGCCACCGTCAGGGATAGAAAAGATCACTCTGAAGGTCTAATGCTAAAACTTTTTTGTCTGGAACATGTCTCTTTAATTATGAAGAGATTTTTAAAGAACTGGGTACATCCATTCTCCATCATGAGCAGATGAGCCGTTAGAAATATTCAAGATAGCTCCAATTTCAAGGTCACAGCTCAAGGGGGATCAAAGTAATAGAGCTTTTCTGAAGCATAAATCAAGGGGTTGGTGCAATACTATTGTAAGTGCCTATATATTTATAGGCACTTACAATAGTATTGCGCTGACTTATCGAAATGCTTTATGTATGGATGGATTTCAAAATAATGTCTTCAATAGATGGGCTATGTGAAATGAATTTTCATATCCTTTGAGGGCCAAAGATTATTCAAAGGATAAGGTCAATTGTTGAAATCAGCTTACTCAAGGTCAATTTGGTCAAATTCTTGATAACTTGTAAGCTCAAAAATGTCTTTTTTGTATGAAGAGATGGCAATTATTGTTATTGAAACTGCTCTTGATTAAACCTTTTCAACAAATTAATACGACAAATAAATTTTCAATCACACATTTACTAGACAAGCTTACCTCAGCGAATTCCCCGAGGCTAAACTGCTGACAGTGTACCAGGTAATATCATATTCACACTCGTAACATCTGTAACCTAAAGTGTGAATGAAAGTTCATTTACTTATAACTAGGATTGCCTTTGATAGGTCTCTACAGCTGTGATGTATAGCCCATAGTTTTTAAATGGTGGGATTGTGCAGAAATTGGTTTAAGGGCAATCTTGTCTAAGCGACTATTTTTATTAAGTGTCCATTTTCAAAAATCCCTTCTTTAAACCAAAATATCTTAATAATAGCTACAGTTGGTCCAATAATTATAGAAAATGAATCCTTTGCTGTTAAAACTCTCCAGAATAGTCTCAATGAGACTATTCTTTTGAGTTTTAACAACATAGGATTGTGAAGAATTTCTCAATAATATGCATATACCAATAAAAACTAGTTTCTTATTTGTAAACAAAATGTGTATTATTTCAGTTGCCCTTTTTTTAACAACCTTTTTTGATGGTCCCATAAGTGATAAGCTTTAAACAAATTTTACTGTATCTAAAATAACCCTTATGCTGCTAAAATCAGGAAAATGTCACGAACAGAATGAGAACTTTAAAATGGATATTTCTTACAAAAACATCTATAATAAGACCTCAGAGTTAGACTTTGTCAATTTGTGTCACTATATTTATGCATGTATAAAAAACTAAATGTTATTATCCTTTCACATTCTGTTTTTGATCCCCAAAAATTGACAACTTGTTTAGGAACTATGCTACTGTTTTCATTGAAGTAACCTTGTGAAAATGAATTAAGTACCCACAACAAATAATGAATTTGTCACATGTCAAATGATTGTTTATACCAAGAGATAAGTGCAAGGCTACAGCAAGTGGTTATGAAGATATGGATGAATGAGTGCAAAACTATGGTTAGTGCCTACGGTATTTCTCCTAATAAACACTCCCCAGAGCTATACATATTATGTTTAGGGAGCTCTTATTTAGAATGCATTTTCTGATATAAAGAGTCATTAAAATTGATGTACTTTAGGCACGTTTCCCTTTAATTTAAGGTGAATTTCCTCTAAACAATCATCTGTATGATTGTTTAGAGGAAATTCATCTCAAGTAAGAAAAGAAGTCTCAAAAAGTTCCTAAAATTAAGCATTTGAAGTCGGCTTTCTTAATCAACAAGAGCCGTCAGAAACGGATTATGCTCCCCGAATAAGGCATTGTCACAAAAATAAGAGCCATGTTGGACATGGCCATCCCCAGCGGCGAAATCTTGATAGTAAACTGAAGCCTAATAGATTAAGGATTCTTTTGTACTGTCAGAGATTAACCTCCTATAAAATCTAAGTATTAAAAATAACAAAGGGCAATAACTCCAAAATTATGCAAGCAAGAGTTGTAGTTCTTGTGTATTGCACTTCCACTCCATGAGATCTATCCTCCAATAAAGCTTCAAGTTAATAGCTATTATACTTTAGGAAATATGCTCCAGGCATAATCGAAGTATCAAAAATAATAAAGGTCAATAACTCCAAAATTATGCAAGCAAGAGTTGTAGTTCTTGTGTACTGCACTTGTCCTTCATAAGATCTTTCCACTCATAAAATTTCAAGTTGATAGCTATTATATTTTAGGAGATATGTTCCGTGGTCAGATTGCAAGGACTCAAATTAGGTGTTTTCTTATACAGCTAACATAAAGGTAACAAACATTAAACCCCCTTTTTGCATGACATATTTTTAGACACAAATTTCAAATAGTTTATGGTAAAGGGCATCTGATTTGCTACTCGAATGTGCAATTTCATCAAATTCTGAACATCAGAATAGGAGAAATGAAAGAATAACTGTATTTTACACGCTATGGTAAAGGTAACAAACATTTAGCCCCCTTTTTCCATGATATATATTTTTTTCTACATAAATTTCAAATTGTTTATAGTAAAGGGCATCTGAGAAATTTGAAAAAAACTTTTTTGTACCCTAAGTCCCCTTTTCCTGTGACGAGGCCTCAAATCCAAAAACCGTCACAGATGCATCAAGACTATATCATAGGAAGTTCTCATGGTAAGTTTCATTTGATTTGGCCCAAGGGTTATGGAGAAATCAGTTGGACGGACGGAATTAAGGACGGACAGACAAACCCGCGGCTCTATGCTCTCCCTTCAGGGAGCATAAAAATGTAGGAGTGCTACTATTAGGGAGGGTGCTAATATTAAAATAAATACGCTATATATTTATAGGCACTTACAATTATTTTGCACTGATCCATTGATATAGGTGCTTGAACTAGTTTTGCAATGATTGAATGACCCCACTAAATAACATCTGTTGCCTTAGGCATAAATTAAAGTTCAGTAAACTACAGGGAGAGGCATTGATCAATTTTATCATTATCTAGTCGTTTTCTGTAATTTTACATTGACAGTTGACTCAATACAAAATTCGTTTCAAAGTAGAGCCTCTGTACTTCATCTGTGGGCACCAACTTCAAGGTCATTGGGCAAGGTCAATGTCATTTTCAAGGTGAAATAAGTGTAAATTAAAACTTTCGCATTTGCCATTACTTTGCAATGGTAATTGATACAGCTTTGAAATTGCACATGTGTATTGCTTATGATAACACCTTTCAGTGGATACCAAAGTCAAGGCTATCAGTGAAGGTCATAGTCTCAAGGTCACTTAATTTCAACTTAAAAACTCTAACATTGGCCATAACTTTTCAATTAGCAAGACATAGACTATATAGAGCCTTCATATTTCACATGCACATTGCGCTTGACAAGACCTTTCTGTAGGTACCAACTTTAAGGTCATCAGTCAAGGTCATTTTCAAAGAAAAGTAAGTGTAAAATCAAAACTTTAACATTGGCAATTATTTTGCAATGGTAAGTGATACAGCTTTGATATTTCACATTGCTTAGGATATAACCTTTCAGTTAATACCAAAGTAAAGGCTATCAATTGAGGTCATATTCTCAAGGTTACTTAATTTTAACATATAAACATAACATTGGTCATCACTTTTGATTGGTAGTGATACAGCTTTGATATTTCACATGTGCATTGCTTGTGACAAGGTCTTTCAGTTGGCACCAATTTCAAGGTCAAATTGTTTGGATTTAAAACTTTAACATTTGCCATTTCTTTGCAATGGTAAGTGTAACAGCTTTTTAATTCATAAGTGTATTGCTTGTGGCAAGACATTTCAGTTGATATTTTTTTATCCAGCATGACAACGATTAAAGGTCAACAAAAGATCCTTTTAAATCTTATCACAAGACAAGCAATATCAAACACACTTGAGAAAGCGCAATTTACCTGTCTAATGAATTCCGATCCCTGGAAGGGTCTCCTAGGCCCTAGCCAAGTCGGAGTTGAAGGTGGTCCTCAAACTGAAATAAAAAACTTCCCAGATGAATGCTCTGTGCTGTCATTTCATTTCAGGCAAAGAATTTCAGGGCTTCTTTACTGTCTTTGATAAAGGCCATTAATTGAAAATATGATCAGGTTTTTTCCCAAAGTGGTGATCAAAAAATTTGAAATTGTGCTAAAATTGCCTTAAGTGGTCACATGCTACATATCATGTATTAGGCAACTACCGGTCACTGAATTTGTGAACTTAGAAAAAAGCCCTGAATTTTTGCTTAGTCTGAATTCATAACACATTGTTAAACATCAGAATTTTGGAACTGACAAGTTGCATAGATTTCAGGGGGCATTATTTTGAACAAGAGGTCCAAGACGTCCCTAGATGGCTCACCCGAGATTTTAATTAAGATTAAGCCAAGAACATGAAATCGAACTTATAAACAAATCTTTAACCCTTTGCTGTTTAATCCCTGCTTTTTACTTGCCTGTGATTTAATGATTGAGAAAACATTGTGAAAAAAGAAAAAATTGCTTCTGGCAAACAATTTCTTCTTTTTCCACACTATTTTCTACCCTGCTGAATGGTTATTTTTCAAATTAAATCCTCTTTAAATTTTTGTCTGCAAAACCATTGAAAATGGACAGGTCCAAAATTTTGTAAAACAGGAAAGGGTTAACTAATCATATTTTATTTCTTTTATTTAGACTTTTTAATTTTCAATAGATACACATAGTACCAAGAGAGAACATAACTGTATGGTCAATAAGGACCCTTTTCCTATGTTTTCAAATGAAATGTTCCCATTTTCAATAAGGTTCATCCCTTCCACCAAACATGGGGCTTTTTCTGCTATCTTCTAAGGGCAGAAAACAGGCCCCAATTCCAATAGAAAAAGGTGCAATTTTTTTCCCAAGTTTGGGGAAAAAATCCGAACTCAATAAATAGAAAAAGTTTATTTTCTCAAACATTAGAATGTTCTTGAAGCTTAAAGAATAGAATTTGTAACTTTTTCCTTAGAAAATGAAACTTAATTCTTAGTAAAAAAGATATGAAAAGTGTTTTGAATCCATAATTACAATAAGAAGGAATAACCAAAATACTAACTCAAAAATTCCTAAAATTATCTTTTTGTCAATAGCTCTTTCCCAAATGATTACCAGGGATCATTTTCCAAAGAACATGGAAAAAGTCCCGAGACTTAACTTCTGACAAAGTTTTGAGAAGATTGGACCCAAATTACCTGTATACTCTGGATGTAAATAATTCCAATATGGATCCTTGCTACCAGAAAGAACTTCATCGATCTGACAAAATTTCACAAAGAGGGGTAAAAAACATAATTGAATTTAGGCCCTTTGTTTTCCATTGAAAACTTTCAATATGGTTCATTGCTCATCCTTGTGACAAGACATTGTAATTAAACCTTCTACCAGCTGTAATGAGGATTGGACCATCATTGTGATCCTTAGGCCCTATTGCTCAAAAACAGTTGCTTACATTTGAAAAATGTTCACAACCTTTGAATGTGCACACAAGTGCATGCAGGAAAACTTTCTAAGCATTCGAAAATGAGTTTGCATTATGAAAGCAGGGCAATTCATGCTTAACACAAGCTTAACTTCTTGTTACGGGAAAAAGGTTTAGAATGTAAACACTTTAACTGTTGATGTCAGAGGACATAAGCCAGACAACAGACATTCAATGATCACAAAACCTCTTCATAAACATGTTGGCTTTTCTCAGCCAAGCTTAAATTGTTTTAGCTGAATGCAAGGATATACAGTAGACATATTGCCATAATAATAGACCTCTGGCCATTTGGTCAGTGCAACTAGAAACTTTACTGTTAAAATCACCAAGGGAGTCTTATTAACCCTTCTCCTGGTATATTAATACTGTACTGTACAGAAAAATTGTCAGGCAGTATTTATCAAAATCAGCCAACAAAAACATGCAGCATGATCTTAATCTACACAGCCTATTAATGACTTTATTAGAGCAGGAAATTTTTGAGTCCGACGGGTTTGACACCAAATACATTTTTCCACCAGCCCTAAATATTACAGGTCCTCCCTGATAAAAACAGGTCCTGCATGAAAAGCATGTATGACATAAAGATATTTAAGAGATAATTTGCCAGGAAAATATTGTTTGAAAAGAAGAAATTGCCTTTGACAAGCAATTTCTTCTTCTTCTACAATGTTTTCCATTTGGTAATGCATATTGGAAAAGCAATTATTTTAAAAACTGGATGGATTTTAAATAAAAAGTACTGCCACTAAGTACAGGCCTGAAGGCCCTGCAGCATGGTAACATTTAACAGTCCTCCCTTAAATTCACAGGTCTCGGGCCCAAGGACGTGAATTAGTTCCACCCCTGTTGAGTGTTGTTGCTTGCAAAAATATTCAATTTGTTAGAAACACAATATTCAATAGGATTAGGGTTATATAGGAGTAGCTCAAAGCAAAAGGCAACAAATTAAAGCAAATCTACAATAAAAATTAAGATGTTTAATTCTGTGATATATATTTACAAGAAATTTTTTTTTATTTTTTAGAAATAAAATTTAATACTTATGTTAAAGACAGCTGAATCATAGTTGGTCTCATGAAGTCATTATGGTTAGATATGTAATTATGTTGTAAGACAAGTTTATGAAACAGAGAAATGAATATCTGAAATACTTATTGAAACAAAATTATTTTATTTGTATCAAATTAAATTTTTTCAAAGCTGAATAATTCTTGTGAGTTGATCAAATGTTACTGAAACATATTTTTAATAGCGTTCTTTTGCCTTTCTTTCTATTATATATTCATTTTCTTTTTACTATTAAAAAATTATCCAAGACATTCTAGCCTTGATAAATTAGAAATACAATGGTAACAAATAATTAAGATTTAAGTATTTGTCTCAAACGTTCATTTTCTCTTTTTAAGTGCAAATTTTCTCTGCTCAAGCTTCTCATCTCCAATGATAAATCTAAACCTCCATCTAAAATAGGTCTGTAATCTGAGTCACTAAATGACAGTTCTTTATATTTGGTCTCTAGTTCAATCAACTTATTTATAATTTCATCTTTGGTATACCCCTTAAGAACATCATTTTTGACTTGTGACTTGGTTAAAATTTCACTCGATTGCTGCAATTGTTCAAACTCCCGCTCGAACTCCCTACCCATGAATTCAGCAGTTTCTTCTAATGGAATGTACTCATCTGACTGTTTAGAATCTTGAGATTTTTCCTCTTTCTCAAAAGTTTCTTCATAGAAAGAATGATCTGGATCCTGCATTTCTGACCCTTCTGTCAACATTTGATCTGGTGATGGTAGTCCTAAATATGCCGACTCATCAAATGAGACAATATAATCTTGCCTATCTTCTATCAGGAATTGAGTAGAATTTAATGGTGCCTTCGGACTCACAGGTGTTCGTAACATAGGTTTGTTAAATTTTCTGTATTTGTTAGTTTCAATCAAGATCTGGTTTTGAAGATACAAACTGGACTCAGAAAAATTACCTCCTGTATTGTTGACTGTATCCAATCTGTAGGGTTTCCTTTTTCCTCTTCGAGTTTTCCGACGTTTCTGAACGTTCATCGCCGAAAGCTCTTCACACTTAACACAAATTTGATCGTTTGTAGTCCCGTCTATCATATTTTCCAATTCCATTATTGAATCAATGCAAAGGATCAAGTTGTTTTCTATCAAAATTATTCGACTATTTAATCACGTTTCCGCTATCTCGATAATCGGTTTCCCTTCTCTTCGAAAAATACGTATGAATGTCGCAACACAACGTTCGACTTTGGTATTTATAAGCTTTGGTCACATGACACATCGTCGGAGCAACGTACAGATTCGTGAATTAGACTGGGAGCCTTTAGATGAAAATGATTATTCGATTGACCGAGTTGACTGGTCTTTTGAAAACTTGGCCTTTGTGAAACTCGTCTTGTCAACTCGACCTGTTTATACAATACAAGCAAATACCGTGTGACGGTATTCTGGCGACTACTGTACCTGTCGGCTTTTATGATAGTCGACAGTGGGACCAGTGTAACCGGCCCCGGTCAAACCGGCCCCAAATCGGTGAAACCGGTCCAATTATCCGTTTTCTATCGGTCAAACCGGCCCCCAAAACCGGCCCCAATATATCAAAGAAAAAAAGAGTGCTTTTTTACTTTTTTTTAATGTAATTTTAAACTGAACGAAAATCATCGGATTGCGAACGATGTGAAAACATAAACTCGAAATTAACAGAAAATATTACGGGAAAAAGAGAATTTGTTAATTGCAATCAATTTCTTTTCTTTCTTTTCTTTTCTTTTTTTTGGTCATGTTTTCACTGATATACAGATTATTGATTAGCATTGGCACTTAGTTGCGCATTAAATCAGCAAACACTTTAACAGAATAATGGTTAGCATTGGCCTTTAATTGCGCAAGTCATTAAATCAACCACACACATAGAACATAAGGTAAACCAAACAATACAAAGCACGTACACGTAAAAAACCAACGCAAACGCGATTATATCTTTTATGTTCTTCAACATTTTTCTTGCGCAAACTGTTACACACTTTATCAGTACAAAGAGCCGATATTTTTTATTTAAATGGTTTCGTGTACATTTCTTTTTTTACAACGTAGGGGAGACAGGGGCAAAGAGTTACACTCAGTTTTTAAACAATTCACACATTTTCCGAAATATAGCCCATTTGAATCTATTTGATATATGTATAAAAAATTAAACGAATTTCGAACTAAGAAATACATTAATAAACAATTTCATCATTCTATATAAATTCTATAGGCAGACAAAAACATCGGTAAAGTAACACATTGCCCCGGGCTTTTGGGGCAAATTGATACACCTACCGGGGCAAAGTGTTACATGGCATACAGTCACCACGAAAAGGACTTCCATTTGCTTTTTCAATACCGGGATAAACATGAAATGCTTTTTGGCAAAATACTATTCCAAATTAAACTGCAAGTTTCGCACACAATGACTTGGTCACGCATGACGAAAGAAGTGCAGTTCTTGCACCTTCCCCAATGTTTTAAGATGTTTCCTGAATAAGATAATACTCAGACCATATCCTAAAATATTCGTTTTACTTTTTTTTCATACGAACCTAAACCACTAATCTCGTATTGTATAGCCATTTGAATAAAATCTAAGGGCACTTGTGACTTCTGGGACCTACTATAGCCTCGAACAAGTCTTCAAAGACAGAACTTGATGATGGCCTTATTGCATTAACTTCTCCTATTAAGCCTCTTAAACTCTACATTTATGAAATTATATATAAAAAATCTGTGATTTACCAAAATCATTTAGTAATTAGCCTATTGGACCGCCAAAACCTCATTCAACGTGTCCAAATATATAGCGGACAAAGCCGCTTTTGAGCAATGGTGGTTGCTCTTGCAACAGGGAATTTATCTTTTTAGTACAACGGTATCTTTTGCATACAATTACATGTTAAATAATTTGCAAGAACGTTAAAACTTTTTCTGAAGCTTCTTTGAGTTCGTTTCAGTCTAAATCTTACTATCTGGAAATTGAATAATGGTGTTTAACATAATGAGGGCAAAATGTTACACTGTAACACTTTGCCCCATGTCCCGTGTAACACTTTGCCCCAGAGCAACTTTTCGCAAAAGACACTCGTGCAAAGAAAAGAAAGGTTAGCCATACCTTAATTTGTACACAAAACTCGGCTTCTGGATCATGGGATCTCATAACCAAAAAACTTTCCTATTTATTGTACTTTTTATATTATACGACAAGGATATTTACGAAAATGGTAAGAATTAACTTTTGTGTCACAAAAATAGTTTTCTGATTCTTCTTATGTGGACATTCCTATTTTATGTCTCTTACATGCAGCAAAACGTGCATGATCAAGAAACCTTTCCCTAAGAAATAACACTTGGATCATTGATGATGTCAAAAAGAAAATAATTTGCCCTGTGTAACACTTTGCCCTGTGTAACACTTTGCCCTGTGTAACACTTTGACCCGGTCTTCCCTACATATAGCACATAAAATAACAAAATTACACTTAGGTTTTTATGCAGGGACTCTAAAATACGTACATCTTGGACCTAGATTATTACAAATTCGTAAGTTCATTACATTAACGTAAAATACATGTATATTTTATATATACAAACAAGCATTTCAAAATAAATAGAGGCCGGTTAGACTGTTTTTTGGGAACCGGTTTGACCGATGTAAGGCTCATTTGACAATTTTTGAATTAAGGGGCCGGTTTGAATATTTTGGGTCGGCCGGTTTGACTGATTTGGGACCGGATTGACGAGGGGCCGGTTTGGCTGGTTACCGACTGGTACTCGGCGTGAATTGGTCTCCGACCAGTATAGAGTTTTTTGACCCAGGCAATCACCGTGTGAAATATGAAGGCCCTATCACTTACCATTCAAAAGTTGGCGCAAAGTGCCATTTTTTGCATTTTTTTCTTCACAAACTTGACCTTGAAAATTAACCTTGACCTTGACTGGTGACCTTGAACTTGATACCAACAAAAAGTCCTTGTCCCAGGCAATCATCATGTGAAATATGAATGCCCTATCACTTACCAATCCTAAGTTATCGCAAAATGTCAAAGTTTTTGCAATTTTTGTTCACACATTTGACCTTGAAAAATGACCTTGACCTTTACTGCTGACCTTGAACTTGATACCAACAGAAAGTGCTTGTCCCAGGCAATCATCATTGGAAATATGAAGGTCCTATCACTTACCATTCAAAAGTTATCACAATATGTCAAAGTTTTTGCATTTTTTCACAAGTTTGACCCTGAAAAATAACCTTGACCTTGACTGTTGACCATGAACTTGTTACCAACAGAAAGTGCTTGTCAGATGCAATCATCATGTGAAATATGAAGGCCCTATCACTTACCATTATCATAAAATGTCAAAGTTTTCGCACGACAACGACAACGACGACACCAATACCTCAGGTTTACTACGAAAACAGCCGAGCAAAAAATCAAGCATGAATGAGTAATAGTAAAATTCGATATTGACACAGTTCTTAATTTATTTACATATGACTGTTATTTTTTTTATTATTTCAATATAATTTAACTAAACACTGAGAAGTTGCATCCATGTATGAAATGCTCTTAAGTTATAACTTAATGTCTACTAGCTGGTTATTGCACTTGTTACTTACATGGGTCAAAAAATCATCGCACTAAAAAATATACTTTTTTTTACATTATGATTTGTACAGATTCGTTCATAAATCATACATACATTTATCAATGCACAGGCATCTTTTCTCTCCGAAACATATCATGCATATCATACACAACAGATTTAAATTGAACTTGAATTATAAAATAAACTATTGAAATATTCTAACATAGAAATGTTGATCAATATAGAGGTTTCAAATGCTAGGCATATGGTACAAAATCACTTAAAATGATATTCTTTTATAATATTGTAAAATTGATGCCATGCCTAAATATGTCTATCTTTATTATTTAAATACATATTGTCTTGAGTTTTTAGTAACACTATGTCAAAGCATATGCGCAAAACTTTCTTAATACAATTTATTACAATAAATTCATTGGACTACAGTGGTGTAAATTAAAATATTTTTCAATTTTAAGAAATAGAGAGATTTTTTGAGGCCCGGTTACGATTTTATTTTTTAAAATCATCAATGAGTTTGTGCCAAAATCACCGCTCCTTAATATACCGTTAAAATTCTTTATTAATTATTCAATTTCGTTTAGGTCTGTCCATACACATGTAGAATATATCATATAACCATGCTGCATGTTTATAGACAGACCGAGTATGTGAGCGACATAAGCATAAGATCTATTGTTTTTGAAAAAATTAAAAACGAAACAAACCTTGAGTCGTGATGATGAATTTGAGCACGGACCCTAAATGTATATTGAAAGTCCCCGATTTGGGTCAAACGCCGAGTGACAAAAAGCCCATTATGCTTAAAGGTCTGGGTTGAAATGCCCAGGAAAAAGGCCCACATTGTACTACCTAAACGGACAAAAGGGCCCAGTCGAAAGTGACTAATATATAAATTTATAAACATATTGATATCTTTATTTATAGGAAGACCTTTTGTCCGGTATTTGAACTTGTATCATACGCATAGAATTTCACCGGAGACAGTGAACGCACTAAACATAGTGAGATTGAATGAAACTGTAAATCTCTAACTATATATATTCATTCAATTTTAAAAACCAGTTACTAGTAATAAGTACCATAAATATTCAGTCATATTAATTATGACCAAAGTATTTTTTAACGATTACAATTAAACATTAAAATATTTTTGAGTTGTTAAAAGTCATATGTGATTATTTGATTCATTTTGGTAAAACTTAACAGTGGGCCTCATTGTACTGGGCATTTTAGGTCAATTCGTAAAGGCTGTACGGCCTAACATCGCAATGTTAGTAATATTTAAGGGGCTGTGAAATCAAAAGTCAAAATCAATCCTAGACCATCAAATCTGGATTATTTCTAAATACAGCGTATTTTGGGTGACAATATCTCACGAAGGACTTATGCTTTCGCCGTGGTTGTTTCACATAAAAAGTGCACTTCTTTCCTATATAGACCGGGTAGTGAAACAAGAGTTCATTATCGACTAATTCAGTGTCGAAAATAATTCGTGAATTTTTTTTTATAGATCAGGGACTCTCAATTTCCGTGCTGTTTAGCATAAGAAGATTAATGCTTCTACAAAACAGCCTTTAAAACGGTATTTCGTGATAAAAAAGGAGGACATCAAGACTGATACCATTTTCTTTTTTTTGGGGGGGGGGGAACGAGTCTGGAGGATATCATCATAAATTGGTGCAATATATTATATTGAGGCAACTGAATAGGTTCTTTTGAAACCCCAATCCCAACTGGACAGCAGAAAGGGTGATTTCATTGTTATAAATTTGTTGCCGATTATTGAAATAAATCATTTTGATCAAGTATCGATAACGCCTGATAAACATGCTTAGAATAAACCTTAACTTTCAACAACAAACATGAGGTACATGGCATCAAAACGCTCACTTGAGGATGGCAAAATACATAGACTACTAATTTGAAATCCATGATTGATTTACCAAATTTTAAACAAGTCCAAGATATATAAAGAATACTAGAATTCTAAATACCTTTCAAGACATTTGAGCCCAAAAATTTGACCCTACATGACCAATCTTCGTATTAGACCGAGATTTTATGTATACAGACATTTTAACTAAGTTCCAAACAGAAAAATGTTGCTCTATGTTGAATAAAAATGCTTTTCTAAAATTTGGTACCTGGAACTCATTTTTGATCCAGTTTGACCTAATTTTGAACTCTATCTAGTCTTGATAGAGACACTCAGGCCAAGTTTTAAGACATTTGGACCATGAATGTGTACTCTAGAATGCATGATGAAGAGCTAAGGGTGTCGGACACAGAATGATTACAATAGCACTTTTTGCTCAGATAAGCTAAAAATAGAGTAGTATACACATTGTGTTATGTACAGCGTGTGAAATTTCCTTCGACTGAAATTGCGCTATATCCGGTGTACGCTTATAAGGAGTGACCTTAGTGGAATTTGCTTCCGGAGGTCGGTTAAAGTAGATCTTAAAGAAAAAATAGTGCGGCTTAAAAATGGCATTTTGAAGTGGAGAATAGTAATTCGCGTGCATATTTATTTAATTTTTTGCTAGTTTTGAATATCTTCTATAGTGTAACGCTTGGTTCTATCTTTTCTGTGCACGATTTCCTTTCCGGGAGGACGGATAATGGACGAGGGGTGTACCCGAACTAATTGTCCTCTTCATGGGCGGGAAAAAGACGGTGCCTTTACTCTCGCTTGAATAGCCCAAAACAAAATCTGATTTGACCCAGTCTTTCTAGTCTCAAAAGATAGATCTATGAATGCAGATGAAGCCCTTATGACGTTATATATAAGAGAAAGTTGAGCAATTTTAAAAGAACAAAGAAGGCCAAAATATCGGATGGGGTCTGACCATAAATACTCGGCGGTTCAATAAGCTCCTAGTCTATGGAAAAATGAATTGTGAAATCCTATTCCAAAAATAGATTAGTTCGACCTTGAACTAAACTAATCGGAAAATGTCCATGTGGCCAAACAAGCTGTATTTTAACAATTTATACCATATACATTCGTCTGATTATCATATACGAAGGTTTACGCGCTTAGGGAAATTTAGTTTTAGTAAAGGAATCCATAGTTCTGTGAAATAATGCCGAAAGGAAAGAGAAAAGGTAAGATCAAATGTCACTGGCTGTTTGTTGACAATTTACCGCGTGTTTCACGGATGACATCGTAATCATTTTGGTGTCAATATGTTGTCTTAAATCATCTCTAATATAAACTTAAACCTATTGTGACTTGGTGTAGTAATCCGATTTTAAATAAATGTGTTGTCGATAACTCAGTGGTGGTTAGATCGTCGGTATCATAGGCATTTGGATTCAGGATTTTATAAGAACTTACATGAATCACTATAATAAATATATCCACAGGGAAAGGTTCCGCTGATTTTTTTAGAACATATATGATAATATAGACTATATTATCATATATGTTCTAAAAAAATCAGCGGAACATTTCCCTGTGAATATATCCACAAGGTAGTGCAGCCGCCATTTTCTAAGGGAACGGATGTTTTTACAAGAAATTTGGTACTCGAGCCTCACGAGCAAACACGTACCGTGACGGTAGCCAAAGATGCTTGTAAAAACATCCGTTCTCTTTAACATGGCGGCTGCACTACCTTGTGTATTATTTATTACATATGAGTGATATTGGTAAAATCTTAATAAATCTTGCATCCAAGTGCCTATGGTTGGTGTATGATACGGAGAAAAGAGGTTCGAGTAGTGGGGAGAGCGAGATGTGTGACAAATTCTCTAATCAGAGGTGCGTTTTTAAGAGCAAGATGAGAAAGTCCGCTAAGTAAGATTATCAAGACGTCATTAGAAAGGATTTTCTATATTTTGAGCAAAAACATTTGACGTTAACAAGGCTACTCATTTTGAGCCAATGCAAAACAGGTGTCCCTGAAATACGAAAAGGTGCAAAAAGGTGGTTAAAGGTGCTAAAAGGCGCGAAAAGGTGCTAAAAGATTTGAAAAGCGCTAAAAGGTGGTTAAAGGTGAATGTACAAGTATTGTACACACTGTTATTGATTCACTCAAATATTTTAGCCAGGATGAAATGTTCACTGTTTCACCCCAGTGTCATTTTAATAATTGCTAGCATCAAACTTGAACATGGTTCTTTTTTTACTTGCAGGTGGCCGTAAGGCAGCAGATTCAAAGAAAACAGATTCACGTCCTCCGAGTGATGAAGAATACGAGACTGGTGATAACTGGAGTACAGCAAGTGTTCTGTCAGACAGTCAGCCAGACAGTATCCCTGAAGATGGTTTGTACCACTTTTTGAAATCTTATATTGTTTCAAGTAGCAGCTTGAAGGCTAGGAAAGGGGTGTAATGGTACAAACTGGTGTTAGAAATGCCAGGAATGCATTGTTAGGTGCTCCAGCCACCATGATAAATTTGAAAGAATGTTCAAAGCAGCGTAAAAACCCATTAAAAAAACAATCAAGTTTAAAGAGGTTGAAGATTACAATGAAAAGTAGTTGAAGTCCAAGAGTCTGGGAGCTACAGATAGAGGAAGTATTTGGGATTTTATATCAAAGTATTTAAAAAATTTCAGTGTTCCACTCTAGCTTCTTTTTGATATGAGCCTGAAGGACCTATAAGGCCTAAATCTTACAGGTCCTCCCTGATAATAACAGGCCCTTCATTTTAACTTTATTTTTAGCAATTTAAAGAGTAAATTTTAAGAAAAAAAAATTGGTAAAGAAGAAATTGCTTGTGATTAGCATATTTTTTACTTTTTCCAAATGACAAAAACTTAGTATTGTAAAGATTTTTTTGTAAATTTTGACAGATTGGAAGCAATATGACCATTAACAGGCCTGAAGGACCTGCAGCATTGCATCTTTTACCACTCCTCCCTAAAATCCACAGGGTTGGGCCAGAGGACTGCCTGGTGTTAGTGTTGACCCCCTGAATTATAGTACAAGCCCTATTTTGCTTGTACTCATTACAATTGTCTCTTCAAGATAATTAAATTGGGTACCCGCAACATGGGGTTTCACTAAAAATAAAAGACTTAAGAATGGATTTACCCTCTCTTATCTGTACTTCTGAGACCACAATGAAAACTAGTTGCAATTTGAATTTAAACCATAATATGGTTTATCTATATTTCCTACCACATAATATGGTTCAAATTCAAATAAGAAAATATTATTTATGATGATAACATGATGGCCTATCCGGGGATAATTCTGGCTCAGAATTTCATGTGCATAAAATCTTATTCGGTCGGAACTTGTGAGAAATACTGAGTTTTAAATGGCAAATTGAACCAAATCCTTCGTTAAAAATATATATAGCTGTGAGATTTTTCTCTCATTTAGTCAATTTGAATGAGATTTCTGGTAGAAAAATGAGAGAATTTGCACAGATCACACCCAAAAATGATCCCTGCGGCTATCACCCTGTATGATTGGCTAATAATGCAGGGTTTTCATTAGCATCCAAAAGCCAAGAGTCAATGACCCTTGAGTCAAAATTTCCAAGAGTCAAAATGAAAATCTCACACGTCAAAATGTGACCGAATCATGCGTCTCCCCCTCCCCTTTGAAAAAAAAACTAATTAAAAATAAAATGAAAAAATAAGTTTCAAAAGTTTCAAATTTATAAAAAATGGGGGAAACTCATTTTAATTGTATTGAAACAGATAAAATTAGGTACAGGTCATTTTTCAAAAGGTGGCTCAAAGTAAACCATAAATGTTTTATCACCATCATAGTTCACCACAATTTCCAGTCATTAAATAATTACTAAAGGGCTTAATTTCAGACTAAATGCTTGTTTTTTCGTAAGTACAATAAAGTTGAAAGAGTTTTGAAGTTGCATATGCTAGTAAAAGGTTCTGAAGATTTTATTTTTCACTAAAAGAAATAGATTCCAACCACGAAAACCCATGACAATTCACAGCAGATCCTACTCTTGGTGTTTACTGGCTTACCTTTTAGACACTGTTTGGATAATGGTGAAATTACTCAATAATAGGTTGATTTTAGTGTGAACAGAGGTAAAGCAAAGGGGTTTTAGCTGATTTTCACATGTGTTAAAAGACTGCCAATTACGATCGCCGATGCATATCCGATCACCGGAGTTTGTTAATTGCCAATCAAGCTAGGTGTTATTAGACCACCAATTAACTATTTTCCAATAATATGACACACTTCTTTCAACCCTTGACGCACAGCTGCTATTTTTGAAGAGTCAAAATGACGCACCAGCTCAAATTTCCAAGAGTCAAAATTGCATCATTTTGAATTTCTGCGCGTCAAAACCCGGGGTCCCGGGTCAAACGAAAACCCTGTAATGATTCTATTTTTAATGATACCGGGTTTGATACTAATGGGAATCCAGAATTCTATGAATCACCTTCATTCCAGGCAGGACTCTTTTATTTTGAAATCTTGGAGTCCCCTTGATCATAATTATGAGAATGTCATGACAAACCAATGAGCAGTGCAGTTTCGTTTTCAATTCTTTTGTCAAATTTTCAGATTTGTTAGATACGAAAGTTTTTACAAAACATATTTGCTCTATTTTTGCAATTGGAGGGCTCAGCCCAATACCATTGTTAGTGCCATACATATATAGTACCTCAAGATAGCATTACCGTATTTACGCTTATAATAGTACCTTCCCTAATAGTAGCACCCCTACATTTTTATGCCCCCGTATCGATAGATCGGGGGCATATTGTTTTACTCGTGTCCGTCTGTCTGTCCGTCCGTGTGTCCATCCGTCTGTCCGAAAACTTAACCTGAAAACTTAACCTTGCCAATATCTTCAAGCCTATTCAAGATACAAAGCTAATATTTGGCATGATGATAGATCTCAATGATCCGCATCCGCTGGTACCAAAGTCAAGGTCATGTGACAAGGTCATTAGGTCAAGGTCATCTGTCAAGGTCAAACTTTGAAAAAAAATGCCGTTCCGGGGGCATTCGTGTTTCACAAACACATCTTGTTTACTTAGAAAACCCACCTCAAAGGCCTTAATTTTAGGAAATGTTTATGCCCTCGTATGGAAAGATAGGGGCATATTGTTTTACCGTTGTCCATCTGTCTGTCCTTCCATCCATCCGTCTGTCTGTCTGTCTGTCCGTCTGCAAAAGTTAACCAAAAAACTTAACATTGCCAATATCTTCAAGCCTATTCAAGATACAAGGCTCATATTTGGCATGATGATAGATCTCAATGATCTGCATCTGCTGATACCAAAGTCAAGGTCATGTGACAAGGTCAAGGTCATCTGTCAAGGTCAAATAACTCAAAAACTTAACCAAAAAACTTAACATTGCCAATATCTTTAAGCCTATTCAAGATACAAGGCTACTATTTGGCATGATGATAGATCTCAATGATCTGCATCCGTGGTACCAAAGTCAAGGTCATGTGACAAGGTAAAGGTCATCTATCAAGGTCATATAACTCAAAAACTTAACCAAAAAACCTAACATTGCCAATATCTTTAAGCCTATTCAAGATACAAGGCTACTATTTGGCATGATGATAGATCTCAATGATCTGCATCCGCTGGTACCAAAGTCAAGGTCATGTGACAAGGTAAAGGTCATCTATCAAGGTCATATAACTCCAAAATTTAACCAAAAAACCTAACATTGCCAATATCGTCAAGTCTATTCAAGATACAAGGCTAATATTTGGCATGATGAACTGAGACAATGTGCAAGTTTGGGGTGTAAGACTGCTTTTGCGACAGATCTAGTTGTATTTCAGATGTGACAGATGAAGTTGATGAGAGTAGTAGTGCTATAGAATTTGAGGAGAAACTGAAGGATGCGGTGGAAGGCCTCTCACAAAAAAGGTATTGGTAACCCTTGTCATGCTGAATAAGTTTTGGCTAATTTCATCAAAATCAAAGGGCAAAAAACACTGAAAGTACCAACTGTAGGTCAATTTTCATTCAAAAACTAAATCTATTGACAATTCTGGTTTGAAAGTGAGAAACAGGTGGTGTAGACTAACATCAGACTGCACATATGTGCAGGCTGATGTTTGTCTATAGCTCCTGCCAAAGCAGTAATATTCCAGGTTCAGCATGACAAGGGTTAAAGTTGTTTAATTTTTTATTAGGGATAAATAAAATATCATTGATATAACTACAATTGGTTCCAAGAAAACTCAAATGGGGGTGATTTACCCCTAAGTTGAAGTTTGTACTCCCTATCTATTGCAAGCAGCCTTCTTTGTCTATATATAGAAGGGGTACCTGCATGCTTTAAAATACAAACAAACTTACCCCAAGATTGAGGAAGCACTATCAGGTATACACACTATGCATCTGTATAATGAATAAATGAAAAATGTTGATTTATGGTCATAAAGTATTGTAACAATAGCTTATTTATTTACCATTGTCCTTCTGTTTGTCTGTCTGTCCATCTGTCTGTCTGCAAAACTTAACCAAAAAACTTAACATTATCAATATTTTCAAGCCAACTTAAAGTACAAGCATCATATTTGGCGTGGTGAAAGATCTGAATGATACTCATCTGCTAATACCAAAGTCAAGGTCATGTGAGGAGGTCAAGGTCATCTGTTAAGGTCAAATAACTCAAAAAATTAACCAAAAGACATAACAGTGACAATATCTTCAAGTCTATTTTAAGTACATGACTATTATTTGACATGATGATAGATCTCAATGATGTGCATAGATCTGCTAATCACAAAGTCAAGGTCAAGTTGCAAGATCAAGGTCATCTGCCAAGATCAAAACCTCTCAAAAAAATTACCAATAAACTTTACATTGCTAATATCTTCAAGCTTTTTCCAAGGTAAAAGCCTCATAGAGATAGATCTCAATGATATGCATCTTCTGGCATCAAAGTCTAGGTCATGTGACAAGGTCATCTGTCAAAGTCAAACTTCTCAAAAACTTAACCATCCTATTTAAAGTAAAAGCCTAATATTTGGCATGATGATAGATCTCACTTATGTGCATCTGTAGATAAGGTCAAGGTCATGTGACAAGGTCATCTGCCAAGGTCAACATCTTTTTAGAAAATAATGTTTAGGGGGGCATTAATGTTTCACAAACGCATCTTGTTTTATCATCCACTAATGTTTAAATTATCAAAATTATTGCCTGGCAAGTTTCCTCTGGCTTTGAAATGGGCACTTTCACTTTTTTCTCTCCTCTCACCTGTTTCTAATCTTATGCTTTCTTTTGCATGCATACCAATTTCAGTTAAGTCTATGAATATTATATTGACCAAACCCTTAGTTTCTCCATATGACTTCTGCTCCAGACAAAAAAGAAGAACCTCCTTTTCATACAATATTTTCTTCCACTTAATAACAGACTTCACGAAATACTGCCGGTCCCACTGACATGTCTGGTAAAAATCATGCCGGTCCGATATATTGGGCATGAATGCAGGACCAACTGACTGATAAAATCTAGCCACATACACAATGTGTTTTATTGTTTCGTCAGGTGGAATTTAGTTTGGTCTGGTAAAATTTTCAAATTTACCAGACCCACTGTCCGGTAAAAATTATTGGTATTTCGTGAAGACAGTCTTAAAGTGGATAAATCTCAAAATGAATGCACTTTTGATTGTAATTTGCTTCCTCCTACAATTTGGGCTAGTCTAAAACTTCATAACAACAAAAAAGAGGTCAACAACATAATCCCACTTATTTTTCAGTGCTCAAGGAAGGAAGACATGCCTGGAAGGTTTGATCAAAGCCTTTTCAAAGAAATATCTGTATGACTTCTTAATTGATAGGTAAGTAAGTATTCATAGCTTAACCAAATAGAGTAACAGTGAGAGGGATTAAATATACCCCCACCTACGAAGAAGGGTTCAATATCAGGGCTTGTGTTAGCTTTTAAATAAGGGAGTCATTGACCCTTTGACCATAAAATTCTGGGGGTCAAAACTGATTTTGAAGGGGTCAAAAAAAGAGCAAAATCAGTCTATATAGTAATCTATATAACTGAAACAACATAAACAATAAAGTGTAGACACACTTTATTGTTTATGTTGATCATTTTTATAGATATTTTGTTAAAGTATGAAGAAAATAATTGATATATACAATCTTTAATATTACTAAGGTTTCACCACTGGAAATTCAGTGGGTCAATGACCCCTTGCAGGAAATTTTTGAGGGTCAAAATGGAATTTTTGCGAGTCAAAACCCTGGTTTAAGGGTCAAACACGAGCCCTGAATATGACTGTCTGTCCATCTGTCTGACCATTCATCTGTCTATAGATCTTTTAGGTTTCAGTAACAAGAACAAAGAGACCCAGAATCATAAACTTTACACATTTGTTGCCCATTACCCAAGGAGGTACCCTATTGTTTTGGGGTCTCAAAGGTCAAGATCACAATTGAACTTTGTCAGAAAACCTTTTCCAGACGCTGACTGGAGAATAAAAAACTTATTGGTAGCTTACCACTCTGGCTTGCTGTATGGAAATTATTTTGAAAATTTATTTTCATGAGAATATAGGGAATCCTATGCAAATTACAATATATATACACCTAAAAGATCGTTTTTTTTTAGCTCACCTGAGCACAAAGTGCCCAAGGTGAGCTATTGTGATCGTACAATGTCCATCGTCCGTCGTCCACATTTTCTTTAAACATCCTCTCCTCCTAAACCAGTGGGCCAATCTTGATGAAACTTGGCAGGGATGTTCTTTGGGTCAAGCTCTACCGAAGTTGTTCAAATGAATGAAATCAGCTTTTACTTTCCCTTTACCCTTAACAAAAAGGGTGAAAATATGAAAATCTTCAAAAATCTTCTTCTCTGAAACTAGAAGGCAGACAGCTTTCATATTTGGTATGTAGCATCATCTAGTAGACCTCTTCCAAGTTTGTTCATATCAAGATCCTGTGATCATATTTGGGCTCCACCTGAGGGCAACCCTTTTTAGCTCACCTGAGCACGAAGTGCTCAAGGTGAGCTATTGTGATCGCAGCGTTTTTTCTCCTAGCATTGGGAAAGGGTCCGAGACCGGACCAATTGGGAAAAATGCGTTGTTTTCTCAAAAATTGGGAATTTTCATTGTGACACATGTTTTAAAAACATTGCTTTTATTCATATCAGTAGTATTTATTACAATATGTATAATAGAAGTTCCTATGCCTCTAAAGTCATATCTTGACTGAAAAGCAAACCATAGTCCTTAAACAAGGAATCTAAACAAAAACAATGACAAAGAATTAGTCTGATTGCTCTGGAATAAATGTTTTATATCAAATCTAGAAATGTCACTGAGTTTTTTGTTAATGTTAAAAAAAATATGGTTAAACCTAAAATATAGATAAATCAAGTTCTATAATAAATTAGTGGGTTGAACATTCTTGGGTACGAATCAACAGAAAACAAATACATAATCAATCCTATTTTTTTGAAAACAGCAATAAATGATTATTTCTACTAAAATCATAGAAACTTTTTAAACATATTTTCAAAAAAGATCATATACTCAGATGTTCTACCTGCTGTAGAATGCTTGAAAGACAATTCAGGTTGGTTCTGAGAGGTGCCGAGATCGTGAATAACAGTCAACTTTGTTTACGAAAATTAAACAAAGATAAACAATTATATTTTGGGTTATATAACAGGAAAATAATTTGCTTCAACCATGACCAAAAGTCCTTTATTCTAGTAAGTTTTTTCCTTTAAAATTCATCTTACATCAATTGATAAATAAATGCAAAAAGATCGTCTACTGCAAATCAGGTCCAAAAATCGCAATAACTTGGCTTCACAAAAATATGCAGTTTTGTAATGCGATAACTTCCGAGTTATCCAAAATAAACTTGGTTTCCTGCTTCGTAATTGTTTATGCCTATGAATTCGAGAACCATGCGACCAAAATAAACTGATCTTCGGAAATTCCCCTCTTGTTGACAAATTACAACACAGATATTTATTGCTAAAAGTACTTCCAGGTTTTCCAAAAGGAAATAATCAAAGTTTATGATTACTTCAAGAATTAGCTTTGAATTGGGAATTTCATTCTCTCATTTTGGGAAAAAATAGTAGTTTTCGCCATTGGGAACGGGTCCGTTTACCGGACCCGTTCAAAGAAGGAAAAAAAACGCTGGATCGTAGAATGTCCGTCGTCAGTCGTGCGACATGCGTCGTCCGTCGTCCACAATTTCTTTAAACATCTTCTCCTAAACCAGTGGGCCAATCTTGATGAAACTTGGCAGGGATGTTCCTTGGGTCAAGCTCTACCAAAGTTGTTCAATTAAATGAAATCTACCCTTAACTTTTCCTTTACCCTTAACAAAAAGGGTGAAAATATGAAAATCTTTAAAAATCTTCTTCTCTGAAACCAGAAGGCAGACAGCTTTCATATTTGGTATGTAGCATCATCCAGTGAACCTCTACCAAGTTTGTTCATATCAAGACCCTGGGGTCATATTTGGGCTTTGCCCGGGCCCAACCCTTTTTACATAGAATCAAAGAGCGAAAATCTTTAAAAATCTTCTTCTCTGAAACCAGATGGCACACAGCTTTCATATTTGGTATGTAGCATCACCTAGTGGGCCTCTACCAAGTTTGTTCATATCAAGACCCATGGGTCATATTTGGGCTTTGCACGGGTGCATCCCTTTATCTGTTATGAGCATGAAGGGTAAAAAATGAAAATCTTCAAAAATCTTCTTCTATGAAACCAGAAGGCAGACAGCTTTCATATTTGGTATGTAGCATCATCTAGTAGACCTCTACCAAGTTTGTTCATATCAAGACCCTAGGATCATATTTGGGCTCCACCGGGTGCATCATGTTTTACATTGAATCAAAGAATGAAAATCTTTTAAAATCTTCTTTATTCGAAACCAGAGGGCGCACTGCTTTCATTTTTGGTATGTCGTATTATCTAGTGGGCCCTTACCAAGTTTGTTCATATCAAGACCCTGGGGTCATATTTGGGCTTTGCACAGGTGCATCCCTTTCAGCTCATCTGAGCACGAAGGGTGAAAATAGGAAAACCTTCAAAAATCTTCTTTTTTGAAACCAGTAGGCAAACAGCTTTCATATTTAGTATGTAGCATCATCTATTAGACCTCTACCAAGTTTGTTCATATCAAGACCCTGGGATCACATTTGGGGTCCACCAGGGTGCATCCCTTTTTACATAGAATCAAAGAGCAAAAAGGGATACTTGTCTTGCTCTTCGCTGGAAACGTTCCATGGTATTGATTTTAGGCAATTTTCTTCTTTTTGACATCTGCCTATCTAATTAATGTGATGTCCCAGGGGTCAAAGAGACTCAGGTGAGCGATCTAGGACCATCTTGGTCCTCTTGTTACATAGAATCAATGAGCGAAAATCTTACAAAATCTTCTTCTCTGAAACCAGATGGCAGACAGCTTTCATAGTTGATATATAGCATAGTGGGCCTCTACCAAGTTTGTTCATATTAAGACCCTGGGGTCATATTTGGGCTTTGCCTGGGGGCAACCCTTTTAGCTCTTCTGAGTATGAAGGGTAAAAAAATGAAAATCTTCATAAATCTTCTTCTCTGAAACCAGAAGGCAGACAGCTTTCATATTTGGTATGTAGCATCATCTAGTGGACCTCTACCAAGTTTGTTCATATCAAGACCCTGGGGTCATATTTGGGCTCCACCGGGTGCATCATGTTTTACATAGAATCAAAAAGCGCAAAGGCATTTCTGTCTTGCTCTTGTCAGCTAATATTCCATGCCTATTTAATTAATGTGATTTCCCAGGGGTCAAAGAGACTCAGGTTAGCAATCTAGGACCATCATGGTCCTATTGTTAGAGTTTCTGAGATTAAAGGATCAATATTCATCAACAATTATTTTATCAATGATTAGTAGTTTAACAGCAGCCACTTATTTTGTATTACAGAAAATTGACAGTTACAGATGCCGTGGTTCGCTGTTTAAAGAAAGGCAAGGGAGACGAACAGGCGCTGGCAGCCAAATGCCTAAGTTTGATCTGTATTATACTGGGTCAAGAAGCTGACGATTTGATACCTGACGTACAACCTGCACTATTGACATTAATGAAAGATAAATCAGCATCATTGAGTGCTAGAGGAGAGGTATAAAACATGTAGCTCACCTTGACTAGATTTTCTAGGTGGGTTTGTTGTGATCATCTCTTGTCTGTGTTACTGTTTAATGTAACAGACAGCTTAATTTAAGTATCTTTGTTGCTAACTGCCTTTGTTTCCATTAAATTTGTTTTCTTCTTTTGACAAAGAAAAATATTTTCTCAATCTTCTGATTTCAAAATGTTATCAGCTAAACATATGGGTTCCCAAAATCTTTGAAAATTTGCAAATCTTGATATCTGATAAAAGGTTACTCAAGTAATGGATTTATGGCAACATCTTGACCTGGGACCAAAACATGGTAACTACATCTTGCACATTTTCCCAATCATCGCAACATTGGACAGAATTTGAAATCAGACAGTCATCCATTTCTTTGTTGTTTGTTGAGGAAGGAGTTGCACATCATAAAGTTAAAATATGTTTTGCTCATGTGAGCAAAGCCATCAAGCTATTTCCTCCTGCTCAATAAAAAACAATCCAAACACTGTAGGCATAGATCTGGTTAGCTCTGCTGGCCAAAGGCCTCTTCACATTTTGGCTATTGTCATGGCGCCGTGTCTGTGGTGTGTTCATCCATGCATCTGGTCATGGACTTTTTTGTTTAAAACATTCTCAGAAATTACTGAATAAATTTTAACCAAACTTCACAGGAGCAATTCTTAGGCTACCCTTTTTCAAAGTTGATTCTTTTGTATCCTATGAAAAACATGACTTTAATGGGCATGGCTAATAACCATAAATGGTAAAATGTGACTTTTCTCAGAATCTCTCAGAACATATGGATGGATGTCAACCAAATTTCCATTTAATGACCCTTTAGTGATCCTTTATCAGTCTACAAAAAGTATTACGATCAGAAGAAAAATATGTCTTGTGTTTATGGTCAGATGGTATTTCTCTATATGTTATATAATGGAAGCTTTGAAAATCATTTTTCTGAGAACCTAAATGGTGAATATCTACAAAATTTCACTGGAATGATCCTTTGTTACCTTTTATCAGGCTGCAAAAAATTATTGTGATTGGATGAAAATGCATAGAAGCACTTAAATTCTCATCTTATCATATCAGTAGTTTCTGGCCTGTAGAGAAAATTAGGCACTCAAGCTACCTCAGTTAAAGATATGCAGTGAGAAGTATCAAGTCTTTTTCCCATAATTTGTGTAATTATTTTAACCTTTGTCAACCTGAGCCACCTGAGCCTGAAATATTTCTGCTATGACAGGAGGTAGAGACAGAGATCAGCCTGTACATAAACCCTGATCTAAATTGAGATTTTCAAAAAGGTTACATTTTGTTTATTTCCCCTTTTTCAAACTAAATCAATTATTTTGGTTAATAATGTGATACATTTACTGCAAAGGTAGCATCTAATTTGCCAAACCAATCAATATCATAAATTTGGATAGTACATATACAACTTTTTCAATAGTGCACTGTAAACAATGCATGATGATTGCTTCATTTAATCTAAATGTGACTTTATTACTGTCATTTCAGAGTGCTATTGCTGTGTCTATGTGTGCCTTTATCAGTAGCTCAGAGCTTGAGGTGAGTGGCTACTACTTTAATGTCATTATGAAAAAAGTCTGAAAAATGTGGTAAATTGTCACTCTCTGTCCTTTCCTTTGCCAAATGAAAGATTGTTAATTAGAGTAGAAGAAAATTGAACTTAACATATTTATATTCCACTTCTAAAGGAAATGAGTGCATTGAGTGCACTAAGTTTCTATACAATGCAACTTACTGCTTTTGTGCTCTGGATATATAATGAATAGCCTGTTGCCTGAAAAATTTGCATTACAAGGGTTGTTCAAAAATTAACGGGATTTTACCTCGCAAAAATTTATTTTTGAAGCAATCAAACTTAATTTGGTATCATTCGCTGTCCGAATTCAATGCATATATGGTTATGTAAAACTGGTGTAGTCATTGAACATAGCACTCGCGCATCTGCCATATAGAATGCCATGGTAAAGGGTACCCGGCGCAGCAGATAAAATAATCCTTATACGAGGGTGGATCAAAAATTACGTAGACTAGCGTTGCAGAAATTTTGGTTTCACAGACTTTTAAGAGAAAACTACATTGTTATTAAATTGAGGCATTTTTCTTTTTGTCGTGTAAATTTGGATGAAATCCAAATAGTTGGTCACCTGTAGCAACCATTCTAAAACATGTAGTCATTTGGTACCGGCGCACGGTAACGACGTCAATATTACGCTACGGTATTGATAAGAATCGTCTCGAAAGTCAGCACTTTTCAAAATACTCAACTCAACAATAAACACGATTTCTGCATCGCTTATCCATTGGATAAGTACTATTTTCATATTCATCTGATCCAAAACGATGAACTTAAATGTTTAATGTGTCTAAACGATTCTGAACTGATGTTGTTCTGTGACAATTACAGTTTAACGCCGAGGAGACGTTTTCAATTCTCCAAGTGTCATCCTTAAGAAACACTCTCCATTCTTAAACAAACCTTTTAAACCATTTAAAAAGAAGGTATCTGCTTACATTTGAAGACATTTTAGCATATTTTATCATTTAAACCTCTCGATTAGGTTTTCCATAGGTCCAGTAGGACTTTATTATTGTCTGGTTGTCTCTGGCTGCGCCGGTGCCATCGTTTCGAAGTTCAAAAATTGACGCGTGCCCTTAGTTTACTTACTTTAAATTCCAAAAAAGCGAATCGATTATGCTTAAATTTTGAATACCCTAACTCATAACGTCAACACGTAATTCGGCGAAGTTTGGAAGTGTTTGGTCCAAATTGATGGGACATTTACAGGTAGTAACACTAGGAAGTAACATTACAAAATGAGTTGCGCCAGTAGCACCTACCCAGGTATATCAAAAGTTGGATTTTTTACGTCAGAGTCATAGCAGACTCTTGTAAATTTGATATTTTGTCAACATTAAATGATTTGAGACATGTACAAAATTTAATTGATTTCCGTCGGGAAACACCAAAGTTAAAGTAAAAGTCCACGTATTTTTTTATCCACCCTCGTATTCGGTCTTTGTTTGTAAATATTCTTTCTTTTCTAACTGTTGAAAAACTTGAATATTAATTGAGCTGCTGGAATAAGTATTTCAAATGCCTTGTCTTAATTTGAAGTAATTTGACCGTAGATTTTTTCGATAAGGTTCATTTAAAATGTGGCGGGATGAGTTTCTGAAAGTTCTTGACGACGTCAACTGAATGCTCGGAATTTTGTTTTTTAATTATTCCATTTGAAATCTACAAAAATATAAATACTTGTCACACTGAAAGGGAATGATTTATTCTTCCAAATGCTTTATTATCATCGGTGAAGACGCTTCGGTGCCCCGAGAGATAAGAGGAAGAACGGACAGAGAGAAACTCATCCAAGCAACTGAACGGACGTCAAATGACAAGTCTCCGGAAGATATAGGCGATTTTCTAAGGGGCACTGTTATGAGAACTTTGATTTTGCACCATTCGATTTCACCTTAATACAAACCATAAAAGCACAGCTTACTTACAGGAACACTGAATTCATGCTTCTTCCACAAATAACGAGCCGTGACAAGCTAATTTACATATCAAATGTCTTGATTTTCCACAACGTCGCTAGCGTCATGTACTGTGCGCCGCCGCCTAATACCGACGTATTTTTGTTTGCATGAGAAATGAATATACATAGTTCAAATGCTCCAGGTTTTGGCAAATTTGAGCATTAAATGTGTCCTGTTAATATGAGAATACTTTTTATTGAAGACAGGTTTACCTGTCTTTCAATATAGGGATCGTCGCCATCGGATTCTTATAACAAACCTACATGTGTCTTTACGCTCAAAAAAGTAGACCCATTCATAAAAATAAACGCGGCAAAAATAGTCAATAGTGTAGCAATATACCGTAAAATTTTGGTGCTGACCTAAATTCTGGCCGGGACCTCAGGGTAGTGAACACGTGATCTATGCAGTAGTTGCCTGCAGAAACGTGTTTTACTTTCGTAAATGGTGCTGTTTTAGGGCGTTTTCGGCTGCAATCTTTTGCATTTGCTCCAAATTTTCAATTGCATCCTACAACTGTTTTTATACATAGCATTGGCAAGCTATTGTAACGAGTCAGGGGACAGGGTCGGTTCTCTCTCTCACCAGCCTCTTACTATCTCTCTATCTGTGGAAAGTTGCAGATTTAACTGCAAAACGTCGCTCGAGGGTTGCCGCTGCCAAAAGTGAACTCAGTCAGTAAAGGAATTCAAAGAATGACGAAAACGACCATTTAAATTTCAGTCTACGAGACAATTATTATTTCTTCATTGTAGTTACAACGTTTTCATTACAATTCTTTCTATAAATTCCTAAATTTGATAGAGTGAAGCGGAATAGCGACGTAGTGTTAGTTCCCTAACCCTCGAGATCGGACTGAGCTGGTGACCAAAGAAACGCTGCCTATTTATATCATTCGAGCGCGTGCGACCAAAAATATTGGTCACGACGTTGGTTATGACCAAAAAAGTTGGTCGTACGGCCAAAAAAAATTGGTCGCGACCCAAAAAACGGGTCACGACGTCGTTGGTCACCCTAGAAGACTCTGAAATGGTTCTGACGGCTTTCTCTAAATTAAGGAACTAACCTCCTTAGAAAAATCAAATATTTAGTGAAAAGAAGCTGTCAAAACCCCTAAAACGTGGTTACTATAAATAATAGTGAAATTGACCTTGACATCATGTGATATAAACAAACTTTGTACACGTAATGCAACTTTCACGGGTCACCGAATATCAATATCCGGTAAAAAAAGAAAACATTCTGCAAGATTAGATCAACCTTTTGACGAAAAATGCAAGAACTAGCGAGTGTCAGACCTCGACAGCGATGAGTTAAGTATAATGCTCAGAAAATGATATGCATTAGTTGTCTTGCATTGCAGAAAATAAATAAATGAAAAATCGACAGTCAAAATCGGACAGAGCTGTTTATAGATTCCGGCATTCCTGATCAAGCAAAAATGGACTAAAAGTCTCCAAATGACCTGAATACCCTAAGAAAGCTACAAAATCTAGTTGCACGAAGTGTTTTACTGTGCATGTAGACCAACAGCTCTGATCTGGGTCTACAGCACATGATTTATTCCGTGTATTCTAGTACCTACAACACAGGGTTGAAACAGATTAACACAGTATGCACAGGGATTTCTTACAGTAACTGCCTCAGAAATACATGTACAGACTGACCCCAAATCATAGGAGTGAATAATTATTAGGAAAACAGGAATACACAAAAGAAATTTACATGCTGCAAGTACCCACAACATCAGACAGAAATAAACGGATACAGCATATACAAGGATTGATAAGACATTATCTCTTCAATACTTGGACAGGCTGACCCCATTAGATTTGTGATACCGAAAATATGACGGATACTAGATGCTCAAATACTGCTGAAAGTGATTGAAAATCAGGGGATAACCAGGATACATCACTATTTTCAGTTCCCCATGTTAGACTCCCTATTTCTCGTAAAATTGTGTGTTTGTGTGTCCTTAAGGTCCGTCTCCCGGGCCTGTCGTAGTGTAAATAGATAAAAACTAAAATAGCACAAGGCAATTTGAATAAACTCGTAAACACTTGGAATTTCCTAGGTTTGAATTTTTACTTGGATTTACGGAGATATTTCGATGGCTTATCAAATTACTTTATTATTAGGCTTGTTTTGTCTATCCATATTGTACAGCATTTGGAACATCACTCGGTCATATCCGTAAACGGCAACAGATCGTGATATTCACTCGGCAATCATCGGGCGATCTCCGAAGTCTCAGATAAATGTAGGTTACGGAATCGGCCGAGTTGTGACGAATGCGTTAGATTGGCCGCGTGGTGTTCTGAATGGCCTATACAGTAGTACCACGCATGCGCGATCCCGGTTTGGAGTTTCCGCTTTTTTTTTCGACAATTTTCTGACAATAACAGAAACTTTTTGGAAACTGGAATGGATTTTTTTGTAACATTCTGGAGTGGACTTTGAAAGAATTCTAGTCAAGGTGATAAATGCTGTAGCTCGGGATTTCATTTAACGATCTGTCATTTTGGCAGTTTGTCAAAATTGATAGTTCACCGGATAGTTCAATCCGAATCTTGATCTAGAAAAGCAGTCCCGTGGAAAAGGCCTGAAAGGTTGGTTGTCTTAACAGGTTTATATATTATTTTGTAGTAAAAATAATTTTCTACTAAGTAAGACCATATGCAAGGAGAATAACCTGAAATGGAGATCGAAATATCTCAATGGAAAAATAGAAATAAAATGTTTCACTCCTGGAAGAAACTTAAATGGTATTCATAAAAAAAGCTACAGCTATTGTACGGGAAAATACTTCTTCTTAGTATTGACTTTGACTAGTAAAAGTATAAGAATATTGGTATTACTTTCATTGCTTCTTCTATGTGGAGATAATTAGTCAAATCCTGGATCAGATAATGAATGTAAAAGAAATTTGAACAAATTTCCAATTCAGGGCAATATTCACCATGGCAATGAAATGTTCAGCTCTTTATCAAGGGGTAAGCAATGTGTGTCGTTTGGATTAACATTTTATTTAAGATTTTTACACATCCACTTAATAAGTTTGACTGGAAAAAAATCGGATTTGGATCATATTGGATTGCTGGGGATAATCTATACAATTTTATAAAACAGGGTTGCAATAATTCATATGAGTTTTTAGAATACAGGAATATTGCCACCATATATTTCTGTTGGTTAAATGAATATTTTTCATTTAGGATATTGAAAACTTATACTTGGGGATGAATAGCGATTATGAAGGCAGTTACCCTCTTGTTAAGCTTGAATTGGCTAGAGGGATAGGTTTATCTGGAAGTGATGATTCTTCAAAGTAAAGCATATTCATTTGTTAGGAAGGTGCAGTTTCCATATGTAACCATCAATGATTGTTTTAAATTTTTGATTCCCACTCAAGAGATCTTCTCAAAACGCCACAATTTTCATTCCAATTGTTAATATTCAGTCCTGTCTTCAATTCAGGCCTTTCAGGCCTTTGATTATTGAAGACAGGTTTACCTGTCTTTCAATATAGGGATCGTCGCCATCGGATTTTGATAACAAACCTACATGTGCCATTACGCTCAAAAAAGTAGACCCATACATAAAAATAATCGCGACAAAAATAATCAATAGTTAAGCATTTTGGTGCTGAACTAAATTCTGGCCGGGACCTAAGGGGAGTGATCTATGCAGAAGTTGCCTGCAGAAACGTGTTTATATCGTAAGTGGTGCTTTTCTTAGGGCGTTTTCGGCTGCAATCTTTAACTTTTGCATTTGCTCCAAATTTTCAATTGCATCCTACAACTGTTTTTAGCTCACCTGAGCACGAAGTGCTCAAGGTGAGCTTTTGGGGTTACTTGATGTCTGTCGTCCGTCGTGCGTCGTCCGTCGTCAACATTTACCTTGTGGACACTCTAGAGGCCATATTTTTAGCCCAATCAACCTGAAAATTGGTCAGAATGATTATCTTGATAATATCTCGGACAAGTTCGAAATTGGGTCAAGTGGGGTCAAAAACTAGGTCACGGGGTCAAATCTTAGAAAAACCTTGTGGACACTCTAGAGGCCATATTTTCAGCCCAATCAACCTGAAAATTGGTCAGAATTATTATCTTGATGAAATCTCGGACAAGTTTGAAATTGGGTCAAGTAGGGTCAAAAACTAGGTCACGGGTTCAAATCTTAGAAAAACCTTGTGGACACTCTAGAGGCCATATTTTTAGCCCAATCAACCTGAAAATTGGTCAGAATTATTATCTTGATGAAATCTCGGACAAGTTGGAAATTGGGTCAAGTGGGGTCAAAAACTAGGTCACGGGGTCAAATCTTAGAAAAACCTTGTGGACACTCTAGAGGCCATATAGCCCAATCAACCTGAAAGTTGGTCAGAATGATTATCTTGATGAAATCTCGGTCAAGTTTGAAATTGGGTCAAGTGGGGTCAAAAACTAGGTCACCGGGTCAAATCTTAGAAAAACCTTGTGGACACTCTAGAGGCCATATTTTAGCCCAATCAACCTGAAAATTGGTCAGAATGATTATCTTGATGAAATCTCGGACAAGTTGGAAATTGGGTCAAGTGGGGTCAAAAACTAGGTCACAGGGTCAAATCTTAGAAAACCTTGTGGACACTCTAGAGGCCATATTTTTAGCCCAATCAACCTGAAAATTGGTCAGAATTATTATCTTGATAATATCTCGGACAAGTTCGAAATTGGGTCAAGTGGGGTCAAAAACTAGGTCACGGGGTCAAATCTTAGAAAAACCTTGTGGACACTCTAGAGGCCATATTTTTAGCCCAATCAACCTGAAAATTGGTCAGAACGATTATCTTGATGAAATCTAGGACAAGTTGGAAATTGGGTCAAGTAGGGTCAAAAACTAGGTCACGGGGTCAAATCTTAGAAAAACCTTGTGGACACTCTAGAGGCCATATTTTTAGCCCAATCAACCTGAAAATTGGTCAGAATTATTATCTTGATAATATCTCGGACAAGTTTGAAATTGGGTCAAGTGGGGTCAAAAACTAGGTCACGGGGTCAAATCTTAGAAAACCTTGTGGACACTCTAGAGGCCATATTTTTAGCCCAATCAACCTGAAAATTGGTCAGCATTATTATCTTGATGAAATCTCGGACAAGTTGGAAATTGGGTCAAGTAGGGTCAAAAACTAGGTCACCGGGTCAAATCTTAGAAAAACCTTGTGGACACTCTAGAGGCCATATTTTTAGCCCAATCAACCTGAAAATTGGTCAGAATTATTATCTTGATAATATCTCGGACAAGTTTGAAATTGGGTCAAGTGGGGTCAAAAACTAGGTCACGGGGTCAAATCTCAGAAAAACCTTGTGGACACTCTAGAGGCCATATTTTTAGCCCAATCAACCTGAAAATTGGTCAGAATGATTATCTTGATGAAATCTCGGACAAGCTTGAAATCGGGTCAAGTGGGGTCAAAAACTAGGTCACGGGGTCAAATCTTAGAAAAACCTTGTGGACACTCTAGAGGCCATATTTTTAGCCCAATCAACCTGAAAATTGGTCAGAATGATTATCTTGATGAAATCTCAGACAAGATCGAAATTGGGTCAAGTGGGGTCAAAAACTAGGTCACGGGGTCAAATCTTAGAAAAACCTTGTGGACACTCTAGAGGCCATATTTTTAGCCCAATCAACCTGAAAATTGGTCAGAATTATTATCTTGATAATATCTCGGACAAGTTCGAAATTGGGTCAAGTGGGGTCAAAAACTAGGTCACGGGGTCAAATCTTAGAAAAACCTTGTGGACACTCTAGAGGCCATATTTTTAGCCCAATCAACCTGAAAATTGGTCAGAATTATTATCTTGATGAAATCTCGGACAAGTTGGAAATTGGGTCAAGTAGGGTCAAAAACTAGGTCACAGGGTCAAATCTTAGAAAAACCTTGTGGACACTCTAGAGGCCATATTTTTAGCCCAATCAACCTGAAAATTGGTCAGAATTATTATCTTGATAATATCTCGGACAAGTTCGAAATTGGGTCAAGTGGGGTCAAAAACTAGGTCACGGGGTCAAATCTTAGAAAAACCTTGTGGACACTCTAGAGGCCATATAGCCCAATCAACCTGAAAGTTGGTCAGAATGATTATCTTGATGAAATCTCGGTCAAGTTTGAAATTGGGTCAAGTGGGGTCAAAAACTAGGTCACCGGGTCAAATCTTAGAAAAACCTTGTGGACACTCTAGAGGCCATATTTTTAGCCCAATCAACCTGAAAATTGGTCAGAATGATTATCTTGATGAAATCTCGGACAAGTTGGAAATTGGGTCAAGTGGGGTCAAAAACTAGGTCACGGGGTCAAATCTTAGAAAAACCTTGTGGACACTCTAGAGGCCATATTTTTAGCCCAATCAACCTGAAAATTGGTCAGAATTATTATCTTGATAATATCTCGGACAAGTTCGAAATTGGGTCAAGTGGGGTCAAAAACTAGGTCACGGGGTCAAATCTTAGAAAAACCTTGTGGACACTCTAGAGAGCATATTTTTAGCCCAATCAACCTGAAAATTGGTCAGAATGATTATCTTGATGAAATCTCGGACAAGTTGGAAATTGGGTCAAGTAGGGTCAAAAACTAGGTCACGGGGTCAAATCTTAGAAAAACCTTGTGGACACTCTAGAGGCCATATTTTTAGCCCAATCAACCTGAAAATTGGTCAGAATGATTATCTTGATAATATCTCGGACAAGTTTGAAATTGGGTCAAGTGGGGTCAAAAACTAGGTCACGGGGTCAAATCTTAGAAAACCTTGTGGACACTCTAGAGGCCATATTTTTAGCCCAATCAACCTGAAAATTGGTCAGCATTATTATCTTGATGAAATCTCGGACAAGTTGGAAATTGGGTCAAGTAGGGTCAAAAACTAGGTCACCGGGTCAAATCTTAGAAAAACCTTGTGGACACTCTAGAGGCCATATTTTTAGCCCAATCAACCTGAAAATTGGTCAGAATTATTATCTTGATAATATCTCAGACAAGTTTGAAATTGGGTCAAGTGGGGTCAAAAACTAGGTCACGGGGTCAAATCTCAGAAAAACCTTGTGGACACTCTAGAGGCCATATTTTTAGCCCAATCAACCTGAAAATTGGTCAGAATGATTATCTTGATGAAATCTCGGACAAGCTTGAAATTGGGTCAAGTGGGGTCAAAAACTAGGTCACAGGGTCAAATCTTAGAAAAACCTTGTGGACACTCTAGAGGCCATATTTTTAGCCCAATCAACCTGAAAATTGGTCAGAATGATTATCTTGATGAAATCTCAGACAAGTTCGAAATTGGGTCAAGTGGGGTCAAAAACTAGGTCACGGGGTCAAATCTTAGAAAAACCTTGTGGACACTCTAGAGGCCATATTTTTAGCCCAATCAACCTGAAAATTGGTCAGAATTATTATCTTGATAATATCTCGGACAAGTTCGAAATTGGGTCAAGTGGGGTCAAAAACTAGGTCACGGGGTCAAATCTTAGAAAAACCTTGTGGACACTCTAGAGGCCATATTTTTAGCCCAATCAACCTGAAAATTGGTCAGAATTATTATCTTGATGAAATCTCGGACAAGTTGGAAATTGGGTCAAGTAGGGTCAAAAACTAGGTCACAGGGTCAAATCTTAGAAAAACCTTGTGGACTTTTTAGAGGCCATATTTTTAGCCCAATCAACCTGAAAATTGGTCAGAATTATTATCTTGATGAAATCTTGGACAAGTTCGAGATTGGGTCAAGTGGGGTCAAAAACTAGGTCATGGTGTCAAATCTTAGAAAAACCTTGTGGACACTCTAGAGGCCATATTTTTAGCCCAATCAACCTGAAAATTGGTCAGAATGATTATCTTGATGAAATCTCGGACAAGTTCGAAATTGGGTCAAGTGGGGTCAAAAACTAGGTCACGGGGTCAAATCTTAGAAAAACCTTGTGGACACTCTAGAGGCCATATTTTTAGCCCAATCAACCTGAAAATTGGTCAGAATTATTATCTTGATGAAATCTCGGACAAGTTGGAAATTGGGTCAAGTAGGGTCAAAAACTAGGTCACGGGGTCAAATCTTAGAAAAATCTTGTGGACTTTTTAGAGGCCATATTTTTAGCCCAATCAACCTGAAAATTGGTCAGAATGATTATCTTGATGAAATCTCGGACAAGTTTGAAATTGGGTCAAGTGGGATCAAAAACTAGGTCACGGGGTCAAATCTTAGAAAAACCTTGTGGACACTCTAGAGAGCATATTTTTAGCCCACAGAATGATTATCTTGATGAAATCTCAGACAAGTTCGAAATTGGGTCAAGTGGAGTCAAAAACTAGGTCATGGGGTCAAATCTTAGAAAAACATTTTAAGATTGTTAATTCAGGTGAGCGATTAAGGGCCACTATGGCCCTCTTGTTATGTATAGCATTGGCAAGCTATTTTCAGTTCCCCATTTTTGACTCCCTATTTCTCGTAAAATTGTGTGTTTGTGTGTCCTTAAGGTTGCTTTATTAATCCGTCTCCCGGGCCTGTCGTAGTGTAAATGGATAAAAACTAAAATAGCACAAGGCTATTTGAAAAAACTAGTAAACCCTTGGAATTTCCTAGGTTTGAATTTTTACTTGGATTTACGGAGAAATTTCGATGGCTTATCAAATTACTTTATTATTAGGCTTGTTTTGTCTATCCATATTGTACAGCATTCGGAACATCACTCGGTCATTTCACTCGGCAATCATCGGGCGATCTCCGAAGTCTCAGATCTATCTAAATGTAGGTTACGGAATCGGCCGAGTTGTGACGAATGCGTTAGATTGGCCGAGTGGTGTTCCGAATGGCCTATACAGTAGTACCACGCATGCGCGACCCCGGTTTTGAGTTTCCGCTTTTGTTTTCGACAATTTTCTGACAATAACAAAAACTGTTTTGGAAACTGGAATGGATTTATTTGTAACATTCTGGAGTGGACTTTGAAAGAATTCTACTCAAGGTGATAAATGCTGTAGCTCGGGATTTCATTTAACGATCTGTCATTTTGGCAGTTTTGTCAAAATTGATAGTTCACAGGATAGTTCAATCCGAATCTCGATCTAGTAAAGCAGTTTCGTGGAAAAGGCCTGAAAGGTTGGTTGTCTTAACAGGTTTATATATATTATTTTGTGGTAAAAATGATTTTCTACTAAGTAAGACCATATGCAAGGAGAATAACCTGAAATGGAGATCAAAATATCTCAATGGAAAAATAGAAATAGAATGTTTCACTCCTGGAAGAAACTTAAACGGTATTCATAAAAAAGCTACAGCTATTGTACGGGAAAATACTTCTTCTTGGTATTGACTTTGACTAGTAAAAGTATAAGAATATTGGTATTACTTTCATTGCTTCTTCTATGTGGAGATAATTAGTCAAATCCTGGATCAGATAATAAATGTAAAAGAAATTTGAACAAATTTCCAATTCAGGGCAATATTCACCATGGCAATGAAATGTTCAGCTCTTCATCAAGGGGTAAGCAATATGTGTCATGTGGATTAACATTTTATTTAAGATTTTTACACATCCACTTAATAAGTTTGACTGGAAAAAAAAATCGGATTTGGATCATATTGGATTGCTGGGGATAATCTATACAATTTTATAAAACAGGGTTGCAATAATTCATATGAGTTTTTAGAATACAGGAATTGCCACCATATTTCTGTTGGTTAAATGAATATTTTTCATTTAGGATATTGAAAACTTACACTTGGGGATGAATAGCGATTATGAAGGCTGTTACCCTCTTGTTAAGCTTGAATTGAGGGATAGGTTTATCTGGAAGTGATGAGTCTTCAAAGTAAAGCATTTTCATTTGTTAGGAAGGTGCAGTTTCCATATGTAACCATCAATGATTGTTTTAAATTTTTGATTCCCAATCAAGAGATCTTCTCAAAGGGCAACAATTTTCATTCCAATTGTTAATATTCAGTCCTGTCTTCAATTCAGGCCTTTCAGGCCTTTGATTTTATATAGCGATAAATCAACGATTATTTATTGACCTAATCCGGATAAATATTGAACATCTCTCGTAGTAAATGGATGTTAGCAAAAGAGGTCAAATTCAACAAATGTCAATTAGATAGAATTTTTAGATAAAGTAATTCATTCTTAGAAATTGATTATTTTGAAATTTTCTTATTCAAAATCTTCCAATTTGGACCAGCCTAAATTTTTTGATGTTTGTAAATTGGTCAGTATGGAAATCATATTCATAACTTATAAGGAATGAAGATTTTAAATAACTTTCTCAGGATGTGATCTCGGTGATGGAAGCGCTAGAGAACATTTTCCAAACATCGTTCAAAAAGGGTGACGGTTCAATACCAGGACACACTGCTGATGTTTGCCGTTTTCACAGCTACGTACTCACTGCCTGGGGATTACTTCTGTCTATAACACCGCAATGGCATATTGATAAAATGATAGAAAAGTAAGTTCTCTACTGGAATATGTTTCCGATACATGTATTTGTGGTTTTTGGCTGGGGACTGCAGAGAGACAGATAGCAGGGGCCAGTTTTACTAACCTACATACGACAAAATTAATCCTAAGTAAAATTCACAAATTGAACCTGATGATTTATTCATTGTTAAATCCAATATCTCATTGGAACTGTCTTAAGAGGATGACTCCAATTAGATGATGCATGGTGGAATTCCATATTTAATTACTACTGTAGAAGCAACTTTACTTTTTTGACTTACGCAAAAAATGATCGCAAGATGTTTGGTAAATCAGGCCCCTGAAGCATTTTCAGAGCTACAGATAGAGGAGGTATTTGGGATTTTAAATCAAAGTATTCAATGATTATAGTACAAGCCCTTTGTTGTTGGTACTCATTGGAATCTTCTCATCAGGACAATTCAAATGAGTACCCGTAACATGGGGTTTCATTTGGGTAATAAAGATTTTAGACTGGCTTTACCCCCTCTTATCTGTACCTCTTTATTTTGGCTTTTAGATATAACTTTTTCCACAACAATAACATTAACCCTTTGTTGTTGGTACTCATTTGAATTGTCTTGTCAAGACAATTCAAATGAGTACCCATAACATAAGGTTTTACAGGGAAACAAAGATTTAAGACTCGATTTACCCACCATAATCTTGACATAAAACTTATCTTTGCCTTTTTCACCTTTTGTCTGATTGACTTTAAACTTGGCAGTTATATATGATATAACCCTGTATTTCAGATACCTAAACTTGGCATTTATTTTTATTATTACCATATATTTCAGATACCTAAACTTGGCATGTATGTTTATTATTACCCTGTATTTCAGATACCTAAACTTGGCATTTATGTTTATTATTACCATGTATTTCAGATACCTCAACAAAATGCCAGATTTATTAGACAGTTCAGGTATAGAATTGCGTATTGTAGCAGGGGAGACTGTAGCTGTGCTGTTTGAATTAGGGAGAGAAGAGGATGAGGTATAGAGATATTTTAACCTATGTCCAATTATGTGGTAACAGATTGCAAAGGTCCGGGGTTCTATCCCGATGATGGTACTCATCCTGTCTTTTTGCCTGTCTCCCACCAATGAGTTGATAATCATAGACCTATGTGGGATAGCAGCTGTAGGCTAGGAAAGGATGTGATGGTAGTATTGCTGCAAGAAATACATGTACCATGAATAGATTGTTTGGTGCTCCTGCTACTAAGATATAAGTGAGAGATTGTTTCGAGTGGTGTTAAATCCCTAACAAATAAACAACACATGTTATGTGTTCATAATGTGATTAGGTATTTAGTTTCATACCACCATGCAATCATCAAATATTGCCTTTCCCCTCTTAATTAGATGGTGAAATATTCAACTTTTCCATAACAAAATAAAGTAATAACACTTCAAATTTTGTACTAAATTTCCTTATTTTAGTATTGTTAAATATTGCAAGTAGATGTGTTTGAAGCAACTTAAGGAATGTAAAACATGAGTTCCTGATAGAAAAAAAAAAATGTCATTGATTATACATTTAGAATCAAACAGTCAGATTTTGGAAAAGTTAGAATTACAGTGACTGAGTTTCATCTAATTAAGATATATAGAGAATAAGATGTTAGTGTCTTAAATATCAATCTCGTCGAGGTTGGGAGGATTTATCATGAAGAGGCTTTTTCGAGTCATGATAATTTCTCAAAGCAGAGACAAGATATCATTGATACTTTAAGACACTTACATGCTATTCTATTTATCATGCAATCATTTTTCAGAGCTATAGAAATTCATGTGAAAGTTTATGTTATGTTATTAGACAGGTGATATCAGGTCAATATAGGTTTCAGGTTATGGTATATCAGGGTTCAGTACAACAGTTTTGTAAGTGCCTATAAATAAACAGGCAATTACAAAAGTCTAGCACTAACCTCTTAATGTGTTAATTTGTTTTGGCAGATCTTTGAAAGTGATGTGATGTGTGACCTATGTGATACCTTGAAAAGACTGTCAACAGAATCACACAAATATTGGGCAAAGAAAGACAGGCGGTTACAAAAGTCAAGTTTTAGAGATATATTAAGAGCAGTTCAAGTAAGTATATTATCCTTTAACCAAGACTCAATTGTTAATGCTAGAGGTACAAATAAGGAGGGGTAAAGTCAGTATTAAATCCTTATTTTTCAATGAAACCCTAAGTTGTGGGTACTCATTTGAATTTTCTCTAAGACAATTTCAATGAGTACCGACAACATGGGGTTTGTGCTAAAATTATTGATATATTTTGATCTAAAATCCAAAATACCCCCTCTATCTGCATTCGGAACATCATCGGCCATTTCCGTAAACTACAACATACCTCGGATGTATGTAAGACGGATGGGTATGTAACAAAATCATGCATTTTGCTAGGCGGAAACAGTGTAAGAAAAACTAGCACTGTAGATTTATATTTTTTACAGTAAATAACGGCTGAAAAATCTTAATTTTAGAGAATGAAAAATCATTCTCAAAAATAACGATTTTTTCAGCCTTTATTTAAGAATCTAAAGATATTTTTGATAGTATTCGTTGGTTTCACGTCAGTGACTTAAACAAGTAGCATTGGCGACGTTGAATGTTTTCACTCACAGTTTCGAGGGCTAACGCCATTTTAACTGATGTCATCGAGTTTTTCCAAGGTTTTCCTGTATTTTTTAAAAATAGTCTGTCTATGTACATCCGAGGTTGATCGTGAGATTGGCCGAGTGGTGTTCCGAATGCCTCTATCTGTAGCTCAGCCATCTTTTTTAAGGGTACTGAGACTGAAATAGTCTTTTTGAAAGGGGTTTAACCTTTTTTCCCGTTATGTGAATTTAAGACAGGGCTTTATTGAATGATGGTGCAGACAATAATAAAAATGATCCATTTGAGAAGAAATTCTTTGTAAAAAGGAAAAGGCTAGTAACAAAACTCTATTGCTGGGAAAACATTAATTACCGTATTTACCCAAAGTATTCGGACACCCGAAATATTCGGACACCATTAATTATTTTCAAAAATAATTTATATTTTGTCCCTAAAATCGGACACAAATGGAATTGTCCGTCCCTTAGTTTTTGGACACAAATTTACGTTATATGAATCGATTTGAAAGGCAAAGAAGGCACGCTTACCTTTTGTTTAATTTACAGTATAGCCGATAATCCCCGTAAGGTGTAATCCATTGTTGGACATCCGATAACCCTTGTTAATTTGATAGCCGCGTGGCTATTCACACCCAATTATGTTATTTGTAATAATCACTACATAAAAGGTTTAATTTATAGCTATCTACATCGGAAGATACGGGTTTTTGCACAGCGATCTTTTGTCGGCTGCTTACTTGACGTATAAACTGACTTGTGATGTATTTGTTAGGCTTTAGGAATAGTTCAAACAAGAAATGCGGGTTGGTAGGCTTTTTATGCCCCCGATAGGGAGGCATAATAAATTTGACTTGTCCGTCCGTCCGTCTGTCCGTCCGTCTGTCCGTCCGTCCGTCCGTCATTCCGTCCAAAAACTTTAACATTGGCCATAACTTCCTTATTACTATCAAAGCGGTGTCGGGGGCATTGTCATCTTACAGTGACAGCTCTTGTTATTTTTCAATCTGGTCGTAACAATATCAGATTCGCCGTAATCGAGAATATAGGCCTAATGGTAACAATATCCGGTCCGAAAAAAAGCTGGTTTGGAATTTCTTTGTATTATTATTAATATTTAAAGCGAGAATTTTAGCGACAAACAAATTAGACTGATCCACTACTGCGCAAAAAAGTCAAGATACCCGGAACAGTTGAATAAAACATGTGTTATCAAACTAGGCGGGGCAGTAATGGCGTAAATCTAATCCATAAGTGTCAGTGCGATGAAAAAAATATGTCGGTAAACAATTGTCTCTAAAGATCCAAAGATTATTTATTATCCAAAGGAAAAGAGAGAAAGAAAGAAAGAGAGACAACTTTGTAAAGCTGCAGTTATGCGCTTTCATTCGTCCACCAACGAAAATCTAACAGTCATTCAATTTTCAATATTTGGAACGTCTGCCGTTCTCTAACGAAATATCGTAACTACTAAGACTCCAAATATTATTTATTTTATAATTGTCGATCTCTGAGCAAAATATCCTAACTACGGCTTTCGGTAACCTTACTTCCGATATTTCAGTCACTCCATGTTTATTTATTTAGAAATGCCAATCGGCCACAAAAACAACTTAACTCCAGTTAAACAAAGCTTGAGTTCCGATATTTAATTAGCTGGATGACGTTTTGCTTCCCGTTTTCGCTGGTTTGGAGCAAAGGTGAAAAAGAATGGCGATGATATGGGATAAACTATAATAAACAAAGTTTTTCCGTCTTTTTTTTTATGCCCCCGCATCGATAGATCGGGGGCATATTGTTTTACTCATGTCCGTCTGTCTGTCTGTCTGTCTGTCCGTCTGTCTGTCTGTCCGTCCGTCTGTCCGAAAACTTAACCTTGCCAATATCTTCAAGCCTATTCAAGATACAAAGCTAATATTTGGCATGATGATAGATCTCAATGATCCGCATCCGCTGGTACCAAAGTCAAGGTCATGTGACAAGGTCAAGGTCATCTGTCAAGGTCAAACGTCTGAAAACTTAACCCGAAAACTTAACCTTGCCAATATCTTCAAGCCTATTCAAGATACAAAGCTAATATTTGGCATGATGATAGATCTCAATGATCCGCATCCGCTGGTACCAAAGTCAAGGTCATGTGACAAAGTCAAGGTCATCTGTCAAGGTCAAACTTTAACCCGAAAACTTAACCTTGCCAATATCTTAAAGCCTTTTCAAGATACAAAGCTAATATTTGGCATGATGATAGATCTCAATGATCCGCATCCGCTGGTACCAAAGTCAAGGTCATGTGACAAGGTCAAGGTCATCTGTCAAGGTCAAACTTTGAAAAAAAATGCCGTTACGGGGGCATTCGTGTTTCACAAACACATCTTGTTAATTTTTATTTTTTTGACTGTGCTCTGAATTCATTTGTACCTAGGACTTGTTATCTGAAAATAGAAAATTAAAATGGTTGAATTAAAAACGTGAATTATCGCGTCATACCCAAACTCGTTTGTGTAGAACTGATTCTATGCTGCATGATTTGAACTTGGCATTGTTTAAGTGAAAATGTGAAAAGAGGAACATAAGTTTTGGATCGTTAGTGCTCCGGGTTTTCAGTCAGGATTATCTTTTTTATAGTATCTTAAACGAGGTACGCATATTTTTTTGATGCATTCGTCGGGACTTTACCTTCTTCCTAGCGCCGTATAAATGATGAATGCATATATTTGACACATTTGTCAGCACTTTACCTTATCCCTCCCTCTGTCCGTATATTCTTCAATATTGTTTAAGAGCCTTTACAAATATTAAAGATCGATTTTCACCATGAAATTGTGAAAAGACCCTGAATTTTCGGACACAGAGGAAAATATTTTTCATAAATATTCGGACACAAAAAATAATAACTATTTTTTTCCGTCCGAATATATCGGGCAAATACGGTAGCATTAATTCGGAAGTTTCTGCAAATTATATCTTTGCAAAAACATAGAAACAGGTTTACTGTAAATTTGGTATAAAGTATCCCCCATATCTGATAGATTTAATCCACTCATGCAAAGAAAAAACCCACACAATTCCTTCAAGAACTATTTCTTTTCCCACATCTTTTATAAAGAAATCAATATTATATAATATTTGCAGGAGGGAGAGCCACCAGAAGTCACAATCAAATTTGCTCAAGAATCTCTGGAAATGTATTCCTGGGTCAAAAAGATGCAATATTCAGCATTTTGTCATGCATTAGGATCAGGCATTTATCAACATTTACAGGTAGGTGTAATGTATAACTAATATGATATTTTTATGCCTCTTCATAAATAGATATGGGGCATGTTGATGGCTCAGCGCGAAACGGTTGTAACTCCCTATATGCTTATACAACTGTTTCGCGCTGAGCCATCGAATATTATTGTTGTACCATGTCTGTCTGTCTGTTTGCACAAACTTTACCTGTTATCATAACCTGAGAGAAAACTTTTTCCATATATTTAACACTTAATGACAAATGTTCATATTTGGAATTGAAGTTTATTTGGAAGGTCAAGGTCATCTGGGGATTAAAAAAGAAAGAGAGAGAAAATGTCCATTTGTTGAAGTGTTTCATGAAAACAAATTGTTCCATGTCAATGAAAGTAAAGCCAGGAAAAAATCTTTATTGCACAATGACATCCCATGTTATAGGTACATGTTGTGTGTACTCATCGGAATTTTCTGGACTACACAATTCCAATTACAAGTGGAGGATTTGTGCTATTATTATTAAAATACTTTGATATAAAATCCAAAATATCCTCCTTTTCTGTATCTCTATCAACTGTATTTTTATTTTTTTTTTCAATGTTGCAATTAACTGTGCCAAGGAAAGGAATGTAAATTGCTACATTGCAAAAAAAAAAAAGGATATCATTGGCATAAATCATTATTTACTAGTATTCATTTAGGCATTCAAGTCAAAATTCATTATACCCCCCCCCCCCCCCCTCAACCCCTACCCCCCCCCCCCCCCCCCCCCCCCCCATCATCCTACAAAGAAGAGGGAAGTTTATTGGTTTCACCATGTCTGTCTGTCAGTCCATCCCCCCTTTCCGCCCACTGTGGACCTTTTCGTTTCCGGACTTTTAACTCAAGAACTAAGCCACCTAGAATCATGAAACTTCATACAAATGCTGCTTATGACCAAAGGAAGTGCTCTATTGTTATTGGTTCACATAGGTCAAAGGTCAAGGTCACAGTTAGCCTTTGTTCAATTGACAAGGCGCTGGTGGGGGATATTAGTTGGCTTTGTGACGGTTCTAGTTTAATTAGTTCAGAGCACTGTATTCTATACTGCCTTGTGTCGTAGTCAATGAATTTTTAGCATGCAAAACTTATGTCTTGATTATTGTACTCTAGAAAGAATTTAACATAAATATTGAACCTAATTCCCTTAACTCCAAATTTCCATACCTAGGGGTTAGGGCAATCCTATTGTAAGTGCCTATATATTTATAGGCGCTTATAATAGTGTTGCGCTGACCCCTCATTAGCCTTTGATCAAAATATCTATGCACTCTCCTTTATAGTTCGGGTGCATATTGTTTTTAAGCTCAACTGGCCGAATTTCGGCCAGGGAGCTATTGTCATGGTGGAGTGTCCATTGTGTGTCCATCTGTGCGTAAACTTTTTCTTTAAACATCTCCTCCCAAACCAATGGGTGGATTTTAACGAAACTTGGTAGAAAAGATCCTTGGGTCACCCTCTACTTAAATTGTTCAAAGAATTTTGACTGGCCCCCAAATATTGGCGTGGCAGGGAGTGGCATATTTTCACTTTTGAAATCTTTTAAAATCCCATCCTCCCAAACCTTTGGGCCGATTTCAATGAAACTTAGCATGGATGTTCCTTGGGTAACCCTTTACTTAAATGTTCAAGAAATTTTGATTGGCCCAAAAATATGGGCGTGGCAGGGCGGGGCTTATTTTTGGGCCCGAAATCTTTGAACAACATCTCCTCCTGAACCACTGGGCCGATTTCAATGAAACTTTAACAGAATGTTCCTTGGGTGACCCTTTACTTAAATTGTTTGCTTAATTTTGATTGGTCCATAAATATGGGCGTGGCAGGGCGGGGTCTATTTCAGCCTGAAATTTTCAAAGGACATTTTCTCCTGAACCACTTGGCTGATTTCAATGAAACTTTACTAGATATTCCTTGAGTGTCTCTTTCAAAAATTATTTGCTTAATTTTGATAGGCCAATAAATTTGGGCGTGGCAGGGCGGGGCTTATTTTGAGGCCAAAATCAAAATCCTCCGGAACCACTCAGCCAATTTCAATGAAACTTTACCAGAATGTTTCTTGGGTGACTATTTACTTAAATTGTTCAAGAAATTTTGATTGGTCCATAAATATGGGAGTGTCAGGCGGGGCCTATTTTGAGCCCGAAATCTTTGAACAACATCTCCTTCTGTTTAAATAAGATGGGTAAAGGGTTGCAGGCTCATTGTGATTGAGTATTTTGGTGCAATATAGACCAGATCCAGTTAATCACTATAAAATAGGTCTTAGGAGATTTCAGAGTGTTAATGTATTCATTTATTACATGACGGCTAAAATAGTACAAGCAACATATATATCAAAAATGCTTTAATGAATTATTATTACATAACAAGCAACATATGTATCAAAATGCTTTAATGAATAATTATTACATTATAGTGTGGCAGAATGGGGCATGGAGTCGCAGAAAATCCCCGAGAGATATCATTAGATTTTTAGTAAGGAACTAGGCTCCGGCTCCCCATTTATTTATTTCCATCCACCCAACCCTCCATGGATGTTACTCTCCTCTCATGGAGGTGGCCATGCGTTAGGGACCCAATCACAGGCCAGGTAGTCCCACAGGGTCCTATCCCTGTTCCACCAGCCCAGCGTTAGGGACCCAATCACTGAGCTATATCTATGTTCCAACCTACAGGGTCCTATCCCTGTTTCACCAGCCCAGCGTTAGCGATCCAATCACTGAGCTATAACCTCTAAACTCTCAACCCCCTTGGCTCAGTGTCCAATCACAGAGCCATACTATACAATGGATCGGCCCTGAGCCTATTCCTTCTCCCGCCAAAAATTAGATAAAATATAAAGATATTCAGCAATTTATAAAATATTCCTAATAAAATTGATATCCCTCTGGAATTTTCCGCCACACGAACCATGTTCGCCCCAAAATTCCACCAGTATTCACTGTCATTTCATTGAGTCTCCACCTGAACAATAGATACCGGATAAATTAAGGTTGGTAACAAAACAAAGTTCAAACCACATTGGACAGTTCTTCATCTGCCCTTACCCCACAACCACTATCTTCAAGTGGTATTACTGTTAAATAACTTCATTCATTTTGATCATTATGATCCACATTACGAGTTTATTATTGCGAAACTCATTCTACTAAAATTAATGGAATGCTATTGCAAACCGTCACCAATCAATTTGTTTCAAAGACAATACCATGTTACCTCACATAGGGCATTCAATCTTAGATGTAATACTAACCGTACTAAGTCATGAAAGATAATTTTTTACTCGTAGCATCAGTCTATCCCAATACATTCTCTGGTGTTTTCGTATCACAAATCACCTCTTTAAATCTTAAACATTAAATAGCCCACTAGTGCGCCCAGGAAATTATATCGATATAAACATCAGATAATTTATAATCTGAAATAGTCTTAGAAAAATGTTTTTAACAATATGTCATGCAAACGCCCGCCTTAAAGCTGTAAGGAGTCCCTGCAATAAAATTGATTTACAATGATTAATTTCAAAATATCAAGTCAAAAAGATTATGCAACAAAAACACTTGATTCCTAATCGAAATCTCTGTTGAGCATCCTGTAAATCACTTGAAAGTGCCATCTGAAATGACTAAAAGTGTGTAAGCAACTTTACTGCATGATTCCGATGGGGAGATTTGAAGAAAGCTATTCTTTACAGGTCCACTATTAGAAAAGAGCTTATTGAACACGCAACAAAATTAAAAGCATTTTAACAGAGTCAAGTTATGTATGTATTATTACTTTTTTTTTTTTTTTTTTTTAACATCATAGGTAAATCACAATGGTCAGCCTTTGGTAAATGAATCCATTAGAGGAAACCATGATTCTCCTGACACAATCCAATATTTCATCAGTAGATCACTCAGCAAAGCCTAAATTTAATATATATTTGTAAATCTATAATCTTGCTTTCACCTTTTTCATCAAGTAACCTAGCAAAATAAATACATAAGTGAATGAAATAGTGTTGCAGCTACTCGAAGAATATTTTATTTTTGATAAGAAGCAGTTCCATGTACACATCCAGTCTGAAACAAGCTGAGATTTGTTGTTGTTGTTGTTTTTTAAAGTTAAAACAATCTGGCTTTATATAGAAAACTCTATTGTGAGAACAAGCCTATCAACGAAAGCTGTATGATTCCAATCCATGTATTGGATAATGAATGAATATTGCGTTTAGTGGAGATGTTGTATTGAAGCCAGTCTGTTGAAACAAGACACAAGTATTTTATAAGAGTGAGTGTTTTTATGGAATAAGTCCCTCAAATATATCCTGTCTTGAGATAAGGTCAGGCTGTAGCGAAATTATGCTACAACTTGAACTTACATCATCATATAACAGAAAGAGTACAACTAAGCCACTTCTTCCAAAGCGGTTTACTACAGTGTTCCCACTGCTTTTTCAATCTGGGGGTAAAAATGGGTATTTTACAGAGTGCATGTACCCTCTCTATATAACACAAAGAAGACTGTTTGCAAATATTAGGGGGGAAAAAGCTTCAGTTTATGGATAAATCACTCCCATTTGGGGTTTTTTTGGAACACAGAGGTAGATACACAAGTGCTCCCACTGGAGGGTTAAATCTAATTTTACAGCATGCTTGAACCATCTCTGTAAGAGGGACAAAGGAATACCCCTGAAAATTATTAAAGCTATAGTTTTTTGGAGGGAAGGGGATTGCACAACAACATTTGAGAGCTTGGGGAACCTGAATCAACTTAAGTTTAAACTATTTTCAAGTAGACTCCAGTCAATTCAGGTTGATGTTGGTATATACATCTCATATATTGCACCAGTCTTTATTGTTGAATAATAAAATGAATAATTAAGAGGAAATTAAAAACAATTTTGCAGTAAATGCCACATGCATAAAGTACAATAGATCAATTGCATGAAATTAGGTAATCCAAGTATTTTGAACAATAACATTTCGTTGGACTATTGATTATACAGTTTTCAATGACTCATGTTTCTTTGAATATGAACTCCACATTTATAAATGAAACCCCTCTTTACCTAGTGTGAAGGCATTCATGATATCACAAAGGACGTCATCTAAGGAAGCTGAAAGAAGACCCTTCTATGATTCTTAATTAATATGAAACTACGCCATTTTAAATAACTGTCTTTGCTGTCCAAGGACAAGCATCACCCTATTCACGATTTAATCAGACTTCAAGTGATACCCCCATACTGATGCTTTTCACAATAGCTGTTAAAAATATCAATTACACAGGAAGTGCATTCTCTTTGTTTTTTGGTGTTCCCTTTATCGTTTTTTTTTTTTTTTTTGTATTGAAGTGAACACAATGTTCAAGACAGACTAATCAGTTTCAGCCAACAAGGCTTTGTATTAAGTGTACCATTTCACTGCAGAATCACTGCATGTATTGCTCAAGGTTAAAAGATTTATCTTTTTATTTATTTATTTTTTATTTATTATTATCATTATTATTATTTTTGAAAGTGCTAAAATTCTACCTGATCTCACAAAGAACTCTCAGAGTGTAGAGTAAATACTGGTCCCTATTTGTGTACACCATATGTAGTCCGAAAATTTGACTAATTTAGATATCAGATGTACTTTTTCAACCAATTCATACTAAGCAGTATTGTTTTGCTGCTATTTCTGACCGCATAGCTGCTGTATAGCTCCAAGATAATATTAAAGAAACGAGACACTTTGCCAGCTCAGACTTCACAAATACCCTTATTGTTTAACGGACAGGGGTTCTGGTAAACTTATTAATTTACCAGACCAAACAAATTCCACCAGACAGAACAATAGTACACATTGTGTATTTGGCTAGAATCTATGGGTCAGTCTGTCCAGTATTCATGCGCAACTTGCATGACCGGCATGATTTTTTTCGCAGACATGTCGATGGGACCGGTGGGACCTCATGAAGTCTGCAGATCTATAAAAGATACTCTAAATATTGAGCTCATGTGTTTATACCTGCAAGGCATACAGAACAGACTTGGTGGTTAGCAAGATAAGATAAGATAAGATTTATTAAAAGTCGGCAAGACAGCATAACAACAAACAAAAGCTAACAATAGCTTTTGAACCGACTAAAAAAAATTAGATCATGGATTTTTTGGATAGGAATGTTCATAAAATGAATTACAGACTGTGTAAAAACTGAAGGTCATAAACCAGGGCCATATGATCAAGGCTCCACCATCTTCCTCAAGGATGTCCCTGCCCGGTAAGCAGTATCTGATATACCCTGAAAAATAGGTTTAATTTCAACACTCCCAAAAATGTCTTCTGACAATCGGTGTTTCTTCAACCAATCATTATGAAAATGCCAAAAATTGAACAACTCACTGGCCTAAAATAGTACTTATTCCAGGTTGGGTCAAATAAATCTCAATTTTGGACAAATTTCATATTTTCCATAACTCTACAAATCTAAAAATAACATCGCATTAGGACAGAAATCGGTACTAGGATCGAAATCGCATATCAACCTTTGCTTTGCATTTCCTGCAAAAGTCAAACAAATAGAATTTAGATAAATGATTCCATGTAAGTAATCAATTCAATTTATCCGCCTCTGTTCAGCCTAGCGATAACGAACAGTCGTTCAGCCATTTTCTCGTCCGAGAAAAGCAACCCCATCATTCTTAAGTCAATCCTGCGAGAATTTCCCTCTTCTCTGGCCAATATCAATATTTCTTCATCTAAGTATTCTTCCTTCTATATCTCGGCATCACAAAAAACAAAACTGCTACTCATAGATCGTTAAAATTGCATTAATTGCAGTTATTAAAATATTTTTGATGATTGTTCTGATTAAAGCGCCATCTGATGACTAGTAAGTTTCATGCTGATTAATTTATCATGAGTAACCGGTGCACCGTTCGGTGACAAGGTAAACAAATCCCCTTCAATTTTAGGCAGTAATAAATCGGCATATTTTAAATAAATAGCCCTTATTAAAGTAAGCTTTATTTAATGAAAGTCTAAAGATTTTAAAGCCAGTGGGGCAATACAGGCCCTCTTGGGCCTCTTGTTTCCTGTCTGTTTTTCTAAGGCTCCATTTGTTTTGCCCAAAAACTTCTCGGCATTCAATCTGCCAGAATGCTAAAAACATCAAATTTTTTCTGAAATAGAAAAAGCTGCATCTAGCACATATCTTCACAATTTTCTCATATGATGATTATAACAGACCTGTTCTGTAAAACAATGAAGACAGATAAATAAAATCTGAGAGAAATTTTTACATCCTGATTAAATTGTACTCTAGAAACAATTTAACATGAGAACCAAATTGTCTTGGCTCCGAATTTCAAATTCTTTGATTAAAATTTCTATGCCCTCACATTTATAGATTGGGGGCATATTTTTTGTCCTGGCTGTTTTTCTGTGGCTCCAATTGTCTCTCCCAAAAACTTCTTGGCATTCAACCTAACAGAATGCTTAAAACCTCAATATTGTTCTGAAATAGATAAAGCTGAATCTAGTACATATTTCACAATTTCTCATATGATGATTATACAGACCTGTTCTGTAAAGCAATGAAGAAAGCTAAATTAAATCTGAGAGAAATTTAAGTCCTGATTATTGTACTTTAGAAGCAATGTATCATAAATATTGAACCTAATTGCCTTAGCTCCAAATTTCTGTATCCCTTTAATGTTGGCCCTTTTGATTTTTGAAGTGATAGAGCCTATACATGATGTGTATTGCTTGTGACAAAACCTTTCTGTTGGGACAAACTTCAAGGTTATCGGTCTAAGTCAAGCTCATTTTTCCAGGTCAAATATGTGGAAATTTAAGACTTTACATTGACTTCAGTATCAGTCATCGTGTTAAATATGAAAGCCCTATCACTTACCTTTCAAAAGTTATGGCCAATGTTAACGTTTTATTATTTTCACAAATTTGACCTTGAAAAATGACCTTGACCTTGATTGGTGATCTAGAAATTGGTACCAAAAGAAAGGGCTTATCCCAGGCAATCATCATGTGAAAAATGAAGGCCCTATGACTTACCATTCAAGTTTTCGCACGACAACAACAATGACAACGACGGCACCAAGGCTATAGCAATACCTCGAGTTTTCTCTGAAAACAGCCAAGCTTAAAATGGAAGTGGTAGGGAATTTGGGTTTCACAAACACATCTTGTTTAAACTGCAGTAGATTGTTTGTAATTTTGCATAAGGTGTAACACATGCACTAGTACATGAATATTATATTAAATTAGTAATAAGTTCTTGACTTCCTAACTCAAGGTAGAGTAAAAGCAATGCAGAATATAGATCTAAGAATCAATAATTTGAAAGCTGAAGAAAATTAAATGAAAGGATAGTTATCATGTGAGGTTTTAATGTGAATCCTAGAATCTTGATTCGATTTTGTATAATTATTTATTTTCAGTCCAACACATTAATGAGAGATATATTTGGTTTGGGTAACCCACTGCTTGTCAGCTCACAGAGTAAAAGTAAACCAACCAAGTGGGAAAGGGTAAGACAGTATATTCTCTTTATAAATTACATCTCAAAAACTATGGATTTATTTAAAAGATAAATGTTTAATTCAGAATGATTTAATTCTAGTCATTTCCATTAAGATTTGTGTATTCTGATTGACTGATAAATTGGTTTAATTACTCAATTAAAACAGGTTTAAGTACACAGCTATTTTGTAAGCTTCCACACAAAGTAGTCCCTATTACAAACCTGTTTATTAATTAAAAAATCTTTTTTTTTTCTTTTATTCATTCAATTATAAGAAATGAAGATAGTATTCATTAATTTAGATATTATTTATAGGTTTCATGGAGGAATGAAACAAAAAAAACTTATCACCCGTAAGCATAGATTCACTTCACATATTCATACAGTGTGATTAGGTTTTTAGTTTCAATCCTCCATGAAATTTATAAATACTATCTTCATGTCTTGATTAAACTGATTTATCTGTGTAAGCACAAATATCACTCAAATTAGATAATCTTTAGTCAAAGAATGTTTATCTTGTTTACGCTTGGGCAAAGTAAAATAAAATGGATACTAATGGTCCAAACACTAAGTTTTTATGATAAATCTTGTCCACAAGGCAATAATTTGAGCTCGAACATGACAATTATACATGTATAAACAAGCTTTATGCAAGTATAAATGAAACTCCTATCAAGCTAAAATTCAAAATTTGTTTTATTACTGTATGTGTACATACAGTCAAATCTGTGTAAGCCGCCAACTATGCACAGCAGCCAATCTGCAGACAGCAGTCAGTGTATTCCCCCCGTGCAAATTCCTTCTTTAATTGCACTGTGAATAGTGTGATCTCATGAAATGTGGCCAGCAGTCACCTTAATTGGTCTAATTCCAACTGTATATCACACCTATACAACAGTCATCTGATAAAACACGCGACTTAATTAGTCGTGTTCGAAAAAATCGATAATCACCACTATAGTAAACAGCCAAAGTCGCCTTATCGTAATGTACAAGTTATAAATAACTAATTATCGATATAATCCCATGTTGTCGATTAAATGATGTAAAATTGGCCATTATTATTTATTTGATCTACTAAAATGATGATAATTAATTAAAGGATATGGAATTTCTCAGTTGTCGGGTCTCTTTAAATAAAATGATATTGAGCATTACAGGTTGTTTACACATTTAGCAAATAGATTTCTCAAGGTCTTTAAAATGGAAGAAAACCTGCTTTTTAGCTCACCTGAGCACAAAGTGCTCATGTGAGCTATTGTGATCACCTTTCGTCAGGCGTCCATCTGTCGGTCGTCGGTCGTCGTCCGGCGTCCGTCAACAATTTCTTTAAACGACATCTCCTCCTAAACTACTAGGCCAATTAACACCAAATTTTACAGAAATGTTGCTTAGGTGGTCCCCTTCAAAAATAGCTAAAAGAATTGAAATCCATGAAAAACTCTGGTTGCTATGGCAACAAAAGGTGAAATTTTAAGAAAATCTTTAAAATTCTTCTTCTTCTCAACCAGAAGTCCTACAGACTTAAAACTTGGCATGGATGATCAGTTCATAGACCTGAATTAAAATAGCTAAAATCATATCTTTTGGGCCACCAGGTGCGGAGCACCAGGGGGGAGGGGGTAGTACTTTGGGTAAATTTTGTAATCTTTAAGCTTCTTCTCCTTCGGAACCAGGAGCCCTACAGGCTTGAAAATTTGCATGGATGATCAGCTCATAACCCTTAATAAAAATAGCTAAAATCATATCTGTTGGGCTGCCAGGTGCATAGCTCCAGGGGGGAGGGGGGAGTACTTTTATGAAAATTTTGTAACCTTTAACCTTCTTCTTCTTCTGAATCAGGAGCCTGACAGATTTGAATATTGGCATGGATGATCAGCATATGGACCTTTATAAAAATACCTAAAATTATGACTGTAGATTCACCAGGTGCGGAGCATCAGGGGGGAGTGGGTAGTACTTTTGTGAAAATTATGTAATCTTTAACCTTCTTCTTCCTCTGAACCACAAGCCCTACAGACTTGAAAATTGGCATGGAGGATCAGCCCATAGACCTAAATAAAAATAGCTAAAAGCATGACTGTAATGCCACCAGGTGCGGAGCACCAGGGGGGAGGGGGTAGTACTTTTGTGAAAATTTTGTAACTTTAACCTTCATCTTCTAATGAACCAGGAGCCCTACAGATTTCAATATTGGCATGGATGATAAGCATATGGATCTAAAATAAAATATCTAAAATCATGACTGTAGATTCACCAGATGAGGAGCATTACGGGGGAGGGGGTAGTACTTTGGATCAATTTTGAAATCTTTAACCTTATTCTTCCCCTGGATCAGGAACCCTACAGACTTGAAAATTGTCATGGGTGCATGATCAATATATTGACATTAATAAAAATAGCTGAAATCATGACTGTAGGGTCACCAGGTGCTGAGTGTCTTGGGGAGGGGGTAGTACTTTGGATCATTTTTGAAATCTTTAAACTTCTTCTAATGAACCAGGAGTCCTACAGACTTGAAAATTGGTATGGATGATCAGCATATGGACATTAATTGAATTAGCTTAAATCATGACTGTAGATTCACCAGGTGCAGAGCATCTTTGGGGAGGGGGAGTGCTTTGTTGAGAATTTTGAATCCCTACAGCCTTTATATTTGACATGGATTGATCAACTCATTAAAGAAAACTTTAAAAGTCTCAGACTCACCCTGTATATCTGGCATAGATTAGCTGATCACAGACCTTTTATGAAAAAAGCTTTATATAAATAATGACCAGGGGAGGAGCAGAGGGGGGGATTATTTCAAATGTTATCTGATTGAATAAGTGAAAATCTCTTTTTCTGTGGTTGCATGGACATACCTTAGGTAATGAAGTTTTTTTCTCAGGTGAGCGACCCAGGGCCAACGGCCCTCTTGTTATATCAATTCTCGCCATAATGTCACTCTCTAAATGTAAGTTCCTCCCTCTAGAGGATCGTGGCCGTCCTAAGGATACTGTGAACAGCAGCCAATCTGTGTACAGCCAATTTTGCCCTTTCCCTTGACTGGCTGCTGTACACAGATTTGACTATTCCGCAGCTCTCATTTCTAGGTTATTAGGAACAAAATCATGTTCCATGGCTGGATACACTTTTATGATGTTTCCATGTTTTCCTCAAACATTCAAATTATGAATTTCTCCTGTCCTTTTCGAGAATTTTGGCTAAAAGTTAGTCCATATAGAAGTGAAAACAGACTATCAATTGAGTAGGAAGTGGCATTCAATATTTATTGAATTAATGACGATAACACCAATTTTTGTGCTTTCTGATTGGCTGAAAAGTTGGTTTTACTTCTCAATGAAAACAATTTTTGAGTATGCAACTATTTTATAAGTTTCCACCAAAAGTGGTCCTGTAAAAAATTGCTTTCATTAATGATGAAACTTACATTTTTGCTTCAAGAAATTAAATTAAAAGATATAAAGAGAGTATTTATTGATATTTATGGAGGAATGAAACTAAAAATTAATCACACTCGTGTATAAATTTTCTTTTTCGTATTCTTGCAGAGTGATTAGATTTTTAGTTTCATACCTCCATAAAATCAACAAATACTGTCTTCATCTCTTAATCTTCTTTATATTTAGATGATTTTGTCTTTTCAGACTATGTACAATGCTGCTGCCTTCAAAGCCAGGACAAAAGCCAGATCAAAACACAGAGACAAGAGAGCTGTCATTATGAATGGGTCGGATTGACGAAGACTCTTTGATTAGGATTAAAGTTTTAACCCCCAATTTGTAAAATATGAAACCTATTTATTAAAATGCTTGACCTGTGTTTTGCAAAATTTGACTAGATGTAGTCATATTTACAAAGAATTGTCAATGGGTGACAAAGCTCTTGTATCTACAGTTTTGGTAAAACTGTCCATACAACATTTTGGTTTTCCACAATGGGTAATTCTATTTAAACTATAGATGACAATGGCTCAGTGCCAAACAGTTGTAACTGCCTATAAAGATATAGGCAGTTTCAACTGTTTGGCACTGAGCCATGTTGTGCTTCTTGTCAACTAATAGGTAGGCCAAATGAAATGGTAAAACATACTTCAGATATAAATATACGAATTACTCTTATATAAAAACCTATAAATTTAAACCATTCAAATGAGTACCAACAATATTGGTTTTCATTAAGAAGACTGTAATTTGTGATATTTTTGTATCATCTTAATTTTACTCAATCAACCTGAAAATTGGTCAGATTGATTGTCTGTATGAAACTTTGGTCAAGTTCAATATCGGGTCAAGTGGGGTCAAAAACTAAATTACAAGGTCAACTATTAGAAAAACCTTGTAGACACTCCAGAGGCCATATTTTTTACTCAGTCTAACTGAAAATTGGTTAGATTGATTGTCATGGAATCTAGGTCAAGTTTGAAATTCAGTCAAGCAGGGTCAAAAACAAGGTCACAAGGTTGCTCAATCCACCTGAAGATTTGTTGGTATGACAGTAATGATTCAATTTCAGTCAAGTTCAAAATTGGGTCATAAATAAGGTCATTTATTAGAAAAGCTTATAGACACTTTAGAGGCCATATTTTTAGCTCAATCAACCTGATTTGGTCAGTTTGATTCTCTTGGTGAAATCTCAGTCAAGTTTAATATGGTCAAGTGGGGTCAAACATGGAAAAACTTCACAGACAAACATGTATTGGATGCCATATTTCTGGCTCAATCGACCTGATAATTGGTCAAATATATTTAAAAAAGTATTTTGATTAGACAAGATCTTGAACAGTTAAGTCAGGTGAGTAAACTCTTGATTTCACTATGTCACATATTGATGGCTCAGTGCAAAACAGTTGTAACTGCCTATATGTTTATAGGCATTTACAACTGTTTCTCACTGAGCCATCAATTTATTATGTTCAAGAAGTTGTCAAGTTATGCAAGGTACAGGCGGTATTTCGTGATTTTATTTTTAACTTCACATTGAGTTACTTGGATGGATGATGAATACATGCTGACTGACATAAATGTATAATTCAATTATCACAACATGTGCAGGAGTTATTTTCTTCTGGTATTCTCTTTAAAAAAGAAAGTAAGAAAGTTTTAAAAACAGGTTGAAATTATTCTGCTTTTATTGAAACATGTAAATTTAATACAACGGACATGAAATGGGTTTCAAAAAGTTTATTTAATTTTAATTTGGGTTTTATTTCTTTTTGTGTGTGGTCATTTGTTTTCACAATTTGTTGTATTGAAAAATCATGAGGGAAAAGAAAGTATTATGAAATAATTTTCCATTATAATCTTATCCTTTGGGCAGTAAAAAAAAGGTAGATGGATAATAGTGAAGAATATGGATATTAGTGCTAATGATGTATGTGAAATTGTTTGAAAAATTTTAGACTGTAAATGGCTTAAATATGAAAAGAGTGTGTTGGCATGACATTTCAAGGGATCAGTACAACACTATTGTTTGTGCCTATACGTATATAGGCACTTACAATAGTGTTGCACTGACCCATTGAAATAATTACCCTAGCTTTTATTGTATACAAGAAAGAATGGATGTACAGATGCTGTATTATAGCTGTAAATATGAATGTATGATAAGACGACAGAATAAAAGAAACGGAAATGCATCAAGAGTTCAGTTGTTCCTTGAATACCTTAAACTTCGGCAGACAATATAGATTATCTTTTCACAGCATGTTTCTGCTATAAACAAAGCTTTTTCACATATTTTAGACTAAGATCAGCCTGCAAAGATGTGCACTCTGATCTTGACCGACCCTACTTGCTTACTCTTTAATCATTGTGGTTAGAACTTTAGCCAGAATGGATGTAATGTCATAAAACTTGGCAATTTGTTTGAAACAAAATTTCAATTCAGCCGGATAATTGTTGAAATGATTATCCTTATTCACGAAGGTCTTCAGAAAAGTAGAATCTGCCTTCACAGCGCAGTTGGACTGTCAATTTAGAGGTCCAGGGTTGAGTGCCTCTCTAGTCTTTCAGACTATTTGTCTCCTACCCATGGGTTGATAGTCATAGACTAATTTGGGATGGGACAGCAGCTGGAGGCTAGGAAAGAATGTGATAGTAGGAATAGTGTGAGAAATACCAGGGACCCATTGTAAGGTGTTTCATATGGCGCAATACTTAAAGATTCTAAAAAGCAGTGCAAGACCCCGTTCAAGCAAACTTCATAAAAGTAGCATAAGCAAACATGCATATTTCACTTTGTTTTAACCCTCAGCCTACTGTTCACACACAGCAAATGTCTGCTTTATGAAAGGCTATGGCAGACTGTATAGATGAAGATCAGCCTGCATAGACATGCAGTCTGATCTTGGCCTATACTGCCTGTATTCTACTTAATTATTGTTGGGGAAAATTAAGTCGGACTTCTTCACATTTTTCAAATATTTCCAATTGATTTGAGATACAGAAAAAATTTTCTTTAAGCACCAATTGACCAAGAATCATTAAACTTTATATAATTGTTGCACATGGCCTAAGTGCTTATAGTGCCCTATTGTTTTTTTTTCACAAAGGTCATGGTCACAATGGAACTTTGTCCGAAAAAGATGTTTATTGAACTGGTACAAAGTGCTTTTGGTGTGTATAAGTCCCTTTTGTGGCAGATCTAGTTTGGCTGATTATTTGCCAAATTTGAAGGAATTTTTATCCCCTGCCTTTCAGCAAAGGGGATATAGTAATGGTTTTTGTCCATCATTCTGTCACTAAACTTGTCCGGAGCATATCTCCTAGAGTATAAAAGCTATTAACTTGAAACTTTATAGGTGGACAGATCTCATGGAGGAGAATTAAATTGCACAAGAACTACAACTCTCACATGCATAATTTTGGAGTTACTGCCCTTTGATTATACTTCATTTTGCTATCAAGCTTTGATGGCGGGGGATTGCCACTTCCGACATGGCTCTTGTCTTTAAGAATGTTGGCCATATTAGTGCTTAAACCTCTTACCACTTGATGCACAGTCCATTGCGCAGGGAGGTTAAGCCTTGTCATGCTGTATAAAACTTTCGGAAAAGTGTTATAAAATCAAAGTGCTGAAAATACTGGGTACACTGAATGTGGTAATTATCCCCTGGCGATGAAATCATCGGGGGGATATTGTTTTTGCCATGTCCGTCCGTTCGTCTGACATTTGTTTCCGCGCTATTTCTTGAAAACTATAGACCGGATTTCAATGAAACTTGGCACACAGCTTCACTATAATGAGGACATATGCATATCGTCGGGGTTACCCGGTTCGACCATCGAATTTAGAGCTACTGCCCCTGACTGTTTAAGCCATATAATTACATAATGTTATTTGTTTCTGCGCTATTTCTTGAAAACTGTAGACCTGATTTTAATGAAACTTGGCACACAGCTTCACTACAAAGAGGACATGTGCATATCGTTAGGGTTACCCGGTTCGACGGCCGAATTTAGAGTTACTGCCCCTGACTGTTTAGGCCATATACTGTAAATGGCTTTATATTGGCGGTGTCCACATTTGGCGGTTTTTCAGTTTCAATTTATTGGCGGTGATTAATTTTGGCTCATCTTACATGAAGCGCCAAAGTAAAACGTTTTATTCATTTTTCACTTTCGTCGTTTAAAACCTTGAACGTATAAGGAAGCAAATTTGAAGAGTAGTGTCAGTTTTTACAAACTAAACAATAGTTTGTTTTCACACCTCTCGTTATAGTAATCATTAGTGTACCAGTTATTCACACATTTTCTATACGGTATAAGGAAGCAAATTTGAAGAGTAGTGTCATTTTTTACAAACTAAACAATAGTTTGTTTTCACACCTCTCGTTATAGTAATCATTAGTGTACCAGTTATTCACACATTTTCTCCTTGATTTTCGTTAGAATATTTAAGCCAACATGAATCTGGAATTTTGGAATAAGTTTTTTATTTTTACATTTACGAACGTTGTCAGCCGATTTTCTTAATCCAATTCGAATAAGAGTGGTCTGCATATCTTTGAAATAAAGTTAATCAATATAACCTTAAAAGTACATCGCGCAAGATAACATTTCATTACCGTTAAGGAATTTTTCATTTCATAATGGCAAATATTGGCGGCGGATTAATTTTGGTGCATCGTAGCTTGACCGCCAATATACGGTAGCCAAAATAAAACCACCGCCAAAATTACCCCGTTTACAGTACATCGTGACAGAGTGATATTTGTTTCCGCGCTATTTCCTGAAAACTATAGACCGGATTTCAATGAAACTTGGCACACAGCTTCACTACAATGAGGACATATGCATGAGTTACTGCCCCTGACTGTTTAAGACATATTGTCCCCTTGATGCAAAAAGGTACCAACTAACATTTTGGGCAAAAATGACTTTTTTGCACTGACAAATGTATTTTTATGGTATCTTTCATGTGTAGAAATTTCTAAGCTGTATGTCTTCAAATACCAACAATATAGGGTAATGTCAAAAGGTACCAGGAAGAAATCAGGGTTTTTTAACTTGCAATAAGGTACCATATGACATGCAGTTTGTGCAATAAGGTACCATTTGAAATGAATGTACCTTTTTGCACTAAGCAATTTTTCTATAATATAATTTTTCTCCGTCAAAAAGGTACCATTTGTCAATTGGTACCTTTTTGCTATGATAATTTTAGACAATGGTACAAATTCAATATTGAAACTACTCAAATGGTACCTTTTAGCACTGTCATGAATACACAAACCATATGCTGATAAGCCAAATTCCTATCTTTATAATTAGTTGATAGGTGAGAAGTTATATTGTCTTCGCCCATTCACTTTTAGATTAGCTATTTAACTTACATGAACTGTTGATTTGTATGAAAGGAGGATTTTAGTGGGGAAAAAAGAAATATGGAGTCCCATAATTCCACAGTTAGTCTAATTTTCTATTTATTATCAAACTACATTGTATATACGGTATTTCATGATGAACTGTAATCCTTAAATAATTTTAAAGAGCTAATTGAATGCCTTTAAGCCTAAGGTATTGTAAAATTAATTGATATGCTTTAATTATCGCTGTCATCCTACTTTTAAAAACAAAATGTTTAGATTTTCATAATTTATTTTCTAAATAGTTAAACGTTTAGAGGCATTTTGAAGTCCTTATAATAATAAAATTTAATTATGATTTGATAATTTGAATTTAATTTTCTTACTGTAATAGAGGTTTTGTTTACTTTGCAGACAGATGAATGGTCAGATGATGATATATACTATGCTAACCCACTGATAGCAGATGTAAATATTACACAAAGTGGTAGTACATTGATTGAGAGCCAAGAGGCTGATGGAAATACAACCGATTCCGACGATATCCCTCTAGCACAACTGGGAACGAAATTGAAACATACAGTCAGAAGGAAATTAATTGAAAGTGGCAGTGAACAGGAGCAGGATGACAGTGATGCTGATGTTAATTATGTACCAACGAAAGAGGACATGAATTCAAGTGACTCAGAGTTTGAAATAATGCAGAAGAGGAAGAAGAAGCAACAAAGAGTTTCACAAGTTAAATCAAAACATCCAAAAACTGAACAGATGAAAAAGAAACCACCAGTAGCCAAAAAGTCAAGGTCTGTCGATCTGGCTAAAAAAGTCAGAGAGAAACTGATTCATTTACAAAATATGCGCAAGAAAAGGACTATTTTGAGTGACACAGAAAAGGCAAAGCGGATTAGCAAAAAGCTTCACACAATCAAAACAATTGTGCTAAAATCTCATTTATCAAGACTTGATACTCTATTGGCAAGTAATGAGCTCTACAGAGTCTGTATCACAGGTGATGGTAACTGTTTTTTCCAATCAGTGATTAACAGTGGAAATATTGAAGAAACTCATATTGAGTTACGGGCTAAGGTGTGTGACTTTATGGCTTCAGAAGCAGATAAATACCTTTTATTTTGTGCCAGTAAAGATGTTCAAAACAAAGAACAATTCCTTACCCAGATAAATGAATTAAAATGTAGTGGGAAATGGAATTTGGACATAGCAGATATCATTCCCGTAGCAACAGCTAATTGTTGCAAAAGTACATTGAGAATATATTCCAGCTCAATATCAACTCCTGTGTTTGATATCAGACCTGAGGAGGCGACAGAGAGAGTTATTAATCTTGCATATACAGCTATCAAAGGTCAAGAACACTATGATGCGACTAAGCCGATATTGGAATCCTCTCCAGCAAAGATAGACGCATCAAATGCTGCACACAGTAAAGGAAACAATTCTAAATCTGCAAAGGAAACAGATACAGAGACTAACACATCTAATGACCCGTCCACACCTCATAAAAGAGCCTCATACAAATGTCCAACAAAGAAACTGTCAAGTAGGAAAAGAAGAAATAACCCTGAGAAATGGAAGCGAAGAGTAAGGAAAAGGGAAAAGAATGAAGGAAAGGAGTACATTTCTGTATCTGGAAAAGTCATGCCAGCAAAGAAACTTAAAGAACATACTTGCAGCAAATGCAAATTTAAGTGTAGTGAGAAATTTTCAGAAGAACAGCGAAGAGAAATATTTGAAATGTACTACAAACTTGGAAACTTTGAGCGCCAAAGACAGTTTATATGCGATATGGTCGAAAGAGTTCAAACTTCTCGGGCAACAAAAGGCAAAAGAAAGTACTCACAAAAGTTTAATCTTGTCTTCAATGAGAGAAAAGAGAGGGTATGCAGAAACTTTTTTATGCGTACGTTAGATATAGGAAGAAAAACAATTGATTACACTCTCTCTAAAAAGAAACATGGAGTCTACAGTGGAAAAGATATGAGAGGGAAAGCACCCGCTGCCAATAAGACAGACTAAGAAATTGTGGACTTTATAAAGAGTCACATTGAATCGTTCCCAAGAATGGAATCTCACTATGCAAGAAAATCTTCAAAAAAAGAGTACTTGTCTCATGATTTAAACATAAAAAAGATGTGGGAATTATACAAAAGTAAATGTGAAAAGAAAGGCAAACCTGCTGCCAAAGAGTCATTGTATCGAAAAGTGTTTTGTGAGAACTTTAACCTCGCATTTTATAAGCCAAAGAAAGATCAATGTTCAATGTGCGCTTTGTACAATAGAAGAAAAGCTGCTGGAACAGTGGCAGAATCATTTCAAAAGGAATATGATACCCATCAGCAGAATAAAGAAAAGGCAAGAGAAGAAAAAATGAAAGACAAAGAAAGGGCAAAGGCATCTTCACGAGTCAAGGGGTATCGAATCGATAAGATCTTCTCGAATACCCCTTGACTGAATGAATAGGTATTTTCTGTACGATTTATTTTTAGCCGGTCAATCAAAAGGTCAAACGCGATTTCTGTGACTGCCAATCAGGGAGCTTCTTACAAACGACATCGGTACCTTTTAATCCCTATGGCAACCTGTTGTATTCCGACGACTGTGTAGATAACCCTTCATTCTTGGATATAGAAAATGCGTCGCATCGAAGACGCTAACTTTTTAGTACGTTTTTATTCGGTGACAGATAGATTTATAAAATCAACAAAATATAAATCAGTTCCTTTTAATCAGAATATTAGGAATAATAAGCCGAAAGTTTCCTCATTGTCCACCGTGAATGTTTCCGAAGCTCCCCCCTTAAATTACATCAAAAATGTGAGTTGGGAATTCAGACACTATCTTTCACATGTTTTGTATTTTTGCCGACTAACAAAAATAACATGAAATGATTTTGAGTTAATCTATCCCCCATATTGTTCCATAGAAGAACATTTTGGATAGCCTCTCTCTCCCCCTCCCCCCCCCCCAAAAAAAATGTATGAAATAAAAATTAAAATTAATGGCCAGGTTTTTTTTTCATTGAAAGCAGATATATTTCTATACTACATAGAATATAGCCAAAGGGTTGCAAAACTACTTATTCATTACTTGAATAAGCTGTAGCCACGAGATTTTGGACTACCCCACATTAAAACACGTATATATCCTATATACGAGTATTAGAGATAAAAATCAAATAATCCCTTTTTAATTACAAATACATGTGTAATTCGATTTGGATTGGACATTGCGCGTGATTGCTTTGTTTTAAACGTCGTGAATAAGTTGTTTCATAGCAAATCACAGTTTTAAATTCATCGTAACATTGTGACTACCTGCAATATGGGTACTTTTCAAATTAAAATTAATTCAAATAAATAAACAAATAAATAAATAATGAAGACAAATTATAACAATAAAAAAATGAATTGATTAATTCTTCGGCTCCCACAATATTCTCACACGAGATTTATTTTACACAGATAGAGGATTTCTACTAAAAACTGTTCTATCATTTTATGTCTTTCTTTATTTATTTTCATACTTTATTCTCTTTATTTCTTTTGTCATTTAATGTGTTTAAAGAAAAGTCTGCTGGAAAAGAAGGAGAAAAACTCCAGAATAAAAGAATTCATATGAAAATTCAAGTAAATTATCATTTCTAAATTATTTCTATTTATAAGACGGCTTAATTATTGAATTTATTCCAAATTTTAAATTTCGCGTACTTCAATATAGATGCATTCTACTATATTGGAGTATGCCATCGATAAGGTCTAAAACATTGAAACATTAAACAGGTATTGATTGATTTAATAACTTGATAATACAAATAAACATTGAAAAATCGTAATACACTGTCATCGAGGGTAGAAAAAGAAGAATTTGAGAACCTTTAAATGTACCATCAAATTATTAAAAAGATATGTTGTCATTTGAACAGATATAGGAATTTCGATCAGTTTTTGTGATTGTGTATTTCAGTCTCGCTAAGTGTCACAATTACCTAAAACTGAAGGGGTTAAGCGCAATTCTAAGGGTTGATTTCACATCTGGAAAGTAGCCGCGGGGTATATTGATCTAACATACCTCCCGCTGTCGGACCTTTTTGTAAGAAGGTTACTGATTGGTCCGCCTGGTTTTCCGTTCTGTGACGTCACGCGTACAGAAATTACCCATTCAATCAGCCAAGGGTAAGATAAGTAAAACGTTCGTAACCCTTGGTTCGACAAGATGGGGCAAAGGCTGATGAAAACCTATATGTGGCAACATTTGACCTTCAGGCTGTCCGTACAACACCTTGTTCTCTTGTCAGTGAGCTTTACTACTCAAGAAAATTGTGTTGTTATAATTTGACAATATATTTTCTCAGTGACAAGCAAGTGTTTTGCCATGTTTGGGACGAAACACAGTGTAAACGGGGTTCATGTGAAATAGCAACGTGTTTGTTAAGAAACACACTATCTGTTTGTCAGAATAAAAACATTCAGGAAATAATCTACTATTCTGACTCCTGTGGAGGACAAAACAGGAACAAGTTTGTAACTGTTTCCCTTTTGCACACATTATCACAGGTACCAACATTAAGGAAAATCAGTCATAAATTTCTTGTGTCAGGCCATTCACAGATGGAGTGTGATTCGGTACACTCCACCATTGAAGGGGCAAAGAAGATAACTCCTGTGTATGTTCCATCTCAGTGGTGCACCCTTATAGCACTTGCAAGAAAATCTCAAACATACATTGCTGTTCCAATGAAATTCAACCATGTTATTGATTTCAAGGATTTTGCAAAGAAACTATGCCCAAATCTTAAGATAACAGTTACAGGAGAGAGGGTAAACTGGCTAAATGTTAAATGGATTCAGGTTCGAAATGATAGCCCTAGATCTGTATTTGTAAACTACAGTTTTGAAACAGATAGCTTCATGGAAATTGATGTTGAAAAAATGCTCACTCGCCACAAAGGAAGGCAATTGTGGCCAAAAAGTCATTCCGACTTGAACATGTGTTATAACTCAAAACAACAAGTCTCCATTCAAAAGAAGGCTGACTTGGTAGGATTATGCAAAAAAGAAATCATACCTGAGGAATTTCACCAGTACTACATGGCATTACAAACAAGCAAAACTGAAAAGGATATTGTCCCCTTTGAATCTGATGACAATGACACTGATGATGATTAGGTCACTTTATAGAAGTTACAGCCAAACTCCTGCCAGTGAAAAATATTGCTACATTTTTTGGGGTTTTCCGTGCTTAAATGGTATTGAAGGCATTAGTATAATAATTTGATCACATTATTCACTATTTTTAATCATTTACTAGACATATAACTGCTGTGGGGGAAAATATGTGACGTTTTGTGTTGGATTTAAAAAACCATTTCATTCAAACTTATCAATACTTTAAATAAAACTTTGTGTAATAAGGATCCATATTGTCAAAAGGTACGTTCTTGTTTTTATTTTGAACTAAATACATGAATTAGATATATGCAATAAGGTACCATTTTATCAAATGGTACTTTATTGACATAAATTATATTAAAAAATGCTTAGTACAAAAAGGTACCAAAAGACAAAATCATCAAATAAAGGTTATTGATGATCCAATCTATTTGTCAAATTGTGTATATTTAGATAAAGTCAATATCTTTTACCATACCAAAAGTCAAATTGAATATAAACCTGATTTGATATGCCTGTGTGAATCTTAAAACTCGATTTTCTCAAAACTATGAAAATGTCAGTTGGTACCTTATTGCACCAAGGGGGTGATATACATACAGAGTGATATTCGTTTCCGCGCTATTTCTTGGAAACTATAGACCGGAGTTCAATGAAACTTGGCACACAGCTTTACTACAATGAGGACATGCGCATATCGTTTGGGTTACCCGGTTCGACCGTCGAATTCAGATTTACTGCCCCTGACTGTTTAAGCCATATCACTAAACCAGAAAGCCATGAATGGCTTGAGTAGCTCCACAGGCTTGAAATTCTTGAAATAGCAAATCTAAGGTTTGACTAGATTTTTAGATTTTTTGAATTCTACTGATGGTGAAATGATTTTCAAAGTTTCCGCTTAATAACATATAGAGAAATGACCTCTGCCAATAAAAGACATATTTTTCATCCAATGACAAAATTTTTTTCCTGCATGATAAAGGTACACTCAAGGATCATTCCAGTGAAATTTGGTTAATATCCATCAATTACATTCTGAGAAAATGATTTTCAAAGTTTCCACTATATTACATAAAGAGAAATGACCTCCGCCCTTAAAATGCATATTTTTCATCCGATCACAATAACTTTTGATAGACTGATAACGGTTCACTCTAGGATCATTCCAGTGATATTTGGTTTATATCCATCCATTTCATTCTGAGAAAATGATTTTCAAAGTTTCCACTATATAACATATACAGAAATGACCTCCGCCCATTAAACGCATATTTTTCATCCAATCACAAATTTTTTTGGTAGACTGATAAAGGGTCACCAAAGGATCAATCCAGTGCAATTTGGTTGATATCCATCAATAATATTCTGAGAAAATGATTTTCATAGATTCGACTATATAACATATAGAGAAATGACCTCCGCCCATAAAATACATATTTTTCATCCGAACACAATAAATTTTGGTTGACTGATAAGGGGTCACCCAAGGATCATTCATGTAAAATTTAATTTGTATCAATCAATTAGTATCTGAGAAAACTCACTTATTACCATATTTGGAAATTAGCCACGCCCATTAAATCCATGTTTTTCATTCGATCCAAATTTCTTGAACAACTTTGAAAGAGGGTCACTCAAGGACCATTCCTGTGAAGTTTGGTTGAAATTCATCCAGTAGTTTCTGAGGAGAAGATTTTTAAGAAAAAAGTTACGACCGAACGGACGGACGGACGCACGACGGACACAACGCCATGACAATAGCCCCAGTGGCTTTCAGCCAGTGGAGCTAAAAACCAGAAAACGACTAATTACGGAAAGTTGATGTCCAAAGCTATTTTATCGAATGTTTCAAAAGGTTTGACACCAAATTTTGTTCCTATGCCAAGGAGAGGTCAATATTTGTCTGATAAAAATAATTATAAGTATTCATTCCTCTTAATCATGAAATAAGTGGATTTTATAATGGTGTAAAATGTGTAAAAATGCGTGTCCAGTTTTAGGGTAGTAAGTTTTACCTGGTCCTCGATGGGGTTTCTTTTATTTTTTTCGTTATGACAAATTAATCAAATTTGCCTTAAAATGTTATTTTTTTAAGCTGAAACCCAATCAAGATGCCTATGTATCTTAGTTATTTTTGACAGCTTTTTAATTAATGTCACAAAAAGTGCAGTGAATTACGTTACCGCTTTGAGGTTAACATAGAAATGATTTCGAACAATTATAGGGAAGAAATAATATGTGAAAAGGCTTCACATGTGATAAAAATTTAGTTTAAAAATCTATATGGTTGCCCGAATCTCTTAAAGAAATCGTCTTCCACTCTCTAAATTAGACCTTCATTTTTCAAGAAATAGAAGTGAACTACTTTACCGTACAGATCTGCTTAAAAAGTTAATGAATTTCATTTTTACTTTTGTCAGTTAAGGCTTGAATTGTACCTTTCAATATTAGTTTATATTGTTTGTAAAGTATCTAAAGCACACATAATTAGACTACAATAAATCAGTTTTAGTGAACTTTGTGATTGTAAACCTCGTTACTATCATAAACAGTAAAATGCACTTTGCATCGTATATCGCACAAAAATTACTCTTGAAACTGTTTTAGCGATCAGTGTAACAAACTGGGTGTTCAACCAAACACTAATTACGATGAGATTATAAGGTAAGTACTTAAAATTTATCAAGCGATGCCACATTTAATACCAGGTCAAATAAAGCTCTAATATTGGTATGAAGATATGTTGTTGTAAACACGTGAATGCCTTTCATGCTAGCTTGGATAACTCTAATACATAAAAGTTAGACCCTTATAGTGATGTCAGCCCGATTAGCTCAGTTGGTAGAGCACCGGACTTCAAAACCATTTGAAGTTCGACGTCGTGGGTTCAAACCCGGGCTGACACACTAACAAAAACTAATTGTCTTTCGGATGAGACGTTAAACCGAGGCCCCGTGAGACGGTGCTTTACACCGAGCACGTAAAAGAACCATGGTGGATCTCAGCAGTAGTTTCGTCATGTATCCTTGCACTATCCCCCGTAACAACTAACCGTCTTCTGGGGGCGTCGCTCATATGGGCATGTGCTACGGTAGCGACGATAAATAAACGGAAATACACACCTTATAGTGATTCTTTTGATTTAACATCCATGAAGCATAGTGTTATTTGGTAACGTAGATCACACGGCTGGTAACGTAGTTCAAAAACAAGAAATTTGTTTAATATGTTAGAAAATTGTTTCTGATTTTGTTAGTGGTAAGAAATTCAGTAGCCTAAATGATGAAAGACTACATACAGAAACTATAAAACCTTATAAAGGCCCGAAATACAAATGATTTTCATCTAAGTGAGGATAATAAAATAGGTATGTGGAAAAAATATATTTTTTGTTACATTACGGGGACTCAATCAAGAATGTATATTTACATATATGTACTTTTTTTTAATTTTATGCTGTTGTAAAACTATTCAAATGGTATTTTTTAGATGAACAGAAACTTTTTTCTTGGTGAATGACAAAATTTAGTGGGTTAAAGAGATTATTAAGCATGTAAATTTTGTTTTCAACTTGGCGTTTCCTTCCACTTTTCCACTTTGTTTTTTCAAAATTGCAGTGTAAGAAAACAAAAAAACAAGGGTAAATTTGACTAATTTTCTAGCAGTCTGGGTTAAAAAGTTGGATTTATGGCTGAAATCCCAATTTATGAGAAAAATATTTTCAAATGAAAACTGAGTTTAAATAATTTTTCAAGAAATTATTTCAAAGTCTCAGTTAAAGGGAATACATTTTCTTCAATTGTGTAAACAAAAAAGGTTTTAAAAGAGATTTGGAGCTTAAATTACACGTGAAGAATAGAATAATCCTTAAAGTAATTCATTTAAATCGAAAAAAGTAAGTAAAAATTCATTTAAATACATGTATTATTGCAAAAGCGGTTACCTACGTTACCGGACATTTTTTGTAAGAATTAGTGTATTTTTTATCAATACCCTCTTTCAAAATCCCCAATTAGCCCATCTTACATTCCCAAAGTCTTGCAAAGTGTTATTACAACAGGAATTTTGAATTCCTGTAAACAATCTGATCTTAGCATAATGTTTTGTTTACTATTTTTTGACTGCAAAAAATCTTACAAATCTGCATCGACTATACTGTTTTGAAAAGCAATATCCAATATAAAGATAGTTAGTATGACAGTTGTTCAGTGTTGTATCGATAAAGGAAATAGTTTACTGAAAATCAAGAGAAAGTTGTTCTAGCTACTTTTCTTCATTGAAAAATTGTCACCAAAATGTATGACTTAGTTTAATCACGTATTTCACTGTTAAGATTTACCCCTGTGTTTCAAGCTCGTTTTGGGGAAATTTCTGAAAGTCCAGAATTTTTTCAAAGACAAATTCTACAAATATAAATGTATAAGATTGAAAAGAGACCAAAATAATGAAAACCTAAAACAAAAAATCTCTCGGACAATTTTGACTGAAAATTGTGCGATTTACTGTTTTTTTAGTGATATACATACAGAGTGATATTCGTTTCCGCGCTATTTCTTGAAAACTATAGACCGGATTTCAATGAAACTTGGCACCCAGCTTCACTACAAAGAGGACATGCGCATAGCGTCGGGGTTACCCGGTTCGACCGTTGAATTTAGAGTTACTGCCCCTAACTGTTTAAGCCATATACATACAGAGTGATATTCGTTTCTGCGCTATTTCTTGAAAATTATAGGTTGATGTAGATAAAAGATAACCTGTACCTAAGTTTGATATTAACTCCATTGACAATGAAAATATGTTCGGTGGGGGATATCAATTCAACGAATTCGGTTGTTTCAAACTAGATTTGCAAATATAAGTAATTGATGAGACAAAAGCAATGCTCATGCATTAGCATTTTGGTTCTAAGATATCAAATAACATCAGTATTGAATTAAAATACGGTTGTTGGCAAATTCTTGGAGTATGACCTTAATGAGCTGTAATTGCATTGCTCAAGTATAATACAATGACTCGACTCTTAATTGTATTAATTATGCCCCCCCCCCCTTCGATGAAGAGGGGGTATATTGCTTTGCACATGTCTGCCGGTCCATCTGTAGACCTTTTTTGTTTGAAGCATATCTTAATCAAAGTACTGAAAGTACTGATAAGTTGGAATGCGTTCAAGAGACGGTGACGTCAAGCCACTAACGAAGCTGACGCCTTCTGCCAACCAAAGGTGATCCTGTCTTTTGACGGGCGTATATAAATCAATGCATTTCACAACGAGAGGCGCTTAAACTCCTGAATCGCCATACAGGACAGATGGGTCACCTAAAGAACATTCTCGGAAAGTTTAATTGAAATCAGCCCAGTGATTCAAGAGGAGATGTCGTTCAAAGGTTTAAGGCTAAAAAAACCTGCCCTGCCACGCTCATATTTATTTGCCAATCTAAATATCGCAAACAATTTTTTAAAAAGGGTCTTCAGGAAAATTCTGGTAAAGTTTAATTGAAATCGGCGTAGTGGTTCAGGAGGAGATGTCGATCAAAGATTTCGGGCTAAAAATAAGCCCCTCCCTTCCACGCTCTTATTTTTGAGCCAATCAAAATTTCGCGAAAAGTTTAAGCAAAGGGTCACCTAGGGGAATTTCTCGGAAAGTTTAATTGAAGTCAGCCCAGTGGTTTAGGAGGAGATATCGTTCAAAGGTTTCAGGCTCAAAATAATCCCAGCCCTGCCACGCTCATATTTATTTGCCAATCTTAATATCGCGAACAATTTTTTAAAAAGAGCCACCCCAAGAAAATTCTTGTAAAGTTTACATGAAATCGGTCCAGTGGTTCAGGAGGAGATGTCGTTCAAAGAGTTCGAGCTCAAAATAAGCCCGGCCCTACCACACCCAAATTATCGGCCAATCAGAATTTAGCGAACAATTTGTGAAGAGGGTCATCCACGAAACACTTTGGCAAAATTTCGTTGAAAGCAGCCTAGCGGTTTAGGAGAAGAAGATATTTTTTAAAAAGTTGTAGACACACGACGCACGACGGAGTCAGTGTGATCCTAAAAGCTTCTCTTGAGCACGTTGTGCTCAGATGAGCTTAAAAGGAAGAAAATGATACGGACCATACATGCGACTAATGGACGCACAGGCGGACACTTATACACTCAAAACAGTTTCTATGTTATTTTTCAAATGACTTCTTCTCCATTTGAGTTATAAATTTCATTTTCACTTAGAATTGTCGCAAAGTGACCACAAGCGCCTTGTCCTTGATGAAAAGCTATTTTCGAAGTGAAGTCTTTGAGTTGAAATACCAAGACAATTTTTGGACGAAGTTCAATTGTGACTTCGACCTTCACGACTCCAAAATTGGACACACTCTTGGGTCATTGACAACATTTGTGTCGAGTTTTATGATTTGAGTCAATTGGTTGTTCAGTTAGAGTGGAAACTGTTAGCAGTTAAAGCCTACTCATGATCCCGAAACTATAGGGCATTTCTTTGGGTCATGGGCAATATTTGTGTACAGTTCCGTTATTGCAGGTCATTTGCGGAAAACAAACGGTCAATGGACTGACAGACAGACATGATGAAATCAATATATGCTCCTCTACTTCTGAGTAGAGGGAACAGTTAATAACATCGTGACATTGACAAGGTGGACGATTTTGGATTGATTTAGGAATGATGTTGAATGAGTGAGCGGAGCGAGTTTTGAGTGAAATTTAAAGGACGGAATCCAATGTCGCTTATTTTGTTCATCCTGAACAAAATTAGCGATATGTAAAACCTCCCTTTAATAAAACATGCATAAAAGTTCCATCAATAGCTGCCTATTGCGTTAAGAACCAATCAGACGCTTTAAATTTCAATAATGTCAGTGAAATCGCGATTTGGTTCTTACTTTATTCATTTTGAGTGTACATGTTGATCTTATTTTTTCTTAGTAATTTTGAGCGTTTTTGAATGGTTTGGGTAAGTGTTTGGAATGAATGAATGAATGAATGGAGCGCTGAGTGAACGATTAAGTATTTTTTTGATTTAGATGAATGTCAATTTCACGATGTAACTAACTGTAAGGTGTTGCTCTTAATAAACATTCATGTAGATAACTGCAATATGACGGAAAACAAACGATAATATGTTGCAAAAATATTTATTAACTTTAAATGTGTATCACCCCTTCAACAAACGCTGAAGATTTTTATTTCGTAACTGTAGACAGAAATATACAATGTAACTATGTAAGCTAAATGTGTATTCAGAAAGAGAAACTATACCTCTCAAAGAAGCTATAACATAATTCTACGAAAAACAGGGAGCGACATTACCAAATAAGCAGATCACGTGTTTGGCCTGTCCTATTGCCACAATACTGAGAAGAGATAACGACATTACCAAATAAGCAGATCACGTGATTGGCTAGTGCTATTGTATACAGCTGACCTTATTGGACTTATCACATGATTTCCAAATATAGTAATGCAAACATGTGCTACTAGTAAATTCTTACGCAACTTTCAATAAATATCGTTTAAAACATAAATAAGCGTGTTAATAATATACATGAAGTGATATTTGTGTAATTGTACAGCATTATTACTTTTTTGATGATATAAACTGTATGTCTTTGTCAACATATGATATACGAAATAGGTCGAAGTGTATTCACATCCTGTTCACGTGATATGTGTTCTCAAATAACCCGAAATGAAATTATCTTGTGTTCATTTTGCGGTTTTGTTAAATCTAAGTTGGAATTGCTCCGCATTCCAACTTAAAAAGTATGCAAGCTAGACTCATGAAATTTCACAGAGGGATAGATCTGTAGTATACAAGAATCGTAACTCTACTCGTATTTTTGAGTAATTGCCCTTTGTTTGATTTATTACTTAATTTTTGTCCAGAGCATATCTCTAAAAGTATACAAGCTAGAATCATAAAACATCACAGACATGATAGATCTGGCTGAGGAGAAGTGCAGTACTCAAGAACCATAACTCTGATTGTCATTTTCTCTAAGTTTTTTTCCTTTGTTAATTGAAAAAGAATATGCCATCCACCTGCTTGTAAGGGTGTGGGGGGGATAGATTTTTGGTACTTAACCATAAATTCACTCAAATTTTATGATGGAATATTTGTTCAAAATCTCTTGAATAAATTCTACATTTTTACTTAAATTTTCCTTAAAAAAATTGTCATTGAATTTTAGAATAGAGACAATTCTCGGTTGATGTAACAGCAAAAGTCTTAAATATCTGCCCCAAGTCTAAATGAATGGCCATATAAAATCGTGTATTCAGGGAACGTTTATACTGGAGGTGGATTCACGTGTAAACTTCACGAAAAGCCGACTTTTACGCTTACCGAGTACTCATTCAAGCGGATCGTTCTCTTTTCTGACCCCCATCGGTTACGGCTGACAGCCCGAACCACACGAAACCTAGCCGTGTAACATCGTAAACAAAGATGGGGAAGAAAGTTAACCCGGTGAAGGATTTCCTTGCTGGTGGATTTGGAGGAGTTTGCCTGGTGGTTGCCGGCCATCCATTGGACACAATCAAGGTATCATAACCAGTGTCTGCGTCACCAAGATAATTCGACCATTTTAGACGGATTAGAAGGGTGATTAACAATCTGATAAGTCTTTGTTTTTCTAAAATATTTCCTGTAGAAAAATATAAAATCAACTCAAATGCCTTGTTTTTCTTCTGCAATTCTTAAGTTCATTCATTTTTCAGTAATAAGTTTTATTGTTGAGTTTTTACAGTGAAATTGCAAGTTGACAATATTTTACACTTAAAGATATCATTTATATACATGCATGGAGAGGACCAACGTTCACGCTGCCAACCGCCAAATTCTTTCATGTTTTACAAAGCTATATGGTAGTTGTAACATTTTAAATTTTATTTTGGAATGAAATTATTCCATGACTTTTTTTGTCAATACCATTTGAAACAAAAGGAAAATCTTAATGATTTACTAGGCACGTTGCAACAACACAATCAGTGACAAAAACAATTAATTTCTATAATAATCTGAACGAACAGGAACTTGGCACACAGACTCATTCATTTGGCCCAAACTATGATCCATTTGGCCCAAACTTTTTTCATTTGGCGAAAATGATGGTGACAACTTTTTTCAAGCCAGGGAGAACCCAGGAGGACTGCAACATTGAGTTCAATATAGCTAACAATTTCCATAGTGCGGTATTGAGTTCAACATGGCTAACAATTTCCATAGTGTGGTATTGAGTTCAATATGGCTAACAATTTCCATAGTGCGGTCGGGATTCACTTCAAAGGCTTTTCAATCACAAGAGATATGGTCCTGACAATTAGATGGAGTCAACTATTTTTTATTGTTTAACACTTAATATTTGAGAAGTGTTGACTGTCAACATATCATTCTGAATTTTGATGTTTTGTTGCTGTTGTTTTCTCTTGCCCTCTTCTTTTAAATGATATAGGATACTTCTGGTAAACATATTAGTTTACTAAAGGCATTCACATGATACTTATCAATAAGTATGACGCAGATGGAGACTAGTTGAAATTTAATATTGGAGTCAAACCCCGGATAGAGGTTTCCAGTATGCAGCATCTGACAGCCGAGCGTAAGCACCAACATGCGGTGCTCTTATCTTGCAATATGATAAGATAACTCTTTTATTTCTAATCATGGGCCTTAAAAGGCATGTGAATCACAATTACATAATGCCATGTAATGCTACATTTACAAAAAAAAAGGATATATAAAATAACAAAAGCTTGATTCTGACAGTAAAACACATCTAACTAATATACATGGTAGCTACAAGAAAATAATGTGCATAAAAAGACAGAGATAATAAAAAAATATGCACAACAAACAACTGATTCTCACAGTATCAAGTATCTACACCCAAATACACTGATGCTGGTCTTGACTTGGTGGATATTGATATGTTTTAAAATGGTACTGCCCAGTTTTTTTTATGACAAAACACAATACCCATTTAATGATTTTGCATGCAGGTGCACATGCAAAGCAGGGTACAACAGTAGACAGTATGCACTGGTCCATCACCCTGAACGCAGGGCTGGTGTTGTTTTGCAATATACTAATTTAAGTGAATAACCATCTTTTGTTGTGGTTTTGATGATATCCATCACAACTCGATGGCTCAGCGCGAAACAGTTGTAACTCCCTTTATGTTTATAGGGAGTTACAACTGTTTTGCGCTGAGTCATCGAACTGATCTTCCACAATAATTGTTCTGAACAATAAGAGCTGCTTGTATTTTAATGTTCAAAGCCTCAATACAGACTTCACGAAATAACCCTATTTTTTACCGGACAGAAGGTCTGGTAAAATTAAGATTTGTACCAGACCGAACTGAATTCCTTCAGACATAAAGATTGGACATATTGTGTATGTGGCTAGATTTTACCAGTCAGTCGGTCCTGTATTGATGTGCAACTTACCGGACCGGCATGATTTTTACCAGACATGTCAGTGGGACCGGCGGTATTTCGTGAAGTCTGTCAATAATCAGGACTCATGTTTGACCCTTTAACCAGGGTTTTGACCCTCAAAAACCTGATAATATTTTGATACTTAGAAATTTCTTCCCAGGGGGTCAATGTGACCCCCTTGAGAGAATTTTCATAGACAAACTTTTACATGCATCCTATAGACTATTTAAAATTTTACGAATCAATTGCTTGCTCCTATCTTTACAAGAAAAGGCTAAGTGAGACTTAAACCTACAAATTCTACTCATAATTTGCTCTTTCTGCTCTTTTGACCCCTTTAAAATCTGTTTTGACCCCCAGAGTTCGATGGGTAAGGGGTCAAATGCTCCCTTATTTCTAACACTAGCATGAGCCCTGATGATACATGTAATAGTACAGTACTATATAAGGCAAACACTGTATGTTTAATTTTAGGTCCGAATTCAAACTATGCCAGTACCAGCCCCAGGACAGAGCCCACTGTATAAAGGAACATTTGATTGTGCCATGCAGACTGTTAGCAAGGAGGTAATGAAAATAATGAATGTCAGAGTTGCAGATTAAGGAGCTATTTTATAGGAATTAAGTTTTAAAAATTTCAGTGTTAAGGTAGTGGACCTTTAAAGGATCCGCAACGTTTTGGCAGTAATGAGTTTTAACAATGTTAACCGAGGTGTCCTAATGAATTTCATTAGGAAACCTCGGTTAACACTGTGAAAGATCATGAGTTCCAAAATGTTGCAGAACTACTACGGTTCCACTACCTTAGAACTTTTAATAAATAATTAATATAAATAATTTATCTACCGATATTACCCTTGTCAGGAGGTACTCTGAGAATTGAAATGAGTATAAAATGTACTTTAGTCTGTTTTCAAACCAAAGTTTGCTCAACACCTTATCAACGCTTTACCAAGAACCATCGTATTCTATTTTCATGTTTTTAAGGGGCGCTTGTTTCGAGAATCTTAGACTTACAAATAGGTAGCCATGACCCTCAAAATTACATGTAACTGGTGTGATTCCCATGAACCCTCTTGGGATCAACTTCATTAAAGAATTGAAGACCGCTGAAAAAGTCTTCTACTCTTTCTTAAAGTTGAGCCCGAAAGAAATGTTCATATACTGCTATGATCAAACATTTTCTATACTTCTAACTAGGGAAGAGCTTTGAATTCACATAAAACCATTTGCAGTGATCTGGCGAGGCCGCGATTCTGCGACAATCTCGCTTAAAAATTGTACATGTCCCATAAAATCTTTGCAAGATGCGACGCGCTCGAGCTTCAATTGAAACGGCCTAGAACGACTTCAATTGTACTTAAAGTGAAAGTAACAAGGATTTTCCAAACTAACACCTGCACCAAGGTTAAAGGTCAAATGTAAATTACATACTATCCAAGAATTCAACGCGTCAACACTGTCCTCACGTGCGAAAATAAAATTCCCGGGGTGTTTTGACGTCGAGTTTGATTACCAACTTTAAACGCGGGTGAGGTTGACTGTTTACACGATATGCATGACCGATATAATTTAAAGATGTCAAAATTAATTAAATTAGAAAAAAAGTATTCAAATTCAAAATGTTTTAATTTTTCGTAGACATTATTTGTTATTTCAAGTCGTCAAAAATTAAGAAATACTCGAAAGAACGAATTGTATCTTGATTTCGAATCGAACACGCCATCGTTTTGCGTCGCATAGTAACCTGCATAGAAATCGGGTATTATCATTCGTGACTGTTCCGTCGATGAGTAATTAAACAATGTCCGACAATTTCTCTATTTTTTTCCCCCATCAAACATCGCACAGTTCCGAGTTCGAGATTCAAATAGGATGAACAGATTGAAGCAGACGAGTTCTGGCAAGGACTCATCAACGAAAAATCGCGGCGATGAAATAATTCGTCTGCATTTTCTACATTACGGCTCAACTCAAGACTCGCAAAGAGACATAAGAAAATGCTAAAATCATGTTTGATAGCCTGAGACTTAAGTTGTTTGAGAGATCATGACCTGGAATGTAGACCGAGGCCTTAGTTTATTCACTGAGTTCAGTTCATCAAAACCCCAGAAGAGAACTGGAGGTACTTGTTTTTTTTTTCTTTTTGAAAACTTTTAACATCTTATAAAGTTATAATTTCATATACAGCTAGTATAACAGTCGTTTGAAACAATTAAAAATTGAATTAAAATTTAGTTTTTAGAAAGTGTCTCAGGTTTTCCAAAAATGTCCCTAACTTTTTAGCTAGCATGAGACACTTGTCCCATACTTTTTTCTTCCTCGCCAGAACACTGCATTTGTATTTCTTAGAAGATACGGTTTACATCCAAAGCAGGAACTCCAAAACTTTAAGAAAGGACTACTAAGATCCAAATAATTGAGTCCTTTGGAACCCGTTTTGTTGATGTTAGACTACAACCCTGGTTTTTAGCTCACCTGAGCACGAAGTGCTCATGTGAGCTATTGTGATCACCTTTCGTCCGGCGTCAGTCCGTCGGTCGTCGGTCGGCGGTCGGCGTCCGGCGTCCGGCGTCCGTCAACAATTTCTTTAAACGACATCTCCTCCTAAACTACTGGGCCAATTAACTCCAAATTTTACAGAAATGTTGCTTAGGTGGTCCCCTTCAAAAATAGCTAAAAGAATTGAAATCCATGAAAAACTCTGGTTGCTATGGCAACAAAAGGTGAAATTTTAAGAAAATCTTAAAAATTCTTCTTCTTCTCACCCAGTAGTCCTACAGACTTAAAACTTGGCATGGATGATCAGTTCATAGACCTGAATAAAAATAGCTAAAATTATAACTTTTGGGCCCCCAGGTGCAGAGCACCAGGGGGGAGGGGGTAGTACTTTGGGTAAATTTTGTTATCTTTAAGCTTCTTCTTCTTCGGAACCAGAAGCCCTACAGACTTGAAACTTGGCATGGAGGATCAGCATATGGACCTTTTAATAAATAGCTAAAATCATGACTGTAGATTCACCAGGTGCGGAGCATCAGGGGGGAGAGGGTAGTACTTTTGTGAAAATTTTGTAAGCTTTAACCTTCTTCTTCTTCTGAACCACAAGCCGTACAGACTTGAAACTTGGCATGGAGGATCAGCTCATAGACCTTAATAAAAATAGCTGAAATTATATCTTTTGGGCCACCAGGTGCTGAGCACCGGGGGGGAGGGGGTAGTACTTTGGGTAAATTTTGTAATCTTTAAGTTTCTTCTTCTTCGGAAACAGGAGCCCTACAGACTTGAAAATTGGCATGGATGATCAGCATATGGACCTTTATATAAATAGCTAAAATCATGACTGTAGATTCACCAGGTGCAGAGCACCAGGGGGGAGAGGGTAGTACTTTTGTGAAAATTTTGTAATCTTTAACCTTCTTTTTCTTCTGAACCACAAGCTTGAAACTTGGCATGGAGGATCAGGTCATAGACCTTAATTAATATAGCTAAAATAATATCTGTTGGGCTGCCAGGTGCGAAGCATCAGGGGGGAGGGGGTAGTACTTTGGGTAAATTTTGTAATCTTTAAGTTTCTTCTACTTTGGAACCAGGAGCTTTACAGACTTGAAAATTGGCATGGATGATCAGCATATGGACCTTTATATAAATAGCTAAAATCATGACTGTAGATTCACCAGGTGCAGAGCACCAGGGGGGAGAGGGTAGTACTTTTGTGAAAATTTTGTAATCTTTAACCTTCTTCTTCTTCTGAACCACAAGCCCTACAGACTTGAAACTTGGCATGGAGGATCAGCTCATAGACCTTAATAAAAATAGCTAAAATAATATCTGTTGGGCTGCCAGGTGCGGAGCACCAGGGGTGAGGGGGGAGTACTTTTGTGAAAATTTTGAAATCTTTTACCTTCATCTTCTTCTGAACCAAGAGCCTGACAGATTTGAATATTGGCATGGATGATCAGCATATGGACCTTTATATAAATAGCTAAAAACATTAATGTCAATTCACCAGGTGCGGAGCATCAGGGAGGAGAGGGTAGTACCTTTGTGAAAATTTTGTAATCTTTAACCTTCTTCTTCTTCTGAACCACAAGCCGTACAGACTTGAAACTTGGCATGGAGGATTAGCTCATAGACCTTAATGAAAATAGCTAAAATCATGACTGTAATGCCACCAGGTGCAGGGCACCAGGGGGGAGTACTTTGGATCAATTTTGAAATCTTTAACCTTTTTCTTCTCCTGGATCAGAAACCCTATAGACTTGAAAATTGTCATTGGTGATCAATATATTGACATAAATAAGAATAGCTAAAATCATGACTGTAGGGTCACCAGGTGCTGAGTGTCTTGGGGAGGGGGTAGTACTTTGGATCATTTTTGAAATCTTTAAACTTCTTCTAATGAACCAGGAGTCCTACAGACTTGAAAATTGGTGGATGATCAGCATATGGACATTAATTGAATTAGCAAAAATCATGACTGTAGATTCACCAGGTGCAGAGCATCTTGGGGGAGGGGGGAGTGCTTTGTTGAGAATTTTGAATCCCTACAGCCTTTATATTTGACATGGATTGATCAACTCATTAAAGAAAACTTTAAAAGTCTCAGACTCAGCCTGTATATCTGTCATAGATTAGCTGATCACAGACCTTTTATGAAAAAAGCTTAAATAAATAATAACCAGGGGAGGAGCAGAGGGGGGGGGGGAAGGATTATTTCAAATGTATTCTGATTGAATAAGTGAAAGTCTCTTTTTCTGTGGTTGCATGGACATACCTAGGTAATGAAGCTTTTTTCTCAGGTGAGCGGACCCAGGGCCAACGGCCCTCTTGTTAACAGACTTTATACAATCCCTTGTGTAATACTCAGGTCATACAACAGGTCAAATTGTAATATGACCTACGTCGCATGAGTGAAATAAAGCCATTGAATATTTTTGATATTACATGGGTGTTATTACACTAGTGGAATAACTATGCAAATGAGCTCAGAGCCAATAGCAACGCTTTTTTGTTACCCCGAATATGACATCATAATGTATGCATTGTGATGTCAGTTTTAAACCGTGTTGCAAGTTTCGCGGAAAATTGAAATGTTGAATTTCAAGAAGTAAGACAAATTTTTGCAAAAATTTGGGTCATATTATAAATAGAATATAAAACTTGTGCTCATAAAATAACAAATTTATTAAACTCGTTATCTATAAACAGATAAAAACTTGGCTCAGCCTCGTTCTTTTTCTCTTTATTGATGACTCGTTTAATAAATTCGGTATTTCATGGCCACTCATTCAATATCCTCCATTTCTAACCTTTGATATTTGTTTATGTTGATAGGGATTTTTTGGGCTATACAAGGGGATGGCAGCTCCTTTAACTGGTGTAGCCCCAATGTTTGCCATTTGTTTCCTTGGTTTTGGTGTTGGTAAAAAACTACAACAAAAACATCCAACAGATGATCTGACGTAAGTATAGGTTGATGTAGTTCAGTCCTTGCCTTAGAAATCACCTCCTAGTAACAACTACTTGTACCAAGTAACCCATACTAAATCTTTTCTTTCGTATATTTGAGCATGTGCGTGACATTTCCAACAATTTGACATGTTCGTTAGGTACAAACATGGGGTAACGTCGACAGTGACATATTATAAATATAGTGTCCACTTGAAGGTCTACATTACTTTGAGACCTTATCTATCTACTAAACGCAGAGTGAAGACTGGTCAGACTGTGCAGATGCACAGGCTGGCAAGAGTATTTACTCTGCTCACATTAGAAATTGTTGGAAATTTCACACACAGGCTCATTTTATTTTTTCCGAAATTCAGAACTTAGATAATGCTTATTAGCTCATGCATTCATTAATTTATTATACAGTAAAGAAAAATACAACTTTTTTACTTTGTTTTAACTTGAATTAAATTTATGTGCTGATAAGCAGCTAACTTTTAAAACTTTGATATTAGTGACTAAAACACACATTTATGCAGTTTGTTATGAAATAAAATAAGATTTGAAAGTTTTTCTCATAATGATGCCTTTTTAATATAATTGACAATCACAGCTTCAGATGGATGGGGTAATTTGGATTTCAAATTTGAATATTTCACAAGTCCTTGCTCAAACCCTATGATGTGGGTACTGATTGGAATTTAAAGATTTTAAATTAGAGTTACCCCTCTTATCTGTATCTATACCTCTGTCAACATATCTGTATTTGATTGTTTGCTTTAAGGTAGTGGAAACATTATAGTTCCGCAACATTTTGGACCATATGTTCTTTAACAATGTTAACCGAGGTTTCCTAATGAAACTCGTACACAGGCTCAAATTATATAAAATCTCTGTTGTTGATAGAATAAAGCTATTTACTTATTACAAGATAAAGGTCATCTTATAAGGTTAAGGTCATCTCAAGGTCAAACTTTGGGGGAAAATGTCTTTTTTTTAGGATTATTAATTCCCAAAAGTAATTTCTGATATTTTGTAGTCTAATAGTGTATTAAATATGACATAGATTGTGGTTATGTGACACAATGAAGTTGAGATTGCATTCATCAGCCTTTTATATGTATGTGTTTTTGCTGATTTATTTCAGTTATCTCCAGTTTTTCAATGCGGGTATGTTAGCGGGAGTGTTCACTACAGCAATAATGGCTCCCGGTGAAAGAATTAAATGTTTACTACAGGTGAGTGATAAACATGTTTATACATGTATAGGACCTGACATGAGATTTTGTTTAAGACAAACAGATCTCAATGGAGTCTAGAATAGAAATGTTATTATGCAAGCCTTGGCAAGCTTAATAACTTTTCTATTCTAGACAAGTTTAAGATCAGCTGTTCTGAAACAAACTTGAGTGACAGATAGATTTTCTCACATAAATTTTAGCTTTATACATTCAAACACATTTTTGGAATGCCCAGATGCTTTAAATACTGTAATAACATGTGTTAAATGACATTGTCATGACACGATTTAGAATGTGGTCTTACACATGTGTAAGACAAGGATATCTCTGATGGCTGTTTGTTATGGAAGACAGGGGTAGCTATGTAAGAAAAACGTATATGAAATGTAAAATATCACTATGCCACTGTATAAATAATTTAAATCTCTATAAATCCCAACCCATTTTATCATGTTGAGAGATATGGGAATCAAGGATCTGTGTTCAATTTTCTGATTGATTAAGTTTCCTGAATAAAATTTCCGATTTGAAAAAAATGATCAAATGCATTGTAATAAATTTAGTATACATATGACCATTTACATTTGTGACCCGTCATGAAAAAGGGCCCATCTTGGAACTCTGTAAAATGACAGTTTGAAAAAGAGATTGGGTCCAGCATTGGTCAACCAGAGGTCACATTTCAAAAATTCCTTCACCGGAAGGTAGATTGAACATTCTAGATTCAGAAAATAAGAACATTGTGAAACAATTCGACCCTAGTCAGTCTGCGCAATCCGTGCAGTCTAACTAGGGTGGACATTTTACGCACTACCCAGATGGTCCCTTTTTGCATGACAGGTCACATTTGTTAAAAAACATATTTCCAGATTCAAGCAGATGCAAAAGTAAAGAAATACAATGGACCAATAGACTGTGCCAAACAGTTATATAGGGAAGGTGGAATTAAAAGTGTATATAGGGGAACATGTGCCACATTACTCAGGGGTAAGGTATTTCTTAATGCATTTTGACAGACAACTGAAATTGGCTGTTCAATTAATTCACCAATGGGTTGATAATCGTAACCCTATATGTGGGATAGCAGCTGGTGGCTAGGAAAGGATGTGATGGATGTAATGGTGGGAGAAATACCAGGAATCCATTGTTAGGTGCTCCAGCTGCGATATAAGTAAAAAAATGTTGAAATAGGCGTAAAACTCCATTCAATCAATCAATTTCTTAATGCATTTTGACAGACAACTGAAATTAGCTATTTAATTACTTCACAATTCATCATATTATCTTTGGAAGACCAAATGGGTGTATCTATATTTTGGTTGCCCACTAAAGATATTGGAGCTCTTTAGAATAAAAGCAAGCAATAACCGAGAGAAAGAGAAATAAAGTTGGGGGATAAAAGGCATAATTCGTATGAAATTGTTATAAGAGTTATCCTCCTTTACAGCCTAGGTGGCTCTCAGTTATTATGTTTAATGTCAATGGTTTTAGAAAGATATGTATATGTATCGGACATACAAATGTATTTAACAATGTGATGGGTTTTGCGCAAACTACAGCAACTTTTACTGAACACATCTAAGTTATATGTATATATATATGTTATTTGTTTAAAAATTTCATTTTGTTAAAAAGCATAATATTTTAGACAAAGATAATCAAAGTATTTGAAAAATGTGAGGAGTTACCCCCCTCCCCCCCCCCCCCCAAACTCTATTACTTTTACAGAATCTGTGCTTCATAAACACATTTTCTGTTACTCAACACTGGCATAGTCAGGGATCGACACTAAGGGGTGCCTGGGAGTCCGAGACTCTTGTTTATCAGTTGGGACTCCTTCATTTTGCAAGTAAGGAGTCCCAGTATCATATGAGAATATTTTGAAAAACAAATGCATAGGGCAGTTTTCTTTTCATCTCTTATCAAAACTGTATATTGTTCACTACATAAGTTATTAAAGATAACATTAGTTTGCATCTAGTAGTATTTGAAAGAAACTTGTTATTTTGGGGGTGAAACTTGTTGAAAAGAAGAAATTGCTTGCAATTAGCTATTTCTTCTTTTCAACAGTGTTCTCCCATTATAAAAAGTCGGACTTTTTTTGTTTGAGCTTAGACTCCTTTATTTTGTAAGATGGGAGTCCAATGGACGCCTTTCTCAAAGAAGTTAGTGACGATCTCTTGGCTCTCTCATTATTTAGATGTACCAGCAAGTGGAATGTACTTTATGTCCTATGAATGGTTACAACATAAACTTACACCTGCAAATCAAAGGTAACACAATTTTAACTAAAAATGGGCATGATACAAAATATTTTTCATCAAAGGATCAATGACACTTCACAAGCTTAATAACTACACATGGCAACTTTACTGCTAAAACCTCGTAACTACAGCATAACTTATTGTGTACTTGTATAAGGTCTATCAATATGTATGTGTTTCATAGCTATCAGCTGGTACTGAGTTTATATTAGAGCTCAAACAAATATTAACAATTCACTGAAAAAATGGCCAGTACCACTCAAGGGCAATAACTCTAGAATGAAAACAAGCATGGAAAGGTGCCTTCAATTTTTTTTATATAATTACTATACAATGTTAATCTACAACATATATGAACAACAAAAATTGGGCGGAAAAAAAATTACACCATGTGTCCATTGCTACCTTAAGAGGCTTGACTGTTTGGTAAGACCCAGTTTTCCCTTTGGGTGAATTCATATAAAGATAATGTACTGAATTATTTACAACATTCAAAGGTATTTTTTAGAAGACTCTCTAATAATGGTTATAAAGAGAATATTAAATTGTATAAATAACAATTAACCCTTCTTATGTTGTTTACAGCATTTTCTTGCTGTATTCCAAGCTTTCACAGACAGAAAAGCCTTAGATCAGCCTGCACAGGAGTGCATTCTGACATAAGTCTATCCTGCCAGCTTTCATCCTAACTAATGCGAGAATAACTTGAGCTATATTTGTTGAAATGTCTGATTATTTGAAACAAAATCTGAATTCATCTTGGAGAGGGTTCCAATGAAATATTGATCTTGTTTCCTCCACTTTCAGTCGCAGTGATTTAAGTGTGAGTAGAACATTGTTTGCCGGAGGTATGGCAGGTATTTTCAACTGGTGTGTGGGAATAGCTCCTGATGTCTTAAAATCTCGTCTTCAAACCGGTAGGTCAGTTTAAAGATTATTGTTATAATTTCAGACAGTGTGATTTATGGTTTGGCTTAAACTAGGGATGGGAACAATTAATCGAGTTCTGTATCGAACATCCGATTTTCACTAACCAATTTCACTTACTGGGTATTGCTAATTCGGAAAGCAAACTAAATAGTAAAAAGAAATTGTTCCCAATTTCTTTTTTTCTTTAATTTTTTTTTTCCAAAGTATCAATCCTTAATTTTCAACGGTGGTCGAAGCTAAAGGCACACAGAACCTTATTTTCTTTCTAAATTTGCAATCAAGTGCCAACAGTATTTGTTCTTACTATCACACTGTTCTAAATTTACCTCAAAATGCCATATCCCCTTGCAAAAATTTGTTTAACAACCCTATTGATGTTTTTACTTACTTGGTTTTGGTTTACCGAAGATGTTTTTTTTAAAAAACTAAGATTAAAGCAGAGACAAGACACTATCTTAGCATGTATTGAATAATTTTCAATTTATTTTGCTGCGTATAACATTACTATGTACATCAATATTTTTGAAGTCAGTAATCAATTTATCCAAGAACTCTAAAAATAGTAATGGATTAGTAAATTTTGTACTTGTTACCATTTCTAGTTTAAACCCTTGTCATGCTGAATTTAAAAATACATTAGCTATTGATATCAAAGATGTCCTAATTGTGAGTCGGTACATTGTGTATTTATTTTTGAAAATGCAATATAATTCATCTTTCTGATTTATAAAAGAAAAACCGATGAAATAGACTAAGACCAGACTACTAATATGTGTAAGACTGATCTCTGTTTTTATCTGCCAAAGCTGGAATATTCCGGATAAAGCATGACAAGGTTTATAACATTTCCCCCAATGCGTTTTTTAGATTTTAGAGCAAGATGAAAAATCCTACTTTATAATATTATTAAGACGTCAATAAGGAACAACTTTCAATATTTTGAGCGAAAATATTCGACATGGTCAAGGTTACTAGTTTTACGCCAATGCAAAAGCATCTTTGTTTCCTCATTAAGATATCTTAAGATTTTTATTTAGCTGCTTAAAAATCTTAATCTAAAAAACTCTACATCTTAAAAATCTTAATGAGATTCTTAAGAATCTTAATCTACGAAACCCACCTCAGTGCTATTCTTTTTGACCTGTCTATTTGTCACCCAAAAAATTAAAATTAGCTATAGCTTTTGATAAGTACATGATAGACAGATGGAGCCTTCATATTTCTCATGAATATTGCTATTGACAAGACTTTTCTATTGGAACTTAAGTCAAGGTCATCTGTCAAAGTCAAAATAACTTTTCCAATGTCAAATATGTTTTAATTGTCAAAAAAAAATTGCAGTGGCAAGGGCTTTGACATTCAACAACACATCCTGGGTTTTTTGGGGGATTTGGTTTTTTTTTCAGAATTTTGTCCGCTTTCTTTAACTAAGGTTAAGGATTAGTACCAAATGTATGATTGTGTCATATTTTGACTGACAAGTTACCAAATATTTTATGTCAGCAAATATACAAAAAAAATTAAAAAAAAAAAATATAGAGGACATTTGCAAAAATGGTTTGACAATCATATGTCACAAAAAAATGAATGAGTTTGAAATATATTATTTCCTGTAATCTGTTGAGATCTGTCATTTTTACAACATGTATGTTTATGTATTATTTTCAAATTCATTACAGCCCCAATAGTTTGGAGTAATAAATATTTACATTTATCTTATAACTATACAAATATCTGTGTGATAACATCCCATATGACATTTTTTTAATGATATCACATGAAAAATATCTAATTCCGTTGTGGGAATTGATAATTGTCTCTGCAGGGCCTCGACAATATTCAATTCCCCCAACCTTGTTTTTTTTTTCATACAAAACATTAAGTATGTATTATATATATCAGAACATTAACAATGTAGATATATTTCAATATTTCTCTATTTCATCTACAGCCCCAGCAGGTACCTACCCAAATGGTGTTCGTGATGTGTTCCGTCATGTGATGAGAGAGGAAGGACCTCGTGCCTTGTTTAAAGGTTTAGCGCCTGTGATGATAAGAGCTTTCCCTGCAAATGCTGTAAGTAAGCTTTACCTGGTGTGTTCATTATGTGTTCCGTCATGTGATGACTGAGGAAGGACCTCGTGCCTTGTTTAAAGGTTAAGCGCTTGTGATGATAAGAGCTTTACCTGCAAATGCTGTAAGTTATTTTTACATAGTGTGATCATTTTTGGTTCCCTCATGGGATGAGAGAAGAAGGACCTGGTGCCTTGTTTAAAGGTTAAGTGCCTGTGATGATCCGAGCTTTTCCTGCAAACATTGTAAGCTTTACCAATTGTATTCAGTCTTCTGATGAGAGAGGAGGGACCTTGTGCCTTGTATAAACAGTAATGCACACATGATTATCCAAGCTTTCACAGCAAACACTCTTGGCTACTATATTTGAAAACCAAATGGTCATTAACAGCTATTCATTTAAACTTCCTGAAACCTCATAGTGATTTTATTTAGCTTCACCAAAGGCCACTGGGGCTATTGTCATGGCGATGTGTCAGTCGTGCATCCGGTTATAAACTTTTTCTTTAAAAATCTTCTCCTCAGAAGCTACTGTATGAATTTCAACCAAAATTCACAGGAATGATCCTTGGGTGACCTTCTTTCAAAGTTCTTTAAGAAATTTTGGTCCAATGAAAAACATGGATTTAACAGGCGTGGCTAAATTCCAAATATGGTAAAAAGGAACTTTTCTCAGATTCTTATTGATGGATACCAATTAAATTTTACATGAATGATCCTTATGACCCTTTATCAGTCTACAAAAAAATATTGTGATTGAAAGAAAAATATGTATTTTATGGGGTGGAGGTCATTTCTCTAAATGTTATACAGTGGAAACTTGAAAAAACATTTACTCAGAATGTTACTGATGGATATCAATAAAACTTAATTGGTATGATCCTTTGGTGACTCTTATCATACAGCCAAAAATTATTGTGATTGGATGAAAAATATGTCTTTTATGGGCAGAGGTCATTTCTCTATATGTTATATAGTGGAAACTTTGAAAATCATTTTCAACATCAGTAGAACCCAAAATATTTATAAATCTAGTCAAAACTGTAATTTACTGTTACAAGAATTTCAAGCCTGTGGAGTGACCCAAGCCATTCATGGCTTTTTAGTTGAAGAATAAAATTGCGGGAAAGAAAAAAGTACTTTTTGTGTAATTAATGAACTGGCAGGGCGGGGCTTAATCGTGATGTAATTTGGCGAGTTTACTTTTCAATTGTTTGGGTTATTTCAAATTTTAGGTGGTAATCACCGTTAACACATGCAAATAACTGTATCCTAAAACCTAAAGGATTCACATGCTTTGAGAGAGTGAACACATTTCATTGTTTGGTTACCAAGGCCTTGTAACGTCAGCTTGATTAAGCTGAAGTTATGAGGATTTGGTTACCAATCTATGATTTAAGGTCTCATTATTTATGTCGCCTCTCTTTAGAAGTAGGCTATTTTAGATAAAAGCTAATTTCCCTTAACCTTAAGTGCAACAACCCATTACTTAGGATCTGCCCTGCCAGGGCATTAATCATGGATAAAACTTGTTTATTTTACAAATACATATAGATTTGTCAAGCAGAATTTTCTCATGACTTTGTCACCCATTTGACCACAAGGTGTTCAATGTCGTTTGAGATAAGAAAACGCTGTGCCCAATTTAACTCATGCCTTCACAATTCTATTTTTCTATGAATCTTAATTAAAGAATTCAGATTCAAATGTGAAAAAGAAGGATTGTCTTGCTACAAATAATTGTGGCATTTACACCTTAATTGTAGCGTGTGACTTTTTTGCTCACCTGAGCACGAAGTGCTCAAGGTGAGCTATTGGGATCGTAGAATGTCCGTCATCCGTTGTCAGTCGTGCATGGTCCGTCGTCCACAATTTCTTTAAACATCTTCTCCTCCTAAACCAGTGGGCCAATCTTGATGAAACTTGGCAGGGATGTTCCTTTGGTCAAGCTCTACCAAAGTTGTTCAAATAAATGAAATCAACCCTTAAATTTCCCTTTACCCTTAACAAAAAGGGTGAAAATATGAAAATCTTTAAAAATCTTCTTCTCTGTAACCAGATGGCAGACAGCTTTAATATTTGGTATGTAGCATCACCTAGTGGGCCTCTAACAAGTTTGTTCATATCACGACCCTTGGGTCATATTTGGGCTTTGCACAGATGCATCCCTTTATCTCTTATGAGCACGAAGGGTAAAAAAATGAAAGTCTTCAAAAATCTTCTTCTATGAAACCAGAAGGCAGACAGCTTTAATATTTGGTATGTAGCATCATCTTGTGGACCTCTACCAAGTATGTTCATATTAAGACCCTGGGATCACATTTGGGCTTTGCCCTGGCTTAACCCTTTTTACATGGAATCAAAGAGCAAAAATCTTTTAAAATCTTCTTCTCTGTAACCAGATGGCAGACAGCTTTAATATTTGGTATGTAGCATCACCTAGTGGGCCTCTAACAAGTTTGTTCATATCACGACCCTTGGGTCATATTTGGGCTTTGCACAGATGCATCCCTTTATCTCTTATGAGCACGAAGGGTAAAAAAATGAAAGTCTTCAAAAATCTTCTTCTATGAAACCAGAAGGCAGACAGCTTTAATATTTGGTATGTAGCATCATCTTGTGGACCTCTACCAAGTATGTTCATATTAAGACCCTGGGATCACATTTGGGCTTTGCCCTGGCTTAACCCTTTTTACATGGAATCAAAGAGCAAAAATCTTTTAAAATCTTCTTCTCTGTAACCAGATGGCAGACAGCTTTAATATTTGGTATGTAGCATCACCTAGTGGACCTCTACCAAGTTTGTTCATATCAAGACCCTTGGGTCATATTTGGGCTTTGCACAGGTGCATCCCTTTATGAGCACGAAGGGTAAAAAAATGAAAGTCTTCAAAAATCTTCTTCTATGAAACCAGAAGGCAGACAGCTTTCATATTTGATATGTAGCATAATCTAGTGGACCTCTACCAAGTTTGTTCATATCAAGACCCTAGGATCATATTTGGGCTCCACCCGGGCGCAACCCTTTTTACATAGAATCAAAGAGCCAAAATCTTTTAAAATCTTCTTTAATGGAAACCAGAGGGCACACTGCTTTCATTTGTGGTATGTAGCATCATCTCGTGGGCCCCTACCAAGTTTGTTCATTTCAAGACCCTTGGGTCATATTTGGGCTCCACCCAGGCGCATCCCTTTCAGCTCATCTGAGCATGATGGGTGAAAATAGGAAAACCTTCAAAAATCTTCTTCTATGAAACCAGAAGGCAGGCAGCTTTCATATTTAGTATATAGCATCATCTTATGAACCTCTTCCAAGTTTGTTCATATCAAGACCCTGGGGTCAAATTTGGGGTCCAACCGGGTGCATCCCTTTTTACATAGAATCAAAGAGCAAAAAGGCATATCTGTCTTGCTCTTCGCTGAAATGTTCCATGGTATTGATCTTAGGCAATTATCTTCTTTTTGACATCTGCCTATCTAATTAATGTGAAGGGGTCAAGGAGACTCAGGTGAGCGATCTAGGACCATCTTGGTACTCTTGTTGGGGGAAAGAGCTGATTCTAAGTTTGCAGAACTTGTAATCAAACCCGATTCCTATGTTGAATATGGAATTAAATATGTTTAAGCTAACTTTTTAGCTTGACTATTTTCAAAAAAAGGGGGCTATTCTGGTCACTCGAATGTCGGTGTAATGCTTTGATTAAGGTTTTACATGCAAATGTGTCAAATCTCTGTCTCTATTAACACTAATGCTTGGAAACTTTGCACATGCTTCAGTGACTAGCATAATAGTCTCTAGATAAAGATTCATGAATCTGATTTTGATTGGCTTTCCTGAGCAAAGTGTGCTCAAGGGGAGCTTTTAGGATCACCCTGAGTCCGTTGTGCAACCTCTGTAATGCATCGTCTATTGTCAACAATCTTAAAAACTTCTTCTTCTTTTGAACCACTGGGCTGATTTCAATGAAACTTTACAAGAATGTTCCTTTGGTGACCCTTTTTATTATGCCCCCGATAGGGAGGCATAATAAATTTGACTTGTCCGTCTGTCCGTCCGTCTGTCCGTCCGTCTGTCCGTCCGTCATTCCGTCCAAAAACTTTAACATTGGCCATAACTTTCTTATTACTATCAAAGCGGTGTCGGGGGCATTGTCATCTTACAGTGACAGCTCTTGTTTTAAAAATTGTTAGTGAAATTTTGATAGGCCTATAAAAAAAGGGTGTGGCAGGGCAGGGCTTATTTAAAGCTCAATATCTTTGAACTACAGCTGAAGCCGCCACCATAGCGCAGTTGGTTAGGCATAAGACTTCCAATCTGGAAGTCGTGGGTTCGATCCCCGGTGGCGGCAAATATCCTTTCCGACGTTTGTCTTTCACCAATGGGTAGATGATCGTAAACCTATGTGAAATAGCAGTCGGAGGCTAGGAAAGGATGTAATGGTAGTACTGGCGTGAGAAATACCAGGAATCCATTGTTAGGTGCTCCGGCCGCCGCGATATAACTGAAATAATGTTGAAAGCGGCGTAAAACCCCATTCAATCAATCAATCAATTGAACTACAGCTCCTGCTGAACCACTTAGCAAATTTCAAAGAAACTTTACCAGAATGTTCCTTAGGTGACTCTTTACAAAAATCGTTTTCAAAATTTTGATTGGCCCAAAGATATGGGTGTGGCAGGTTGAGGCTTATTTTGAGCCCAAAATCTATGAATGAAAACTCCTTCTGAACCACTGGGTTGATTTCAATGAAACTTTAACAGAATGTTCCTTGGGTGACCCTTTTCCAAAACTTTTCATGAATTTTTTATCTGCCTTTAAATATGGGCATTGCAGGGTTGGGCTCATTTTGAGCCTGAAATCTTTGAACGACTTCTCCTCCTGAACCTCTGGGCTGATTTCAATGAATCTTTACCAGAAAATTCATTTGGTGACCCTTTTCAATAATTGTTAGTGAAATTTTGATTGGCCCATAAAAAAGGGTGTGGCAGGGTGGGGCTTATTTAGAGCCCAAAATCTTTGAACGACATCTCCTGCTGAACCACTGGGCAAATTTCAAAGAAACTTTACTAAAATGTTCCTTGGGTAACCTGTTTTTTAAAAATTGTTCGCAAAATTTTGATTGGCCCCTAAATATGGGTGTTGCAGGGAGGGGCTTATTTTGAGCCCGAAATCTTATAACATCTCCTACTGAACCACTGGGTGGATTTCAATGAAACTTTACCAAAATGTTCCTTGGTGACCTGTGTTCAAAAATTGTTCACAAAATTTTGTCAACAATCTTAAAAACTTCTTCTTCTCTTGAACCACTGGGCTGATTTCAATGAAACTTTACAAGAATGTTCCTTTGGTGACCCTTTTTTTAAAAATTGTTAGTGAAATTTTGATAGGCCTATAAAAAAGGGTGTGGCAGGGCAGGGCTTATTTAAAGCTCAATATCTTTGAACTACATCTCCTGCTGAACCACTTAGCAAATTTCAAAGAAACTTTACCAGAATGTTCCTTAGGTGACTCTTTACAAAAATCGTTTTCAAAATTTTGATTGGCCCCTAAATATGGGCATGGCTGGGTGGTGCTTATTTGGAGTCTCTTCAGTAATGAATGGATGGGTAGGGTCCGTTATTACTTTAAATTCATGGAAAAACATCTCTCCAACAATTAGGCAAATGTGAATGAAACTTTGCCAGAACATTTCTTGGGTGAGATCCACTGGACGAATAAAATTAGGTAAGCGGTTTAGGGCTATTCTGGCCCTCTTATTAAATAACATTTGTTTCAATGTCAATCAATCAATATACTGTTTCTAGCACTCAAAATAGTTTTGGCCAATTGAACATTGGTAGCGGCCTTTCTAAATGATGAAACAGCAAGCATAGCCATAAGTATCATGTCATATTTCACTGTATCAAAATCCACTTTTCTTTGAAATTTAACTTGTATATATGTAATTCTTACATTTCAGGCCTGTTTTATGGGATATGAGTTGGCCATGAAGTTCTTAAACTGGATATCACCGGAAACTGATGATTAACCTCATTTCTACTTAGTTATACTACTTTACATTCACATGATATTTGAATTCAAAATTGTCTTGAAAGTAGACTTTTCTGCTCATCCACCAGATCAAGAGTTTGATATCGAATACATTAGTGACAACTATTTCACAATGAGCCACTGATATGTAAAGATTAGGCATTGAGAAGCCTTGAAAACCAGATAGTGAAAAAAGAATATTTTCTATTTACCAACAGAAGTAAAGTCTTGGGACTTGTCTTAACTCAAATTATAGAACCAATGAAGAAAAACATCCTAGAAATTTGAATATGGGAGAAAATACTGATTTTCTGCAAAGCTGTTGTTGAGAGAAAAAAAGAAGTATTCTATAATCTTGTCGGCTATACCAAAAATCTCGTGGAATGCTATTTGACCTTGGGTTGGCATCTCTAACTTCTTGTGATAAGGAAGGATAGGCTATACAGCTTGACCAAGTCATAGCCGTAACATGGGATATCAGTTGGTTATATCCCTTGATTTACTCCCAAAAGAGAATGGTCCAAATCAGTGATTACCTTGGGTTTTATCCTTATATCCTTTGCAGTATAAGATTAAGAGTTAAGCTCTTAATAAAAAATTGGGCATTTTATAAGATACATTTCATGTAAAATAATTATTTATTTTCTACTTTACTACTGCAAAAGGTTATTATAAATATAAATTGCATAATGAGTATTTTGTATTTATAGAAATAAAATTCTCAACTTCCCCAAAGAAAACAAGGATAAGATCCTAGGAAAATTTCTAAAGGACCCCTATTGAATTGGAACACCTCTGATTTAATCCACTGAATAAACAAGGGAGATAACACAAAAGTCTCCCATACCTTAGAGGGCAACTAAATATTGTAAATATAGCTTTGAACGAAGCTGTATTTACAACATTTTGGAGCCAATTGACAATTTGTTAATTATATGTACAGAGATATAGTTTCAGACAAATTCTAAAACCTCATTACTATTGCTTGACTTTAAGATGTAGTTCAGTTGCTTTAGAATTAAATTGATAGGATATATATGCTTTAATAGAAATGTAAATAAATTTCCTGAAAGACTCTTGCATTATCTATTTATTTTATTTGAGTTAACCACATTTTTAGGGGTAGGACAGGGTTTGGATTGATCTCAAAAATGGGACCATTACCTTGTGATTAGAGAGGTGCCAAGGGCCCAGGTTCAAGTCCAAGAATAAATGCTATGCAAATTGTAATGTCCTTTAGAAATAGATCTCTGAGGCCCAACCACATACGGGTGCAGCCCAGTAAGATATTGATGTTGCAAGATGAAATGTTTGTCATCATGAAATTTGGTATTTGTCCATAAATGTTCTTTGATAAAAAAATAATGTTGTTTTTAAAATGATGCAGGGTTCACTCTGGCTCTCAAAATGTTTGGGCCATCACTTTCGCCAAATGAAAAAAGTTGGGGCCAACCTGGTGAAAATTGGGGCCACATTTCGGGTGTCTGGGCCGGTACTAATAGACAAAATTGTTATCTATTTTGCATCATTTGTATTGAAATAGAAAACAAAAGTAAAACAAACTGTCTATTTAGACTTTAAAAAAATCTGTTTTCTTCTGGAAACCTTCCTCTTACACACTTAAAATAGCTACATTTTGTAATTGAAACATAAATAGAAAAAGATAAAATCCTATCCTGAAACTGTCGTCAACCTATATTCAAAGGTGTTTGTTCTAACAAATTTATTGTTTTTTAATTGGTCAATTTTCTTTCAATTAGATGAAAGAAGATGTATTTGTAGGCTGTATCTGTATCAATCTTTGTTTTTTCTCATAGGATGATCAAAGAAACTCCGATGAATTTCAGCCTGTCCTGAGCTAAACTGTGCTTATTGTTTACAGTTATGACTTTTAAACATGATTTCACTATTTAAAATGTTTTCGTTTTATTACACTACTACAGAGTCTTGGCTAGGTTGACTAGTTCGCAAACTTGGCATGTGCAAATGTCTGACTTTAATGGTAGACACATATTTCACTATGTCTACTCTACAGGCTCTGTGGAGTAAGAGAATTGATGATTACACTCATGATGATGATGATGATTTTGTAGTATTATAAGGTCCCTCCGTGCACAAGGCATATATGGTATGGACCCCAGGATGCAACCCTCACCCTGATAAATATAATTGATTTTTACCGAAATACAGGTTGAATTTTACAGAATGCTTTTGTTGGTCCCATATGCCAAATTGTTCTAATTTAGAAGCCAAAAATTTTTGCATGTGCAGTCGAGCTAATTTAATAGTGTAGTATCTGCACAGGCAGCATTGGTGGATGTGTTACAGATTGTTTGGATCTATTCTACGGGTGACTCTATGGTCTTTTATCATAAAGAATTTAGGAAGTAGGTTTGCCTGAGATCGGATGTTTACACGAAATTCCGTTAAAAAAAAATATTGAAGTATTACAGGTTAAGTAAATAAAAAATTGAAAAAGTATACTATACACATTATGTACACACATGTATTTTAGTTTTCTTAGCTAGGGTTACATTTCATTATTTCTTTAGATACATTCATTAAACTTCTCCCTTTCTCTTTCTTTTTTTTATGTTTTATTATCTATTTATTTTTTATTTTTTTTTAAATTTCTATTTATCTATTTTTTTTAATTATTATATACATATTTTTTTTTTGTTTGTTTTATTATTTCATTTATGTCTATATAATGTTAAGTATTATTGATGGTATTCTACCAGCTGCTTCAGTCAGTCTGGCAATAAACCATATATCAGAAAATATCTTAGTTTTAATACTTGTTTATTAATATATATTATTTTTTGTAATTTTTTTTTTTTTTAGTTATTTTATTATATCTTTGTTATTATTTTTCTCTAGCTGCTTCAGTCAGACTGGATGATGGTGTTTGTTTTGGTGTTAATGGTATTTTGTACCAGCTGCTTCAGTCAGTCTGGCGTTGAAGTTTGCGTTATATATTTGAAGGATGGCTGTCTGGCCACAATCACCTTCAATAATGAAAATTCCGGGGTTGTAATTTGAGTTTAAAAAAGATAAAATGCTACTTCTTAAATGTAAATTTAGGCATATCAGTTGCTTAGCGCAATCTGATATTATATTGTTATAGAGGTTAGGATGCTTATAATGGTCATTTTAAATGTATCAGTTGCCTCGCGCAATCTGATATTTTAGGTGGTTTCTTTTTTAATTAAAATCATATAGTTGTAGGGCTGCCCCATCGCAATCTCTTTTCAAAGTTTCAGTTGCTTTTTTTTTGTTGCGTAGATAATTGAGGCCGCTTCGTCACAGTCCTCGTAATTTATGGTCTCTGACTTTCTTCACTGTAATAGATCTAAGGCTGGTTTCCGATCACAGTATTGACTAATCGTTAAGATGGGCATACAATACATAATGTTTGTACATCATGTTGATATCGATGGCTCAGCGCAAAACAGATTACACTCAAAGGTTTAATGACGTATAAATATAATCCATAGATAATTTTGATTTAGGGTTTTTGTAATAAAAATTTAAGTTTTTATGTTAAATAAGCGATTCTTAGTACATTGCATACTAAAAATCTTTCATAATTATAATTTTTCTAACATTATTTTCATGTTAGAACTGAATTAGAACTTAATATAGAAAAAGTAAATTAAAAATTTTTAAAGGGAGGTAACTGAAATGCATTAATATGTCTGACAAATACTACACGAAAGTAACAATAATTCTTTTCTTACCAACTTTCTTCCTGATAAGAATTACTGTTTTTCATTGGAAATCCTTACAATTATCAGGGTTTTTTTTGCATGAGAACCTATTTTTCACCTCATAGAGATCGGGTGCCTGTAAAGTCACTCACTGTCGATATCTGAATAATGTTCATGATACATAGCCTACTTTTCTGCTCGGAGATTGTTTTTGCCAAGACTTTAATTAACAATTTCTAAACGGATTTTGGAAAGAATGCAGCCAGTTTTGATTTATTGATGAAGATTCTAATGATTGTTTTTTTCTACAAAACACAATGCTTTTCCCAAGTTAATAAAATAATCTGCCTGTCAGACTGTAAACCAGTGCATGGCGGATCAGCTACGTCCACGACAATATTTACTCGCTAATTGGAGTGGTATCTAGAGTTAAATATTTAGCTATCATTTATTAAATTTTCAAATAAAATTTATAATTGATAGGGTTATTCAGTTTAAAACTTGCCAAATAGATCTCTGGTTGATATTTTTGCATTGAATGGCCACAATTTAACAACTTCCGTGCATGTCGCATTTTGTATTCGCCAATATTCGGTTCTGAGACAGACGAATACGATACATATTCGCCGAGAATAAGATATTCGGTTCACCGAATATTCGAGTGTATCGTTACAGCCCTAGTAAACAATGTAGTTAATGTAGCCGTTTGTAGCCGTTTAAAGCCTATTTAGTGTAATTGATATATGTATGAAATTGTTCAAAACCAATATGCATATACAGTGTGATAAACAACACGGGTCGAGCATGAATATGTAATGAGGTCAGATACTAGACCTGCCTACCGTGTTTGAAGCGTATAGGTAAATGTGAATGAATCCAGCTGTCAGTAAAAAATCGATAATCAGACCCCGTGAATGACGCGTGCCGCGTGTAGGATACTAGACGGATTAGCGAGTTTATTCCCTTAGGGCAGTCTGGTTATGTATATTGTTATTGATATTTGCTTATCGTGTATTGAGTTGGGGCCATTTGATAATTTTTGGGGCCACTTGATTTTTGTTGGCGCCAGGCATTTTCGCCAAATGAAAAATTCTTGGGCCACTTTTAAATTTTTGTCGCATTTGGCGACAATGGCGACCGACAGCGCCAACGTTGAGATGTCATAACCTATAAAATGACATTATCTTCATTACATGAGTAAAACCAGATGTGGCTTGGAATTTCAACAATATGTGGTAATCAAGTAGGGAAATTTTGAAAACACCATTTGGCCTGTAGAAAACCAAATTGATGTAACAGCAGCTTTGTTCAAGCTCTAGCCCACAGACCAATTGTTAGAAAACAGGTGTTTTCTATATACATGGCTACTTCAGCATTTTGGGTCAGATACTTCCCCTTCCCCCCTTGAGAAAAAATCTGAATTTGTGTATGTGCTGTAACCAAATGGAGTTTCTATAGGCTTCACCTCATTTTCACAGGTGTTAGAGCATCCGTGTTATATCAAAAAATGAATATATGGTTAATTCATGTTTTTGAGGGCATTAACATTTGCATAGACCCGAAAAATGGTTCAACGCGCACTCGGGTGTTAAAGCATTTGGAGGGTCTATGCAAATGTAAACACCTGAAAAAGTGTGAACTGACACTATTATTGCATAAAAAAGAATGACTTATTCAAACAGAAATTGCAAAATGATCCATACGAACGCTTTAGAACTAGCTCCAAAACCGAAAATGTGTAGGGCAAATTGCTTTATGCATTGCACCTTCACTTTTGTTTATATATACATTGCTTGGTAAAATAATGAGATCATAAAAATTGACACGGGAATAGGATCAACGTCTTAATCAATGCTCTGCATTAACGTTAAACACAGAAACTGATAAAGTGTATAGGCCCTGACTGAGGATATTTAAGTGAAAAATGCCGGGTGTTAATGGCACGTGAATTTACTCATTAATCCATGTTTCCCCCGTTAACGCCCAGGGTTTGTTCGCTAAGGTATGCCTATAACGACCCAAAAACGCACATTTTTATGCAATAATAAGATTTACTTAGTATTTTGTTTCAAAAGCCATACTCAAAATCTGGCTGACACATGATCCAGCTAAGGCCTTGAATATACCATCACTGAAGCGGTGTCGATGCCATTAATCTAGCCATATAATCTATCAATTGAGCCAGATTCTTATAAGCCCTATAACTAACAGAATTGCTTTGGAAAGAAAATAAAGAAAACAATCTAAATTTAGTAAAAATATAATATATTCTTTTTTTTTCAATTATAAAAATGTCATTACATCTTTGGAAAAATCATTTTAAAAATATCATCAAAATATCACAGCTATAATAAACTGTACAAAAAATCTTTAATGCATTCATAGGATTCCCCTTCGTTCCCAGTGTCTTGCAGCTTTCTCTAAAACTAATTCACCAATGCCATTCAGTTCTCCAAACTTGGTATTTCTATACAAGCAAGACCATGGATCCAAAATTCTAATGGCACCTTTTCTTGGTTTTTTAGTTATCTGTAAGAAAAGTATACATATATATTTCTAGATAATGTGTGCTGTGTGTTCTTTACAAGCTACTAACTCCTTTTTGGAGTACCTATATTTTCAAGAAAATATGTGGTGAGTTATTTCAGGTGTGTTTCTTTACGGATTGCAAACTCAATTTTATGACTCTCAATCTATACTTCAAAATATAAGTATGCCTTTCTTAATGAGCCAAAAACTTTTTTAAAATATCTTATTTGATAACAAACCAGGGACATGAGAAAAAGACAAGAAGCGAAATGCATCAATGATCACCATTTAGTACCTGTTTAGAAATTTCAGCTTTTAAGATGTAGGACATGGTGTGCATTCAACACATATGTGTGCATTCAAAACCTATGTTTGAAAAATGTAATGTGAGTAACAAAGAATCTTACCCCAAGTGGTGATCTGAATCTATGGAAACAACCTTCTTTACATCGTAACCATGGTGATTGGTCTTCAGGTTGGTGAATATTTGTTGGTTCTAGTTCTACTGTGTTGCATACATCTTTATCAAGTATTGTCGGGAAATCACTGTTGTTTTCCGTATACATGGCCACCTCGGCATCTAGATTGTCGTCATCTAGGGAGTTACAATTTTTGTCGACAAACTCTTGTTCACTGTCCTGGACACATCGTAACCATGGTGATAGGTCTTCTGGTTGGTAAATATTTGTTGGTTCTTGGTCTGCTGTGTTGTATACATCATTACCCCATATTGTCGGGGGACCACTGTTCTTCATATACATTTCTACCACGGCATCTAGATCGTCGTCATCCAGAAGATCGTTATTTTTGTAAACATAATGTTGTTTGTTGTGCTGAACACACCGTAACCATGGTGATGAGCAATCTCTTTTAGAAATATGGGTTGGTTCTAGGTCGGTTATGTTGTATCCATCATTATCCCATATTTTTGGTGGACTACTGTTCTCCATAAAAATAGCTACTTCAGCATCTAGATCGTCGTCATCCCGTAGATTATTGTTGTCCTCCACATCTTCTTGTCTAGATTCCTAGATACGTCGTAGCCATGGTGATTTGTACTCTGGTTGGTAAATATTTGTTGGCTCTAGTTCAGTTGAGTTATATACATGGTTATCCCATATTGTCGGGGGACTACTGTTCTCCATATACATGGCTACTTCAGCGTAAAGATCGTCGTCATCATCGTCATATTCACGTCTGTCATCCAATAGGTTATTGTTATCATCCACATATTCTCGACTGTTATTCTGAACACATTGTAAGCATAGTGATGGCTCTTTTGATTGAATCGGTTCATCGTTGGTGATACATTCTCGTCTTCGTTTGTGCTGTTTAACTTCGTCTGGACTGAAGCCATTAGCCTTTCTTTTCTTTGATTTATTGGAATATGAAGGCTGAACTTCATTTAAGGTGGTCTGTGAAAAAAAGAAAAAGGACTGGCTGTAGAAATACGACGTTTTAAATGTGATTCTTTGTGTGGAAGCATACAAATTAGATGCCTGCTAAAATTTATTTCACTGAAGTGTTTTTTCGGTCAATCAGATAACACGCGTTTGTCAGTGGAAATTTAACTTTAAATGCATTTAATTTCAATTCCAAGTGAAAAGATCTTGTCTTCTGTAGAATGGCCGAATAGGTATTTTAGCTCCAATGAACAAAGGCCACTGTGCTTATTGTCATGACGTAGTGTCTGTCTTGCGTTCTGTCGTAAACCTTTTCTTTAAAAATCTTCTCATCATAAACTAATGGGTGAATTTTAACTTAAATTCACAGGACAGATCCTCAGTTCAAGGATTTTTTATCCAATGAAAAAAGGACTTTTATGGCCTTTTTATCGGCCTGGCGAATTTCCATATATTGTAATATGTGACTTTTCTCAACCTTTCGGATGGATATCAAGCAAATGTCAATGGAAGAATGTTTGGGTGAGACTTTGTTAGATTACAAAAATAATATTGCCATTAGATGAAAATATGTCTTATATTGGCGGAGGTTATTTATCTATATTTATATAAATTTATAGTGAAAAAATTTGAAATTCATTTTCTCAGAACCTTAATGATTGCTATCAACCAAATTTCAATGGAAAGTTCCTTTGGTAACCCTTTATTTTAAAGGTTAACGATAAATCTGAAAATTTCTATGCTTCGATTTTCGATTTTTTTTAATTCGATCGGAATAGGATTTCATTATATTTCTTGTTGAATTTTTCTTCTAACAACAAAACTCTCTTGCAGTAAATTTTGGTGTGTCGAAAAAAAACCCAAACAATTCTTGAGGCAGACTGAGCTCTGAGCGATTTGGTTCTTTAGAAAATGTTTAAGTTATACCCATATCTTTAAAAGATACCAGACAAAAGCAAGACATTGGAGGAAATAAAGAAAATTGAAGGAAGATCATTTTATTTTTATTCCAGTTTTGAGAAATATTGGGTTCCGAAAACTAGAAAATACAAGATAAGACGTTACGCAAGATACTAGTGACCCTATGCGTTACAAAAAGTTTCGACGTGAGCGTAAATATAACGTTCCGTTTAACCTAAATATCTTCACGCAAAAATTTGCAAACGATATACTTCTTTTATTGAAACGCTTTTAAACTTTGCCAAGATTCGAATAAAAAAAAAGTTTCATTTTTTATGACGGAAAAAAGACACAAATTTCCGAAGAATCCGGGGCAGATCCAATGATATAATGCAGAGTAGGATTTATTTGGTGTGATTTTTAAAAAATCATTCAAAATAAAGATATTCGCGCGATATCAAATATTTCTAGTGGTTCAAAAATAAGATTTTGATTTACTAATAATATGTATTTTCAGATTATCGACTAGAACCTATTATTTAAACCAAGGACTTTCAAATAAGATTTATAAGATGATTCCGAAGAAATCGCGTATATCTGAATTAAATGACCTTACCACTGAAGAAATCTTACTGTGAATAGAAATTTTATATCTTAGTTCTTTTTTGTTCAGTTTGATACAATGTTTTCTGTGCTGCATGATCTCAAACAGATCAGTTTATGACAGAAGAATTTTTGGGTTTTTTTATCTTATTTATTTATTTATTTTTTTCATTTTTTTTTATTTTCATATTGTTTTAAGTTATAATCATCATCTTCTTTTCTATATATCTTGGGTATATTTCGAGCAATTTAATTTATTCACTTTTTATTATCATATTTATTAAAATCGAGTGAGATGAGATTTAAAATACAAAAACAAATCAAATCAAGTATATGACAAGCGAATACATTAAATCATATCTATTCTGCCTTTGCTTCGAAAAAGGGAAAAATTAACGTCGCGTTCTGAAAAACAAAGTAGTAGGGACATTTTTGGGTGACTTTTGTATTTATCAATAAAATGATAACTATTCGGTCGAGAATTAAAAAAATCATATCTCTGTTAACAGAAACGAAAATGTATTTTTCTATAGAAAATTCAATTCAATGCATCAAGTTAAAGATATAAATAATTTAGGTGGAAAATAGCAATTCTTAATTATCAACGTCAAAAAATGACAGTGGGACATTTTTGGTGACTTCAGTTTTTTCGCTATGCTTCTAAACGGCGTTTCAAAAAATAAATCTACATTATTCTAATCTATAGAGAAAATGTATTTTGTAATGTAAAACTCAATACGATAAGTGATCATTACATAGGATGGTATAGATAAGAACGCGACTTCACTTACATAGTCGTTAAAATGGGACAGCTCTTATTTTATTAATCTATCATTTGTGCGATCTTCATTTTTCCAAGTACATTTTAAAGATAAACACTGACGAAACCAGAAACATTGTTACTTCGTCCAGGTATAAAATTGTTATTATGTTTACGGCCAAGTAATTAAAAAAACAAAATGAAAGACCTTGACCGGAGGAAAGTGTAACGCGGGACACGACGTTTTAACATTATTTTCATACGTTTAGAAGGCAAAATAACCTATACATATTTAACATGATACGGATCTTACCAAGTAATCATGTAGAATGTTATTTTATACAAAGTTTGGTGTATATATCATTAATTTCCGACGAAAAATCAGGATTTTATCGCAAAAACAAGTTAACAATGTCGACGTTTTTGTAAGGTGTCACCAGTATCTTGCGTAACGTCTAATTGTTTAAACCATTTCTACCAATTTCATCAATAGAGACAAGCGGGAGCGGAGACGAAAGAAAAATGTACCTCATTTCTTGGAGGCCTTGGTCCATATTCTGTAGTTTTGTCAAGCTTGAGTTTTCTGGTGTAGAAAACGTTCTCCACGAAAGTTGGTAAACGGTTAGCCTTCCAAATTGGATCATGCTCGGGCGCCGCTTCTTCATAATCGTTGATAACAGGTCTCGAATCTTTGTCGTCGGTAAGACCTTTAGAGGGTATGATGTCGCGTGTCTTTGGAGTTGATTTAATTCCATCTGAAAAACGAACAAACTATTTCAGCTCACCTGAGCACGAAGTGCTCATGGTGAGTTGTTGTGATCGAGCTGTGTCCGGCGTCTGGTCGTCCAACAACATCTTGTGTGCCCTCCAAAGGCCACATTTTTGCCCAAATGACTTAAAACTTGCCCGGAATGTTTGTCTCCATCAAATCTCGGTCAAGTTTCGAAATTGGGTTAAGCGGGGTAAAAGAACGGATCAATTGGTCAAAATTTAGAAAAAACCTTGTGTGCATTCTAGAGGCCACATTTTTACCAAAATGTCTTGAAACTTGATCAGAACGTTTGTCTCCGTCAAATCCTGGTCAATTGGTTCAAGTCGGGTCAAAAATGGGATCATTGGGTCAAATTTAAGAAAATCCTTGTTTGGACTCTAGAGGACACCTCTTCAAATCTTGAAATTCTTTAAGTACTTTAGAGGCAATATACATGTACCTGACTTAAATGTCTTGAAATGTAAATCGGAATCGGTTTGTCTTCTTGATAACTTAGACTTTTGTTGGACAAGTCACGAATTTCAAATAAGCAGTTTTGACACTTTGTCATCTTTGTCAACTAAATGCCTCAGGTGAGCGCTTAAGAGCCAATGGTCCTCTTGTTTAAGCTCTCAGCAATCTCTGTAAGTTTATTAATGGCGAAGCTATTGTCATTGCGCAGTTGGTAGCGCGTAGGACTATCGTTCAAAAGGTCCCAGGTTCGATTCCAAACGACGGGACTCCTTTCAGACCATATGTCTTCCACCAATGGTTTGATTATCGTATACCTATATGGGATAGCAGATGGGGGCTAGAAAAAGAATGTAATGGTAGCACTGGTGTGAGAAATACCAGGAATCAAATGTTTGGCGCTCAAGCTACCGAAATATAATTGAAAGATTGCTGAAAGCGGCTTAAACTCCATTCAATCAAACAAAATTATTTGTGGCGAATTATCTCTGCCACGAGATTGACTGATCGCTATACCTCTAAACTATAACCTAGAATTTTTTAAAAACACTGTATTTACTGACGAAGAATAAATCATCGTGAAAAATAGGATTTCTTTTCTGGAATGCATTTTATTTTTGCAACGTCATTTATCCTAGCTGAAATGAACACTTTTTGGTCACATGCACTTAGCATGTCCTAATTGCCAAGGATCGTCGGTCTTTCGACTTGAAAGTCGCCAATATAAGGCGCTCGGAAGTTTTAACTCTGGGCTAATGGTATCTTAGAACTCTTGTAATGGGACGATCACAGATAAAATGTCTGGTGTTAAAACTCGAAGTTTGTTGACTTCGTTCGGTGTAAAATGCGTATTTACTTTCTATATGTATTTTAGATCACTGTAAGAACTTTTGATTACAGTTCTTTTGTTTAAATCGACGAGTCAAAGTAGCGTAGTTTTATTATACTCATTTGTTGCACTAATTATTAAAAGGTGTTGATAAGACGATTTAAGGTTAATATATTACTTGATACAATGTTTTAGAGGTTTTCTGTTAAAAAAGACTAATAATAATTGTGAATTTCCTAATAGTATATGATATATGATACTTTAATATTAAATTATATTTCATCAATGCAACCAAGACCTCGAGAATACAACTTGATCTATTGCTCGTTATATTTGCGTGTCCACCTTTATTGTATTCGGTTATTTTCTTACATGGCGGGATTCGCGTGTGTAATAATTCCAAAATCCACCATACGCTAACGTTTTGCCCGCCACAAAAAAAGGACAACCAAATGTTGGTAAATTTATTTTGTCATACCTGGTTTTGAACATGGTTTGGGTTTCAACAGCTTTGCTAACCATCCCATAGAATACGCCCTTTGGTTTTCGACCATTCGACTGTCTGAATTAGTCGATCCTTCAATACCCTTCGATAATCTTGCAATATTAACGCTGGAGAAGTTTGTGTCGCTTTGACTCTTTCCTTTGATGAAATTTGTTGATGTTTTACCTGAAATCAAACACGAAATAATTATGATCCGCGTTCTCCGGTGATGTGAGGACCGAAAAATGTGTAAACTGAATATGAAAAAAAAACCCATCAATATATATTCTTATCTATCACGCAATGAAGCCTGTATTGACCTAATATCATCTTTCTGATAACATAACATGATATCAGGCAGTCTATTTTTAGAAACAATTTGCATACACTTTCACCTGAATTTCTTTGATTTATAAGGGTTTATCCTATTCAAAAACTGAAAAATGATAGCATGATAAATAGAATAACATGTTAGTGTCTTAAAAAAATCTATGTTATCAGATCTCGGCTGTGATGTTATATTTAGACACTAACATATTATTCTCTAAATATTCCTTGACCATTTTTATAAGATTTAATTCTAGCTGTATCCATCAGATGATATTCATTCTAAACGGCTGAAATATTGGTTTTAATTAGCGCCCGTCTGTGCGTTCGGTCGTAAACTTTTTCTTTGAAAACCGTCTCACCAGAAACTATACTGGATGAATTTTAACCAAACTTCACAGGAATGATCCTTAAAAATCTTCCAATGCCCCTCGTGAGCTTTAATACATCCGTTGTTGTTACGAAATTTCAGTCGTGTCTTTCTGAGCATTTCCTGTTGTCACTTCTTGTATATTTATTGACAGATTTACATGAATTGCTTCGATGCTTGTCACATGACTATGGGCACTTTAAAGCTGCTTGGAAATATCATTTCAAGTCATGGGGGGAAAGGCCTTCTTGTAAATTTGATGAATATCTCAATACAAACAGATTATGTCTAAGCTTAATACTTAAAATGCTATTTATTAATAAATTCACATAAATTATCAAGGCCATTAGTGCCAGTGGAGCGATACTGGCCCTCTTGTGCCTCTTTTTTTACTAAATTATTTCCAGGGAATTAATTCAAATGGGCCATTTTTGTACTGTCCGCTTTCCTCACTTTATCCCCTTCAACTGTGTGTCCGTCGCAATATTTTATTTAATCGTGTTCAAATTTGGTGGACTGATTTCAAAGAATCAGTATACCATATCAGATAAATCTAGTAAATTTCTTAATTCTTTTTTTGTTTGCATGTAGAACTGGCTTTTCATGTAAACTAAAATACCATTTCTGCATATTCTCGTTTCATTTCCAAGTGCAAATCAATGCTACAAATTGAATATAATTGATTTACATTCCCCTTAATAAGTAATGAATCAATAGAATAAATATTTACTTACAAATTAGACTCATTTCACTTAACTCTGAATTTTCGTGACCGTTTCAATAGTAGACGCTCATAGAAACGACGTTATGTTGATAACGTCATTTGCGTCATATCCGTATACTAGCGAATAGTGCTGCCCGTGTTTTCATTAGAGAAAAGTGTCCAACACGATTTGGTAAATTTTATAAGATATTCAAAATGCTATTTGATTCATTAAGGCAGTGGAACCGTTATAGTTCTGTAACATTTTGGAACTCGTAATCTTTAACAATGTTGACCGAGGTTTCCTAATAAAATTTTTAGGAAACCGCGGTTAACACTGTTTAAGTGCATTACTTCCAAAACGTTTCGGAACTATTACGGTCCCATGACCTTAAGGAAGGTCAAATGAATATTTGATAAAAAGAAGAAAAAAAGAAGTTGCGTAGTTGTCAAAGCAGATAATCAGCGAGAACATTTTTCATATTTGAATAATTTATCTTTAGTTGTGACCAGCAAGATCAGTGCATTCTGACTGGATTGAAATTTAGTATAATTGCTCAATGAACACATTTTGAGTATGAAATCATTTTGTAAGCATCCACGAAAAGAAGTCCAAGTAAAAATAAATCTCATGATCGATCATTATTTACTTTTACATAATTTGAACAACTATAACATCTTATAAGAATAAAGCTCGATAATATATTTAAAAGATAAGGAGTATATTTGATCATTTCATCGAGGTACGAAACTAAAAACCTAATCACACTGCATGAACACGCGAAGCGGATTCATACACACGTGTGATCAGGTTTTTAGTGTTTTACCTCCATAAAATACAAATTCTTACTTTATGAATTATACTTTGACATCATAGATCAAAGTGTAAAGATTTATCAATAAAGAAACAGAATTCTTATTGTTCTACTTTGTGTGGTATCGTACATATTAGCTATGAACTCAAAATATTTTCATTTAGATATTACTAATTTTTCAGCTAATCATATATGCGGGATTATTGGTGAACTTAACCGAAAATAATTTTTTATCAGTTGATTACAAAAGAAAAGTTTTTTTATAAACGTTGATGCAGATTTTAAGTTTGTAACCAATGCGAATTTTGTTGAAACTGCATTTACATGGAAAAGAAAAAAGTACATATCAAAAGATCAATTCTATTTGAAAGTATCCTTTGCTTTTTTATGTGCTAATAATTCTCGACGATTTTATTCAAAATTTTAGCGTTTTTGGATGGTGCGACAGACCCTATATACGCCCGAACCAGGGGCCCGTTTTACTCAACTTCTTACGAAAAAATTAATCGTAAGTCAAAGTCGTTAGATTCTGCCTTGCATTATCTCATTGGAATCGTCTTTTAAAGACGACTCCAATGAGATGATGCACGGTAGAATTTCATTTCTAGTTACTAGAAGGTAACTTAAATTTTTGACCTATGCATAAATAATCGTAAGATGGTTAGTAAAACGGGTCCCTGCTTTTCCGTCGTAATATTGTGATTAACCATTTAACAAACTAAGTATCAATTCAAAGACTAACTATCTTATTGATATTATATCAAATGCTTGTTTAGATTTAATTTATCCCTATTTCCATTTATTAAAAAAAATGTGTAATCCTTTTACTTACAATTTTGACTCATTTTGCTTCGCTCTGAATTCTCAAGAACGCTTCACATATCACAGACGTTCATGAATAGAAACGACGTTACGTTGATAACGTCATTTGCGTCATATCCGTTTACTGGCAGAAAATGCCACCCGTGTTTTCATTGGAGCAAAATGATTACACAAATAAATATGATATAGTTGATTGTTTCAATGCAATTTCGATTTAACTGTTTTGATAATTAGTTTCCAAAACTGGTAGGCAATTAAATGGAAAAATGTTTACTTTTTTGCTTTTGAACAAAGATGACTTCTTCGAATACATCTTTACCGGGAACGTTGCATACGAAAAATTAATTCGCAGCAAATTTGCCGCAAACATTTGCTGCAAATTTGCAGCAAATGTTTGCAAGAGGCAATATATTTTGGTAAGGGAAGTCAAAGTAAATCGGACTTCATGTGATAGAGTTATGTTCCGGACAAAGAAGTAGGTAAACCCGCCATGGATAAGCACATATACGTCCCGTGTTTCGATAGGCGTATAAAAATTCTATTTGTATCATGAAAATACTAAATGCACTAGTTATTTGGAGTTTTTTCTAAGTTCTTAAGACGAACAGAAAGACTGACACAACTAAAAAACATTGATAATTCCATATTTATTATCCATGCTTTGCATATGAATAGACCAGTGCTGGCTTTCATTCATGTGACCCTAGGATGAACTGCATTTTTTGGGGTCAGGTGAAGATCAATAGTGCCTGAATGAAATTTCATGGTCACAGGTCACACAACTGCTGCTTTCGAATTAACCCATTTCACTACAACTATGCACTATGTGAAACTAGTAATTTTTAAAGTCCACCATTCATATTTCCTTGAAAAAATTAATAGATCGAAACCCGGAAAACTGAAATTTCCTAGTATTTTAATAATTCCAGCATCCGTATCTTCCTGAAAAATCATTGGACCGGAACCGAATCCAACTTGTTTTGTAACTCATTGAAGCGGATTCACACACCAAAAATTAGCTCAATATCTCAACAAGAGTGCCATCGTCACAAAATACGCCGCCACTTTGCTGCTGTTTCACGAAAATAATTGTAGACACAACTTATTTTGACAGAACCAAATTCAAAATGACCCAAGTTTCATTTAAATCAAGACAAAATGCTAGGAGGAGTTGCCTTCACAAGGCTGCAATTTCAATAAGCCCCAGACACTAAGTTTTAAGGGGGCGTAATCCAGGGAAATAAATGAGCCATAAAATCCTTGATCCATGTACATCTACAAATTATGGTGATGACATTGACCAAGATTCATTTGAAAAAAGACAAAAAGTAAGGAGGAGTTGCGTTCAAAAGGCTGCAATTTCAATAAGCCATAGATACTAAGTTTTAAGGGGGTATAATTTAGGGGGAAATTAATGAACCATAAAATCCTTCCTTCATGCACATCTACCAATTTCGGTTATAACATCCACCAAGTTTCATTTAGATCCAGCCAGAAACTTAGGAAGAGTTGCATTCACAAGGCTGCAATTTCAATAAGCCCCAGAGACTAAATTTTAAGGGGGCATAACTGAGGCAATAAGCCCCAGAGACTAAGTTTTTAAGGAGCATAACTCAGGCAAAAATCAACGAACCATAAAATCCTTCCTTCATGCACATCTACCAATTTAGGTGAAAACATTGACCAAGTTTCAAGAAGATCCAGCCAGAAACTTAGGAAGAGTTGCGTTGACAAGAAAAAACTGAGGCAATAAGCCCCAGAGACTAAGTTTTTAAGGGGCATAACTCAGGCAAAAATCAACGAACCATAAAATCCTTCCTTCATGCACATCTACCAATTGAGGTGATAACATTGACCAAGTTTCAAGAAGATCCAGTCAGAAACTTAGGAGGAGTTGCGTTGACAAGAAAGTGGACCAGTGACTAAGTTTTAAGGGGCATAACTCAGGCAAAAATCAACGAACCATAAAATCCTTCCTTCATGCACATCTACCAATTGAGGTGATAACATTGACCAAGTTTCAAGAAGATCCAGCCAGAAACTTAGGAGGAGTTGCGTTGACAAGAAAAAACTGAGGCAATAAGCCCCAGAGACTAAGTTTTTAAGGGGCATAACACAGGCAAAAATCAACGAACCATAAAATCCTTCCTTCATGCACATCTACCAATTGAGGTGATAACATTGACCAAGTTTCAAGAAGATCCAGTCAGAAACTTAGGAGGAGTTGCGTTGACAAGAAAGTGGACCAGAGACTAAGTTTTAAGGGGCATAACTCAGGCAAAAATCAACGAACCATAAAATCCTTCCTTCATGCACATCTACCAATTGAGGTGATAACATTGACCAAGTTTCAAGAAGATCTAGCCAGAAACTTAGGAGGAGTTGCGACGACAAGAAAGTGAACGGACGGACGGACAGATGGATGGACGGACGGACGGACAGTCGGAGAAGATGACGCCAATATACGTCCGCCTCTGGCGGCGTATAAAAAGTGTAGTAAAAAGTCCAGAAACTTTAATTTCTGGTTATTTTCTAAGTCCAGCATCCGTATCTTCCCAAAAAATCATTGGCCTGGAACCTTATTTGAATATGCGCTGGGTAAGGTGACTAGAAACATTTAGTTAAGTTTCATCCAAACTGGTCCGTTAATGCAGGAGAGGTTGCGACCACAAGATTTGGACGGACACACGTACGTATAGACATTGGGGCGGGCGGAGAAGATGACACCAATATACGACCACCTTCGGCGGCGTATAAAAGGTATGAGAGATTGAGTGGGTATTCTGGACTTTAGATCAAAGTATTTCAATAATTAGCAATTACCATATCTTGTTGGTGGTCATGGGAGTCGTCTCGTCAAGACAATTCAAATGAGAGCCCACAACATCAGGTTTCATTGAGAAATAAAGGTTATAGACTGGCTTTACTTCCTCTTATCTATACCCCTGGGTCATATCAAGTAATTCTTAGCTTGGCTGTTTTCGGATAAAACATAAGGTATTCCTATAGCCTTGGTGTCGTCGTTGTTGTCGTCATGCGAAAAACTCTGGAATTTTGCGATATCTCTGGTTCTACTGAAGGCATTCACTTGAAATTTAGCACACATGTTCACCATCATAAGAGTGACCTGTGCTATCAAGGGTGATAAATCTAGTATAAACCTATCATTTTACATCGATTGGGAAACAAGTTCTTACAGCTTAGATTAATCCCTCTCGATTTTGTTGTCTGGAAAATTCACATGTACTCGCGCTGAATGTGTGGGCTAATGAAAGAACCAAGACCAATAGCCGCTCCCGGGAATCGAACTCAATACCTTGATAACTCTAGGTGCATTTTGAGCAAATTATGTCGAGTTAAGATTTTTCCACCATCAAGCACTCAACAGCCGAGCGTAGACACCCGTAGGCGGTGCTCTTTTTTTCTTTTTAACTACTTAATCATCAGCCCTTTGGTCTTATTATTATCCTTTTTATTTTAATTTAAACATATTCATGTCTGTCTGTGATTTCCTTTTGCACTTTTGGCTAGTACACCATAAATCAGGTTTTATAAGCGAGAATTTTCGCCGATATTCGCGACTGATAGAATGGGCAAAATCAAGAATTGAGCCTGTGTGTGAGATTTCCAAAAGTTCCAAACATGCGCAAAGCAAAGACTCTGACCAGCCTGTGCCTCCGCACAGTCTGACAAGAGTTTTCAATGTGCTTTAAGTAGATAGATAAGGTCTCGATGTATCTGTAGACCATCAGGTAACTTTTTATTTACAATATGTGGCTGTCAACGCTATTCAATGTTTGAACCTCATGAACATTTTAAATTGTTGAAAATGACACGCAGAGTCTCAATTACGGGTACTCTTCATTTTGTATGATACAGAAACAAAGAACTAATATAGGCCCCAGCACTTACAGGTTGGAAATGCCTATACGTATACTGTCTGCAATTCTTTTGACTTTTTGGCTAGTTGACAGTAATTCAGCTTTACATTGTATGTTTTAGACAAGAGTGCCATCGTCACAAAATACGCCGCCACTTTGCTGCTGTTTCACGAAAATAATTGTAGACACTACTTATTTTGACAGAACCAAATTGAAAATGACCAAGTTTCATTTAAATCAAGACAAAAAGTTTGGAGGAGTTGCCTTCACAAGGCTGCAATTTCAATAAGCCCCAGGCACTAAGTTTTAAGGGGGCATAATTCAGGGAAATAAATGAGCCATAAAATCCTTGATCCATGTACATCTACAAATTATGGTGATGACATTGACCAAGTATCATTTAAATAAAGACAAAAAAGTAAGGAGGAGTTGTGTTCAAAAGGCTGCAATTTCAATAAGCCCTAGCTACTAAGTTTTAAGGGAGCATAATTAAGGGTAAAATTAATGAACCATAAAATCCTTACTTTATGCTCATCTACCAATTTCAGTTATAACATCCACCAAGTTTCATTTAGATCCAGCCAGAAACTTAGGAAGAGTTGCATTCACAAGGCTGCAATTTCAATAAGCCCCAGAGACTAAATTTTAAGGGGGCATAACTGAGGCAATAAGCCCCAGAGACTAAGTTTTTATGGGGCATAACTCAGGCAAAAATCAACGAACCATAAATAAAATCCTTCCTTCATGCATATCTACCAATTGAGGTGATAACATTGACCAAGTTTCAAGAAGATCCAGCCAGAAACTTAGGAGGAGTTGCGTTGACAAGAAAAATGGACCCAGAGACTAAGTTTTTAAGGGGCATAACTCAGGCAAAAATCACCGAACCATAAAATCATTCCTTCATGCACATCTACCAATTGAGGTGTTAACATTGACCAAGTTTCAAGAAGATCCAGCCAGAAACCTAGGAGGAGTTGCGTTGACAAGAAAAATGGACCCAGAGACTAAGTTATCAAGGGGCATAACTCAGACAAAAATCAACGAACTGTAAAATCCTTCCTTCATGCACATCTACCAATTGAGGTGATTACATTGACCAAGTTTCAAGAAGATCCAGCCAGAAACTTAGGAGTTGCGTTGACAAGAAAATTGGACCCAGAGACTAAGTTATCAAGGGGCATAACTCAGGCAAAAATCATTGCACCGTGAAATCCTTCCTTCATGCACATCTACCAATTGAGGTGATAACATTGACCAAGTTTCAAGAAGATCCAGCCAGAAACTTAGGAGGAGTTGCGTTGACAAGAAAAGTGGACGGACGTATTGACAGAGCGATAGACGGACAGACGGAGAAGATGACGCCAATATACGTCTGCCTCTGGCGGCGTATAAAAAAAAGAAAATATAAACGGCCAAACATTAAAAGGTTAGAAATGCTTATACAGACACTAACGACCTTGTTGTACTAAGATCATCTTGTTGAGCCAAGGGTTACGGTCGTTTTACTTATCTTTCGTGAAGAAGCTATCGATTCGATACCCCTTGACTCGTGAAGATGTACTAAGATGTGATTGTATCAAACTCTTGCTAAAATAATAACTCGCCAGTTGGTCTATCAGACTCATAGGCGTGAGAATTAATCCACGCAAACATTTGAAATAGAGATCGGATCGACCAGATGTCACATTTCTAAGATTCTTTCACAGTAATTACAAGGTAAATTGGCCAACCTAGATTCAGAAAAAAGCACAGTGCAAAAGTTTCGACCCTAGTCACTGCGCAGACTGACTGGGGTCTACATTTAACACACTACCCAGATAGCCCACTTTTTGACTGACAGATCGCTCATGTAATAATCATCTGACTTAAGCAGAGAAAAATCTATCAAAGTCTACACGTCCTCACGTTGACCAAAAATGAAGATTGGGCAGAAATTAAGAACTCAACTGTGAAATAAAAGAAACATAGTTTTACTTATATGCATAGTTTATAAATCATTTTACATTAATTACACATTTAAATTGTATAATCTAGCAGCTTTAATGTACGTAATAGAGAAAAGAAATATACAACAGAAATATTACACATTTTGTATACAAATATAGAACTTTTCTCTCATCAAATTTTAACAATCAATGAGACCTAACATACATTCAGAAAACTTGTTCTTGTTGATCCACTAACAATGGTAATCCCTCTCCTACTTTTTGAAATCTTAGACTGGTCCAACTTGAAAGACATTGCAAAATGACAATAAAAAGTGGGTCCAATCTGAAATCAAATGCTCAGCATGTCACAGTTGTAACTGCCTATATACATATAGGCAGTTACAATTGTTTCATACTGAGCAATAGAATTGAAACTATATGTGTGATATATTTTTGTGGGTAAAGGAGAAAAATAACTTGTCACAAGCAATTTCTTCTTTTTCCACATTTTCTCATTTGCAAAATCACAGGGATGTTAAATACAGGGACTTAACGAAAAGGGTAATGTACCAGTAATGCTTTGAAAGATGAAACTTTGACCTATCCTGCATGTTTATGGGATGATTAAAACACAAATTTCTCCTTTTCTCTCATAATTCTGTCAGAAGTTGTCCAGCCAACATACACTGAGTATATATCGTTAGATTTGGTGCAAAACAAAACTTAGAGGGTTAACAAAACCAATGAAATGATAGTATTCATGACATGAAATTTTTTCCTAAAATTCTACGGCTCAGTGAAAAACAGCTGTAACTGCTGTAAAACAGCTTTAACTGCCTATAAACATATAAGCAGTTACAACTGTTTCACGCTGTGCCATCAAATTGTAAAGGTGTATTAAATGGAAATCCCTGAACTTGGTTTTCTGGTACTTTACATTTTTGTTACTTAAAAAGAATAACTTAATACAGTAAGCTCCTGATATAATGATACTCTGAGGACCACTGAAAAGTATTTTGCTACATGCAAATATTATTATAAGGGATAAACATTCTCAAACAAAGTGAATCCATAGAACTTCTTTATAAGCAATATGTATTTCGTCAATTTTCTGCTAAAACCTAGTTACAAGTTTTTAGCAGAACACTGACAATATTCCATAATGCAATATAAGTATAAGTGGAGTTTACTTTCTTTTTTAAGTAAAATTTCTTTCAACATGTATACATCATTTATATGAATATCAATGCAACATTGATAATGTGTGAATGAATACGGCTTCAAGAAGTAAAGCTTCAGTTTAAATGTTTAAGTTGCATATCCACAAAAAACTTTACCCAGGGTAAAAATCAATTTTTGACACATAATTAAGGTTTATTATGATATACTTTTCACTTGATTTTTTTTTCAAACTAATTCAACATAATCATGTGCAAAGTCATTTAAGTTACTCTTAACTTAAGTAACATATTTCATATGGTCAACACATTTGACATAATTCTTACAATAATGAATTTAGAGTAATCTCCCATTTTAGTGCACTTATATCCCAACTTTAATATATATACAGGGTCCAAAGAATCCACTCGTCCGCTGGTATTTACGAGTAAGAAGTCCCGGAGGACGAGTGGAAATTCTAAGGCAGTCGTCCTCCCGGACGAGTAAATAATGAATGGCATTAAATCATTATGTCTTGTGTAAGGATAAAAATAGATAAAATACAAAAAAGACGCTTCGAAAAAGTTCGCGATGAGAGAAGTTCACAATAATTTGAACTGTAAACAGCCATGTACTTTGATGTCTAAAAATAAACTTCCGGTTTTCGCATGATATAACCCGGTACCCGAGCTTCGTAAATACAAATAGAACTCGCAATCAAGGAAAGTATCGAAATAAAAATTAATTTTCCCATAGCTACTACTTCTTTGTCGCATATAGCCACAATCATTGAATTTTACCCGAAAATCCATGGTATTGTATGTTTACAAATTAGATTTTTTTTTCTTGTCCCTATCATTTTACCAATAATTATTACCCGGAATTTAAAGTTTTTGAATGTTGCAAAATTTCTACTTTCGTTTCGTCTGCACTTCAAGATGACGTTTCCAGGTACAAAACATGGTCTTCAACGATCCCTTGGCCTATTGCAGGACGAGTGACAGTCAAACCAGGACGAGTTACTTTTTCAAGTCACTTGCCCTGCAGGACGAGTGCCTTTTTCTGAATTCTTTGGACCCTGATATATATGACTTGTTAGGCAAAAAGTCCATCTAGGTAGCACAGACATTGATGACTAGTCAAACTGCAAGGATAACAAAGGCTGACGCTATTTGCATTTGGCTGATTTTCCGAAACTAGAAAGATAAATCTATGCATTAAGAATGACCAATCTACCTTCCAGTACTTAGATTTATTGAAATGCACCTCCAGTTGACCTATACTGGAACCAATCTCTTTTTGAAATATTCATTCTACAGAGTTCCCAGATGGTCCTTTTTGATGCAATGAGTCACAAATATTTAAGGTAGTGGACCCATAATAATTCGGCAACTTGTCCAAAGTAATGAAGTTTAACAGTTTTAACCGAGGTTTCCTAATGATTTCATCAAGAAAACTTGGTCAACATCGTAAAGATCATGAGTTCAGAAATGTTGCATTACTATTATAGGTCCACTGACATAAATACCAATATGAACATGAATAATTTTAAAAAAGTTTGCCCCATAAATACTGTTGACAACAGGGTGAAGTCAATAGCTTGACTTTTTGTTCCAAATATCTCACAATTTATGAAACATACATGTACATTATGAAACAAACATGTACATTATGAAACAAAATATGCCTGTAAAACACTAATACCACCTATATAAGGGTCTAGGGTCAAGAGAACAAAACCATCAAAATACAATGCAAGATAACCTTGCTATTGGGAGGCTGAATTTTCAAACTTGTCACATCTGTATTAAAGTTAAAAAAGGCTTTTACCCAATACAAATGAACATGTATATTAGCCTCATGAATGATAGAAGATACAGTAATAGGACTAAGGTTTGTTTTTTTATTTACAGACTAAAGTCAAACCTGTGTCAAGCCAACCCAAGGGACATTCAAAGGCAGATGCTTGCTTAACACAGATTAACTGTTGTCATTCAGACCTTGACAGGAGCTATGGACAAACATCAGCCTGCACATATGTGCAGTCTGATCTTTGTCTTTATCACCTGTTTCCCTTTCTTGAAACCAAAAAAAGCTTAAAAATTTTAATTTTCAAAATGAATACGGACTCACAAAATAGTTCATCCACTGCTTTGAGAATTTTTATTTTTATGCAGTTTTGCCATGGCTTTTATTCCGCATGACAAGGGTTAATTTCTCCACTTGGGAACTAAGTGGTCACTTGCTTCATAAAGGCTGCTTGTTGAATACAGGTGGCCAAGAATACTTGTTTTACCATAAGGTTTTTTTTTTTCAAAAATGTATAATAAACGGATGGACAACAGCAAGACAAATTTACACGCAACCTTGTCTACCTGGGGTGTAAAAAAGTCACACTTTTATCATTCAGCACTGCATTGAAAACAATATTTATGAACATAAATCATATCATATCCCTTTAAACAACATCATGCCCATGTAGCAAACTTTGATGGCCAATGATTGTGGAAATAATCTTAGCTCATTACCATACCAAAAATTGTATTATCTGTAATAATATTCAAATCTGTCATCTATGTCAGCAACTGTTGTCTTTTTCAACCATATTGGAGAAATAATATTTCCCTATCTATTGGGCTTTTAACCTATGCAGATACGGCAACATTCCCTAGCTCTGCAAACCTTTGCAGATCTAGGCGATGTTGACATATCTGGGTAGGTTCAAATCCCAGTAGAGACATTATTTTAGTCTTACAATTCAAAGTTGATGTAGAGAATGATTTTCAGTTGATGGATATAAATAAGTCTTTGTCTCTCTTGTGGGCCAAAAAGAAATTATTTGTAACAATTTTCCCTCTCCCATCAATATTTTACTAATGAAAATAATTTCCGTTTGCAAAATCCAGTATTTGATTTTTAAATGTTTTATTTGGGTTCACTTATTTATCAAGAGGTAGTAAACAACAAGTTGTGTTCATAAAACACAAATGCCCCCCAAACACCAAATTTTCCAAGATTTTGACCTCAACAGATGACCTTGACCTTGTTGCATGACCTTGAACTTGGTAACTACAGATTACATCTATCGTCATGCCAAAAATGAGTTTTGTATCATAAATAGCTAAATCAATTGGCAATCAGCAAAGTTTTTATTAAGTATTGCAGACTGACAGGTAGACATACAACAGTTAAACGATGCGCTCCCAATCTTATGGATGTGGGTGTAATAAAAATGGTTGAAAGGAAAAATTGTTTTCCAACACATGTATTAATTGTTCATTAATTTGTTTTGCAAACTACCAGACAGATGACAAAATTTAACTGATCCAAATCCAGAGTGGTCACAGAAAAAATTTAATACATCTCCTTTTGTCACTATGTGTCACTATTTATTGAATTGTAAGGCAACAAGCTAAAACAGTGTCTAAACTTTTGTGCAATTTGAAAAAGAGAAAAGACAAAGTTCTTTTTTGGCAGACATTGTGAGGTAATAAATGAGGCTATGTGTGATGTTTCGAACAATTTCATGTGTGCATGGTGGACATTTATCAGCCTGGACAATAACATAGAGCATTAAACTTTCTGGGATTACAAATAGAAACTAAAGAGCTGTAGTCATTAATGTGTGTGTGGTTTATACTTTGATCAAACTGTGTGGATGCAAAGGCTGATCTAAGTCTTTGTATTCCACACATGTAAAAATTTTAAAAATATCATACAAAGGGTCATATTCTAAATTCATATTTGAAACAATTTTGTGGGTATTCAATTGAGTTGAAATGCAAATCAGAGTTCATAGAGTAAAGGATTGAGTATGGGTAATATTGTCTTCAGTTAATTTTGAAATTTGAAGCAAAATGTAGCCACCCTTTCTGTACACCTTACACTGTTTTAGCATATCCACCTCTTGACAAGAAAATCATTTAACTCTAGTCATGCTGCTTTCAGAATATTCCTACTTTGGCAGGAGGTATGCACAAAGATCAACACATCAATGTGCAGTCTGATCTTACACCACCACCTGTGATACAGTAAGTCTCCTTTTAAGGCAGGTTTGTTTATGAAATAAGTTTGTAAAACAAAAGATTGTCCTACACTCTCCAATTCTAGGGCTTTCAGTACTTTGATATGAGAGCAATTACGAAAGTGGATTTTAATTCAGCATGACAAGGATTAATTCAAGCATTTACCTTAACATTTTATTTTCTACCTAGAGAGATGAAGATGGTTTAATAAATATCAACTTTAAGCTGTTGACTACATTTTTTTGTTTAAATTTGAACCAGTCTAAATTTTGTCCACTGGTAATTAGTGACGCAGTCATGAAGATCTGTCCACCAGTCCGGATCAGTGTAGAGTCCGGATTTTCCAGTGCGTAGAGTTCTATCTTAGCACTGATATGATCCATAGAAGTCTCTGGGTTTTTGGCTAAATACCTGCAGAAAGATTTGATTAGTTAGTGTAAAACAAAGCTGTGTACAGTAGCCAGTAATTACCAAACCTTAGATTTTTTTATCAGAAAATAGCCGAGCTTTTAAAGTTTTAGAAATTACATGTGAATTGAAATAATTCAATTTCTTAACTTAATTAATTTTAATTTGCAAATTAAATATTATAGTATTCATTCCTCATTAAGTAAAGTTGTGTTGTAGAAGACTATCAATTTGATGCTTTAAACTCACATCATGGACATTATGTTCTGACAGATCTGAGACTTCAAATGGATAAGAATTGAGGTACAGTCAATCTTGCTTGAGCAACCACATCTATCAAGCCACCATTTTTATTAATTGAACATTTTTAAAATCCCCTTCTTTGAATCAAAATATCTCAAGAAGAAGGTATTGTTGGTCTAAAAATTATTGAAAATTAATAATATGTTGTTCAAACCCACAAGAATTGTCTCAATGAGACTTTTCTTTTGAAGTTTTACAACATAGGATTACCTTGGTATTTACAATTTCACAATTAAATGTATATGTTTTTTATTTGTAAACAAAACATGTATAGAGCGGCCATTTTCTTTAAAGACTGCTTTTTGGTGGTCCAGTCAGTAGTCGCTTAATACAAGTTTTACTGTTTTTCAAGTAAATAATATTAAAGCTGTCAATTTTCAGTGACACCAAATTTACCAGTAAGTATCAAGATTAAAAGCCACTTGATTGTCAGTAGCCTCTTTCAACAATATTTCAGTTATATCAAGGTAAATGATGCATTATATCATGGCTGTCTACTGTTTCACTTCTATATTCCATCACTGCCTAAAATTTAAAACTGTTTTGGAGATCAACTGAGAATTTTCTCAAATAACGTTTAAATAAATGTATGAACATAAAAGATAATATTGACAAATAGAAATTTGTAACAACTTATTATATCATTCTTTATGTTTAAACATTTTTACAGTATTACGAAAGAATTAAGTTGAAATTAGAGAACCATCTCAGTTGACTTGAGCATGAGAAAAGTTTTATAATGTTGTGCCTCCATGCTCATCCAATCAAGGCCTTCTTATCATAAGCCTATGACAGGGAGGCAAATGGTGCGTGTCACAATGATTGTTATCAAATGTCAGATAAAAATGGGTTCAATAGAATCTGAACTCAATACTCTAGGATTGACAGCCTATTGTATTACTTAGACATTTACCAAACCCACTATAGCTAATAGCACCTGAAGCACAGACATTTTTTTTATAAAAAAATAAAGATGTAAGGAGAAAGCTATACTTACATTATCATTAAAACCGTTTTAAAAATTCTTCTGCACTTAATCTTGCTCTAGAATTTACCGCTAATTTCATTTCGTTTATTTCTTTGTCAATTTCTTCCATAAAATGTATGATGAAATCTACGAGTTTATGTTTAAACATCTGTTCTGTGTGGAAATTTGTTATTAAGAAACTAATATCATAGCCCTGAAATTGAAAATAAATAGATTTTTAAAGCTTTAGAGCAAAGGGTAGAGGAAGTTCACAGTGAATTTTAGATTCAAATACTTTCATTTTCTTGGCAAACCCTTTATTGTGGGAACGCACTGAAATCGTCTAAATAGACAGTTCAAATAAGTACCCATGTTTTAAGGTATCATTCAAAAAAAAAAAAAGACTTTAGACTAATGTTTCCCCCTCTTGTTTGTATCTCTTGCTATAGGTATGAATTGATGTTAACAATCTAGAACTTTTATTTCTCCTCAAAATCAAGCATTCTAGGTAAGAGAAAATGATGATAATAATTTATTCAATGCTTTTTGATTGACAAACAGGAATTTTCTGTGGATTATCATTTGATAACTTAACTTGGCTAACTTGAAGTTCCATAAAGATTCATTTAGTCTTTTAGTCAAGAAAGTGAGCAACTTTTTGTCACAGAATAATATGTAAAAGTTTCAGTTCATTTTTAACAATTTACGCAATATAATCTAGAATTAGCATTTTGCATATTACATTTTATCAAAAGATCAATCTACTTTGGAAAATATTCATTTCCTAGATGTAGCCCCTGGCTGACCTCTGAAAGGTCCCATTTTGATTGTGATCTGATATATTTGTTTTAAATTGTTTAAATGGAGTTTTGAATGCTTCATCTTTCCCATGACATGTTTAATGTTTTAAAGCCTACCTCTACTGGTTTTCTTCGTAATACAACAAAATTTTCTGCCCTCATCATCATAAACCTCATAAACTTGTGACAAAGGATTTTTTCTATTTCATCACTCTGAAAACAAAGTAAGGAATAATTTTTAAAAAAATTCCTTATTCATTTTGCACAATGTCTTGACAAGGAAATATTTCTATTTCATAACGCTTGAAGTTACAAAATTTGTCAAAGATCTATACAACCCTGGACCCTTCTGTCAGTATACCTCAAATTTGTAAAGGCACCTCCCTGATCTATCAAAAATAAACGATGTATCCTTAAGGTAGTGGACCCTGTAATAGTTCAGCAACATTTCGGAACTCGTGAACTTCCACAATGTTGACCGTGGTTTCCTTATGAAAACCATTAGGAAACCAGGGTTAACATTGTTAAAGTTCATTACTTCCAAAGTGTTGCGGAACTATTTGGGGTCCATCACCTTAATAAAATTTACCTTGGTAAAAGTTTTTTTATACAAGAACAAAGCCATTAGATATAAAAGATATCTGTTGGTTTTTAATGTATTATCATCCCATCATTTTGCTTGTTTCCTTGGTACTATATACAAACAAAGTACTTCATTAGCTGAAAACATTTTCCGCTTAAACTTTAACCAGTAGTAATTTCTTATAGAAGTTCTATTTGCAAACCATTTGGCTCATATGGATTGATTGAAAAAGTCATGCCCCAAACTTATAATTGTGGTAGTATTAAAAAGGAGGGAATAATTTCTTAAATGTTCACTTAGCCTACAATTTTGCAACATAGGTTTTATTATTTTTTTTATCTAAAATAAGTTTATATATGAACAAAATATGTTTGTGAAACACAAATTCCTGATTAACATAAATTAATCAAAACTTTTACCTTGACAGATAACCTTCACCTTTTCACATGAATTTGACATTGATATCTCCAGATGTGTACCATTGAGAAATAACATCATGCCAAATATTATCATTGTATGATCTTGAATAGCCTTAAAGTATGGTGGCATATTTCTGCCACGAGATACAAGATACCAGTATCATGATAATTCAAACAATATAATGTTATGATAAAGTTTTCAGGAAATTTTATCTCGTAAGCAAAATTTTCTCAATAAATAGTATCATGATATCTGTACCTAGTATCCTGATTTTTTCTATGTTGATGCCCACTTGTGACAGCTAGATAAAACTATAGTGAACCAAAAACTGACATTCGTGGCCTTCGGCTGAACGGTTTTCAGATTCATTTCATTTTTACCCTTCGGCTCAAGAGATATTGCAGTACTTACATTTACATTGATTTTCTATTTATAGAAGTCAGAATTTCTATCACAATAACTTTACCTTGATTTCTGTAGTGATCATTCATCGTTAAAAAAGTGAGATAGCAGATATCAATATCACAATAATTTTATCAAGAAAATAATTATGATAAAGATAAAATTTCCTGGAAACTTAATTTCATCATGATATTTCAAAAGTTATCATGATACTGCTACCTTGTATCTCGTGGCAGAAATATGCCACCATATTAAAATAATTGGAAATGTTTAATTCACCTGTTTTACACCTATGCTTATTCGTAATGAGTTGACTGAACCTTCTATCAAAACTCTTTCTTGTTTATTTCTACTGATGACTACCGGTGTGAGGAGTAATTCTTTACTGCTTCTGTAAAATAGAAAAAGAAATTCATGCTATTTATTCACTAAACCAGTCTAAACAAACATTTGAATTTTACAACAAGGGCTGTGATTGTATGATCACATTCATGTGTGTCTTCTCCAAACAAAGCACTCAATTTTTCCTACTGACTACAAGTGTGAGAAGTAATGAATAGCAAGGGAAAACCTCAGTTTGAATTCACTTATAAGTATTTGAATTAAATAACAAGGTTTTGATAGGAGGGAGCATACATTTATGAATGTCTCAATCAACCAAAACACTGAAAATGAAAGTTAGCCCTTGTCATGCCGAATAAAATTTAGCTGAAAATTTTACATCAAAATCAAAGGGCAAAAAGCACTGAGAGTACCAACTGTAGGTCAAGTTTTATTCAAAAAACTAAATCTATTGACAATTCTGGTGTGAAAGTGAGAAACAAGTGCTGTAGACTTATATCAAACTGCACATATGTGCAGCCTGATGTTTGTCTATAGCTCCTGCCAAAGCAGGAATATTTCAGGTTCAGCATATTTCAGGTTAAAGTTGGACTGGTTGGTGGACACAGAATAATGAAGCGCTATCAGCATTTGTTTGATCTGACTTTTACCTAGCGTTTTCATATTGAGGGTATATTGCCATCATTGCAAGACAGTACTAAGTGTATATACAATTTATATACACTTATTATAGTCTTGCGCTAAATCCTCGATATGTCACATATAGTCAGTACAAAGATTTCTTCTCATTACTGTTTTGCATCAATTTTTGGTGGGCTTAGCCAGTTCATACCTCTGATGTAAATATACACTAACCAGTGAAAGACAAATCAAGGGTTTAACACAAGACTGTACTAAGTGTATATACATAGTTTATACACTAAGTACAGTCTTGCACTGAACCCTCGAAATGTCATTCAGTAAGAATGATGAACTTTTTCATGCTATGAATTGTGCTACCAACTATGTAACCCTTTGAATCTTGTATTACTATGGTTGATTGTTTGTGCTTTATCACTTCAGATAATGCATCATTTATATTGCTACAGCTGGTGTAATAAAAAACAAAGATTCATCAAGTTGCCTCAAAAACACCAACATTCAGAGCAAGTTGCAAAATAGAGGAAACTTACTAAAACATTTAAATTGTCAATCACCAACTACTAAAAGACAAATGATGCTGTTGCAAGCGTCTCAAATTCTCTTTCAAATAATGCTTCAATTGTTGACTATACTGAATCTTAACATGGATCATTCAGGAAATAATAACATTAGATAGTTTCGGGGTTATGTTGAGTAATCAAATAACATCCTCTTTTTATATTTCAAGTACATAATGATCATAACCAAGCCTTCATAACGCACATAGCCTCATATGATTGCATCGGGGAGTTACAACTGTTAGGCGCTGAGCCATCGATTTTATGTACATGCATATTGTAAAGATGATTTATATGTGACCTGTCATGCTTGATTGAATTGATTGAATGGAGTTTTACACTGCTAACACTGAGCACCTAACAATGGTTTCCTGGTATTTCTCTCACCAGTTCAACCACCACATCCTTTCCTAGCCTCCAGCTGCTATTTCACATAGGTCTACAATTATCAACCCATTGGTGAGAGACAAATAGTCAGAAAGAATGATTGCCGCTGTCGGGGACCGAACAGTCCAACACACTACCAACTGCGCTGTGACGGCGGCTGTGACCCGTCATGCAAAAAGGAACCATCTGGGTAGTGCATAAAGTGTTGAACCAAGTCAGACTGCGCAAAAAACTTTTTGCACTGAGCTGATTTTCTGAATCTAGAATTAGCAACCCACCTTCCCATGAAAGAATTTGTAAAAAGCAACCTCTGGTTGTCCTGTTCAAAAATCAATTTCTTTTTCAAATATCTATTTAACAGAATTCCCAGGTGGTCCCTTTCTGCATGATTGGTCACATATTTACATACACATGGGTTATCACTGGTCTATCTTTTATTTATCACTTATTAGGCAATGTAGGCTAAGATCTGGCTGCAAGTTAGAACAGGCTGATCTTAGTCCATAATCAGCCAAAGCTTTGTGTACAGAATGAATATGAAAAGGAAAGCATGAGAAGGGTTACCATTAACTTGGTTTGGTTTGTTTTAAACCTATTTATTTTACATCAATTGGGAAACAAGTTCTTACAACTTAGATTAATCCCTTTTGATCCTGCTTCCAGGAAAATTAACCAGTACTCGAGCCGAATGTGTAAGCCAATGGAAGAACCAAGAGCAATAGTCGCTCTCGGGAATAGGACTTGAGACCTTTGGGTCGAGAGGCTGACCCTCTACCACCAGGGAAAAAGACTAGCAGGGGCCCCTACATTTTGGGCTGGGCCAATAAACTTTTGGAAATATGCCTGCAACCCTAATGTAGAATTATGAATTTGGGCATTCTGGGCCCCTAGGTTGAAATTATTAGTCTTCTCCCCTGACCACTAGACCACCGACACCACACTTACCATTAACTTAAGTCATATCTCTGCAGGAACTTTTTTCCCATTCACACGATTCCTAGGTTCTTCCATATGGGTAAAAAAACAAGCATAAGGAAAACAAAATTTTATTTGCATCTTTTAAGGAAAAACTAGATGTGCTTGTTGAACACCAATTCCCCTGCTACTGCCAATTTAAAAAATTTATACATACATTGTATTTGACCTTGAAACAATGACCTTGACCCTGACAGATGACCTTAAAATTGGTTTAAACAGAAAGGTCTTGACACAAGAAATACTCATGTGAAATATGAAGGCTCAATCCTTTAAAAACGAAAGTTATGGCTTATGTTAACCGTTTGCTGTTTAATCCCTGCTTTTTACGTGCCTGTGATTTTATGATTGAGAAAACATTGTGAAAAAAGAAGAAATTGCTTCTGACAAGCAATTTCTTCTTTTTCCACACTATTTTCTACCCTAAAGAAAGGTTATTTTTCAAATTGAATCCACTTTAAATTTTCGTCTGCAAAACCTTTGAATTTGGACAGGTCCAAAATTTTGTAAAATAGAAAAGGGTTAAAAAAGAAGTTCTACACTTACTTGACTTCTACTTCTGGTTTATTATGTCTTTCTACCACTTGTGAGTTGAAATTTTCAAGACACATCGTAGCTTCCAGCGTATGCCGAATGGCATTTAGATATGGCTTTAAAGTCGCCGACTGAAATCAAATAGACAATTATGAACAACTTATTGTCACAAGAAAATTTTGTCTTTTAAAAATTGCCAACTTTTTGTCATTTCAATGGTTAGGTTGCCCATAGACAAGTGATAATATCTCTAGAGAATAATATTTTCTTAAAAAGTTAGCCCTTTTCTGATATTCCATGTCATCCCATGTGAACAGTAAGTCTATTTCTAGGATTATTTTAGTTTTTTTAACAACATCAATTTTGTTTTCCTTATTTTGAAGACTCTTCAATATTCAATGGACAATTAGGTTTTAGATACAGACAAGCCAGTTTGTGCTTGTTACTTGTCCATGGACAAGCAGACGTTCAAAACATTTCAGAACCACTGCATATTAATAGCTCAGGGCGAAACGGTTGTTACTGCCAATATGTCTATAGGCAGTTACAATTGTTTGGAACTGAGTCATCAAATTTCCAGTGTATGCTAAGACCATGCTGCAAGACTGTGCAGGCTTATCCTTGTCTACACTGTCTGCCAAAGCTTTATGCACAAAATAAATATGGCAAGTCAAACAAGAGGACCCTGAGGGCCCTAAATCGCTCACCTGTTATTTCAAGTAAATTATCATTAAGACTCCTTTTCCTGTGATATGGCATGAACCTTCCCATTGTCAATAGAGTTCTTCCTCATGACCTAACAAACATTCTGACCAAGTTTCATGGACCATATTTGTGGCTTCTAGAGTGTAAACAAGAAATTTGTCATTAAGTCCCCTTTTCCCGTGATATGGCACGGATCCTTTCCATTTGAGCAATTTTTACAAAGGACCACCCAAGGAATATTTCAGCCAAGTTTGGTTGATTTTGACTCAGTAGTTTAGGAGGAGATGTGATTTAAAGAAATTGTTGACAAAATTGTCATTAAGGCCCCTTTCCAGTGATATGACACCAATCCTTCCCATTTTCAATAGAGATCTTCCTCATGACCTTACAAACATTCTGACCAAGTTTCATGAGGATTGGACCATATTTGTGGCTTCTAGAGTGTAAACAAGAAATTCGTCATTAAGTCCCCTTTTCCCCTGATATGGCACAGATCCTTTCCATTTGAGCAATTTTTACAAGGGACCATCCAAGGAATATTTCAGCCAAGTTTGGTTGATTTTGACTCAGTAGTTTAGGAGGAGATGTTGTTTAAAGAAAAAGCTGACGCTGTGACGGACAGATGGACAGACGGACGCTGGACATTAATCGATCACAATAGCTCCCTTGAGCATTTAGTGCTCAGGTGAGCTAAAAAGTGTATGATTTTACTGAGCCATTTGTAAATTATTTCCTTTTTTGGGATATTCCGTTTTTTGTATGAAAACCGTCTGAGCATTATATTGATCACCAATTTTATCTGTTCTAAAATAGATAGATTACTTTCTGAGGTCATTGGGATTTTAACAAGGAACACCCAGTTAGAAAAGCAAGCAACAACGTTTCAAATCTATTGATTATTAAGATTGAAAGACATGACTGCCTCTTATGCTAATAAACATGTGAAATAAGGAATGAGGAACTTTTCTTTGGTCAAAAATTTAGTATTAAACCACATGTTTTTAGTATAATGTTTACATTTTTTCTCAGCATGTTTATAAACAGAAAATGTAAAATATCATAGGTAACTAAAAAAAATAATTGTTTAGAATCATCTATTTTTTATTTATTTATTTTTTTTCAAATGGTATTGAGCTAAAATTAAGATTTTATCAAACACAAAACTTTTCAACAAACACATATTTATTTACAATAGTAGACCTGTAATAGTTCCGCAACATTTTGGAACTCATGACCACTCACAATGTTAACTGAGGTTTCCTTATGAAAATCATTAGGAAACTTGGATTAACACTTTTTAAGTTCATTACATCAGAAATGTTGTGGAACTATAATTGGTCCACTACCTTAATAAATGAAAAGATTGGTCCATATAATTAGAAGGACTAACATTTAATCAAATCATTAATTGAAGTGAACGACACATGTTTTAAGGTTTCTACTATACCAAACAGAAAGACTGGTAGTAAATATTGCATTTTATTGGTGTTTGTCATTACTTGACCTTCAGTGTGGTGACACCATCAATCAACTTTATTGACAGTAAACCAGGACAATATATAGATGGCTCAGCGCAAAACAGTTGTAACTCCCTATATGTTTATAGGGAGTTACAACAGTTTTGCACTGAGCCATCGATATATACATAGGATAATAAGAGCTTCTGATAAGATGGGTTGGTAATTACTTTCTTATGGTTACCTCAGAAGTTTTGGGTTTTAAAGAGTCTATGACCCTTTTCCTGTGTTTTAGAAATTCATGCTGAACCCAGAATATTCCTGCTTTGTCGGGAGCTATAGACAAACATCTGCCTGCACATATGTGCAGTCTGATGTTTGTCTATACCACCTGTTTCTCACTTTCAAACCAGAATTGTCAATAAATTTAGTTTTTCAAGTAACAATTGACCAACAGTTGGTACTTTCAGTGCTTTTTGTCTTTTGTTTTTGATGAAAATTTTAGCCAAAATTTATTCAGCATGACAAGGGTTGAGACTGGTCTGAAATAGGAAGATCCTACAGAGGAGGATGAAATTGATATTTGAAAGGAAACATCTCAAAAAGTAGGAAATTTTGTGAAAAAAAGTGAGAAAAGGAGAAAAAGCTTATTACAAGAAGATTTTTATGGAAAAAGCTTATGTCTATCCATTGGGAAGTTTGGTGGTCAGTAGATCTATCAATAGGACCATGATGGTAGTATATTGCTCACCCAAGTATTAATCCTTGTCATGCTGAATAAATTTTGGCTAATAATTTTCATCAAAATCAAAAGGCAACAAGGTGCCAAATTGTCACAAGATACGCCCGTCACACTGCTTAGTATTAACTGGGGGTTTGAATAGAACTGAGGTTATTTTGAATGAATATTTTTTGCACCCATGTAGTTTCATTATCCTAGCTATTATACTTTTACAGATATACTCCAGACAAGATTCAAGTCTGAAAAACGACAAAGGGCAATAACTCAAAAAATAGGCCAGGTAGAATTATGGTTATTGTACACTGCACTACCCCTTGGTTAGATCTATACACCCATGCAGTTTCATGATCCTAGCTATTATACTTGTATAGATATACTCCGGACAAGATTCAAGTCTGAAAAACAACAAAGGGCAATAACTCAAAAAATAGGCCAGGTAGAGTTATGGTTCTTGCGCACTGCACCTCCCCTTGGTGAGATCTATATACCCATGAAGTTTCATGATTCTAGCTATAATACTTTTACAGATATACTCCGGACAAGATTCAATTCTGAAAAACAACAAAGGGCAATAACTCAAAAAATAGGCCAGGTAGAGTTATGGTTCTTGTGCACTGCACTCCCCCTTGGTGAGATCTATACACCCATGAAGTTTCATGATCCTAGCTTTTATACTTTAAGAGATATACTACGGACAATATTCTAGTATGAAAAACAACAAAGGGCAATAACTCAAAAAATAGGCCAGGTAGAGTTATGGTTCTTGTGCACTGCACTCCCCCTTGGTGAGATCTATACACCCATGAAGTTTCATGATCCTAGCTATTATACTTTAAGAGATATACTCCGGACAAGATTCTAGTATGAAAAACAACAAAGGGCAATAACTCAAAAAATAGGCCAGGTAGAGTTATGGTTCTTGTGCACTGCACTCCCCCTTGGTGAGGTCTATACACCCATGAAGTTTCATGATCCTAGCTATAATACTTTAAGAGATTTACTCCGGACAAGATTCAAGTCTGAAAAACAACAAAGGGCAATAACTCAAAAAATAGGCCAGGTAGAGTTATGGTTCTTGTGCACTGCACTCCGCAATGATGAGAAGAATATACTTGCCAAGTTTGAAGTCAATCGGACTTCAAGTGACAGAGTTATGCTCCGGACAAAGAAGTGGACGCCGCCGGACGCCCGGACGCCCGGACAACCGGACGCTGGACGCCACGGGTGATCCCATAATACGTCCCGTCTTCGACGGGCGTATAAAAATCACTGAAAGTTCCAAATATAGGTCAATTTTTATTTGAAAAACTAAATTCATTGACAATTCTGGTGAGAAACAGTTGGTGTAGACTAACATCACACTGCACATATGTGCAGGCTGATGTTTGTCTAAAGCTCCTGCCAAAGCAGGAATATTCCGGGTTCAGCATGACAAAGGTTAATATTCCAAGTTTTTAAGTCTTTTATCAAAATCTGTATGACATATGTGGGATCAAAAGGGCAAGTGGTTGACCCTTAAACCAGGGTGGTTTTTTTTAAAAATCTGTAAATACCTTTATTTGACCCTTAACAATTTCTCTCAAGGGGGTCATCTTGACGCCATTGACAAAAATTTCTAAAGGTCAAAACTATGTGTTATCTTTTTAATTTTCAATGAATGATCTTATATTCAACCTCAAGATTTACAAATTAATTGTTATATTGTGGAGAAGTCAATGACTCTTTAATTTCAAACACTAACACAAGCCCTGGATCCAACGACATAGATCTATAACTTCAACAATTACAAGGAAGGTTACAGTGTGTTTTTTTTTGGAAGATCATTCAGAAAAATTACCACAAGTCTTGAAAATTTTATGTCTATAGGTTTAGAATGATTCTTTTTTCACAGGTCGCTTGCCTTTCACCTCTATGTTAAATGTGTGCTTAAAATAAACAGATGCAGCTTTTACAAGTATGCAGCTTATTGTCAGGGAAATATGGTAAATCTAGATTGGGAATCAGCAATTGGCACTTCCAAATGGTGGATTTTATGATAAAACAAGAGGGCCAGAATGGTCCTTAACCACTCAACTGAATTGTATTGCTACAGAGGATCTCATCAAAGTAACTTTCTGGAAAAGTTTCCAGCACATTTGCCTTATTGTTGTAGAGGTTGTTATTCCAAGAATTTAAAGTACTAATAGACCTTGCCCGCCCATTCATTATTGAGGAGACACAAAATAAGCCCCGCCCTGCCACACCCATATTTATGGGCCAATCAAAATTTTGCCAACACTTTTTGAAAAGGGTCATCAACGGAACATTCTGGTAAAGATTTATTGAAATTGGCCCAGTGGTTCAGGAGGAGATGTCATTCAAAGATTTCAGGCTTAAAATAAGCCCCGTCCTGCCCACAAATATTTATGGGTCAATCAAAATTTTGCAAACAACTTTTGAAAAGGGTCACCCAAGGACCATTCTGGTAGTTTCATTGAAATTGGCCCAGTGGTTCAGCAGGAGGTTTAGTTCAAAGATTTCAGGCTCAAAATAAGCCCCGTCCTGCCACGCCCATATTTATGAGCCAATGAAAACTTCGAGAACAATTTTTGAGGTAAAGTTTCATTTAATTCAGCCCTGCCCACATATATTTATGGGTCAATTAGAATTTTGCAAACAACTTTTGAAAAGGGTCACCCAAGGACCATTATGGTAGTTTCATTGAAATTGGCCCAGTGGTTCAGTAGGTTTAGTTCAAAGATTTCAGGCTCAAAATAAGCCCTGTCCTGCCACATCCATGTTTATGAACCAATGAAAATTTTGAGAACGATTTTTGAAAAGGGTCACTCAAGGAACATTCTGGTAAAGTTTCATTTCAATCAGCCCAGCGATTCAGGAGTAGAAGTTATTGAGATTGTAGGGACGACAGACTCAGGGTGATCCTAAAAGCTCCCCTTAAGCACATTGTGCTCAGGTGGGCTAAAATGTACAATGATATAAGTAGAATGCCTGATGACATAATGACATTATAATACCTAAATGAATCCGATGAACAAATTAACTGACACTTACATAAAGGTGATCAAAGTACCTTAGGTTTTGAGTTTTTCATTAAAAACCTTGTCCGTGGTCTAGAGGTAGAGCGTTGGCCTCTGGACCCAAAGGTCCTGAGTACAATTCCTGGGAGCGGCTATCGATTTTGGTTCTTTCATTAGCCCATACATTTGGCGCAAGTACTGGTGAATTTTCCAGGAAGCAGAATCCAGTGGGATTAATCTAAGTTGTAAGAACTTGTTTCCCAACCAATGTAAAATAAATAGGTTTAAACTAAACTAAAAACCTTGTTTGAAATATGAAGGCCCTATCACCTATCATTATTACAAACAGTCCAAAGCAATCATTATGTGAAATATGAAGGCTCTATCACTTACCCAGCGCTCTAGATAAGCTCCGTTTTTCCGTATTTTACGGATGTAAAATTACTGATTATGCATCTTTTTTTGCAAATCTCCGTAAAAGATACGGACTGTTTTAGACGTGTACGGATATTTTCGGGTACGAACGCGTAAATCAAAGGGAAGTTACTCTTGCATAATTTAAGATCATCATTTGACTGTTCCCGATATTGACGAGCATCTACGTTACGCGTTCGGACTATCGCCGAATGTTCCCGATGCTAGTTTCGTTGAAAAGTTACTGAGCGTGTTCGACTCTTCCCGTGACAATGGAATGCGGACCGTGGGAAAATAATTTGTAAACAGTGCGGTACCCAGCATCGTGGCGCCTATTAGATTTTTGCCGCAAATGAGGTGAGACCAGCTGATCTGCAATTTTTCGATTCGTGTCACTGCAAAATTACACTAATTTGTAGACAAACATCAGACGTCATGGAAATCTTTTTTCAATACTTTACTCAAAAGAGCTCTCCAAAGTCCAGATCAGTTATTAAATCGATCATAAACGAAATCATAAACTTACTCCATAATTGCGAAAAGTTTTCGTGAATATCCTAAGTTCAGGCGGTAAACAGAAAGTTCGCTGCAAGCAGTCTTGTGCCCACAGTTTAAATGTCTCCTTGCACAAGATATATCAATTATCTTAGTAAAAGAAATTATCTTCGTTCAGGAATCTGTGGTAAAAATTGACTGTTCATCATAATTTACCAGTTTTGATGCTATGTAGATAGTAAATCGTTCTTCCGACAGAAGGTATAGTGAAAGTAGACTTTGCTTTCTGATGCTTACGCTGGTTCAAGTAGATACGCATATTTTATTAAATGTTTAGATGATAAATTTGGTGCCAAATTATTGAAGTTTCAAAATTGAAAAAAAAAAATAAGAAAAAATGGCAGATATTTAAAATCTCAATTTAAGAAAATTCAAACCAAAAACATCATATAACATTTTAGAAAAAAAAATATTTCCGTTCTTATCGGTCTCAATTATTAAATTCATATAAAAATAAAGAAACAATTTTTTTTATAAGGCTCAATTATTTAATTATTTAAAGAAAAGAAAAATCTGTATTGAAAGAAGGGGTTGCTGTATAGTTGTTAAAGAAGATCAGGTACAAAAACTTGTTCTGTAAGTTATAATAAAGTATGAAACAAAATTTACTTTTCTTCAATTTGCTCTATACCGAAAGTTCTGTGTACTGATTTTCCATATCAGGTACTGATTGAAAATTATTTCAATCAGTACTGTACTGATGTCCTTTGAAATTATCTGGAGCACTGCTTACCATTCAAAAGTTATGGCCAATGTTTTATTTCTTTAACAAATTTGACCATGAAAAATGATCTTGAACTTGGCATCAACAAAAAGGTCTTGTTCCAGGCAATCATAATGTGAAATATGAAAGCCCTATCACTTACTATTCAAACATAAAGGTCAATATTACAGAAGTATTTTTTTTATTTTTTTTAAAAAATTAACAAACTTGACCTTGACTGATGACCTTGTACGTGGTACCTGCAGATAGGTCTTGTCCCGAGAAAGATATTCTAAAACATTTGAGGATTTGCATTAAGACCACCAGTAATGTTCTGGTGTCATATTTTATGACAATACACATGCAGAACCACTTGTGTTGCTGAGAACGATAAGGAATGTGTTAATCTACCCCTTTACCATCTCCAAAAACTTTTTTGTTTATTTTTAATGTATTTTCACACAAAAACGCATCTTATCTGTAGCTCTGTGATCAATGCAAAGTATACCACATTTTCAAAAACAATGTGTACCATGTCTAACCCCATAATGATGAGATTAGCTGGAGTTTCTGTTCTTAATCAGTCCAGGTTAAAGTGATGGTTGTAACATTTTCAATGCAAGTTCTTAATGTTTGTGATTACCTTGACAGAATAGCCAGGCAATAAATACAATCAGCAGGGTTAAGGTTATCTGATGATTCAATATCATTAGAATGTACAATAGAAAACAACATGTTCGTAAAATCATTAAACAACATATAAAAATCGTGCTTTTAATTGGAAGACTTCCGTGTTATAGCCGGTCAAATACAAAGTGAAATTCCGTCTTTTAAACCATTTATTCTTGAACTATTAATGTGGATCCATGAAAATATACAAGAGCATGTAAATTGTCCACCCTACAACACAAGTAGAAGTGTTTTCAAGTAGAAATCAGTAAGAAATTCCAAAACTACACCCACCATCTCAAATCTGTGACTGTGTACGCCGGAAGTTAAGTACTTGTTCGAATGCGCCGCCTATCGGTCGTGAAAATATCTCCACCGAGGAGAAACAATGCGCTTCTGTGGCGTTAGAGGATAAGCTTAGTTGATTATTTTACAAAAAAGGTCTTTAAAAAGCAACCGTTCGAAACAGAAATGTCTAAGTATAGGACAATAAAACGTAACGCGATATTGAATGAAGTATAACAGATAATGGCTTGCTTCGACTATGTGTCGTGGCTGAGCGTCGAGGATGCCCGGTGATTTTTTGTGGACGCTAATAATAAATATGTAAACAAACCATTTGAAACACAGATCCCGTGATAGCTCAGTTGGTAGAGCGGAAGACTGTAGGGGTTAAAGCCATTGGCATCTTTAGGTCGCTGGTTCGAATCCGGCTCGCGGGATATTTTTTAATTTGTTTTCATCATTACAACACCCAATGAAATGCCAAGAATATATATATTTTTTTTTTTTCAAAAAAAAAAAAAAAGTCTTATTTCGGCATTTCTCCATACTATGATTTTTGGCTCTCAAGACAAACCAATGACGCGCTGTGATACTATAAAATGTAACTTTTTAAAATCCAAACTTTTATTTGACCAATTACAAGAACCGTTATGATGAACCGCCTGGCTGACATCTAGATTAGTGCGTGGGCCTGCTAGTCACGTGACTCATAGTCGGAGAGTCTCCGAGGCACCGGCCATTTCGGACGCCGAGTTCGGACCCTGGCCTAGCCGGCCGCTGCGCGCGATCGCCTAAAGCTGCATGGGGCGGGTCACTCTGATCATACCGTGGCGCCGCTGACCGTCGGCGAAGATGCCACGCATTCATTTAATAGATTACCTAGTTTCGGACAAACCCGGTGGACGAAAATGAAAATCAGCACATAAACTTTGAAGAACTTGTTCGTGGTTTCTTTTCGATTTCATTTTGGATGCCTGAAACCTCGACTATGAATCTCGTAACCCGCTCCGGTGGCTCATCGATTTAGCCACTCATCACCCTTTCACATTCTGCCAGGTTAGATCATACCGACCTCTTAGGTTTAACTGGTTTAAACCTTTTTATATTATATCGATTTGGATACAAATTGTTTTGAATTAAGATTCGCCCCGTTCTCGATTCTGCTTACTGTATATGAAATCACGTCGTGACCAGTAGGCCTACACGCGCCGAATTTGCGGGCCTAAGTCAAAGAACCAACGCGACCGATTTTTGGCCACATCACATCTGGGAATCGAACTCGGTACCTCTTGATCAAAGATGTAAGGTTTAATGGGTTTACTGAAAGGAGCATAAATGCATAAAAAAATGAGCGTAAAATAGCCTCGAATCCTTTTATTTTGACGAGGACAAAATATGCACATGCGCCACATTAAAAATAATATAGAAACAAGAGCACTGCCTACGGCAAGTACTACATACTGAAATCAAAGTCATGAAAAGCCCAAATGCAGTCAGGACTAAACATATGAAAGCATTGAAATCTGGTATTAAATTTTTTAACAATTGCTCTAGAAATATAAGCAAACTTCGATCTCTTAAGTACCTTCTTATTGAAGGACGACCTTTGGAGCCTATAAGGCTGACTCAATCTAAAGCACTGGTTGTTTTCACTGATATTAACAAGCCAATCTCAGGATAAGATCTTAACACCTGTCATGCTGAACCCCGAATATTCCTGCTTTGGCAGGAGCTAAAGACAAACATCAGCCTGCACATATGTGCAGTCTGATATCAGTCTACACCACCTGTTTCTGACTTTCAAACCAGAATTGTGAATAGATTTAATGACCTACAGTTGGTACTTTCAGCGCTGTTTGCTCTTTGATTTTGATGAAAATATTTAGCAAAAATTCATTCAGCATGACAAGGGTTAAAATTTTTCTCAGAGTCTAGGTTTCAAGATACAATGGTAAGTTTACAATACATTTGCTTTTTAATTTAATATACTCTTCACTGAAAAAAGTTCTTGGACACCAATGAAAGAAAAAGAAAAACCCCCAAAACGGTGACTGTTGGTTGTTTTGCGAACAGCTATTATAACTCAACAAATTCAATCGATTAGCGATGCATTACTTGATAGCGTTTTCGGCCCATATCGACGTGAACGTCAAATTACAAAAAATGTCGTTCTCCTTGAAACAGCACGTGCAGTTTCAGATTCATTCGATAGTCCCGAAAGTTCTCCATTATGTTCTGAAGGAAATGTCATTCCTTAGATTGCTTTTGGAATGAAACGTCTTTGCAGAAATTTGAAAAGAAAAATGATTGAATTTACGAAGGAACAACGTCGTAATGCTTTAGGTCGCCATGGGGCAGGCTTCATACGACAAGCCGTTGTAAGTGCCATTGATTTTTCGGGACTAACCATCTCCAACATCTGGTATAACTTAAACGCGACTCACTGCTCTGTATATAGAACCAGATACGCCTGGCATATAAAAACAACGGTCGTCCAGTACGGCAAATAACGTAACATTATTCGGGTTATTTCTCTTCTACTGCAACTTCAAAGACACCGTTTATCTCTAGACGGCATAAAGTGCGCGACAAATTCTGAGAGGCCACGCTTATTATAGCGACAAGACACTGTAACGAACCGAGCGCATAGACAGACGTGATCCATTTAGAGAAAAGGATCCTCAACCCAAAAATGGGTTGACTATGTCTACATAGACCATCATTAGCCATTTAACTAAGGACAGGTCTCTCTCATTTGCATATCCAATGCAACTTACCCCCTTTAAACCGTTACATTACTAGATGGATGGATCTATTTTTCCCCCGCCGTAGAATTCATAAACCGTAATGGTGTTAACAGTATATATCCTGTAGTTGAATGCTGACCAGTACATTGCCTGACTAGTGCAATAAGGGACACAACACTTTCAAAACTGCTTCAGTGTTATCCCCTTTGATAGTCTGGACAGCTCTTGTGAATGTTAACAAACATACCAAATTTCATGAAGATTCGAGGCGTGATTGATTAATTCGAGTTGTTCGATTATTGCTCATAATGTAGGTGTAAACAAATGAAACTTCTGTTACTTATTCCGATATCGTAACGCCGGATATTAATTAAGACGCTACGGTAAGCGCTCACCGTCGAGAAATGGCGCCAACGTCACTTTGATCAATTATTTATCATGCAATTATTTTCAGCGCTTATTTAGTGTAAACCCTTAAAAATGCAAGGACTATGTATGCAAACTATTTCAAAAATAGATTGTCTGTTATCATGTTATGTTATCAGACAGGCGATATCATGTCAATACATCATTGCATGATAAAAAACGTTATCTGTCAAATTTAGCACCAGTGACCCAGAGAGCTAAAACTATGCAACTGTCTTGTGGAAATGTTTGTATTCGAGACAGTGCTATTCCGGCAAGATTTGTGACTGCAAAAATCTCGTCAAAGTTTATCGCCCGCTCTTGAAATGGGAAATAAACATCATTTTAACAGATTTGGCGAAAATAAAATCAATTTAATTCACAAAATCTTTGCGAGATTTTGCGAAATCAACAGTCAATAGAAACATCTCTAATCCTACACCGAAGTTAAGGTTATCTGGCGAAATATATTTTGATCAAACAAAGGAAATAATGTCAATGGGTGATGAAATGGCCGATTTTATGAGGAATGTAGCTGAAACGGGGATGTTGAGATCTACTTTATGAAGGAACTTCCTGCAATTCCAGATACTTTAACTGTATTAGTTTATTTTGAAAAATAAATCGAATTTATCGATTACCCCTCGTATCTTCAATAACAACAGAGATGATCCAGGTAAAAGCTTGTCACGCCAACAGTAATAAGATGAATTGATCACAATATCTCGGGTTTTATCCGAAAACGGCCGACTTTTATAATATACAATTTTTAATCAATAAGTCCCTACCAGTCTTGGACCTCTTATTTTTCTTCTTTCATTTTCCGTCGTAACATGAATTCTTCTTGGGTTTCCATCGTTTGATGTGTTTCGAAAGGGCTTTTATTGGTCAATCTATTTATCCTAATAGTAGGCCTACATTGGAAAAGGAGCAATATTCATGTATTTCTTTAAATGGTCTAATCATGGCTTTGAATTTTTCAAAGTCACCCGCTAGGCTAAAAGGGAGGGACATAAATAGTGAGTCTATTTGTGGACAAATAAAGTGCGTATAAATTTCATAATCCTAGTTACGCCTATTGTCTCATGATCCTATTTCAAACCCTTATTATGTTACAGGATATACTCTTTATTAAAATGGGACTCGAATAGACCTAACTAAGCCCGTATTCTACCGAATTCAAATCATTGTCACTCTTTTTGTTATTTTACATATACGCCTTATTAAAATGGGACTCGAAAACACCTGACTTAACCCGTATTCTACTGAATTCAAATCAATGCCACTCTTTTGAGTATTTTGCAAGTCTGGCTCAAATTTCCCCACAAAAAATGAGCCTGTGCGTGACATTCCCAACTAGTTGACATGTGCACAAAGTGCAGACTCCGATCAGCCTGTGCGACTGCAGTCTGATCAGATGCGTCACTTTGCTCCAAATAGATAGCTACGTACCTAATGTGTCTACTTAAAATTTCAGAGTATAATCTAATTTTATTTATTTCCGTTTATTTATCAACGCTACCGTAGTCCTTGGCTAATTTCGCCTGACTCTGTTTTTTTTTCTCCGTGAGTGAAATCGGGAAATCACCGATGATCGGCAAATCCCGCTAATTCGTATTAAGATTCAAGTGTTTTACAGGGGGTATGTATACTACTCAAACCTGTAGTGTACAGGTTAAGACATCCGTCTCTTATACAAGAGTTCAAAGTTCAAACCGAGCAAGAGAACTTAAAGCTTTCTGCCTCAAGTTTTCTATATTTTCTGTCTAACAAATGACCACATGTTATTTTTTAGGCGGAGGGTGCATTGGGGTTTATCCACTTTCTTGTAATTTTGAAGATATTTTTTTCTTCATATATTGAGTTTACTTTTGATATATAAAATAACAACAGCAGTTCTGCACCTTGTGGTAACTTTGGCAACGTTTTTTTTTTTTTGTTTGTTTGTTTTTTTGTGGTTTTTTTTTTTTGGGGGGGGGGGGGGAGGGGCATGTTCGAATCTAGGCTTAATCGGTCGGAATTTTTTGCTGTTTTCTGAAAATTGGGAAACATCTTTTCCTCGTTGTTTGGGACAAATAAGTGCAGTGTATATTTCACTGTTTTACAACAACAACAACAACAAAGTAGTCCCTTTGTGTGAACTTGTAATAGGGACGAAAAAATATGAGCAAAAAAACTCATAAATGTTTGTTTAAGAGAGATAGATCTTAACCGACTTGGCTATTCTTTCTTGCTCTTACTCGCTGGTTATATTGCGTGTTTATAAATATGTTACCAACGGTTTATGTAATTAGAACTCCGAGATATTCTTAAGATATACGGAATATGCACAGAGACTCAGGTGAAATTAGCCAAATAATAGCATATACCCATGAGCGACGCCCCGGAAGACGATTAGTTGTTATGGGGGATAGTGCAAGGATACATGACGAAACTACTGCTGAGATCCGCCGTGGTTCTTTAAAGCTGCTCTCTGATTTCTTCATAGAAAAAAGAAAAATACAAAACTGGTTCTTTGATTCAGAAATGTGTGCATTTTCAGATGTTTAAGAAACGCACATGGGTATGGCACTAACAACAACTCATTTCAAAGAATTTTTACCTTGAATGTTCGAAGCGTCAAGATCAACCAGGGACCTAGTCTATTTATATGCTGTCTATAAATTAAGAAATAGTTATTTTTCATGTATTATGTTTCATTTTTTGCATGTATCGATATGTTGTTTCCCAATTGACAAAAACTTTAAATTTTAACTTTGATAGAAAGGGACAAACAGGTGGAATTGCATGCGTACATAGTTGGCTAAAAATTTAAGAATAATCTTTAAGGCGTTAGTAGTTGGGTTTTTTTCAGAATGAAATTCCGCTAAATTTAGGAATATCTGTCTTTTTTCCATGTCTTACCAAATCGAATCTTATTATTGTAGAGTTTTCTACACGATGAAGTCATAATTTCTGATTAATTTTACAAAAAAATCGAAAATTACACTTTCCCATTCTGTGAAAGATCAGCTTTAAAGCACCGTCTCATGGGAAATCGGTTTAACGTCTCATCCGAAATACAGTTAGTTTGTTAGTCTGTCAGTCCGATAATCGAACTCAAGCAATCGACCTTCCGGCAATTGTTTTGAAGTCCAGTGCGCTATCGAATGAGCTAATGTAGCTGGCGCATATTCTAATGCACTATAATTCAATTTTAATTGTGTCCACCAAGATTCGCGCGTTCTGATTGGTCGGAACTTGAGTTCGTTTTTTTTTATTCCAGCTATTTTGTAAGTTTCTGCAAGAACTAGTCCCGTAAGAAATCTATTTCAACATTGAAGTCTTTGTATTTGCTTCATATTTTATTTTAAAATATGAAGAGAATATTTGGTGATTTCATGGAGGTATGCAACTAAAAACCTAATTACACTCATGTATGAATCCGCTTCGCATACCTCGATGATGAAATCAACAAATACTATCTTTATCTCTAAAGTGTGGTTGGCCAGACTTCTCGATTTCTGCACCATGCCATAGGCTCAAATCAAATTGAAAGCAGGCAGTGTAGGTTAAATTCACGTCTGTGCATGCTGATTTTAATACTAAATACTATCTGCAATACCTTTGTGTACTGCAGAGGTGCGCTTGTTAGATTTTAAATACGATTTTTAAGATAAAGCATTCGGTCACGAGAGCGAGGTTTTAAGCCGCTAAATAAGAATCTTTATATGATCTACGTCGGAGTGAAATAATCCCGTTGAATAATTTTGATATTACACGGGTGTGTTTACACTAGTGGAATAACTATGCAAATGAGCACAGAGCGAATAGCATCGCTAATTTGTAACCGCGAAAATGACGTCATAATGTACATTTTGTGACGTCAGTTTTCAACAGCGTTATAAGTTTCGCCGAAATTGAAATGTTGAATTTCAAGAATTTTGACGATTTTATGTGAAAATTTGGGTCATATTATAAATAAAATATTAAATTTGCGCTCAAATTTATTTTAATTAATATTTTAATTAAACTCGTCATCTAAAACAGATAAAAACTCGGCGCAGCCTCGTTTTTGTAATAGTTATAGTTCATTTCTGACAATTTACACGATATAACCTAAGCGGATCGACTTATTTTTTCGTCGAATAATGCTAAGTCGAATGAGCTTCGCGTCAATCAATGATGTCAGTCATTTTTGTTGCGTCATACATTGTTCAATCAAATCGAGGTAAACAAAAAGTGGGAGGAGCAAATTTAATTTCCATTGGGTTTCTTTAATTATTCTGTCATTTGGCGAGACAAAATCGGTTGAGCACGTTCGGCGAACATAGCCTCGTTGTTGCTGCTAGTGGGTTTTGTATTCCTTTTAGTTAGTTTTTTTTGCGGACATAATGCCTCGCTTATGGTATCTTGTATCTCATATTCAGCCGCGCAGTGGTTGCGGGTCGGACTACCATTAAAAAGGTCCCGGGTTCGATCAACGATGGTTGTCTCCCAACTATGGGCTGATAATCCTGGACCTATGTAGGATAGCAGCTTGAGGCTAGAAAAGGAATGGTAGTACTGGTTTAGGAAATACCAGGATTGCATTGTTGGGTGCTCCAGCCGCAGATATAACTGAACGATTGTTGAAAGTGGCATTAAACTCCATTAAAAAAGCCACGGCATATTCATTATCAATAATTCAATGTTTGCAACAAGACGCAAGGAATTAGCATTCATAGTGTATTCGAAAGATGCAGTTACCAAGGTACCAAGTCTTGGCTCCCCACCGATACGTAACGGACCACCGTGGGAGTGTCCCGCTGATTTTTTTTTAAAATATATATGACAATATAGTCTATATTATCATATATATTTAAAAAAAAAATCGGCGTGACATTCCCCTGTGGTCACACTGCTGGATGTCCAAGTATGAAAAAGAAGAAAGGGAAAAAACAAAAAAAAAGCTTGGTAGCGATTAACAGCTCTTGTGCACTGCATTTCGTAATCACGAGAGGAGCGCAACTGCCAGATTTCAAGTCAATCGGACACAAGGTGACAGAGTTATGCTCCAGACGCAGCCAGCCCGCCACGGTTGATCACATTATACGTCCCTTCTTTAGAAAAGCATATAAAAAGAAAAATCGCTTCCTAAAAACAATTCCTTTTTTCACCACATTATTTCTAAACTCCTTCACTACAATAAAATCGTGGGGTTACGTGGTTACTGGGATACAAAACGCTATTTCAGGGATTTTTTGCAAAAAAGGTTCATTTGGTTATGTTTCCGACGCATTACCTTGCATATGCGTACATAGGAGTTTGAAATTTATACGCACCCAGAAGACGGCCAACAGAGAATATATAGGATAAAGGCGATATGTGGACTGTGACAAAAGATGAATGTCCTCCGTCCGCTCCCCTCTTCTATGATATGAGCGTTGGTGAATAATCAAAACGTCGCAGCTACAGCTTGAATAAGCTGTAGTTTCGATATTATGATCATCAACGACATTTTTCAAAAGAGAATTTATTTCTGTTACACACTTGCGTAATGTGCGTTACGCCTTTGCCTTGAACCTTGAGTTATCCATTTTTTTTTTCTCAAAACAGCACAGTGCATCTACTCATAATGGTGATTAATTGTGAAATCCATGCATAAACGTTGGAGAAATCCTGAGGATAAAATCTGGCACAATCTCTAGAGAAAAGGACAGATAGGGCGACAGGATGGATGGAGGGACATCATCAAAACAATATCTCTTGCATATCGATAAGGAAAAAAAGAAATTATTGTTTAAGTTTACATATATAATACATCGCGAAAAATAAACTAGGCATTGACACATGACCAAGACCTTGTCATTCAGAAACGCTGATCAGCAAAGGCTATCTCAATTTTGAAATACGGGCACTGAATCTTCAATAGAATTTGATAACATAGAATTTATCCCAGGTTAAGTTTCGACAAACATTCAGACTGATAGACAAACAAAAGAAAACAGAATTATGGCCCAGTCTTATAAACCCTTTCATTGCTTGCAGCTGAATAAAAACTTAGGGAAATGAAATTAAAATCAAAGCGCTAAGAACACTGTGTGCACTTATGGTCAGTCACTATTTTATTATTTAAAAAAAAAAGGAAAAAAAAAGTTTAACTTTTCAGGTTGAGAAAGGAAAATACAGCGGAAAATACTACTTCGATCACATTGCATTTATATGCAGGCTGATAATGGTCTGTACCTCCTGCCTGAGTAAGAATATTACAAGCTCAGCATGACAAGGGTTAATGCATACACAAAAGTCCAAAAGAACGACAAATATTTCAAAGGCTCAGTTAAAAATTATCGACAATTTCCACTGAACCAATCTGAAATTTTGTTCATAATTAGGGTTCAGCATAAGACCATACTTAGTGTCACTTGGTAGTCTTCCTTGAACCCTTGATATAATCTCATTCCTCATTTTCTGGTGGATCAAGCTTTCTTTACCTGTCTTTCTAACCAACTTAGCAAATTAATATACAGTAAAAAAAAAGGTCTCATGAAAGATGTACGAGATAATCAATATATTTCTCTATTTACAAAGAAGCAAGTGTATTCCCTTTAGACCATTAATCTAATACATCATTACAATTGTGTCATCGGTATGACATTGTTGGAAAATTAGTCACTGTATCTACCATTTAGCTGGCAAAGCTAGTCTGGCCGCCAGACTCTTCTTTACAGCATTCTTTTCAAAGGGAATTAAATGTGTCAGTCATACATAAATTCCAATTTTGTCCCCTGTCTCTGAAAAGTTAAGCACTTGTTGATATGAACTTGGATTAAAGAGGCTTGTAATAGAACTACAAACAACAAAATATTACCGGAAATGCTAACAAAAATGACTGCTGCCAGTCTACTGGCAAAGCTAAAAAGTTTCTCTTTTTCTTACTGATAGTAGCTTTCTAAATTCTATTTGTTATTTACTATTAATGTTATTTACTTGCTTTGATTTAAAACAAGATGAGTTTGCATATCAAAGGGTCAGAGTAATACTATTGTAAGTGCCTACAATTATATAGGCACTTACAATAGTGTTACACTGACCCATTAATAAACTATTTTGGACTTTTCAAATATCCTTCAAGGACTTGGTTTCTTTCTGTTTATCTTGAGCCTACCATCCTTAGATTTGACAAATAAAAGTCCTGAATGATCATAACTCTGTGTCTTGGTCTTTAATTTCAGACCCATCTTTTGTGCAGGTTGAGTGTCTGTCTCAACACTTTTTTTGTCAATCACTGAATCACTTGTTACTATTTTTGTTTGGGTAATTTGATTACCAGAAACATCAACAACAAAACTTTCGCCTAGTCCAGACTCATAAATTTGGCCATTATCTGCAACTACAGGTTCATTGATTATCATTTCTTCATTAACGATTTCATCAGCAGACTCGATTTTGATAACTTCATCTTCCAGATGTATATACTCTACAACCATGTTAGAACCTCCATCAACTTCAACATTCTCTACCACTGTATTATCAGGACATGAAGCTGAATGCTCAGATGAAGCCTTCTTTTCTGGTTTACTGTATGTTTGTTTTATTATTTTACTAATATTCTGTAGTTGATCATCAGCTATACTGTAAGTTTCACCTTCAATCATTCTCTCCTCTTCATGACACTCCTTGAAGTGGATCATCAGATATCTCATTTCCGAAACTTTCTTTTTACAGATCAAACATTGATATGGTTTAACCTTCTTATTCAACCCTTTTGGACGTTTTGGCTCTAACTTTATCTCCACATTGTCTTCACCTGAACCAGGTCTGTAAACATCATTCTGATTGCTATCTATATGGAGCATGTCAGCTTTTCCAGTATCATCATCGTCCACTTCAAATTGGTGGCTGTCCGTATCCACAGTATCATCTATAATAACATCCTGATCAAACACTTCTGGTTCCGGTTCATAAACAGCTGTATCCCCATCTTCACCTTCTACAGTAGATATAATCATCTCCTCTGTCTCCTGAACCTCTTCTTCAAGATTGGTCACATTTCCAGCATTAGTCTTCATCACAAAGTCAGATACACGGTATGTTTTACCTTCTGTTATCCTTTCACCTTCATGCTGCCTTTTGAAGTGGCCAATCAAATATTGCATGTCAAAGAACTTTCCTCTGCATAACATACAAGAGTATGGCTTTTGTGGATGGGACCCCATTAGATGTCTGGATAGATCCTTCTCACACAAGAATGTTCCTGAGCAATGTTCGCATTCAAACTTTGTATCATAATCTGTTTTCCAATGGACCTGTATTTTATGTCTGTACAAGTTCATTGCAGAATATAAATCTTCTTTACACTCAAGGCATGTAAATGGAGCTTTTGTTTCATGAAAAACTGTCTTGTGCCGCTTCATTTCTAGTTCATCATTCAACTGCTTGTGACATACACAACATTGAAAGTCTGTTTTTTCATCATGTAATGCAATATGCTTCCTCAGTTGCTCTCTATAAGGGAATGAAGCATTGCACCAGCAGCAGTTATATTTTCTCTTACCTAAATGAATCTCCAAATGCTTATGGACTGCATCAGCTGTTACCATGGTCTTATCACAAATGTCGCAAAAGAAGGATATTTCATTTTCATGTTCATCCAAGTGTCTCATATATTCCCTCTTGGTCTGAAAGTCTTCTTTGCATTTCTCACATTTAAAGGCATTTTTTCCTGTATGAATGTACATGTGTTCTTCTAGAAGAAAAAAATAATGAAATTTCAATTTACATATTTCACATGTATGTGGGAGATTACTCTCCTTTCCAGCCAAATCATCTGAATTCTCTATATCAGGCCGAATTTCCTCCTCTGAACCATTACCTTCATTTTCTAACAGAGTAGTACAGTTGTCATCTGTAAGATTTGTAGTTTTTCGTTTATTTGCTCTTGCTGTGGGTAGGGTACCGTCAAAGCTGCCATGTTTCCAGCAAGAATGCAATGCCACATCCTCCTTGTACAGAAAGCTTTTGTCACAATATCTACATGGTATTAGACCTTCACCTTTGTGTATGTTCCGCATGTGTTGAAGGAGAGTTATCTTTTTTGGTAAAATGGCACTACACAGGTCGCATTTCCACTCTGTTCTGCGTTTGTTTCCATGATTTCTGTGGCGATGTGCAAATAGAGTGGAATACTGTCTGAACGATTTTTCACACATGTCACATCGGTACAAATATAAATCTGTAAATAGAAACAGAAATCCTTTGTAAAAATAAACAATAACCCCAAAACACATTTTAACATCATTTAGTCATGATTAAGCCTTGTCATGCTGAAACTCGTATGTTCCTACTTTGGCATACCATTCGGAACACCACTCTGCCAATCTCACGATCAACCTCAGATGTACATAGACAGACAATTTTAAAAATTACGGGAAAACTTTTGAAAAACTCGATGACGTAAGTTAAAATGGCGTTAGCCCTCGAAACTTTGAGTGAAAACAGCCAACGCTACTTGTTTAAGTCACTGACGTGAATTCATCGAATCCTCATATTAATATCTTAAGATTCTTAAATAACGGCTGAAAAAATCTTAATTTTTGAGAATGATTCGTCATTCTCAAAAATTAAGATTTTTCAGCCGTTATATACTGCAAAAATATAAATCTACAGTGCTAGTTTTTCTAACACTGTTTCAGCCTAACAAAATACACGTTTTTGTTACATACCCATCCGCCTTACATACATCCGAGGTATGTTGTAGTTTACGGAAATGGCCGAGTGATGTTCCGAATGCGTGCATACATGCATTCTACTTTTAGTTTATACCACCTGTCTTGTAACTAGATTTGTGAAATTTTCCAAAATCTAAATTTCAACTGAAATATTGACCAACAATTCATACTATCACATTGCTTTCACCCTTTGAATTTGATTCAATTTTTGTAGAAAATTTTATTCAGCATGACAAGGGTTAATAGTATTGAAATTACCTTTTTAACCCTAAGTATTCCAATTGACAGTTCTGAACAAACACTGTAGACTCAAATTGAACTCAAAATCAGGTTCCATGATATTTGCCTTTCTCACTAAAGTCTCATTCAGACTCCTCAGTATGTTTCATTTCAAAACTCTAATAATTTTAAAACAATACACGTTTTTGAGCCTTTGTGTGACATTTCGACCAGTTTGGCATTTGTTTGGGTTGCAAACATTGAGCAGCCTAGACAGTCACTTAGTGCTATTAAAAGTGTCACCTTTAAATCATAAAACAAAGATTCTGGACAGTCTGTTTGGATGAACAGGCTGACCAAAGTCTTTGCTTAGCATAAATTTGAAACTATTGAAAATGTCAAGCACAGGTTAATTGCAGAATGTTAAAAGGAAATGACAAAAATGCCCAAATTACACCTAATTTTTGGAAATTTCAATCCTAATAGATTTATGGTAATGACTTTCCCAGATAATTTTATTCCTTCTATGGAGTTTAATGTCACTTTCAACAGGGATTTTAGTATTATCACATTCGACAGAGCTCCTGTCACTTCATTCACTTATATGACCACACTGCAATGGTTCAGCGCAAAACAATTGCAACTCCCTATATGTTTATAGGGAGTTACAACTGTTTTGTGCTAAGCCATCAATTTCACCTGAGCCACCAGCAGTTTATTACTAGATGTGATAGCTATAATCTCATTCAGATTAATTTTGTATTGACAATGTGTACTAAATCTTCAAACATGTTTGATTTAAAGATATATATTTTCACCATTTTCTCACTATTCTTTTTATTTTTTGTGAGTGTGTGTTTGAAAATGGTCAACAATGTATCATAAATATTTAGAAACTGAATGACCATACAGTCAAACCAATTATCTGTGCACAATTCTCAGACCTTTATCCAGATTAAAATCATGTATGTGGGCTGGTAACATTGGTATGTCCTTAGGCAAGAGATTTTGGGAGTCTTTGCCGAGTAAAGAAGATAAACCTGGAAGCACATTCAATCCTAACACAGCTCCCTTTGTCATTTTCATTTCTGCAACTTTGTGATTCCAGCTTTGATTAAAGATGTAGTTACATGTTTTTTTTATAATTAAGCAGACAATATTATGTTCAAAGTGACCTTAAACTCCAAACAGTTTTTGTAGGATTATTTTTAAATGTAATCAAATTGCTCTAGCTAGAAATGTGTTTTCAACTTATATTTTGTAATTTTGAAAATAACTGTACGTTACAAGCCAAAGCCTTTGTCCAAAATAAACTGTATGACATTAAATTTATGAAAGCTATTACAAATAGATAAAAACACCCCCCTTACTTACTCAAGAAATGTAATCAAATATAGAAGAGCTAAAAGACACTTAACTTTTGATAAACATGACATCCAAACAGCAAGGTTGGTTAGGAGACTGTAGGCAATTCTTCAAATGACCTGAAACTCATACTTCATACTATTTCAAAGTCATGCAAAATATATTTATTTTTATCAAAAGGCTGTTTAACTTTACTGATTTTCTCAAAATCACTTGGTGTCGAGGAGTTTTGAATGCCTGACTTAAATATAAAATATGTTCCTTTCAGAAGCCTTTTCCATTTTTTAGGAGTTCTACGAAATGACCTTGTTTATATAAACAACCAACCCCTATTGCAGATGTCAAGTAACCTTTTCTAGATTAAATTTCAGAAATCATTGAACCTCTTTAAAACATTCGAGGAGAGAGTTGTGAATTTTGCCAAAACATAAATCCAACAGTCTTAAAAATCATTGATGAAAGCTTAGTCTTCTCTTTGCAAGCCAACAGATCTAACTCAACTTTGTACCTTCTAGCCATACAGCATTTGTAAACCCCTCTTTACTGAAAGAATGTAACAATCAATGGAGGCTTCATTGTTTTTTTTTTAGGATATTAAATAGTACAGCATTCATAATCAGGTTTAGAGCCACTTTGATTAATATTTCAGTTATATCTTAGTTACATTATATCATAATGAAATTAATACTTAACTCTGAATTTAACGAGCACTGTGTGTAGCTATGATAATTGATAATATCAGTTCTACATTTTTTCCTAAGCACAGGTGTTCATCCAATTACAGTGTACAGCATATCCCTTGCCAAGTTAAGGGAGAACAGTTACTATTTCATTGTGTCTTCTTTAAAATAAAGACTGAAAGTTGATTGTGCTAGATGTCCAGCTCATAACTCAGAATTGAGAGCCCAATGTGTTGACAACTTACAAAGCTGTACTTGTAAGTTCCTATTAGGTATCTTTTTTAACCCTAAATGTGAATAAAAACCTCGGCAAAATTTCATTAAAACCAAGTTCTGAAAGCCCTGAATGCACTTATTGCTAATCAGTATTTATTTGGATAGCATATTTCATTTAACCGTTATGGTTTAAAAGGGAAAATTAGTTGGTATAGACTAAGACTCACTGTTAATTTGTGCAGGTTGATCTTTGTCCATACCTTTTGCTTAAGGTAGAGGAACCGTAATAGATCTGCAACATTTCGGCACCCATGAGCTTTCACAATGTTGACCACAATGTTGCCAAGGTTTCCTAATAAAAGACATTAGGAAACCTCTGTTAACACTGTTAAAGTTTATTACCCCAGAAATGCTGTGAAACAATTATGGGTCCACTACCTTGAGCAAGACAAAGGTTCAATGCTGGTCTTTGGGCTAACAGAAGGACTCATCTAAGGACAAACCAATGTTACCAATAACAAAGCCATGAATCGAGTTCCATCTTGTATAAATTACTATCTCCATTTCCTAAATGGTTTGTCCTTAACCCTTGTCAAGCTGCATAAATTTTGGCTAAAAATTTGCATCAAAATCAAAGGTGTGAAACAATTATGGGTCCACTACCTTGAGCAAGACAAAGGTTCAATGCTGGTCTTTGGGCTAACAGAAGGACTCATCTAAGGACAAACCAATGTTACCAATAACAAAGCCATGAATCGAGTTCCATCTTGTATAAATTACTATCTCCATTTCCTAAATGGTTTGTCCTTAACCCTTGTCAAGCTGCATAAATTTTGGCTAAAAATTTGCATCAAAATCAAAGGGCAACAAGGTGCCAAATTGTCACAAGATACGCCCGTCACACTGCTTAGTTTTAACTGGGGGTTTGAATAGAACTGAGGTTATTTTGAATAAATATTTTTTGCACCCATGAAGTTTCATGATCCTAGATATTATACTTTTAGAGATATACTCCTGACAAGATTCAAGTCTGAAAAACAACAAAGGGCAATAACTCAAAAAATAGGCCAGGATGAGTTATGGTTCTTGTGCACTGCACTCCCCCTTGGTGAGATCTATACACCCATGAAGTTTCATGATCCTAGCTATTATACTTTTAGAGATATACTCCGGACAAGATTCAAGTCTGAAAAACAACAAAGGGCAATAACTCAAAAAATAGGCCAGGTAGAGTTATGGTTCTTGTGCACTGCACTCCCCCTTGGTGAGATCTATACACCCATGAAGTTTCATGATCCTAGCTATTATACTTTAAGAGATAAACTCCTGACAAGATTCAAGTCTGAAAAACAACAAAGGGCAATAACTCAAAAAATAGGCCAGGTAGAGTTATGGTTCTTGTGCACTGCACTCCCCCTTGGTGAGATCTATACACCCATGAAGTTTCATGCTCCTAGCTATTATACTTTTAGAGATATTCTCCGGACAAGATTCTAGTATGAAAAACAACAAAGGGCAATAACTCAAAAAGTAGGCCAGGTAGAGTTATGGTTCATATGCACTGCACTCCCCCTTGGTGAGATCTATACACCCATGAAGTTTCATGATCCTAGCTATTATTCTTTAAGAGATATACTCCAGACAAGATTCAAGTCTGAAAAACAACAAAGGGCAATAACTCAAAAAATAGGCCAGGTAGAGTTATGGTTCTTGTGCACTGCACTTCCCCTTGGTGAGATCTATACACCCATGAAGTTTCATGATCCTAGCTATTATACTTTAAGAGATATACTCCGGACAAGATTTAAGTCTAAAAAATAACAAAGGGCAATAACTCAAAAAGTAGGCCAGGTAGAGTTATGGTTCTTGTGCACTGCACTCCCCCTTGGCGAGATCTATACACCCATGAAGTTTCATGATCCTAGCTATTATACTTTTAGAGATATACTCCGGACAAGATTCTAGTATGAAAAACAACAAAGGGCAATAACTCAAAAAATAGGCCAGGTAGAGTTATGGTTCTTGTGCACTGCACTCCGCAATGATGAGAAGAATATAATTGCCAAGTTTGAAGTCCATCGGACTTCAAGTGACAGAGTTATGCTCCGGACAAAGAAGTGGACGCCGCCGGACGCCCGGACACCGGACGCCGGACATCACGGGTGATCCCATAATACGTCCCGTCTTCGACGGGCGTATAAAAAGCACTAATTGTAGGTCAATTTTCATTTGAAAACTAAATCTATTGACAATTCTGGTTTGCGAGTGAGTAACAGGTGGTGTAGACTAACATCAGACTGCACATAAGCGCAGGCTGATGTTTGTCTTTAGCTCCTGCCAAAGCAGGAATATTCCTGGTTCAGCATGACAAGGGTTAATACTTTTCTTCAAGGATGAAAAAGCAAAACTTTGAGAAGTAAACCCTTGAAACTACTGCAAATTATTTATTTCCTACAACTCAAGTGCAATCCCCCCTAACAGTAACCCCAACCTCTCTTTTCAGAAAGCTAACCCAAATAAAGTGGATTGAAAATTTTGTCTCCTTCTAATTCAAGAGTAATTTCCTCTAACAATCATACACATAATTGTTTAGAGGCAATTAACCTCAAATTAGAGGAATTAATGCAAAATTGACTCTAATAATTAAAAGCTCTGCATATTTTTTGCATAGCTCCAGAAGCATTAATCAGGATAAATATGGTTCAGACAATATTGCTCAAGCATGGGTTTCAATTCATTTGGACTTAGCAATTTGAAAATGCATGTCATAAATATCAATTAATTGAAACTTGATTAAATCCCAGGGTTTTCCATGACCTGTTTCTTTGAATTTTGACCCCCTTTTTTAAAATGACCCCCAAAATTGTCAAAGAAACATTCTTTATCTAGTTTAAAGGGGGTCATAATGTGGCAAAATGACCCCCAGTTTTGAACATAGAGGGAAAACCCTGAATCATGATGGCATTTTAAGAAGCACTTTGCTGTCAATGAAAGATAGACAGACAGATGGACAAAACAACAAACATTGACTGATCAATAGTTTACATGTACTTGTGCGCAGATGGGCTTTTAAGAGCCACATCAGCATGTAGTTATCACACTCAGCTTCAGGTGCTGGATTATTTCAATCTTTGTCGAGAACTGGACATTATTGAAATATTTAGTATAAACAAAAGCTTTGCAGAGCGGCTCATATATGCCTGAAACAGTGATTGTGTTCAATTCAAGGGCAGATTTTTCACGAATGACTGGAGCAATTTGAATATCAAAGGTCTTATGCACAACTAGACATCATCTCATTCCATGATAGTTTAAGAGGAGTTGTGCACACAAAAAATTGCTAATGGACGGACGGATGTACAGACGACCTGGGCCATAACATAATATGACCCTTCAGGCGTATTATGATCTCTTCTCAAGTAAATTGTAATTTCATTTGTCTTACCCAGACAATATGAAGCGACAATTTAAGGCTAATCGAATTTCAAAGAAGTTTTAAAATTCCATGTTTGTTAAAATTAAAAATAGACTGTATAATATTGAAGAAAATATTGAGAAAAAGGAAGAAATTGCTTGAATCAAGCAATTTCTCTTTGTTTCTTAATGATTTCCCTGTTAATAACTTGCAGTACATAAAAATCTCTGTTTGTAGGAAAATGTCAACAAAAAAAATCAATGCATTTATTTCTTATTTTGGAAACAATATCTTTATTGTTTGACAAATAACAAATTTTGATCTTTTTATAGAATTAAATTTTCTAAGTCTATTATCAATTTAATTGTTATCAGGCAGATTCTCTTGGAGAACTGATTAAATATTTTTGGAATTAACAAGCTCAAAAGTTTAGGATTCTTGTTTAAGTGAACACATATGCAAACTTACATTTTCACTCTTATTAATTCCCGAATGAATTAATATTCAAAAAAAGGCCATAACAACATTTTGAATAATTTTAGAGAAATTTCTGGAGACCTCTACATCCGAAGCATTTTAACCTATCACAACATAATCCAGAATTTGAATTTCTAAGAATTAATAGGGTTAGAATTTCATTCAGGAAAAGAAATTGTTTGTAACATGCAATTCATCAGTTTCTCACCATGATTCTTATCCTATCAGACCCTTTATTTTTCAATTTAAATACACTTGATTGTTTTCCGCAAATCCAATCTTGAGATACTTAAACACAAACAAAATATGATCCTGTAACACTTTTATTTACAAGTCAGCATATGTACACAATTCATTTCACATATAAAATATCAACATAACAAAACATCAAATTAAACAATCTAAAAGGAAAATAGCATGTTCGTTAACAGTAAAACTAAGAAACCAAAACCCAAATCTTCAAAATCAAGGAGTGATCAAAAATATCATAACTACAGTTTAATTGGGTGTTTTTTTGGCAATTAAAGGGATATCTTACATTAAAGTTTTAATAAAACATAACTCTTATTGTGCAGAATTTAAATTTTGTTTCAAGCAAATTGCCAATGTTTTGGACATTTCTATCTGGTGGGAGACATATGTCCGACAAGATATATGCCACCGCCCAGGATCAAATCCATGACCGCACTACTTTCGTCTAGTGATGGGCAGATTAAATGATTAAAATCCAAATTATAAGTTGGGTTTGGGCTTCTGAAAGTGATAATCAATTAAGAAATTTTATAATTGATTAATTAGTTTCTAACACATAGATAAAAGCCATTAAATATTGTTTTGAAAATTAACATTACTTTGATGGCTCAGCGTGAAAGTTGTAACTGCCTATATTTTTATAGGCAGTTACAACTGTTTCATGCTGAGCCATGAAGTTGGTAGAAAAATCTGCAGAAACAGTCTTGAGGTCATGAGTTTTAACTAAACTTTCTATACTTTAAAGGATGATAATGGGAGTGCTGTATTAATTTCTAAGAAGACGATTGTACAATTGATCATCAATTGATTTACTTTTCCAATTAAAAAGCCATTATCGATTGTAAATTGAAACTGATTACCCAACACTACTAACGACTCAATGAACACAACATTTTGAAATTGAAAGGAAATATTAATTTCATAGTTTGACCTGCACAGACCAACATAAGTAGAATAATTATCCCTGATATTTTGATAAGAGAGCATCAGAATGTCCAACTTTTTCTAGCTATTTGTGATAGACACAATGAGCAATTTTCATAACCACAGATAATGGAGATTGATTCACTATGAAACAATATGATAAAGATTTTTGAAATGGACAGATTTACTCGTCATTGCACTTACATATGTGAAAAGGTAGTGTACTGTTACTTGGCTGTCAAACAAAATAATTCACAAGACAAGGAGTGATTATAATCTTTATGTGACATGGGTAACCATCATGTGAAAAGGGATCATCTGGGCTATGCATAAATTGTCAATCCTAGTCAGTCTGCACAGCATGTGCAGACTGACTAGGATCAAAACTTTTTTAATTCTGCTAAATTTCTGAATCCTGAATGATCAATCCATCTTCCCTAGGAAGAATTTATCAAATGCTATCTAAGGTTGACCTGTACTAGAACTAACCTTTTTTTTTTAAATATTTATTTTACAGAGTTCCTGATGGTCCCTTTTTATGTGAAGGGTCACATATCTTTCATTTCTTATAAAAAAAACTGTGTTGTGGATACTCAATGGAATTGTTGATTTCAGGGAATACACACAACATAGGACGTGATAAGGGCTAATAAAATTTTACATTTTGAAAGTGAAATCAATTCCTCTAGACTCTCTGGAGATATGGGCCCAACATTATAAAACTTTTTTTATTTTCAATTCAAAATTTTCTCAAATTTCATTTTGAGATTAAAGCCATAATTCTGTTTAAATACTCATTTTAGTGTATTAACATAAAAGATAAAATTAATACGTTGTTATAAATAACAACTTATTAATATTATCTTTAATTTTCATACAGTTACTCAAATTAAATTTTGAGATAATTCTCCGTTGAGCCTGAGAAAAGTTCAATAACCTCAGGCCCTGATCCAGAATATGAAATGCATAGTAAACCTACAAATACAGGCTATACTTTGACCTTGGATGTAAGTTACCAACCCACAAAATTGTTACAACATTGGTTCTAAACAAAATATGTTTATGAAATATTAATGCTCACAAATCGGCAATTTTGCAAATCTTTGACTGACAAATTAGCACAAGCTTGTCACATTGCTTTGACCTTAGTATCTCCAGATGCTTTTCATTCAGATCTGCCATCATGCCAAATGTGATTGATGTAAAAAATCTTGAATACCATAGCCTCAAAGTAATTGGCCATGTAATATTTTTTTTTTTTGTTGTTGTTTTTTTTTAAGTTTCTTGCACAGACTAAAGAACAACTTACAGTAAAACAATATACCCAAAATCTTTTTGGGATGTAGGGGCATAAAAATGTCAGGGGTCAACACGTGTTGTCGAGTGACTATTATACCCCACCAGTACTTTGTTCCAGTGATAATTCTATCAGTGTAAAAGTGCTATGAGTGAAGGAAGGTGGTCTTTCTTCATAAAGTTGAGTAGAAAGTGTTTTTTTGACAAAGTGCAATTGTGACCTTTACTTTTGTGATACTATAGGGTCAAGTATACCTGCCAAATTTCAAGAAAATTGGACATAAGGTTACAGACTTGAGTTATACTCCAGACAAAAAAGGGCACGCCGCTGGATTCCCAAACACGGACATCACAGGTCATCCCATATGTCCAGTCTTCGATAGGCGTATAAGAATAGGGTACTTCCTTGGGTTATGGGCTAAATTGTAAAAGGTTTCATGATTCTAGGTCAATTGGTTCTTGATTAGCCTGGGGACAGACAGATATGGCCAAACCATTATACCCCCTCTACTTTGTAGGTGGGCGGAGCAAAAATTATTTTTCATGCTTTCTATCCTATTTGGCAGATTTTTGTTCTATCTAAATACACTTGGAAATGTGGTCTACTTCTTATCTCAAATTTTCACAAAAATATTTGTTGTCAGTTGAAATATTTTAGTTAAGCATCACAAAACAATTATAAACATATGAAAAGATAATACATTCATACTATGAAGATAAGATAGTTCTAATGTAAGGCACAATATAACTTATGAAAGAATAATTAGTAATACCAGGTCCAAAAATTATTAAACTTGAGTACTCAACTGAGGATTTATTCAAACTTTTATTTTGAATAAAAGTTTGATTTCAGCATGAAAATCTTGATTACTTCAGAAAGCTTATAAAATTACCATTCAGCAGAATTTATCAAAAAGAAAGATAGGGATTCTAGGGCTTTCAGTTCTTTGATTTGAGTGCAGTTATGAAAGAGGATTTTAATACAGCATAACAAGGGCTAAATTTAGCATATCTAGTAATATTATTATTAGGCTACAACTAATCTGTCATAATAACATAATTAGAAAATTGTCAGAAAATTGAAAAGGTTTTATGATCTTGAGCCCAGATCAGATGTACTGATTTCAAAAATATATAACTTAATGATAACAGGTGCAATGCTTGGCTGCAGGTGCTAAATAATGCCAAACTTTTAAGTCGAAAAAAGGGGTATAACTCCTACAAAATGATTCCAGGGTTATCCCCTTCGATAGTCTGGGTCGCTCACGTGATAATGAATACACATGCCAAGTTTCATGAATATATCTTCATATAACAACAGAGATATGACTAAGGATAAAGTTTGTCACATAAAGGCCAGCATCAGCGCCAACACCAACTTGAACAATGCCAAGGTGATCTTTTTACCCTGTGTTTTCTCCGAAAACATTCAAGCTAAAAATCATTCATTTGTGTAGAGTAGAACCAAAAATGTTTAGTATGGTATCACGTCATAAGTCAAAAGCTGCATATTTGTAGGTTGATTGATTTTGATTTACATATAATTTCATATTCCATGAAAGGCCAATCAAAATTGAATGTTGAGAATGCCTTAAAGAATTCTTCAAGCACAAGATTTATTTTAGTCTCAGGGTTATAAAACTTTTCTCAGGCTCAACTGAGAATTTTCTCAAATTTCAAATTTAAATAAATATATGAAGATAAAAGATATTAATAAGTTGTTTTATATAACAACTTATTAATATTTTCTTTTATATTCATACATTTATTACAGTCTTACTATATTATTACAGCTTCAATCTGGATTTGAAATTTGAGTAAATTATGATTTGAGAATGAGAAAAGTTTTATAACCTTGGGCCCTGATGTTACATTCTAAGAATTTGCCAGATCTTCAGCAGTTGTAGGCACCATGCCAGCTATAATTGTTTGGTCAACATTATTTAACTGAATCTCTCCAGCTACATCAGCTAAATTTGTGACAGTCGGTGTTATATTTACACTTGATTGAGAGGATGCTTTATTTCCTGAAAAACTGAGTATCTTAATCCCAGGAGAACCAGGGGTGACTTTCCCACCTCCAGGTAATACCTTTCTCTGTATGTAAACTTTACTGACTTTCTGTCCATCCTTTGATGGTGAAATATTAACTGCTGTAGGTAATGGTTTGGGCTCAATCTTAACCACATGTGGCTGTTTCCCGGCAACAATCTGGGGACGTGGAAGAGTCAATACTTTTGGAACCACTGTAGGTTTGATATCTGATGTCAGATTACTTGATGAAACTTGAACAACTTGCTCGTGTTTAGAAACTTCAACCTGATCTTGCATTTGTATAACCATTGGAACCATCTCTTGTGTTTGATCTATAACATGCTGTTGATCAGACAGTTGTGCTAGAGTTATAGCTTCAGACAAGGGTTGTTCTTGTATGTGATCCTGGGAGTAGACATTCTCTGTGTAAACATTCTGTCCCTGACTGACAATGGTTATCTGATTTCCGTCAACAGTTTCTTCAATCTGGTTGACCTCTTCAGCATGTTTCAGCTGAGACAGCAGCTCTTCATGCACCATGTCAACATTATCCACATTCTCTACCACAAACAGTTGGTCTGTCCCATTTTCATATGTCCCTGTATCACCAGTACCATCCACTTCCATAGCATGAGCTACATATGTCTCCTCCCCCATTTCATCAAAATCTGTCGGATCTACTGTTTCTTCTGCTATAACATGTACTCTTACTTTCTCCTCTACTATTTTGTAGTTTTCACCTTCCACCATTGCTATTCCATCATGATGCAACTCAAAATGTTTTTCTAAGAATTTCATCATAGTAAAACGCTTCGAGCATGGGATACAAACAAAGGGTCTAGGTGGATGAACCTTAGCCTCATGTTTGACAAGGTCTTTCTTAAACTTAAATGACCCTGAGCAATGATTGCATTGGAAATCCTCATCATCTGCCTTCCTCCAGTGGGTTTCTGACTTGTGTTTGTGGAGGTTGAAAGGTGAATGGAAATCTTGATTACATTCAAAACATGTATAAGGTGGTTTTGTGTCATGATAAATCTTTACATGCCTAGTTAAATCTCGCTTTCGCTTGAACTGTTTGTTACATACACTACATCTAAAATCAAAATCCTGGGAATGAACAACCATGTGACTTGAGAGCTGGCTTTTCCAGCGGAAAGAAGCCCCACAGATTGTACAAGGATACCTTCCTTGGCCTGTGTGAAGTTTGACATGACGCTGCAGCTGATCAATCGATGCAAAAGTCTTGTCGCATGTATTACAATGGAAGGAGACCTCCTGGGAATGTTCAGCTATATGTCTATCTAACTCTTTCCTACTAACAAACCTCTCAGAGCACTTATCACAGGCATGGGCCTTACGTCCTGTATGAATGTACATATGTTCATCAAGTTTATACTTAAAATAAAACTCTTCATTACAAACTTCACAAGTATGTGTGAGAGCCTTCTTATTACCATGCTCCATCCTCTGATGTTCTATAAGCTCTTCTTCAGCTGACAGACATTTACAGCAATCCTGACAGAAATATCTATTCTCCGCCCTATGATTACTGTTTAAATGTTTGAATAAGTAACGCTTCCAGACAAATGTCTGCTCGCAAAATTCACATTTGAATGGCCTATTACCTTCGTGAGATCGGATGTGTCGGAATAGATCGCTCTTCTCCCAAAAGGCAAACCCACACTGGTTACACTTCCATTCCTTCTCTCCTCCACTATGGATCTTTCTGTGTCGTATAAGATGAGCATTTCTGTTAAAGGACTTTCCACAAAACTTACACTTGTATGGTTTGTCACCTGAATATAGAAAGAACTTAATCCATTACTAGACAAGCTTTTCAGGCTTTCAAAAGAATGTTTGTGTGGGAATGAGTTAACTTATGATGTTGAGGGTATTAATTCTTTGTTTCCCATGATGGCCATCTTTATTTTAGTGTAAGATGACTACACATGTCATCAATTATTCTAATAAAGCCTGTTTGACAAAAGACCTTGCAATGAATGCAGATGTAGTTTTTGTTATATATTAATTTCAGACATAAAAAAAGATTCTGTTACCATACTCTTCAACCATTAACACTTTGCTGTTTAATCCCTGCTTTTCACGTGTCTGTGATTTTATGATTGAGAAATCATTGTGAAAAAAGAAGAAATTGCTTCTGACAAGCAATTTCTTCTTTTTCCACACTATTTTCTACCCTACTGAATGGTTAATTTTCAAATTAAATCCACTTTGAATTTTCGTCTGCAAAACCTTTGAATTTGGACTGGTCCAAAATTTTGTAAAACAGGAAAGGGTTAAGTATGAAATAAATTGGAAAAAATATCATATTTCATTACAATTCATTTCAACATGATCTCATACACATGTTGTCCTATTTACTGGATTGAATTCTCAGGCCAGACAACTGATTACCAGAAATGATTCAATTTTGTTAGATAATAAAACTTATCCAAAAATATTCTTCTACAGATTCTAATCACTTATCTGGCAAATAATCACTTATCTGTCAGACTTCCAAAGGTGGCATGTTACAATTTAAATATTTGGCTAATTGCCTATGAATGGTCATTTCTAAAAAGATCTTCACTTTTTCAAATATCCAATCACAAATGACCTGACTGGATGTTTATTTTTTTTTCTTTTTAATATTGATGGTTAGTGCAAAAGTGCCTTCATTACTATCAGGGGTGTGGAATTGCCATGCCCAACTTGTCCGACACGGGCTTTTCTACTTGCGGACAAGTATATTTTTCTAGGCCACATGTCCGTGGACAAGTAAATACCACAGCAAATCTTAATACAGTACTAAACAGATCAAGAAGAAAAATCATGCTTTTGTTTGCATCAAAGGAAAGAAAACATTGTCTTTAATGAAGAAAATGCTGGGCTACAGCATTTTCCTCATTTAAGACAATATTTTATCAGTATTTATATACCCACTTGTTTATGGACAAGTTCATTTGATCCTGGACAAGTAAGAAATCAGCTTTTACTTGTCCAAGGACAAGTGGGGAAACTCTCAACGTTGGCGCTGTCGGTCGCCATTGTCGCCAAATGAGACAAAAATTTAAAAGTGGCCCAAGAATTTTTCATTTGGCGAAAATGCCTGGCGCCAACAAAAATCAAGTGGCCCCAAAAATTATCAAATGGCCCAAACTCAATACACGATAAGCAAATATCAATAACAATATACATAACCAGACTGCCCGAAGGGAATAAACTCGCTAATCCGTCTAGTAGCCTACATGCGGCACGCGTCATTCACGGGGTCTGATTATCGATTTTTTATTGGATTCATTCACATTTACCTATACGCTTCAAACACGGTAGGCGGGTCTAGTATCTGACCTCATTACACAGGGCTCTCGGAAACGACAGTAGTGTAGTCTGAGACGACAACTTTTCTTAGCGGACGACAAAAAATCCTATCAAAGGATTCCACCGGACGACAAGTTTTTCTAAGGCACGCGTCCCGACTAATTACCGATCGGGTGTGTATAACATGTATTTGATTGTTTACGTAAGTTTACTGTCGCGTGAAAAATCGGTAATAGCCATATCTGAAGTCCGATAGACGGGTGCGGAAGGCGTGGCGTTAATTGACGCCAACAGCCAATCGTAATCGATTATTCGTAGACCTTGTAGGCGGAGCTTGATTATCAATGAATGGAATCTAGACTCTGCCCGGCAATGTGTTTTCGCGAAACATGTGAACCATTAATATATTGATTGAAGCAGTTGATTCACTAATTATATACCGGTAATTGAATTCGAGAAGGGCCCCAATTAAAAGAAGGCAATAGTAAGACAACATAATCGCCCCGATTTATTCGTAACAAGTAAATGATTAGTCCGTGTCCTTCGAACTGACCCGAATCTTTTTTACCTTTTGTAAAATCGGTAGTTAGAGTAAAAACAATTATTAAATTAAAGAAAGAAATGTTCCGGAAAAATACGGCATGAATTATCACTAGCGGTGAATCTCTGAAACGCCGTGCATGTGCTTAATTCCGTCGGATAACGTATTTCAAAAATGGAAAGCTCCGGATCAGCCCACTGATCAGACATGTGTTGAAGTCAAAAAAAAAAAAAAAAAAAAAAGAAAAGAAAAAAAAAATGAACACAAATTAAGAGACAGGTGTTTCGGAAAGTTTAATTATTTCAATAAAAAAAAGAAAATAAGAAAAAGAGATAACCAATGCAGTTCAAACATACAATCTTTTGTAATGATTATCAATTCTGAACTTTTTCTCTCAATTGATAACATCTGCAAAGAGAATCATGGCATAGACTATCGGTATATGTTGAGATTTTTTAAAGTCTAAATAAATATAATAACATTTTTTGACTTCTTTTTAACTTCTGTCAAAAAGAAGATATAACTGTTTCAAATACTTGCTTTTGTACTAGTCAGTGGTTTAAACTGAACCGGGAAAAGTTTTGTCATCTACTGAGCTCATCTCCAAAAATGAAAAAGAAAATGTTAAAAGCATTGGGATAAAAGAAGAAAATGTTTTTAGGAAAAGAGTTGGGTGCAAAATGTCGAAAATTTTGTCTATTAGTACCGGCCCAGACACCCAATGTTGCCCCAATTTTCACCAGGTTGGCCCCAACTTTTTTCATTTGGCGAAAGTGATGGCCCCAACTTTTTGAGAGCCAGAGTGAACCCTGACTCTGTATTTCCACACCCCTGACTATTTCTGTAGGCACTTGCAATAGCTTTGCACTTACCCATTGAAATGTCTCGGAATCTGGTTATTGTGTAATACTCTGATAAAAATATGACTTAATTACTTTTAACAAAACAAACCTGTATGAATCATTAGATGTCTTGTTAGATGACATTTATAGCTGTACGCTGCTGGACACTCGGAACATTTGTACGGTTTATCCCCGGACATGTGGATCTTCATATGCTGTACAAGGTTCTTCTGTTGACTAAACGTCTTGCTGCACTGTTCACATTGGTAAACTTTGATTGTGTCGCCAGTATGGAATTTCATGTGTTTGTCCAGGTTCATCTGAGACCTGAATTTAAATACATTGTTATTATCAGGGCCCAGTTTTCTTTTCTCATTCTCAAATCAGACTTTACTCAAATTTCAGATTGAGATTAAAGCTGTAGTTCAATAATAATACTTTAATAAATGTATGAAAATAAAAGATAATATTAATAAATTGTTATTAATAGCAACTCTTTTAATATGATCTTTTATGCTCATACAGTTATTATATACTGTTCACAAAAAGTAGGGGATAATCTGTTTATCCGTAAGGTTATTGTGGTTGCAAACAATTCAGGACAATCTAACTTATTCTTGGCCAACTAGCAGTTGTCTCATGGTAATATGGTAGTTTTGGAATTCCCTTTTCTGCTAAACATCTCCTGCAAATTCTGCATTTAAGAAGAGAGGGGTATAGTGCTTATTTTAACATGGCGTATGTGATAAAGGAAATTCTTCCTTTAGTTGAGCATAACTTCGAGATAAAATACTTGGTGTTTATCTCTATCATGTATTCGCATCACATTTTGTTGGAATAATGCGAGGTCTAATGAGAGCTCACTGTAAGTGAGTCAATGGTACCCTGGAAGCCAAAAGAATGTGAGTCCAGACTGCTGTCAAACCCTGTGTCTCACATTCAGATATTGTCACGATATCAAACAATTGGCTTCTTTGTTGATGATTCAAAAACGGGGCCCTGAAGATGTATGGATACCCAATCTGACCAGAATACCACAAATCAAACTTACAATATCCTCTACTTTTTGTGAACAGTATAGTTCTAAGTTGATAACATTCCCAGTTGAGAATGAGAAGTTTTATAACCTCAGGCCCATGCAATATTCATAAATTCAAGAAGTCTCACACAATATCTATAGAAGTGTTGGTGAAAATTTATTGCGAGTAAAGAAACTTACAATAATTTTTAATTGATAAATGATTGAAGCGCCACCTTGAACGTTTCTATTCATTGTCATGCTGTACACAGAATCTCACTCCTTCAGCAGAATAATGGACAATGATCAGTCTGCACATAATGTGCAGTCTGGTCTTGGTCCCTACTACCTTATTCAAGGTTTTTATAAATGTACATTAAAAATACTGACTCACAATGATTACATCCAGTGCTTTCAGCACTTTTATGTTTTAAAAGCAATGTATATTTTTTTCAGCATGACAAGGGTTAATTAATGTTTTCTACACCCAGACAGACTTGCAAGCTAGCCACAATCAATGAAAAGAAGCAAAAAATACTTATTTCATTAGACAGCCATACAACACAATGTCTTTGATTTAGTGCATTTGCCTTCCAGAAAACAAAATGGCCTCCTTTTCTCAGAAGCACCCAGCCCATATGGTATGCTTAATTATCAAATACCTAAGTCCAATCCTTATGATAATTATTAACCACTCTTATGACAAATAAAAAAAGTTTGAAAAAAATGCCTTAAATTCAAAGTGCTGAAAGCACTGGAGGACAGGCATTAATTTTGAGTTAGTATTTATTTTGAAAACACAAATACTAAAATTTTCTGATTCAAAAAGGAAAATCAGATGGCATATACTAAGATCAGACTACACATATGTGCACACTGATCTCTGTCCACATTCCTGCTAAAGCAGGAATGTTTTGGATTCAGCATGACAAGGGGTGAAGCTTATAATAGTATATTTTGATTAGCGTACTTACTTAAAAAGCACTTTACATTCACCACACTGATATACTGTATCATCATGTGTCTTCATATGTTGAACCAAGTTAGACTTGAGGCTATAGGCTGAACCACATTTGTCACATATAAACGGCATCTGCATGGTGTGGGACCTCATGTGAGTTTTTAGGGATTCTGAAATTGTTGAAAACGAAGAATTAAAATTGAATTTTAACATTTGCACGAAAATGCTTAACTTACATTTTTTTCTAAATGAATAGCAAAATAGCAATTTTTTCCCTGGTTTGATCTTGACAGATGATCTTGACCTTGTCAAACAACCTACTAGACCTCTGTACCGGCATATGTGCATCATTGAGATCTTTTATCTTGAATAAGCTTGAATTAATTGGAAATTGTTATCATTTTTTTTCTTTTTCTTCAGGAGGGAGGGGGGGGGGGAGGGGGGGGGGGGCAAAAAAGTATCTAAGATTTGCCAAGTCTTTATTTCTAAAACTGATCACACTAATTTTGAAATGATAGATCCTTTGTCAAAAATAAAGAAATCTGTAAAAATGCATAAAAACTTCACAAATGTTTACCTTTGTGTTCAAACCCCTCTGAGCACAGATCACATTTAAAAGGTTTATGTTGTTTAAGATGCCACTGCCATTCCTGTTCTCCTGTCTCCCCGTAGAAGGCAAGGTTACAGTCTGTACACATATACAGCCTGTCCTGTATGTTACTGTTGTTAGCTGTGTCCACCAGCAACTGGACGGCGCCTTGATCCCCCACTGTACTGTGTACTTCATGTGTCGCTATCTGTTAAAGTAGACAAATAACTTGGTTAGTCATACCATTATAATTTCAATTGCAAATATGTTTACATAACAAATCTCTCAGTTTCATTCAAAACAATTATGCCTTCCGAAAAATACTTTTAAATAATAAGTAAAATCTTTAGGTGTTTGGTGACTTATAAATCTAGCCTCAAGTAGTCATTGGCCTAAGTAATATGAAATGCCTTGGTTTTATACTAGTCTTAAAGGGCATGTGCTGGCTTTTTCAATTTGGGAATCATTGACCCCTTTACCATAAAATTCTGGCAGGGGTATTTTTTTTTATCAATTTCATGATGGGCCATTGAAATGAGCCAATGGCCCATTCATTTACATGTGAAATCTGAGATTTTTGTGGGCCATCTGCAAAATTGATGGGTCACAAAGTGGTGGGCCCAAAAATCCTTAATACCTATCCTTGATTAAATTTAGCTTCAGATTTGAATAGATTATATATGGGGCCCACCCAAAACTGTAATCAGTTTTTGTCTAAAACTAATTGTTTGTCCTCAAAATCAATACAGCCCATCCCAAAATAATCCCTGTTCTGGGGGTCAAAACTGGTTTTGAAGGGTCAACAAAGAGCAAAACATGAAATCTTATCAGTCTTTAAAGTAATCTATATAATTGAAACAACATAAACCGTAAAATGTAAACACACTTTATTGTTTATGTTGTGTCATTTATATAGATCTTATTAATAGAATCAAGGAAACAATTGATCTATTTAAAATTTAAATTGCATAGGTTGCACTAGCTGCAATAATGTACCCCTCTCTCTCTAATATGCTGCCGGTCGAGGGCTACAATTTCCACCCTATTTGTTATTTGTTGCAGCTATCAACTTTCTGTATTTCAAACTGAGAGGTCATCTAAGAGCTAATGTCGTACTTACCTTAGTTTTGAAAGCAAAAAAACGTTAAAGGAGCCAATACATCACTTGTATTTTCCTTTAAAAAAAGTGTTTTCTTTTTCAGTTGTTCAAATTTTCAAAGTTTTGATGCCATGACAGTTATTTTGTCATGTGATTTATTGTGACGTCACTTTGTTTACTAATTCCATGCTGTCAAGACAGGTGCTTGGTAAAAGGCATAGTAGCTATTTTTACCTACCTTTCAAACCTTTTGCGAATTTGAAGTATCTAGTAGCCTGTATCTATCTACTACTTTACAAATTTTAGTGACTTTACAAAATTTTTCATTCAATTTTCATCTCTAATTATGATCAAAGGGAGTTTGTTTACAAGAAAATACTATGCTGACCTGTTTTTTCATTTGCTGAATTTTGGCAGAAAACGAGAGAACTCGCAAGATTTTCAATAACATCAACCCAAATTTGAAAATGGTTGACTTTGAAGGGAAAAAGTACAGCTTTTGGACAGTGAAACTAATTAAAAGTGAAATTCTTGGAATATTAAAATTTGTGCAGATAATTTTTTATTGGAATTTATAAATAAATTACCAAGGTAGGTTTAGTTGGTAAAATGGTGTTTGTAGCATCAGCACATGTTCCAAAAATTGACCTTAAAGTGCCCGGAGTGAATCACTCCGGGCGCTGCAATATAGAATAAAGAGGGACAGCGTCAAATCCCTCCCACATCAGATTATCAAAGGAGGGATACATTATCGTATCTAAGGTTGCACCACTGGAAATTCAGTGGGTCAAAATGACCCTTTGCTAAAATTTTTGAGGTCAAAATGGGATTTTGGGGGTCAAAACCCTGGTCTAAGGGTCAAACATGAGCCCTGGTCTTAGATTGTGTTGCTTGGAATACTTGGCTTGTGATTGACCCTTTGTCTTTGTTTACAGCAATGAAGCATAAGCTAGTTGACAGGTATTGTAGCATGCCCACTGGGTTTTCATTTTGGGGGTACATGTACTCTCTAAGTTTAAAATTGAGGGTACAAAGAAAAATCTAAGGGTGCAGCGAACCCTTTACTTTCAGAATTAAGGGTACAGCATATAAATTTCATAAAAAATACTCTATAAATTAGTAGTTACAATAAAACTGATTTAAGGCCCGAAAGATCTACAGCTGTTTTGCTGTAAAAAGAATCTAAACTGAGTTCAATAATGGAATCACCATTACTCAAAAAGTACTTATAAGTAAATGCACCTGCTACATAATTTGCTGTTAACAACCATTTTAGTTATAATTGTAAGCCCTCATAGGCTCTTAATGTTTGCAAGTTGATCTATAAAATTCAAAAAATTAGTTTCTTTGAATTAAAACAAAGTAGTTTTCAGTTAAATCCTTAAATATTTTATAAATAAAAGGAGTCAGTTGAATCACTGAAGAACCTTTTCAATTCTTTTGATATACACAGACATATAAGTAATTGGAGTTTCATGGCTGCCAATATTTACAACTTCAGAATAACCTGTTGATTGATAAGCCCCACAGCTTCTTCAATGGATAGTATAAATGACTGACCAATTAGAAATTAGATTTACAACTGATAATCAGGCATGCAAACTAGATACACCTTCATTCAAAACATTCACGTAATGGTCATTGTCTTTCTATGTTAATAAATTATTCTTTACGTGCTTGCACCCCTAGCTGTAGTAGTGAATGGGCACCCTGTCTTGATATTCTCATCAGGGGTGTGGAATTCCCATGCCCGACTTGTCCGACATGGGTTTTTCTACCTGCCGACAAGTACATTTTCCAAGTCCACTTGTCCTAGGACAAGTAAATACCAGGGCAAATCTTGGTATGGCCCTATATAGATCAAAGAGATTAATAAGCTTAATGTTTGTACCAAAGAGTAGAAAACACTGTCTTAAATGAAGAAAATGCTGGTTTCAGCATTTTCTTCTCTAAAAACAATGTTTTCTCAAAATCTTTCTATTCTGTTTTTTGCGGGCAAGTAATTTTAAATCCTGGACAAGTTGAAAATCACACTTTATTTGTCCACGAACAAGTAGAGAGAATCCGTATTTCCACACTCCTGCTCATAATCACCAAGTCCAATAGACTCTTAACTTGCAAAATCAGGGAACCTAATGTAGGAAACAGGAGGTCTTTGACTCCTGGACTCTCCTTAACTCCAACCCTGCTTACCTGCATATCATTGGTCAGTACACTGACAGCTGCCTGAACAAGGGCTTCCACATCATGTGATACAGTGCTCTGCACCACAATCTCGTTGGCTGTGGTTGTCATTTTAAGAGAACCACCTGCAAAGATATTAAAGTATTAAATCATTAAAGCTATGAGCGGTAATTCCTCTAAATGCAATAATTATTTGTTTATTTTTTAACTTGTTCCATTTTGTTTTGACAGAAGCATAGAGGAATGTTCAAACAACATTTTATAGAGTAGTAAACCAGGGATCTGCCCAGGAATCAAATCAGAGGGGCCAAAAGGCCCATTGGGTTTAGAAAAAGTGGGCCATTTCAGAAATTGTGGGGCTTTACCAATATTAACCATAAACAAAAGGTTAGCCAGCCAGCATTGTGTCATCATCTAAAGATAAGTAAGCGTACCCCCAAATGGGGGTGATTTACCCCTAAATTGTAGCTTGTACCCCCAACTTTTGCAATCAGCCTTCTTTGTGTTATATAGGGGGGGTACATGCATGCTGTCAAATACCCATTTTACCCCAAGATTGAAAAGGCAGTGGGAACACTGATTAGACTTTTTACCTTTCATTTTACTTGCAGTTTAACACATAAGCATACTGATCTGTTGTGTTTACAGGCAACAGATGTAAAAGAATTTCTTTTTGCAGACACATTAGTCATTGGAAGTTGAATAAATATACTTCAAAAATAATAAATCAAAATGTGAATTGACTAAAATAACATTAATTTAGACTGGGGTTTGGTCGAGTTGCTTATGGTGTGTTGACGGGTCACAACTTATATTTCTCTTTGTTGTCTAACCAGTTAGACAAATCAAATCACTGTGAAATGAAAAACCCGGGCCTCTTAATTTTTTTGATTGGCCGAAATATTCATTCCGAAGCGTTCGCCTGTTTGCGAACTTTTTACCGAGACAGATTTCTCGAGAATCTGCGACATTGGGTGGTAATGAAGCCTATCCACGGCGTGCTGAGGACTCGGTCCGGGTTCAGACGAATCAACTTCATCATAAACTTTCTCAGTTTTGGTCAATTTCCATGCAAAAAGGACAAAAATAGTCCTATGACACCTTTTAGTTTGATCCATTGCTCAAAAACATGTAAACTATCTATCTATCTGTATATACTGCCTGACTCCCCTTTCGGGTATTACTGGCAGTTGAAATCATGAAATCTATGAGGGGTATAAACAAGGAATGGTCCCCGACTAATTTTTAATTTTCGATAACGATGTGTCCATTCAACAGTATAGCGTGGGGTACCATATTGAATTTTATTTTTGAGTAAGCTAAATCGCTACAGGATGTACCAGAAGTTGTCTTTCTGATGATGCTGTATCTAAAAAGTTGAGTGCACTGTTTGGCCCATTTGTTTGAATTTTTCCGCGCCATCTGCAATGGCACGGCCTGGGCAGAACTCTGGAAAACCATGCCTTCTGGCTAGTTAAACCCATGTCAAGCTTACCTTTCCAGTTCAGTAGAAAAACCTTAAAAATTATAATACGATCTTCAAAGATGTCAAAAAACTTTTGCCAAGTGACTTCAAAGCATTCTGTCATTGTTGCAAATTTTGAACTTTTCCTTGAATTTCAAAGTTCTCGGACAGGCAACCATCTTTCAATTTGGCAATCTCACCAACCAGTTTATTGACTCAACACTCACCCTGGCCGCTTCAGTAAAATTCATACTATAAACTGGAAATCCAGTGGACAGACACTTAGACCTTGACATTTTAGAAGTCCAGGCTGCCAAAATTCAATATTAAATTACGGAAATAGGTAATTCCCCCCATACTTTAGGTGCCAGCCTAAAATGAAGTGCCTATGGGGCGACTAGGCCCCTATTTTGTTGAGAATTTTTGTCTGTATTGTCTGTATTCTGCCAAACAGCCATCTAGCCTCACTTGTATAGTCTTGTACTGTCTATATTCTTACGTGTACTAAGCCCACAGTATAATGGTGGTGCGCAGAGAAACAGTTTGTTTGCACCACCAATGTATCCAACCCTGATAGTTACTAGAAATCGAAAATGGCATCATGTTCAGTAAGTTGTCAACCTGTACGCTTATTAAACCAGTATCATGGATGATTCTGAACAGTCTATATCATTTTACTCGTTATAGATAGAATTGGTGACATCAGTGATCATCTAAGCTAGAAATGTGACAACACGTCAATTCAAGGACAAGATATGGCGGACCGCGGTGTAAATTTCGCCTCATATCAAATGTACGATTCTAACATGCTTAAATATATAAACAAACATTTCTCATTATTTCAATGAACAAATAGTGACAGGTTTCCGTAGAATACCGGTATGCGAAGACTTACTATGGTTATTTAAGTAGTTAAAACGCTCCAAAATGTTATTTCAACTTCAAGAACGCAACGCGGCGGCCATTACAATCATCTGGTACCCGAGATGCATTGCGTGGGCGCTGTGCGCGTGACAGAAAAAGCGGGAATTCAAACCAGTCATGGTCTGTAGAAGCTCGACGGAAAGGTTCCCTGCATTTGTTCCAATATTGTATTGGTTTTCCCGTCCGCGACCCTTATCCCAGACCTCCAGATCCTCTCCTTTCAAGGGCTTAGATTCCATTACGCATATTACGCAAGTGCTTAATAAAAAATAAATCCGCTGTCGAAAAATATAATTGATGAATGATCAAACAATCGTAAATACAACAATTTCAAATTGAAGTTACGGTGTATTGACAGATTGGCCAATCATGTTGAATTTTCGCTGTGGACCCCTTGTCGCTCTGTCCTCCTTTCACGCCAAAAGGTGCGGATTGACGTCAGTTTGACAAAGTTTTTCTCTAACGCCCTTTTATTTTCGGGTTGCCCGACCGCTTTGCGCCTAAGATTTTAAACTCCTTACGGTTACCGTGTGCCTTTCCGCCGGGGAGTCATGGAATATCAGGGATCTAGGGTTTCTATAAACGGGTTCCATGTCGGTCTAGAATACGATTCAGTGATTAGTTCCATAGTATCCCTATCTATATAGATAGGGATAACTAATTCCCCAAATTCTGTAAATCGGATATCTTATATTTTCAGAATTTCAAGTGACTGTAATTCAAGGCACTATTAAAAAGCGGTTTGGTGTTCAGTCTTGCGTTGCAAATTTTTGAATGACTGATCGGGCCACTTCAACTCGGCGAGGCAGAAATGTGCCACAATAGGAAAGGGAAAGAACATTTTCATTCCCTTCAAAAAAAAAAAAAAGAAAAAAGAAAAAGAGTGCCTGTGACGTTCTACTTACACGTACTCCCCTGAAAACCTATAGCATTACACGTCTGTGTAAGATACAATTACGTGTTATTGAGAGTATTTAAGAATAAGCCATACCACTTAAGGCATTCAAGGGTATAGGGAAGGGAAAAATTCAACATATTTTCATTAGCGGCCCCCCACTTTTTGCTACTTTAAGGCCCTCACCCATTTTCAAAAATAACGACCAATATACTGGTATAATTAATCTCTGAAAATTTTAATCAAATCAGATGAAACTACTATATTAATCGCGAAAAGGATCGTTACATCAAATTTCCATAAGGCCCCTTTACCAATGAAACTTGACGGACCTAACCCATTTTCCAAAGGAACGGGCGTAATGATAGTTCAATCATTCTGTGAAATATTGAGCAAATCGGACGACAAACGCGTATGTCTTACATTACATGTGAGAATATTTAATTCAAATTTCCATTGGCCCATATTTCTATTTATTTGATGGACCTGACTCATTTTCTAAAGGAGCCATTCATATGAAGATTCAATTATTTCGTGAGAGTTTAAAGCAAATCGGATGAAAACTGTGAGCTCTATCGCGAAAACAATAGACAGATAAAGGACTCATGCACAGACGGGAGGCACGACATTTCTACAGCTTTTCTGATCTTCAGCCAGTAGAACTAAAAAGTAGTACCATCGTTTTGAAAAGTCCTAATTAGATAGATTATCTAATCAGTCCGCAATCATTATTCCTTGGATGGCGCTGCAATGTTTCGGTTTTGCTGAAAATTTTCTTTTTGTCATTGATTTTGTGAAACGACAGTCATAATGTTTTCTCAGCCATTCGAAAGACATCGAAATGTTACAGGGTCGCCCAAATAATCCACAAATCTTGTAGATTCTCTCTCTCGTTTGCTTATGTGCGTTGAAAGAGTTGGCCTTTTCATGATATTGATGGGTAGAACCTAGAAAGTGATTTTAAACGTACAGCTCTTTAAAATTATCAGAAACTACAAGAGAAGAAAACTAAGATTATTTTTTTTTATACGAAAGTGAAATTATATTGATGAAAAACAAACAAACACGCAATTAACATTATCGAAAAAGATATAGAAATAAATTAAGAGCGTTAACGTAATCTTTTATGAAGAAAGAAAAAATGAATATCTAACTACATAAGAACCGGAATGTAACATATAAAAAGCAGAAAAAATTCTGTAAAATTAAGTCACATTTATCTAACCTAAAATCTCTTTTTGGTAAAGACTCGGAACGAACTCTTTTTTCCAAACTTAATTATGAAATACATACCGGCTATTGGCTCAGTTCAGCCTCTTTTCTGATAAGTCTTAAAGACAGAGTTGAGAGTTACTTCTCCTCTTTGCCTTTTGTAAGGGATGATGAGATCTTAAACACCTCTTTGTCGACCCTTTTAGGGTAAACCTAATTTTTCCCGTTCGATTATCATAGATAGTTTTCTCTTTGTAATTAGGAGAAAACCAATCCACACTGCTACAATTAGTTTGCACGTGATTTTATCACGTGCTTTTTGGGGCTTTTTAATCGAGCATAGTTAAAATAAGACACAGTTTGATGAAACGCGAATTTACGTCCTTGGAACTTTTTAGGGTGTTTTGATGAAACCGACTTACAAACATCCCAAGACATGTTCTACGACACTTTAAAGACACACCCCAGGACATTTATTGATGAATCAGACCCCTAACTGTTTAGGACGTATTTTTGTCTTAAAAATGTCCAATGACCTTTTTAAGACAAATATTGGGTTTCATCTAACTCGAGAGTTTTAGGAAGTTCCTATTTTTTGTCCTAAACGTAGGACAACGATTTCGACGTCCTACGCGATACTTTGTCTTAGATATTGTATCTAAATAGAAGAAATGGCTGCTTTTTCTAAATTGAATATGGAGGGATGGATGACGATTCTTGATCGAACAAAGGCATAGAAGGGACATAAAAATTTAATGAAGGACACATATATGTGTTGTTGTGTTAAAATTCGGAGAGACAGCAAAGTTCGATTAAGGTCGGCGCCCTCTTTGATTATGTACAAAACAATCACCGCGGAGAGCGACGAAACTAGTACACAGAAGAAGCACCGTGAGTGCCTTCATCACAGAAGCAGCACAAAAGAATTGTGCAGGGGCCAAAGAAAAGGCCTATAGAAAAAGATAAGCGGTATTTTTATAACCTTCTTTTCGCATTTCTTACGTTTGTTTAAATACTTGTAAGCCAATGCTAATTAAAATGCGATATACGAAATAACCTTACAAGCAAGGGCCCTGCATACGTATTTCAACGCTAGACTATCTAGTGTTGGATAGATGACATCAAAATTAGAAAGGTGCATAATTTGTAATAATTAATGCATTAAGAGGTATCACTCTTGTTAAGCTCCCGGTGAACATCCACTTAAAAGCCCCGCTACATGCTCTATGATTTCGTTATTTTTGGGGAAAAAATGGCCTCCATTTTCAGGTTTTATGAAGCGTATGTGAACGAATGTAATTTTGCACTACCACCGAGTCCGTTTAGCGTATGTTTATGTCAACTTAGAAGAACTATTTTCCTCTTATTTTTTTAGTATTAAAAGACAAAGATGTATATCAAACTTTTACTGATTCATCAAGTATAAAGCAAATATGCCCTTTTTGTCTGAATAAAATAAAAGTGACATACTTCTTATTCTGCGTTCTCTGGTGGTATTCAACCTTATTCTGTTTGCAAAATCATTTGAATTCCTTTTAAAATTTTCTATGTTGTTGATATCTACAAATTTGAAGAACGCCCAATTTGCGGGGCTATAATTAGCTCACATGTGATTTCATCACGTAGTTTGGAGGGCTTTTTAAGGACAAAGTTTGATGAAACGCCAAAATACGTCCTAGGAACTTTTTAGGATGTTTTGATGAAACTGACTTACGAACGTCATAGGATATGTCCTACGATACATTTAAGGCACATTGCAAGACATTTATTGGTGAAACAGGCCCCTGGGCAATGGAGGCATGACACTGAAAGCCATGTTTATAATTTAATAATTTAAGATATAATTAGGTATCAAATTAAAGGGAAAAAAATCACATTTGAGTATCACAGACAAAAGAATCAAACTTCAAACACTAATAGAAGATCATGCTTATCACAGTGGCGAACTATACAGTTATAAAAAGCAGTGGCGTACTTATAAAAGAGCATGTCCTTAAATCAATCACTTACATAAGACAGGGGGTTACAAAGATGTAACATATTTTAAATAAAATTGATGAACGATCTTATAAAGGGATGCCAAATATGTCCATAAGATATCTTTTCACGGCAGTTTTAAAGGAACAGGTGCTTTCGATGTCTCTGAGCTGCTGTGGCCGTCAGTTCCAGGCGACAATACCCTGATATGCAAATGTCTTCTTACCAAACGTCCTTATTTTAAGCAAAGCAAAACGACCAGTGTATAAAAAAACCCAGATTTAACAGCGGATACCCTGGACCTAGTAAAACGACCATGAACTTGTCTCAGGGGAATAAAATGTTCTCTTAGGTAATCAGGAGACATATCTTTATGAACATTACAAAGAGTTAATTGTTCAACATGCCTGTTAACCGGTAACCAATTTAGCGATTTAAATTGCTCGGCTCCTACATGAGACCTATAACCCAAGTCAAAGACAAAACGAACTAATTTGTTCTGGGTGGTCTGAAGTCTATCCTTCCAGTACTGGCTTAATAGGATATCAAAAGGAACAAATATAATCAAAATGACACTAGACTAAGGCATAACCAAGAGCTTACGAGTTGTGAGATTAAAGAAATGTCTGTTGCGAAATAAAAATTTCAAACGTGCATTAGCCTTGGATACAAGTGACCTAGCAATTGCGGCACAAGTTAAATTCTGATCCAAAATTACACCAAGATATTTTACAGAACTGGTAGCTTGTATATTTATTCCATTGTATGATACATTTAAATTACGTTGACTTTTCAGTCGGGGTTTTGAACCAAATAATTGATTCGGTCTAGCCAAGATTGGGTGAACGCTTGTTATCAATAAGCCATTTACTCACCATTTCCAGTTCTGAAGATAGAACTGACTAAATTTCACCGGTATTTTTACCAGAGACAAGGATCCCAGAGTCATCAGCATATAAAAGTAATTTATTCTTTACCACAGTAGACATGTCATTGACATATATCAGAAATAAGAGAGGTCCAAGGACCAAGCCCTGTGGAACACCACATGATATAAAACCTTGATTAGAGGATACCCCAGATACCTCAACTACTTAAGTTCTGTCAGAAAAATACGACTGAAACCATCTTATAGCATCTGAAGTAAGTGCAATGTCTTCAAGTTTCATTAATGGGATATTATGATAACTGTATCAAACGCCTTTTGTAAATCAGGTAAAACCATTCCAATGCCATGCTTGAATACCCAGTAAAACTTCGTCATTCATCCAGGGTGCGGTTCTCTGCTTAATTCTTAAATGTTTAAAAGGGGCACATTTATTCAATACTGAAAGAAAAGATGTGTTTAAAATTCAACCAGGCATCATTGGCATTGTCACTTAGTATGACAGAACTCCAATCAGCATTAAGTAAGCAATTTTTCAGAGATCTTAATTTGGCAGTTTTATGTTTATTGACAGATTGTCTACATATCTTAGGAGTACAAAAAATTAAAGATTGGTCACTTACAGAAATATCAATAACTCCGTAGTTTGACTCTTTATCACCGTCTGAAACAAGAATTAGATCAATCGCAGTAGAAGAAACATCAGTTGTTCTAGTAGGACAGTTGATCAGCTGTGACAAATGAAACAGTTCACAAAAAGATCTAAAATTAGATAAGATGGCACATTTATCACCTAAGACATTGGTATTAAAATCTCCAAAAATATATATTTCCTTTCTGAAAGAAATCATCTAAAGATTGACACAAGGTTTCTAATATGCTGTAAAAGTTATTTTGAGAAGGCGGTCTATAAATAACTCCACAAAGTATTGGTTTTGATTTCGGAAGTAGAATGTTTAACCAGTACGCCTCCAATTCAGGATGTTCGATGTCAAGTCGAGGGTTAAAAGATAAGTCACTGCGGATAAAAGCACAAACTCCGTCCCCAATACCATTTTCCTGTCTCGACGATGTACAATGTAGTTTGGAATGTTAGTTTCAGGCACAGAAGAGTCAAGCCAAGTCTCGGACAAAAATATACCAGCAAGGTTGTAATTCATGGATAGTAGTCGGACTTCATCTACCTTAGGTATTAAACTACGGATATTCAGATGAATAAAATGTAAACCAAGATTTTTATGAAAATCAACTTTTGTCCCAGTAGAGCTATTAAACTGTTGGTCAGTAGAAATCATTCCAAAATGATTCACCTTACAATTTCTACGATTTTTTAACTGTAGAAGCCAGTGTGATGGTCAGACGCAATCGGAAACCTTCGGCAGGTCTATGGAATGGAATGGTGACTTGATAACCGATTTCACCTACCTGATTTATTTTGAATAGGAAGTAAAATTCAAAATGAAACTACATCGAAGAAGATAGGAAAAACTTTGTGATACAAAACATCTTCAGCGTTTTATATATGACGTGGTTTTGGTAATAGATCCAAAACCAGGTATTTTTGGAAAAGGCGTTGAATTCTAGTAGTAGTCTATAAGTATAGTTATGGGTTTTCGTCATAAAATTATTTTCAGTGTACAATTTACTGCGATATGGATCGCGTTGCTTTTGTGTCTATCTGGGGATGTGCATCCAATTCTAGGTCCTTTCTCTTCATGTAATTTATATGATTCCACGTCACATGATCAGTCCTGCGTCCAGAACGCAAAAACCTTTAGGTTTGAATAGTTTTTCCTGCTTTGCATGTGATTACACCTGCAAAGCAGGATAACAATTGGCAAGTATTCTGCGAATGTTTTCATACTTAACACAGAGATAGATGTTTATTTTTCAAACTAAAGTAATAATATTTTCTGTAGAATAACACTTTTTCCACCTAAACTAGGATGTTTCTACTCCAGTAAGAGAGTCAAAATCATTTCATTTATACACAGCCCTGCGTTCAGGAAGCGAAACGGTTGGCAAACGATAAAAATGTACCTCGCTTTGCACATCAGTGTGTGTGCAAAATGTGATTCAATCTCGAAAAATGGAACACTGTTGTTATCAAAATATCGCTTAAAACACTCATCCACACTAAACCAATTCATTTTTGTGGGTTTTTTTTAAATAAACAAAAAATAAATAGTTCTCTTTTTAAACAAATGCATAGTATCGGTCAATATGAACTTGATAGTAAATGTTGACCGGAAACTGGATAAGAACTTTATATGTGCAAGCTTGCGTTCCAATCCATTTGTTACATGTTAACTTCTATTTCTTGTTGTCATTCTATCATATGTTGTAAATGACTTGTAAGTGTTAAACTAATAAACTATGCTAAAACTAACCCTGGACCTTTTGAATGATTTTTAGCTCACCTGAGCACAAAGTGCTCAAGGTGAGCTATTGTGATCACTCACCGTCCGTCGTCCGTCCATCGTCCGTCCGTCCATCCGTCTGTCCGTCCGTCCGTCTGTCCGTCCGTCCGTCCGTCAACAATTTCTTTAAACATCTTCTCCTCCTAAACCACTGGGCCAATCAAGCTGAAACTTGGCAGGGGTGTTCCTTGGGTGAAGCTCTTCAAAAGTTGTTAAAAGAATTTAAATCTATAAATAACTCTGTTGCCATAGCAACAGAAAGGCTGAAAATCGCGAAAATCTAAGAAAAAATTCTTCTCCTCCTAAACCACTGGGCCAATCAAGCTGAAATTTGGCAGAAATGTTCCTTGGGTGAAGCTCTTCAAAAGTTCAAAAGAATCTAATTTCATCAAATACTCTGGTTTCCATGGTAACAGAAAGGTTGAAAAATGGCCGAAAATGGTAGAAAATCTTAGAAAAAATTCTTATCCTCCTAAACAACAAGGTAATTCAAGCTGAAACTTGGCAGAGATATTTCTTGGGTGAAGCTCTTCAAAAGTTGTTAAAAGAATTCAATTTCACCAAAAACTCTGGTTTCCATGGTAACAGAAATGTTGAAAAATGGCCGAAAATGGCTGAAAATCTTGGAAAAAACCTTTTCCTCCTAAACCACTGGGCCAATCAAGCTGAAACTTGGCAGAGATGTGCCTTTGGTGAAGCTCTTCAAAAGTTGTTAAAAGAATTTAATTTCGTCAAAAACTCTGGTTTTTCCATGGTAACGGAAAGGTTGAAAAAATGGCCGAAAATGGCTGAAAAAATATCTCCTCCTAAACCACTGGGCCAATCAAGCTGAAACTTGGCAGAGATGTGCCTTTGGTGAAGCTCTTCTAAAGTTATTATAAGAATTTGATTTCATCAAAAACTCTGGTTTCCATGGTAACGGAAAGGTTGAAAAATGCTAGAAAATGGCTGAAAATCTTTGAAAAAAATTATTCTCTTCCAAAACCACTAGGCCAATCAAGCTGAAACTTGGCAGGGATGTTTCTTCCGTGAAGTTCTTCAATAGTTGTTAAAAAAATTTAATTTCATCAAAAACTCTGGTTTGCATGGTAACAGAAAGGCTGAAAAATGGACGAAAAATGCTGAAAATCTTAGAAAAACTCTTCCAAAACCACTGGGCTAATTAAGCTGAAACATGGTAGGGATGTCTTTTGGGTGAAGCTCTTCCAAAATTGTAAAAATATTTGTATTCAATTAAAATCTCTGGTTTACATGGTATTGGAAATTTCAAAATATTGCCAAAAATATCAGAGAAGGTTAATCTTTGCCTTAACTATTTGGCATATCTTAAACATGGAAGGGATATTCTTAATGTTTAGGTCTACTAAACTTTAATTCAATTCCATCATTGATAACTTTGTTTGCAATTAAAAAGAAAATCAAATTGCAGTAGGAGGAAATTAAAGTCTGTTTCTTCTAAATCCACCCTAAATGTACATCAGGCAATTTCTGGTATTATAACATTGTTGACAAGTTATGAGTTGACTTACTCAGGTGAGCGATATAGGACCATCTTGGTCCTCTTGTTTCTATATTACTTTTTATTCCGTTTAAACACATTTCCAATATAACTCATTATATTTTGATTTTCGGCTTATGCCTTCCTATCTTCCGAAAACCAGCAAGAATTTATACAATTTTGTTACATACATATGGATGAACTATACCGAAAATTAAAATATAATGCGTTATTTGGATGTAACGTAATTTTACCAATTCTTGCCGTTTTTCTGAAGAAGGCATAAGCCGAAAAAGAGTTATATTAGATTTTTTCGCTGAATAATAGTCCGACGCTCTACCACTGCGCTATGACGGTGCATTCGTTAATTGTTTTGTTAAAAAAGTTAAAACTCGCTTGTTTGATTTATCAGCATAGAAGATCTGTTTCTTTTGAATTTAAAGCGATATTTGCAAAATATGTCCTTGAACAACATGCATTTTTAAATCTATAGGACAAAACCTGATTATGAAACACTTGCCTTGAACATTATCATGAAAACGCAAACAGAAATGGACGAACGTCATAAACGCACTGACTACTGCCTGCATGAGCAATACTTGAGACATTTTACAATATTATTGAGCGTGAATAGCTTAGCAACATTAAGATTTTCAATATGGCGATCCAATAATTTTACCAATAATTTTGATAGTGTATGGGCTGAATTAATCAAGGCTACTTAATGGTTAGGCGAGTTATATTCTCAAAACCTTGAATTACTTAATCACAAAACGTTCCATGTGGTCGGAGGCAAATTAATCCGAATCAGCTATTGGGAACCATTATACAAACGAAAGGACCCCTGAGGTAGCTTGTGTTCCGTCAAATAGGTAGAGTTCTTGAAAAGTATATATCCGTTTTGGACAAAGACCTTATTAGATGCAAAAGGTTCCAAAACATGCATTCCAGAAATAGTCTGTACACATACAAAGCGGCGTAACATTTGCCAAATGATTCCCAAATGATTGCATCCTGACCACAGTGCTTGGTTATAGTTTTAAAACTATAGTTCATGCTTCGTAGAACTCCCCCAATAATTTAAGAAATAACAGGAGTCGAACTTCAATTATTTCATTTTTTTTCCCAAACGTCAAAACTACAGCACAAATAAAGCTGCTCCTATCAATTTATCATGTCAAACATACAGTGACCGCTATTATACACGTGTATGCGTCAGAAAGATCGCCGCTTTTTACGCAACAATTCAGACCACAAGCCAAATATTCCTGGCTGACCATGACTGTGCAATCGTCATACGCCAATGATATCAGTTGAGACATTCTCAATTTTCTCTCTCATATACAAAATAACAAGTTTTTGAAATGTTTCGAAACATTGTAACTCTTGATTTGTAAAAGTTGAAGTCTAATGTCAATTATTGAAATTTAGAAAACAAGAGGACCATTGACCCTTAAGCGCCCGACTGATGCATATATTTTACAAAGGTGGCAAAGTGCCGACACTACTCATATGAAATTGATTACAGACTTAACAATAGTCATAGATATCAAGAAGGCAAACACTAGAGTCTAATATGTTGCCTATAAAATACTGATTTTCATTTTCTTTTTGGGGTTTGAAGGTGGCCTAGTTTTATTTCAAACTTGAATAAGATTTCAAGACAAAAATTCTAACTAAGCTGCAGAGTTTTCAATTATAAAGTGCACACAAGGTATTTTCCAAAATTTTGCCTCTTCTATTTTTCCCCACTTGAACCAAATTCGAACTGGAACTAGATTTCACGAAGACAAACATTCTGACCAAGGTTCAAATCCTTTTGGCCAAAATCAAAGACCTCTAGTGTGCACTCAAGGTTTTCAAAGATTTGACCCCTTGACCCAAGTTTTGACATCGCTTGATCCAATATATGTTTTTGCCTAGATTTCATGGTGATAAACATTCTGACCGAGTATCAAGACGTTTGAGCAAAGAGTGTGACCTCTAGAGAGCTAACATTTTTTTTCCAAAAATGTGATCCTCCCCCCCCCCATTTCTGACCCATTTGGCCCAATTTCAAACTTGACCCAGATTCGACGAAGACAATCATTCTGACCAAATTTCAACACAAAAAGCAAAAAATGTGGCCCAAAGAGTCCTCAAAGGGGTGTTCTACGATTTGACCCATTGGCCGATTTTTGACCCCAGTTGAACCGATTTCGAACTTGACATAGACAAACATTCTGACTTACATTGTTTACATTTGGGCCAAAAATATGGCCCCGAGAGTGCACACAAGGTTTTTCTAAACTTTGATCCGTTGACCCCATTTTTTGACCCCACTTGCCCCAATTTCAAACTTGACCGACCTTTGATGGAGAGAAACATTCTGAGCAAGTTTCAAGACATTTGGATAAAAAATGAGGCCTCTAGAGTGCACACGGTGTTTTTTTTCTAAAATTTGATCCCTGGACCTCATTTTGACCCCACTTGACCAAATTTCGAACTTGGCCGATATTTTATGGAGACAAACATTCTGAAAAAGTCTAGAGACATTTGGGCCAAAAATGTGGAATTTAGAGTCCACACAATGTTTATTTAAATTGAATCCCTTGATCCCAGTTTTGAACCCACTTAACCCAATTTCAAACTTGACCGAGATTTGATGGAGACAATTATTCTGACCAAGTTTTAAGACATTTGGGTAAAAAATGTGGCCTAAAGAGTGCTCAAAAGGTTTTTCTAAAATTTAACCCCTTGTTCCCATTTTTAATTCACCTGAGCACGAAGTGTTCAAGTTGAGCTATTGTGATCGTACAATGTCCGGCGTCCGTCGTCAGTTGTCCGTCGTGCGTCGTCCACAATTTTTTTTAAACATCTTCTTCTCCTAAACCAGTGGGCCAATTTTGATGAAACTTGGCAGGGATGTTCCTTGGGCCAAGGTCTACCAAAGTTCTTCAAATAAATGAATTCCACCCTTAACTTACCCTTTACCCTTAACACAAGCGTGTAAATATGAAAATATTAAAAAATCTTCTTCTCTGAAACCAGAAGGCAGACAGCTTTCATATCTGGTATGTAGCATCATCTAGTGGACCTCTACCAAGTTTGTAGAATCAAAGAGCGAAAATCTTTAAAAATCTTCTTCTCTAAAACCAGATGGCAGAGAGTTGTTATATTTAGTATGACGCATCAGCTAGTGGACCTCTACCAAGTTTGTTCATATCAAGACCCTGGGGTCATATTTGGGCTTTGTCCGGTCGCAACCCTTTTTACATAGTATCAAAGAGCGAAAATATTTAAACATCTCCTTCTCTGAAACCAGATGGAAGACAGTTTTCATATTTGGTATGAAGCATCATCTAGTGGACCTCTACCAAGTTTGTTTATATCAAGACCAAGGGGTCATATATGGGCTTCGCCCGGGTGCATCCCTTTCAGCTCTTCTGAGCTCGAAGGATAAAAAAGAAAAATCTTCAAAAATCGCCCTGTTTGAAACCAGAAGGCAGACAGCTTTCATATTTAGTATGTAGTATCATCTAGCCTCTACCTCTACCAAGTTTGTTCATATCAAGACCCTGGGATTATATTTGGCCTACACCGAGGCACATCCCTTTTAGCTCATCTGAGCACAACGGGTGAAAATATGAAAATCTTCAAAAATTGTCTTCTCTGAAACCAGAAGGCAGACAGCTTTCATATTTAGTATGTAGCATCATCTAGTGGACCTCTACCAAGATGTTTCATATCAAAACCCTGGGGTCATATTTGGGCTCCACCTGGGTGTATCCTTTTTTATATAGAATCAAAGAGTGAAAAGGCATATTTTTCTTGCTCTTGGTTGAAAACATTCCATGATATTGATCTTATGTAGAAATTATCACCTTTTTGACATCTGCCTATTTCATTATAATGATGTCCCGGGGGTCAAAGAGACGCAGGTGAACGGTCTAAGACCATCATGGTCCTCTTGTTGACCCCACTTAACCCAATTTCGAAGTTGACCTAGATTTGATGGAGACAAACATTCTGACCAAGTTTCAAGACATTTGGGCAGAAAATGTTGCCCCAAGAGTGAACACAGATTTTTTTTCTGACATTTGACTCCTTACCCTTTTTTGACCCATTACACCCAATTTGGTGGAGACAAACAAGCTCACCAACTTACAAGACATTTTGGCCAAAAATGTGGCCTCTAGAATGCACACAAGGTTTTTTTTTCAAAAGTTGATCCTTGGCCCCAGCTTTGACCCCATTTGACCCAATTCGAACTTGACCGATATCATAAGGAGAGAAACAATTTGACCAAGTTTCAAGACATTTTGGCCAAAAATGTGGCCTCTAGAGTGCACACAAGGCAAAAGTTGGCGACGGACGATGGACGACGGACGCCAGTTGAGCAGACATTATCCCCTTACTCAAAGTAACAGGGTGGACAATTTACCTTCGTATTTCGGACCTGTCGATCATTCTCTTCCATTTATTATTATGTCGGAAATGATCCGTTTGTGTTTCTGGTGATTCGGACCATTTCCCCTTAGAAATATAAATAGGGCAGACAAAAGCCCCTTCATAAATAAGGATATTTTTAGCGTTTTTAGTTTAATTTATATCAGAAAAGAAGGAATATTTTAGAACAGAACTCTATTGTTTACTCTTAATTCCATTTTTTAACATAACTGAAATGTTTATTAATTTCGAATCTGGATTATTACTTCCTTTGCAGGAGCTATAGACAAATATCAGCATGCGCATGTGTGCAGTCTGATCTTTGTCCACACCACCTATTTTCCTTTTTTGAAACCAGAAAAATTGATTTTTAAAATGAATACTTAATTTCATTTAGTGCATCCAGAGCTTTAAGCTCTTTGACCTTGTTGCAACTTTGCCAAGGTTTTTAATCAGCATGACAAGGGTTAAGAATTAGTGAATGTATTGGGCTTTATTTGTAATGGAACATAATAACATAATATAAATGGAACATAATTCAAGTTCATTTAAAATAAAGGTTCATTTTAAATCCTAATCAAATGCTGACTTAGTACAGTAAGTATACAAAATCTAATCTGTGTACAACAGTGAATGTATGAAAAATCTGCAAGTTTCTTTTTATTCTATATTGTCATTTCGAGTATTCCTTTCCATGGGAACAAAAAAAAGAGAGGTCATATCTCAACCGCTTTAAAAACCTTTGGTATTTGTTAAAACAAAACTGAGATAACACCCCCTAAATCATGGTTAAATGGAATACATGTATATTCCCCAAAGAGTTAAATGTTGCCGATTCTTAGTTTGGCAATATTACTTGGCAATCGCAGAATTAAACTGAAGTATGTCCTGTTTTACCGATCTTTTAAGAGTGTGTTACCCATGGTAACCGAACATTATCCCCTCCGACATTATCACCTTCAATGTCTTCTAACAATGTGGTCATTATCAAATTCCTCTAAGTAACAGGGCAGACAAAATCCCATTCGTATTTCTGACCGGCCGGACATTATCCCCTTCCTAAATTTATTGAATGGGCGCACATTATACCCTTTTTTGCGGATTATCCCCCCTTGTAGAACTATTCTATATCACTCCTTCTAAATCAAAATTGTTTTTTTCAATCAAACAAAGTGTTATTTAACTTTCTTAATTTGAGATTAATACGTAGCGGATAAAAGATCATACAGCTCAAGTCATTATTCAGCTTTATACTGCGATTACCAAGTAATGATTAACAAACTGTGAATCGGCAACACGTATTTATATTTTTAGGAATATATGTATATTCAGTCATATTAAAAGGGATATTTTCTCAGTCACGTTTTACCAAACATGTACTCTTGTCAGCGTCTTTTCTGGTAAATTGATCAAAGAGAATGCGGCTGGTGTATCTGTGGACGGAGACGTCTTTATCATGAGGCCATATACGATTCAAGAACGAACCGTTGCTCGCAAAGAAATGTAAATTGGTTCTCTCCCAAACTTAAATGTGCAATTTCTATATTTCGATAAGTAACGTTAATAGACTCGATGATTTGATCTCATGTCAATATGATCAACCCAGCTATTGTGACGAATGGGGGATCTTTGAAGCTGAATAACTACTCTTCACATAGCGAACCTAACTCAGTTCTTGTGTGAGCTCGACTGCAATTAATTTGCCCTCAAAATTAAGAAATATGTTTCAAGATTTTTTTCTTCTTTTATAAATAATTGTCCCTTTAAGATAAGCGGTTAGATTTTTGTTGTCGTCAGTATAGATAAGAATAATACACATCTATAGTTCCGCAAGTAAGAGTGAGGTCCGAGAAACCGTTACCTTCTATCATTTTCAATGTAAAATTTGATCTTTGATCACTCACTTGAAATTGCAGGTCTATAACTGCTCAAATTCTTTTCGTTTTCGTTTTTGATCAGTACGCCAAATGGTGGGTCGTTTTCTCTGTGTTACAGTAAGTCAGAGACTCTCAATATACATTTATATTTAGGGTCCATTAGTAAGAGTTTTTTTCTTTAAAATTATTCTCTGTTTGTCGTGATTTTTTTTCGTTCTGACCTAATGGAAAATCTGGTTTGGGCCTTTTTGGGCCAAATTACGGGCCGTTTTGACTCTGGGTTGTTGTAACTTTGGGCCCTTTTGACTGTAAACCCATTTATTATTTTTTTATTGAATTATCCACTTGATTGGAATAATTTGGATAAAGAGAGGGGATTCGTTTGAACCCCCTTTAGCTAAATCCGAATACTTACCCTGATCTCGGGTAACACAGAAGCCGGGTTTTCAGCAGCTTCCATTCCAGAAATGGACCAAATACTTTTAAATGGATTGAACTCACGTTATTTTTTGCTTAAGAATTTGACGTATCTTTGTGCTCGTGAAACTGATCAAGATTTTTTCCATTTATTATAAACTGTATTTCCAATGACCCATCCGGTTTGCATACAACCCTCCCCCTCCATATGTCAGTATCACACTTTGTTATTCTTACGTAAAAAGGTGACACCGTGTACGATTAGCGGGAATTCTAAACGCATGCCCGAAGAAGAGAAGAGATGTCAATGAAAGTGGTTGCCATTTAAAACATCTTTGGTAGATCTAGTTAACTAGAACTAAGAATTATGATAACTGTTTTATCATTATTTCATATTTATGAATCAGCTTTGATGCCAACTAGTCTACTTTTATCACCACAATGGGATTCACAGTGGGTGGGGGTGGAGTACCAGGGTGGTTCAAACCATGGGCACTTGGATGCGGGATTTATTAACAACTTACCAATACCACTAGTCTATAATAATTAATTCACAAGGAAGTGCAGCCGCCATGTTAAAGAGAACGGATGTTTTTACACACATCCGTGGCTTCCGTCATAGGACGTATTTAGAGCAATGCACCTATTATCGACACTTTAAGGGATTTTTTTCGGCAGTCATGAACTAATTGGATGTCATCCAATTACCTTTGAAATATGTTTACAACCCTCTTTATGGTTATAATTATCGACCCATAGATACAGCTTCTTCTATCTGGAAGCACAGTTTAGTCTGAAAATCTATAATATCATCGGCGGCAATTACCGACCCATGCCACAATTATCGACCCCCATTTATGTTTTTTATAAAAAATAGACCAATAAAATACCCGGATTATACCATTTTCATTTTAAGTTTATTTCAACTTGAACTTATCTTGAACTTGATATTTAGTTTTGTCCAAATAAGGAATAACTACAACAACTGACTGTTAAATAAAATTTTATCTTTAATGCACTACAATAGTAGGGAAGGGAAATGAAACATACTGGGAAAAATTGCTTGTGACAAGAATATGCTCCTTTTCTCACAAATGTTTCTACCACAATTACTTGAAAATTAAATTATTATCAAAAGTCTTCTAACTTCTTTCAATTTTGAGCAATCTCAAATGTTGTTTGTAGATAAATTAGATCTAGTCTAAGGTCGAAGAACCTGTTTATCATAACAGCAGTAAAATATTCTATGATCTTCTACAAGAAAGACAGACTGAAACTAATGATAAAGTGAATGACTGCTAAACATGGTGTCACCAAGCGACCAAATTTTTTAACTCCTGCTTATTCAAGCCATAGTTATGAGATTTTGGTGACCATTAACAAAAAATATGTGGATGAAAAAGATTGAAAGTGGGTCAAACTAAGGAACAAAAAGAAATACCTTATATATGCTGGCCTATAACCCAACCTATAGTAAAAACAGTCAATGCAAACAAACTCCATATCTTGTATCCGATCTTTGTCTCACAAGAGGAATTGGAGACCTGATTAAACAGAAAATTTAAAGAAAATCTAAATGACACAAGAAAAAAATTAGAGGGGGTTGATAATATCAGAGACATAGAATAACAGAGATTGGAAACTTCGTGAAATAACGCGGATTCTCGTAAGCCTATATTTTATCTCGCACCTGTTACCTAAATACCCGGCGTTCCGTTGCTAGGCAACACTATCTGAGTTGGATATTGTCTGTTAGCTAACGAAATTTTGGTCGCGGTATTGTTAGGCGAATTTAATTACAATGATTCGATATATTTCATCAGTTCCTTTAAAGAATACCTAAAAAGGTCTTATTTATCAATATTAATTGACTTTCTGTCTTCATGCTCCATAAAACATGTTTGAAAATGTAGGGTTTTATCTTCTAATCGAAAAACCTGTTTCGGGCACGAAGTTCCCGGTTCGGTAACACTCTTTTTTTTTTTTATTCAGTTCTCAAAATCACAAAGCATTTACATTTCGAAAAATGCAATTAAAGATAATTAAATAAAAATAAAAAAAATATGAATTGAACCTAATATTATTTCCCGTAAATTAAGTATTTATTCCATTTCAGATATCTGTCTGTGGCAATCCCTGAATAATGTTATACCATTTTTATGGTAAAAGCTATATAATAAAGGGATTTTTCTCTACCTTTTTCAATTATTTTATAACAAGAGATGCTTGTCATGGAGTCAGATATTGTGCGTGGTTGAAACTCGTTGGCGATTTGAGATCCGTTGGCGCCGACACAAAGGTGTGAAATAGATGATCCTAATATCGAAGTGTCAAGAAGGTCCAATATTGACAGCATATACACGTAATATGCTGTGTAATGTCAAGTTTCACACATTCTGCGTGCCATATTTTTTTCGGGAAATCCTCTCTTAGGCTACGCCCTTTTTGCGAACTCGTAGAGTATTCATGTCAGTCTCCAGAAAAATGTCAAAGTATAAAGACGACTACTTCTTTTGGGATGATGATCTTGATTTAGATCATCTATTAGGCGAATACACGGAAGATGAAAACGACCAAGTAAAGACACAGGAGTCGCTGACGCTGTATGCGTGCCCTGTGTGCCCGAAGGAGTACCGAACGATTTCCGGATTCCGGGGGCATGTACTTAAGAAACACCAACAGAATTTAAGAGGTAGGCATCTAGATTGCTATCGATTTTTCTTGTGAAACATCGTTGGCAAACGACAAAAACTTTGTAACTACAGCCTACAACACGTTTGTTTCATGTGTATTACCATTACTATTTCAAAACGGAAACGCATTTATGTATTAATAAATTTTAGATCATTCGATGTAATCATTTGCACAAGACATAATCTGTAACTCTTTTGGTGGAAAAAAAATTAGTATATGAAAAAATTACGCAGCAACGGGGATTTTTTTCAGTGACGCACGCAGCACAGTATGAAAAATTCAGACGATATGCGCATGGCCACTTTCACATAATGAAGAGCATTCTGTGAACATTTCATGCAAATCCGTCCCATTTCCTATGTTTTTACACTATCTTATTTTTCGACAAGGAATACGCAGATTGATATAAAATCATTTGGCAATCTAAATCTCGTCACGAACTTGTTTTATCAAACAGTAGCTACGAGGTTTTGGTCACCTAATGACGATATGCAAATGCATGTATATATAATTTGGTGTCCTTTGTGTAATTTCCTTCCAAATCGCGTATTTTAGGGGAACTGCCATGGAGTGGAGGGGGTGGGGGCATATGTTTTACACCTGGTCATTTTAATCCCATTTTTAAGGTATGATATTCCTTACATTTCTAATAACGCAATGCCAGACAAAGTAACTCAGACTCGTCAAATGTAAAAGAAGCTGACAAGTTATGGACGATAAAAATTCGAAGGTGTTCTCTTTTTATGTGATGAAAATGTTGTGGAAATGAAGAAATCTGTAGTATAAGAAATTTATTCATTTCCTACAATGTTTTATCACTTTATTGATGGGCTGTGTAAAGTTAGCCAATGTCTCTGCATTGGACAGATCGCCGTAAAAGTATTGAGATTGCATTTATCAACACCATTTCTCAAACAAAATTAAATACCTTTTTAGAGGTTTTTAGAAATTTAATTTTTAAATCTATCCTGAGACAAACTACTGTCAACAAAATTTGCATCTCTATGAATTTCATATACAAATTACCGACGAGTGGGCGTTTTTGTCTCATGCCGAGAAAACTGAACTCTTATCTTCACAACTGATTGATTGATTGAATGGAGTTTTACGCTGCTTTCAACATTTTTTCAGTTATATCGCGCCGGCTGGAGCACCTAACAATGGATTCCTGGTATTTCTCTCACCAGTGCAACCATCATATCCTTTCCTAGCCTCCATTTGCTATCTGACATGGGGGTACGATTATCGACCCATTGGTGAGAGACAAATAGACTGAAAGAATGAGTGCCGTCGTCGGGGATCGAACCCGGAACCTCTAGATTGACAGTCCGACGCTGAACCAACTGCGCTATGACGGCGGCTATCTTTACAACTGAAGTTTTTAAAACGTCTCTGTACTTAGTTGGAAATATTGTATAAGCCCTTTCTACAATTTCTTCCATTCTTTATTTTGAATGCATTAAAACGATATTTATGTGTCACATTTTAAATATGGATATGGTATACGAGCATCACTGTCAAGTCGATGGAATCACACACAAGAAAATGCTTAAAAAAGCTCTGTATCCTAATTTGTTTTCACATTCATGATTACTTCTTAATGGAAAGGACAAACCATAAATAACAGGCATTCATAAGAATTCTTTAATTTTACAAAAGCAATAACTACATATAAAGTACAATTTCTTATATAACAACAGCTGAGACCAATTAGTTATAATAAAATATTAAGATGCACTCATCTAAATTTAAAGTTGCAGACGGCCATTCAAAGGTTCTTATATTAAGAATTCTTTTCTGGTAAGAAAACACTATGTAAGTGGAAGAAATTGCTTGTTTTAGACAACTTCGTCGGTTTCAACAATGTTTTCCATGGACATATCATGCTCAGACTCATTACATTGTTAGTAAAAAGGAAAAATACATCTTCAGCTCAATGCTGTGTTAACCTTTCATATCATTATTCCCTCAACACCTCAGTACATGTATATGACCCGTCTTACAAAAATGGATGCAAAATTTATCTTAAATTACATGCAGTTTTGCAAACAGTACAGGGTCCAAACTATTTATTTGACTTAATGCATATTTTAGCCATATGTATCAAGATTGAACATTTTAACTTGCCAAATAAATACTTTCAACATGTTTCTTGGTTAAGCTCATTTGGACCTTTTAACAAGATGTGTTTGTGAAACACAAATGCCCCCAAAATGATATTTTTTTTTCCTTGCAGGGTTTGTGTTTAAACCTGAAACCAGGGTTTTGACCCTCAAAAATCTGAAAATATACTATTTTGACCTTTAGAAATTTCTCGTAAAGGGGGGAAGGAGGGGGAAAAATGGCCCCTTTACGAGAAATTTCTCAAGGTCAAAAACAGTAACTGTTGTGTAACTAAAAAATTTAATCGATTGCCTTGATAGATGACCTTGACCTTGGTATCTGTGGATGGGCATTATAGAGATCTACCATCATCCCAAATATGAGCTATATATCTTGAAAAGCCTTGAAGTAATTAGCAATATTAAGTTTTTGGTTATGTTTTGCTGACAGAAAGACAACAGTAAAACATAAAACAAAAACAGATATTGTTTCAAATTTTGTCATGCTGAACCCTAAATATCCTTGACGGAAGATATAAACAAGGATCAGCCTGCACATATGAGCAATCAGATCTTAGCCTATAACACCCGATTTTCTTTATCATGAAAGGTAAAGTATTATATTTCAAAATAAAGCATAAATAAATACTGAACCACATTAATTGCACTCTGTGCTTTTGGGACTTTGATTAAATTGAAGTTAACCCTTGTCATGCTGAATAAATCTTAGCTAAACATTTTCATCAAAATCAAAGGGGAAAAAGCACTGAAAGTACCAACTGTTGGTCAATTTCTATTTGAAAAACTAAATCTATTGACAATTCTGGTTTGAAAGTGAGAAACAGGTGGTGTAGACTAACATCAGACTGCACATATATGCAGGCTGATGTTTGTCTATAGCTCCTGCCAAAGCAGGAATATTTCGGGTTCAGCATGACAAGCATTAAGAACATACCAGATGGTCCGTTTTTGCATGATGGGTGCATATATGTCAGTTTTCTCAAATTATGACAATTATTATAGAAAATATCTGCTTATTCACAAAAAGAGCATGGTTCAAAATCAAGACATATCTTTGAGGGCGTCCAAACCTTGTAACTACAGCTTAAATAAGGCTGTAGTAACAGGGTTCTGATCACTCAGGAGGGGTGAAGCAATTATTTTTTTTAAATCGAGGAACTGCCACAAGTGAACAAACATTCTTTTTCCGATATCAAATCGTATAATGCAAACTTTAAGCCCAATGAAGTAAAAGCATGGGAAACATTTTGCAAATTGAAGAAATTGCTAGTTAGACCAATTTCTAGATTTAGAACAATGTTTTACACTGTTGCCAAAAATGCCTATAAATTGAAAAGTATGCCATCTTTCAAAATGCTATCCACCAGTTTTCTATGTATCATTTTGAATTTATTTGTCTGGTTAAGGGCTTATTAATTTTGCGTGATCAATTCATAATTGTTGCAAATCAAATCGAAATTGACAAAACCTAGATTATTGAAATAACTATTAACATACATTTGCAGGATACACATAGAATAATGGCAAAAATTAAATTACATACAGATGGGTTTTTGCACAATTAATATAATTTCCCCCCTTTTTACAAGTAATTACTGCATTTTCTGTGATAGTTTTCTTTTTATTTGATATTTTTTGCATCAAAATGAGGAATTATGTGTCAATTTTCACCTACCCCTTTTTTTAATCTCTTTTTTTTAAACCTATAATAAGAATCACATTTATTTACTTCTTTTGACAGCTACTGACTATAAGATTAACAAAGACAATCAAAAGACCACAGCTCCAACTCGACAAGAAACATCACTGACAGAGACAGTATCACACAGTGCCCAAAATTATCCTAAAGATCATGAGCTAATTCCAAGAAGCATTTATTCTGACATTTTCCCAACAGCTTACATTCAAGCTGTAGAAGAAATTGAAACCAGCCCAATTCACAATTTATTTGGAAAATCTGCTATAAGTGAAATCGCTACACACTGTAAGAACAATGAAACTATCATGGACAAGATGAAGGTAACATTTAGTCAACTAACATCTGCTCCTGTGAACATTGTCTTAAGTGAGGACAGAGAAAGCTTATTCCGTAAAATCCATGCTATGCGCTTCAGTGCTGACATTAAAGTCCTTATACAAACAATCCAAAATACTAATTGTCCATTTTCAGAAAGCATAAATCATTTTCTGCAGATATTCCTATTACAATTTACAAAATCTGTGCTTGATCAGTACGCCAATACTAAAAAAACTGCGTATTCTGAGGATTCTAAGAAAATGACAGTCAATGATCAGAAAGTCCTCTTTTATATAGCTGGCTATATGATAAACACCTTGAAGAAAAAAGTGAAGAAGATTAATGATCAAATTGTCAAAGAGTTTAAAATGAGTATTATCGATTCCCTACAAACAGATGAGAAACATAGTAACCATCTATCAAAATACACCAGCATGTTTGAGAAAAAAAATCGTGGGGGCCTTAAATATCCTAAGGAAATTTTTTTCCTTCTTATTCGAAGTATGGAAATTGTAACTAGAAAACAAACTGCAAAATTGGTGACCTCAAAAACTCTTGATAAAGGTGTTCTAAAAGAAGGAGTTCTGGAGGATTTCATGGTAAAATACTATGCAGAAAAAGTGTTTGTTGTTAATACAGATGAAAGTAATAGTAGAATAAATCCAGAAAAAATTCTGACAGATTTAACAGAAGATACAATCAATCTATTTTTAACAATAAGAGGTTTTGCTTTTGCTAGGGTGGAAAGAAACAAAATAAAACAAAAAAGTCAGGGACAAAAAACAAGAAATGTACCAAATAAGTATATTTCCTATTTAAAAGTTTCAGAATAAAACAACTTAATTCATGACAAATCACATTTCCTCATTTCACTGTGTTAAATGGAAAAGAAGCTATTAAAATGAGAAAGATAATACTAATACAAACACATAGCAAAAATGAAGAAATTGCTCGAAACAGACAATTTCTGCAATTCTAACCCGGTTTCTTACACTCTAAAATTTAAGACTATGCAAAATATCTTACAACAGATATGGATGTCAATAGTGTTTTCTGGTCATTCATTTAAAACCTTGAAGTATCTTTAATAAGAGCATTTTTCATAAGAATACATACAATTGAATAACTTGTGCTATGTAAAAATAAAGTAAATAAAATGCTATTCTACTTAAAACCATTTATCTTTCATTTGTACAATAAAAAATCGAGTATTCAACACACACACCCCTCCCTCAAACACACACATATATTGGTTGGTTTGGGCTTCTGATTGTGATAATTGATTGAGATATTTCATATCAATTAATCAGTTCCTAACACATAAAAAAGGATTTTATATTGTTTTCAAAACGACATCAGTTTGATGGCCCGTATGAAAAAGTTGTAACTGCTTAATTGCTTATTGGCAGTTACAACTATTTCATGCCGAGCCATGAAGCTGGAAAAAAAGTACAGAAAAAAAGTCTTAGGTCATGAATATCAGGGCTCGTGTTTGACCCTTAAAACCGGGCTATGACCCCCAAAAATCTTAAAACATCTTAATTTGACCCCTAGAAATTTCTCCAAAGGGGGTCATTTTGACCCCTCTTGAGAGGAATTACTCAGGGTCAAAACATGGTTTAATTCCATAAATTTAAAAAATTACTATCCAATGTATATATATGTCTCTGATAATATCCCGTACGAAAAATTGTAGCGGATTCCGCTTGGAAAATAGGCGTAAATGAGACGGAAATGAAGCGGAAATGGTCATTTACGCTTGTAACTCAGGCGTAAGTTTAATTTACGTCTCTGCTACATCATAAAGTACTGGCGGAATACATCAGAAATTACGGGCGTAAAATGAATTCAAAGCGGAATTTCATTTCTATTCAGTTTTACAGGCGTACTTCAACACTTTAACTTTTTCTAGAGACGGATTTTACAGACTTAGCAATTTTATGGAAGCGGAAAGACACTTTCAGCAAGCGTAAAATAACTTAAACTTTAGTTAGAGGCGTATTTTTCTAACTTAAACATTTCACGTGAAAGAAATCATTACTGTGAGGAAAATTCATGCCTTGATATGACTGAAAAAATGTTGAAAGAGGCGTAAAACTCTTTTCTATCAATCTTTCACTTACGCTTGACATATTATGTCCAATGTTCAAGTTTTTATGCTGAAAATCAGTGAACTCCAAAAAATGACCTTGACCTTGGCAAATTACCTTGACTTTACTATCCACAAAAAGGCTTTGTCACAAGCAATTCATATGTAAAATACCAATGCCATATCACTCACCATTACAAAGTTAGAGCAAATGTAAAAGTTTTAATCTTTAACAAATTTGACCTTGAAAAATGACCTTGACCTTGACTGATGACCAAGAACTCCATGAGAAAGCTCGAAGTGAAAAAATCATCATACATGTGAAATATGATGAAGGCTCCCCCTCCCCCCCCCCCCCCCCCCAAAAAAAAAATCTGAATATACTCACAAAAAAAAATCTTCTTTTTCTCAAGTAAATATCTTTAAATACAACTATATTTTCTGAAAATGTTTTTGAAAAAATATCTACAAGCTTATTTATTTTACCCAAACGAATGCAGTTGATAATCTCCAAGTCTAAAAATGACTAAGACTCCAGTCTATAGAAATCAAAAATGGCTGCCGATTTTCAAAGAAATTTCCGTTGACATGTTATTTTGCCTTATTTTCTTTCACATTGGGAAGAATAGCACAAAAAAGGTATGTAAAAATCAGTAATTTGATGATTTTTAAAAGAATCTTGTTCTGTAGGGCTCAAAACAAGTTATTTACAAATAGAAGACAACTTACGAAAATAGCGAGTCCTTCGGAATGCAAAAATTGAAAAAATAATTCCATGGTTTTAATGAATTAAGCCAAAATTCATAATTCCAAATATTATTAAACCCAGATTAAACCTTGTTACTCCAAAGGTATAGACTTTATAATTATATGAAATGGATATATCAAATTGTTTTAATTTTTGTAGATTCGTACCAATAAATTTTCGACCCTATGACAAATTTCAGCAACTATTTTTAAGAGTATATTGTACAGTGCTCTCAATAAGGGCCAAAATCAGGCATCTTTGTAATTCTATGTTGGATTTTTAGGATTTTTTTACACAAACTAAGGAATTCCACCCCTCTCCAAATACCTCCCTTTCATACACTTTGTAACTGCTCCTTTCCTTGTTAGAATAAGTTTAATTGTTCCCAAAGTCCATTATTCTTGGTTGGTCTTTATATATAAACTTCCAAGGGTTAAAACTTATAGCTTTAACTTTTGGCTGTAGGTACAAACTTTGGTAGCTCAATCACCCTTTAAATCTTTATATAAATTTTGGAAACTAATATGAGGAACTGAAGTTTCTATTTGGAATTGCTCTGTAGATGTTTCTTGTGTAAAGGACCTAGGAAATGCTGCTAACCCAAATTTTAGTTACAATGTTTTGATATCCTTCGATATAAAACAGCTTTATCCCCCCCCCTGTCATTCCAAGGGTGATGAACATTCTACAGGTAGTGTGCAAAAAATTGTTCTGGCAGTTGAACCTTATAAAACTTATTAATATATTTAAACTTATGCTGAATTATCTGAAAACTAAGACAAAAAATGACTCTGTCCTTTTCAAATCTCTCGTCAGACATTTTGATGGAGTCAACTTTTAAATGACGTAATTGGGATTTTTTGTATTCTTCGAGGATGCCGTTTTCAGACGAGGGTAGTCAATTGACCTTTCGGTATTGTTTTCCGGTAGCGCCTTTTTTCACTTCGAATAAATTACCCGTAGATCTATTCTAGACACTTACAAAGCAATATTTCGAAATTTATCAGTCAGATCTGTATGAATTCCGTTTGATCTTAGGAATATTCCCCTGCTTTGAATTTCATTTGTTTCAAAAGGCCTATTAAAGGACCAGGGTCAAATAACAGGGCGTTTTTCTTGAATCTTAGACGTTTTTTTACGTAAAAGAGTCTTGATTTTCTTGTTGTAATTTCTGAAATTTTGGACGTACATTTTGTCGATGTCCGCTTATTGAGAGCACTGTGCATTCTATTCACAATATAAGTTAAAATAATTATTCAAGCAATCACATTAATATATGAATGAATTTTCGAAGTGTGTATTTACTGTATTGACCACTTACAAGCATTATTTCTAATTTCCAGACAAAGTTTGTCCTCCTGAACCTATTAGAATTATGCTGGACTGATTAACTGTTAAAAGAGGCCTTGAGAAGGCAGCCTATCATCTAACCGAACAGTTTGGGGCAGAAGACCTGATTTAAGGACTTTCAGGGATCAAAAGATCAACAAAATAAGCTACTTATCATCAGTACTGAGAGGAGATGGGTTATGAAAACTAACAAGAATGCATCAAGTATGTATGAAAGGTATTTACAAATCCATTTCACTTAAAATCATTGGGTGCATTTTTTTTTTTTCAAATTACCATATCATTGATTTTTTCCCTGTATTGTAACAACCAATTTGCTGAGGCTTGAGTTTGCCCCATAGAATATTTCAGGTAGGACACATAGATGAAACTGTGTGCAACACACCCAATATTTTCAACACAAAAAAATTTGCTCAACATCCTCAATACATTGTTTTGATACTTTTTGCCTTATACAAATCATACAGTGAATTAGGTTAAAGTTTTTTCACGCTTTAAGTATTTGGAATTAGGTTTAGTAAATATTTGAGACGAAAGTGTGTAGAAATCATATGGTTACTCAATTCGGGATTGTCAAAGATCACAGATTTACAAATAGATAAACCCTTGCAGCGATAATTCTGGTTCAGAATGTCATGTGCAAAGATATCTCATTTAGCCAAATGAAATGAGAAATTAAAATTTCTGGCAAGAAATTTTACCAAGAACTTAAACTTTTCTGGTTTTCAAAAGAAAATCAGTTGTGGACTAAATCTAGAATATAAATAGATGTGGAACATAAAAAATGAAATTAATAAGTTGTTATTTACAACTTATTAATATTATCTTTTATGAACATACAAAATAAAAACTTTAATGTCAAGCTATAGTTTAAAAAAATTCTCATTAGAGAATGCAAAAAAGTTGAATAGTTTTTGGCCAAGTAATGTGATGATTATTTGTTTTATTTTTCAGAATATGTCAATTCCAGTCTGGCTTGATGGTCATTTTACATTCTGGACAAAAATGGTTGAAATAGATGAGGAATTTACAGAGAGGATTCACTGAACAGAAATGGATGAATATCAAGAATAATTTGTTGACTGAAAATAAAGAAATTTGAAAATTTTTTGAAGTACTATTACATAATGTATCAATTTATCCTTCTTCTTATGTGAAAGTTGTCATTCCTTTTTGCTTGGCTGTTCTAGAATATAAAAATTGAAGTTTTTCATCATGCTGTCGTTGTATCTCTGTCATTATTTAAAATACAATTGTATAGAGATCTGCTTGAAATTTTCCATATGTGTTCACTATATCTACTGTGGAAAAACTGTGTGATTTGCCCCTTTTTACTGAGTTTTTATGCACCCGCATCGAGAGACCAGGGGCATATTGTTTTACTCATGTCTGTCTGTCCATCTGTCTGTCCGTAAACTTAACCTGAAAACTTAACCTTGCCAATATCTTCAAGCCTATTCAAGATACAAAGCTAATATTTGGCATGATGATAGATCTCAATGATCCGCATCGGCTTGTACCAAAGTAAAGGTCATGTGACAAATGCAAGGTCATCTGTCAAGGTCAAACTTTGAAACAAGAGGACCCTGAGGGCCCTAAATCGCTCACCTGATATTTCAAGTAAATTATCATTAAGACTCCATTTCCTATGATATGGCATGAACCTTCCCATTTTCAACAGGGTAAATTCTTGTGACCTGGCAAACATTTTGATCAAGTTTCATGAAGATTGGACTATATTTGTGGCTTCTAGAGTGAAAACAAGAAATTTGTCATTAAGGCCCCTTTTCCCGTGATATGGCACGGATCCTTTCCATTTGAGCAATTTTCATAAGGGACCACCCAAGGAATATTTCTGCCAAGTTTGGTTGATTTCGACCCATAAGTTTAGGAGGAGATGTCGTTTAAAGATATTATTGACAAAATTGTCATTCAGGCGGCCTTTTCTGTGAAATGGCACGGATCCTTCCCATTTTCAATAGACTTCATCCTTATGACCTAACAAACATTCTGACCACGTTTCATGAAGATTGGACTATATTTGTGGCTTCTAGAGTGAAAACAAGAAATTTGTCATTAAGGCCCCTTTTCCCGTGATATGGCACAGATTCTTTCCATTTGAGCAATTTTCATAAGGGACCACCCAAGGAATATTTCTGCCAAGTTTGGTTGATTTTGACCCATAAGTTAAGGAGGAGATGTCGTTTAAAGATATTGTTGACAAAATTGTCATTAAGGCGGCTTTTTCTGTGAAATGGCACGGATCCTTCCCATTTTCAATAGACTTCATCCTCATGACCTAACAAACATTCTGACCAAGTTTCATGAAGATTGGACCATATTTGCGGCTTCTAGAGTGAAAACAAGAAATTTGTCATTAAGGCCCCTTTTCCCGTGATATGGCATGGATCCTTTCCATTTGAGCAATTTTCATAAGGGACCATCCAAGGAATATTTCTGCCAAGTTTGGTTGATTTTGACCCATAAGTTTAGGAGGAGATGTCGTTTAAAGATATTGTTAACAAAATTGTCATTAAGGCGGCTTTTTCTGTGAAATGGCAGGGATCCTTCCCATTTTCAATAGACTTCATCCTCATGACTTAACAAACATTCTGACCAAGTTTCATGAAGATTGGACTATATTTGTGGCTTCTAGAGTGAAAACAAGAAATTTGTCATTAAGGCCCCTTTTCCCGTGATATGGCACGGATCCTTTCCATTTGAGCAATATTCATAAGGGACCACCCAAGGAATATTTCTGCCAAGTTTGGTTGATTTTGACCCATAAGTTTAGGAGGAGATGTTGTTTAAAGATATTATTGACAAAATTGTCATTAAGGCGGCTTTTTCTGTGAAATGGCACGGATCCTTCCCATTTTCAATAGACTTCATCCTCATGACCTAACAAACATTTTGACCAAGTTTCATGAAGATTGGACCATATTTGTGGCTTCTAGAGTGAAAACAAGAAATTTGTCATTAAGGCCCCTTTTCCCGTGATATGGCACGGATCCTTTCCATTTGAGCAATTTTCATAAGGGACCACCCAAGGAATATTTCTGCCAAGTTTGGTTGATTTTGACCCATAAGTTTAGGAGGAGATGTTGTTTAAAGATATTATTGACAAAATTGTCATTAAGGCGGCTTTTTCTGTGAAATGGCACGGATCCTTCCCATTTTCGATAGACTTCATCCTCATGACCTAACAAACATTCTGACCAAGTTTCATGAAGATTGGACCATATTTGTGGCTTCTAGAGTGAAAACAAGAAATTTGTCATTAAGGCCCCTTTTCCCGTGATATGGCACGGATCCTTTCCATTTGAGCAATTTTCATAAGGGACCACCCAAGGAATATTTCTGCCAAGTTTGGTTGATTTTGACCCATAAGTTTAGGAGGAGATGTCGTTTAAAGAAAAAGTTGACGCCGTGACGGACAGACGGACAGACGGACGCCGGACAACGATCGATCACAATAGCTCCCTTGAGCACTTCGTGCTCAGGTGAGCTAAAAAAATGCCCTTACGGGGGCATTCGTGTTTCTCAAACACATCTTGTTTTTATCTGGATCATCTAGCCAAGCATTGACGCCAACAGAGCTAGTGATTTCCCTTTCAAAATGAAAATTTATATTATTCATCAAATACTGTGTTGTGGGTACTCATTCGAAATGTTTCATCAATTCATTCCCTTTGAGCACACACAATATAGGGTAAAGATTTTAAAAAAAAATGCAGATCTAAAGTCGGAGTAATTGTGCCATTCAAATAAAATTTTGATCTATAGCTCTAAGGTCAATGTAAAAATTGGGCTTGTGTATAGAAGTGCTCCTGGCACGTAACTATGGATTTTCAGTGATCAATACTTAAAACTTGTCCTAGGACCTGTAGATCTTTTGGAGGATTGGTAGTAACCACCATGTCAAAGGCTCTTCAGGCCTATAGTACTTGTCCAAGATTTTCAGCTCGGCTGTTTAACAACAAAACATCAAGGTATTATCATCACATTGGTGTTGTTTGCATTTGTATTGGCGTATGTGTTGGCAACTGGCAAACTTAAACCTTGGTAATCTCTTGTTAATGAAGATATGAACTTGAAATTTGGCATGTGTTCACTATCACAATAGCTACCAAGACTATGAAGTGGTATAACTATAGCATCTTTTTTGTAAGAGTTATGCCCCTTTTTTCTTCGATTTTTTCATTATCTAGCATTTGCAGCTGATTGCAGGTACTGGCATGCTGTGCTCTTGTTTACCAAATCATGTAATTTTAATTGTTTCTTTTCAACTCATAGAGTTTCATTCCACTGAGGAAAACATTGTGAGAAAATAAGTTATTGCTTGTTATATGCATTTTCTTCTATTCACTCACTATTTTCCTTATACTAGAATAATTATTCAAGTGTTCATGAATGAATATAGTCTCCATCAAGGACTTGTTATTATCAGGGAGATACTGTAAGATTTAGGACATAAAGGTCCAGCATGCCACAGGCAAAAAAGTGTTGAACCCTGATTTTGGAATGAATAGAGTAATTGTTCATTTAGGTAAATTCCAAAGAAGCTAGAATTCAAAGTGATTGTACTCTGAAATATTATCACATGTACCTAGTATGTAGGGAAAAGGAGAAATTGCTATGTTCACACTATGTTTTTATCACTCAGGGGCTTGAAAACAAGAGACTTGAGTTAAAAGACATTTTTGTGCTCCCACATCAATAAGATAGGGGGCATATTGTTTTACCAAGTCTGGCTGTCTGCCATTTTATTTATTATTGCCCCAACCTACAAAGTAGAGAGGGGAATATTGGTTTCACCCTGTTTGTCTGACATACCTTCTTAGACCTTTGTTGTTACCGTGCTCTAACATAGGAACAAAGTGTCCTTGAATAATGGACTTTGTACTATTGTTGCCCATGACCCAGGGCAGTGCCATATTGGTCAAGGTCACAATTGAACTTTGTCAAGGAACCTTCTGCAGAAATTGAACAAAGCGCTGGTGAGGAATCTTTGTTTGTGAGGGATCTATTGTTAAGAATTGAGATATTATTGTAGAATCCAACCAATTATACATTCACTTTTAACTAAAATTCTGTCTCATGTATGTTTGGTTTCCGCCTGGTTCCTTACCAG